>CAWUFW010000504.1:3448333-4175000 GCA_963921515.1 Calotriton arnoldi
ACTGACAAAAAACAGATAGAATGTATGTAAAACAACTAAGATCCGCCTCGGATGCCGGCAGGACCTCGGCTCTGAGCGCAGCATTGGATACGGTTTCCCATGAAATCTTGCTCCACCGTTTGGAGGAGACAGGGATCGGTAACAATGCCTTGCTGTGGTTCTCCTCTTTTCTGGCCGATCGGACCTTTCAAGTGATTCCCCCCCACCCCCCCCACCCCTTTACCTCCCAAGTTCATCCACTGCGGGGTTCCTCAGGGATAGATAGATATATTGGCCCGGATGGCCAAAGCAAGGGGAATCTCCTTGGTGTCGTACGCTGACGACACCCAGTTGGTGATCACCCTGTCTAACAACCCCAGCCAGGACAGAACAAAATTTAAGGAAGACTTACTGGCCATTGCAGAGTGGATGTCAGCGAATTTCTTGCAGCTGAACTCCACGAAATCAGAGATCCTTCTGCTAGGCAAAGCATCCCACCTCTGGACTAACGAATGGTGGCCTTCGGCCCTTGGAGTCCCTCCGGCCCCAAAGTCCGTAGTGAAAAATCTTGGCTTTACGGTTGACAAAGACCTCACCTTTGAGATGCACTCCAAATCTGTCGCAGGGAAATGCTTTGGGATACTACGCGGCCTTAAACCAATACTTGGTCTTTTTGATGCCCAAACGCGGCAGCTGATCATCCAAGCCTCTATATTGGCCCGTCTGGACTACTGCAATGTGCTTCTCCTTGGCTCCAATAAGTCGGTGCTGACTCTACTGCAGCGGGTTCAGAACGCTGCAGCACGCGCCATCTTCGCTCTTCCTAAGCACAGTCATGTCTCCAACCTCCTTTTCCGCCTGCATTGGCTGCCCTTTGCACATCGTGTGCATTTCAAGGCGCTCTGCACCGCGCACAAGATTTTGACCGGCATCGGCCCGGACATTCTGAGCGACCTGTGCACTCTCCATTATCCATCTCAAGCGCTGCGATCGGCTAACCTTGCCCTCGCATGCATTCCACGCGTTCGAAGGACCAGATCTGGCGGTCGCTCTTTCAGGCGACTGGCCCCTGCCCTCTGGAACTCTTCCCCTCTACATTCGTAACATCTCTGACCATCAGACCTTCAGACGGCATGTGAAGACATGGCTTTTCCCTCAACCCTAATCTCTCCTCCGCCTTTCTCGGTCTTGCTCAGCGCTGGGACGCCTCATTGCCGAGGCAGCCATGCGCTTTACAAGTATTCTAATCTAATCTAAAATGGCTGTCTAATCGTTATGGTAACCAAACAAGGTTCAACAAAATGGTTGTCATGTTTGGCTAAGTTTCTTTCCTTTAACTGGGGGCATTCAGGGATTATTATGCAGGTCCTTCGTTTGTTTCAATGGTCCTTGAGCTTTTTTAAAATGTATATTAACATGGCAGTCCAGCTGGTAACCAGCGAGTATAGTGAGGGGCTAAATAGCGTAGGGTAGAACAGGTTAGTCAAATTGTCTATCTAGAGGTTAAAAAAATCCTTGGTTTCTGGGTTGTTTTTTTTCTTAAACCTTTAATTGTAAAATTCAATGTGTAAAAGCTTTGACGCTTTGAGTAGTAAGTACGGCGCCTAAATGGATTGGAGGCGCCTTTAAAATGCTAATGTGAGACCTCCGTGAGCCCGTTTCTTAAACAGGCTCGCACGGAGATCTCCGTTGTTTTCTGTTGCTATGGTAACACTGCGCGGCCCTCTCCGAGCCTCAGCTGAGCTGGCAGGGTTACCATAGAGACGCAGGAGCAGCGCGTCTGTCAGCGCGGGATCGTTGAGAGAGGGGCTTTCCTCGGTCTGTAGGAGCCAAAAAAAGCCACAGAAATGAGTCGGATGGAGGCGGGAATGTCTCCGTCCGACTCCATAAGGGAACAGATATTACGAGGCGGAGACTCTCCGCTTCGTTAAAGATGACCTACGAGTAGAACAAGCATTGCGAGGCGGAGACGGAGGCTCTCCGCCTCGGTAAGGTCGATCAACGAGCGCAAGGAAGGGCGAACACTTGAAAAGGCAGGCATTACCTAGGAAAAAATCCCAGTATAAGGGGAAATCCACAGTAAAAAGAGGAGCAACATTGAATAGGAGTCATTTAGAGAAAGACACCAAAATCAAGTAAATCAAAATAAGATACTAAATTCAATGCTGCCTAGTGGGTGGGGTGGGGTGGTGAGGGGAAAGGGCACAGTCACCCAATCAGCCACCACCCAGTCCAATCAAACAACATGACCAAACAGGCACACACCAAGACAAAGAGAATGCGAGTACTTATCTTGTGAGCAGCAGCAACAAAGAAGGAAGAAGACTACGTGCACATGGACTATATACTATGTTAGAATGTTTTGAAGTTCTAGATCTCTTCATTGTTGCTGCTGTGAGCTGCGCAAAAATGGAGATTTGCATAATATTGGCCTCTGTGTCATGCCATAAAATTGAAAATATGGGAACAACTTTTTTTTGCAGTGCTTGGGTGTACTTTTCTTGGCGACAGACAGATGGGAACAAAGATGGTTAATGATAGTATGGGAAATGAAACAATTGCATTTATGTACGATTCTCTTAGCAAAATAATGGCACATGTTTTGGCAGCGTTAACTTGTACTTTAAGAGAGGGCAGTAGTTGCGATAGTGCAGTTTTTCATCTGCGCATCTATTAAGCTGGTGGGGACATGTTTGTGGTGTACTTTATGGGTGTCCCCCCTGCTTTGCAGTCCTTGGTCCCTCTCCGGGGACTCATCACATATTGCATACCCTGCAGTGGACTCGCCGCAGTGAACTTGCCACAGTGGCCACCACATTAGGGTGGCTCAGGTTTTGCTGCTCCAGCAATGGCTGGCTGCCGCTCTCCTAGTCTCTCTGGGGTATGGATTGAAAGCTGCCTGCTCAGTTCAGGAGAATCTCTGTATCTCTGACCGCAATTCACCCCACGCACCGCCTAGACCAGGTCTCCTTCCAACACCACATAAGGCGCAAGTGTGATCTGTCGCACTGCACACTGGTAGTTCTGGCTTCTGCAGGGAATGCAACATAGCATTACATAACCTCTTGTGGCTGTGAAACTATAGATCTCGGAGGTACCGTTCAAAACATCTTGTTACTAACACAAGTGATTATCTCAAACAAAATGATACCTAGAGTACGGAGCTGTGAAATCTTCTTCAAGTTCATTCAATTGTCAGATGTTTACCGAGCACAACCCGAGGTCTGATGTAGTGAAATAAAATCACATATAAATGACCAACATTTATGGTGAACGTTACTCCTTGTAGGCCACCAGGGTATCCAGTGTTGTCCACTATATTTTGCGATAATCCATGCCAGTTTTTTAGCATATGTACATGCATCGCTTTAGGAAATTAAATAGAAATTATATATTCACTGTTTATCCTGGAAATTTTTTATTGATTTGCCCTTTTCTAACAAAGCTGAACATCGAATATCCTAGACTCAGACCTAGAATTGCAACACACTGCTTTGATACAAATAGTAAATGTTGACGCTTTCCAAATGGTAGTAATTAAAGTTACTCTCACAAAGTAACATGCAATTATTAGTATTGATGCTTAAGGTGCTCATGTCATTCATGGAAAACATGTTGTATTCTTTACTGATGGTACTTTTGGTTAGCCTCCTCCAGTCATTTGCTTCTTTTGCCTTGGAACTCCAGCTATTGTCCTGCAATGTTGTCAGTTGTTCGAACATATTGTATCCTATTGTACTGTACCGTATTGCAGCATACGTATAGTGCTTACTACCCCTATGTGGGCTGCTGAAACGCTTACTCACGTGGATAGTAAGATACATTCTGTTGGGTATTTGTGAGTATTTTGGAAGGATAGTTTTTAGGTCTCGCCTACCAAACAGCCTGTAGCGGTCTTAAGGTCAAAGCCTCTTTTGAAAGCACCAAAAGCAGTGGGCTTGGAGCCCACTCATTGTTTACTGTTGGTTGGCTTTGTCACTCATTTGATCGTCTCTTATTTGCTGGCGTGATTTTCTCGCTTTATAATGAGCATTGACAAAGATAATGGCTTTGCACTTGCATTTTAATGACAAGACGTGTTGGTATTGTAAAGTAAATGTGATAGTAGCTTGAAAAAGGGATAAGCAGGTTTTACTGCCCTTTGCACAGCGACTAGGTACCTCCCAGGCCCTATGATAAAAATTCCTATTCTTATGGACGAAAGAAATCCAGTGCGCTTCCTAATTTTTTTATTATAGAATAGTTTCTTTTGTCGTTTCTCAGCTCAAATGAAATGTATGAGATAAAGTGATTTTTCTCAAGATCACACATTGAATTCAAGTTGAAAAGTAGAGAATATTACTTTGGGATATGCAGGCAACAAAGCATCAGGTAGACCTCATCCACTCGATCATCGTTCTACTCCAAATTCTGACTTCAAGAACTAGGAGTGCTCTTATAGTAACAAGCACACTAGGAATGTGAACATTTCAATCACATGCATCAATCTCTCTTTTCTTGGAAAGTGCCCATGTTATTATCATTTCAAGTACACTAGACTGCCTCGGTTGAACTAAAGAACCTCCAGTCTCCTGGGCTGCCTCTAACCTGTCTTTTTCCTTCTGGAGGATGTAGTATTCGAACTGATGTGGTGGGCTGCTAGAATATAAAGGAGGAAATTGTGTCATTCAGAAAGGTATCAATGGAGGTTTAGGCGGAGGCCAGGAACTTACAGAAGGTTAGATGCAACATTGTGACAGCACCGAGTACAACGAACAACACTCCAAATGAGCCTTTGCTGATTTCTTTTTTAATGATATATTCCTCTTTTTATTGATTTTAATTCATTGTCACATAATGCATCGCTGGTAGAGAGCTAGGCGACAGGCGTACCACACATCATCCATTGAACAGCGGGCAGGGGAGAGGCCTGGTGTCATGAATATACAAGTCACTGAAAGACGATAGACTGCCCCAGGTGCTCAAGCGACTTGAGATAAGGACCTACAGACCCTTCTAGCTGATAATGTATGGGAACACACCTGCACACAGGATCAAGAGGTGGCGAGTAACACTAAATTTAAACTAGTCCACTTCCTTTTGCAACAGAGGACATATAGGATGCCTGCCAAGTTCCATAAAAATTACCCAAATCAGTTCTCAACATGCCTCAAATGTATAGAGGAGGATGCTACATTCTTACACATGACATGGATGTGTCGGGGTGGCAGACTCAAAAGAGTAACCCGGGTCTGAATCCAGAGATCAATAAGACATTGTTTACTGAGTATACCCACTTATTAAAACATAGTGTGATTCGTTATAAATATGCAAAGTTGGTACCAGACTTCTCCTGGAAAAACGTTGCATAGTAATTCACTGGCTGTCAGGGAGGGGACCCACCGTACAGAAATGGACGGCAGATCTGCTGGAATGAGTCCCAGCAGAAGAGATCTGACTGAAAAGAGTCAGGACAGATGACTGGGTGGAGGAGGAATTGAGTGGCTGGGTGGGCATGATGACCCAAATGGTGGCTGATCCTCCATCAGAAGGTATCTGACAAAGTCCGACAAGACAAGACCCCACTTACGCATCCACCTATGTGGTACAAACAAGTAGTAGTACTACTCACGCAAGATAGGAGCAAGCGGGAGTGATATGCAAAATTAAAACATACATTCAATATGGGCACCCGAGATGGGCGGGGCTGCTTTCTCTAAGTGTGTAAGCCGATGAACTGTTCTTATCCATTTCTTATTTGTAAAATGTAACAAATAAAGATATATATATATTTTTTTTAAACAGAAGTGAAAGAGAGAGCCAAACCCCTGACCCTCGGTCCGAGGTTTCTCCCTCATTGCCCATTGCTCTTTGCCTCAGTACCTGCTTGTGTCTTTTGCTTTTTTTTTCGCTGCCTCTTGTGCCCATCTCTCGTCTCAGCCCTCCTTACTGTGCCCATCCGTTTTTCTGCTTTTCCCGCCATTCCCACCCCCCTCCCAGCTGCACGTCCCTCCCCTACTTAATGGCGGCCGCTGCAGGGGAGCGCGAACTAGGCCCCTGACCCTCGGTCCGAGGCCTGCTCTCTCCCCAGCAGCTCCGCTGTGCTCTGCTGCGCCGCGAGCCCCACCCTGGTAGGGTTCAAGACCGCTCTCTGACCTAGCTGGTATCTCGTGTCTCTGCTCTGTGTTCTTTTTTCTGCCTCATTGCCCATTGTGGGTTTCTTCATTGCCCATTGCTCTTTGCCTCAGTACCTGCTTATTGTGTCTTTTGCTTTTTTTTCGCTGCCTCTTGTGCCCATCTCTCGTCTCAGCCCTCCTTACTGTGCCCATCCGTTTTTCTGCTTTTCCCGCCTCCCAGCTGCACGTCCCTCCTCCCTCCCCTACTTAATGGCGGCCGCTGTGCGGGCGCGCCACTGGCGCGCCTAAGGCAAGCCCGTCTGCGCCCGTCCGCGGCCAGCGCCAGGAACCCTGGATCTCCGACCCTCCATCGCTACGATGCCGCCGCCCTCCTCGCACTCAACCCCGGAAGACTCAGAGCCTGCCAACAGGCCTCGCCAAACCCGACCCACGGCCAGTTCTCCTGCCTCCACTGCCGCCTGACCCTCACCACAACCCCGGCCACCAACACCGCCGGCGCCAACAACGGAGACACCCTGAGATGCATCCTCCTCAACGTACGCTCCGTACACAAGCACGCCATGGAAATCTGGAACCTACTAGACTCCCTCTCGCCCGACATCGCCTTCTTCACAGGGACTTGGACCAATGCCTCCTCCGCCCCCGACATCAATATCGCCATCTTGGACGGATACAAGATCCAAAGGAAGGACCGCCCCAACCACCCGGGAGGGGGCCTCGCCATCGCCCACAAAAGCACCTTCTGCCTCACCACCACCAGTGAAACCTTCCCCTCCACCGAAAACCTGCACTTCCAGATCCAGATAACCCCCAACGCAACTCTCCGAGGAACCCTCGTCTACAGATCCCCCGGCCACCACCATCACCGACTTCATCGCACCCCACACCATCGCATCAACGAACTACATACTCATCGGAGACCTGAACTTCCACCTCGACAACCCCAACGACCACAACCTCACCAACATCGGACTCAAACAACTTGTCACCACACCGACCCATCGAGCAGGACACACCCTCGACCCCATCTTCGCCACAGGAAACAGCGTCCACTTCAGCCACACAACGCAACTACCATGGACCGACCACCACTGCGTACACTTCACCATCGACAAACCTAGGGCACCCAAACCTACCCCATGCCCACCACGAAGAAACTGGAGCAAAGTCACCGACGAGCAACTTATCTCCACCCTCACCCGAGACAGCCACACCTGGACTACCGACGCAAACAGCGCAGCCAGAGAACTCCACACCTGGATCTCCAACTGCGCAGGCGAGCTCGCCCCACTACGCAACCCCGACAAACAGCGCCCCAGGAAAGCCGCCTGGTTCACCACCGCCCTCCAAGAAGCCAGGCGCACCTGCAGACGCCTGGAGAAGAACTGGAGAAACACCAAGACAACCGGAAGCTACGCCGCCTACAAGGACGCCATGACAGACTACCACAACCAAATCAGAACCACAAAAAGGAACTTCATCCACAACAAAATCCTCACCAACTCCACCAACTCCAAGGAACTCTTCAGCTTCATTCAGGAATTCACCAACCCGCACAGCGAAGCCACAGACATCACCTCGTCCCAAGACCTCTGCAACAAGCTTGAAACCTACTTCCAACTCAAGATCAAAACCCTCTACGACAACTTCATCGACAATCCTCCAGACGACACAGCCGACCCCCGCCCCCTCCCCAGGACACCAGCCAACCCACCATCTCCAACTGGACACCCACCACGACCAAAGACACCGCCTTGACCATGAAAAGCATCCACTCGGGCCCCCACTGACCCCTGCCCCCCTCACATCTACCAGAGCCGCGGACGCCATCGCACCCGAACTACAACGCACCATCAACACCACCTTCAAAACAGGCACTTTCCCAGACGTCTGGAAACGCGCAGAAGTCAGGCCACTACTCAAGAAGCCCACAGCGGAACCCACCGACCTCAAAAACTACCGTCCCATCTCGCTTCTCCCCTTCGCAGCCAAAATTGCAGAGAAAATGGTCAACAGGAAACTGACATGTTTCATCGTCTCCATACTGCCTACAACGGGGCCACTGGAGGCCACCCATTACTAAGCCATAAGGAAAGACATACCACAGTTCAACACTACACAACATCAATGAGAGGACCAACAATGAACCAAAGTGGAAACCACATCCAAATGAATGGCACAAAACATAGCAGTCGTCTCCTTCTAGTAATATGTGTTGGTGATAAATAGCAAAACCAGTACAGAGCTCTATAATAACCCACAACCAGAACATAGCAGACAGAGGGAGTGGGTACACATGGAGAGGAAGAGTTTGTAAGCTACATAGTATATGGAATCCCTGCTGCAACAAATGCAAGATGGGAGCCTACAAGACCTACCAATTTTGTATTAAAACAAAAACACTCAATTTACAAACTATTAAATAATGTCAGCTGCATGAGGATGCACCCCCAAAGTGAGGTGAAAGTGCATGGGATTGTGCAAGTGTATGCAAATGTTTCTACAAAGGTGCACCAAGTTAGCAAAGCAAGCAAGCCAGAGCATTCGAAACAGTGACAAATGTCAAAGTGGACTTCACACAAGGGAGAAAGCACCTTAATAAGACGTACCTTAAATCAAATTCTGTCTCCTTGCTGGCTGGTGCTGTAGTCGGTGAGACAGGTTTCAATACGGCTTCTTCGTTGGCAGCCTAGGTAAAAACATATCCTGTTACTTGGTAAATCTTAATTCAAATACTGTTACTTAATTTGTATGCTGCCTGCTGCGAAGGAAAATCCCCCTGCGTGGTGATGGACGTATACCCATACCCTGAGTGAGTCAGCAGCATTTATATCGGAAGCCCTGGAACTGATTTTTTGTCAAAGGCAAACACGGATCATGCGTGTACACCTTAACCTAGGCCTGTCTCATGGTGATGCGGTCTTGTTAGCTCTGGGTGAGGGAGAGAACAAAATGCTACCCTCAATAGTGGTAGAGGGCTACTGCCCTTGCCAGAAGTTAAGTAACATTGAGGCGGTGGTGGCAACATACGCATTTTGAGTTTCATAAGAGTCGGTAGTGTGAACAGGCCTTTTTACCTATCAGCCCACTGATGTAAACTTCCGCTGCTGCGGTGTACTTAATTCACCCTTGGCCTACATGACAACTGTAAGCAGCGTCGGGTAGCTTGTGATGCTTAAGTGTGTATGCTGTGCTGTATGTGTGCCTGGTAGATAAAATGAGAGTACTGTGGATTCTACTTTGAAAGCTCAGGGCCTGGAAACGCTAGCTGGAGGAGAGGACTGCAACCCCAGACAGGATAATAATAATAAAGGGCATTTATAGAGTGCGCAGCTACCTCAGACGAGGTGTCCCGGCGCTGACGCAGAAGACAGCAGAGTAGAAGAGCCAGGCAGTTAATTCCATTGCTTAAAGAGCCAAGTTTTCAGCACCTTTCTGAAGACCTGTTCTGAGTTCAGCATGCGTACTTGGATAGGCAAGGAATTCCACAGTTTGGCAGTCCCTACCGAAAAAATACCTACCCCCCTGCCTAGCTTTGGAGAAACAGGGGACGGAAAGTTAGTGTCGGAGGTTGGATCTTAAGGACCGCTCTTGGCAGTATGGGCGAAGGCTCTTCCTCAGGTATCCTGGGCCCCTGCCATGGGAGGCACGAAACGCAATCGTCAGGGCCTTGTATTCAATCCTCCTGGCAACTGGGAGCCAGTGGAGCCATCTGAGGTGTGGGGAGGTGTGCTGGCGTAGCGGGACCTTGTGAATAAGCCTTGCTGCTGCGTTTTGCACCATTTGCAGCCTTCTAATCAGGAACCCGGGCAAGCCTAGGTAAAGGCCGTTGGCGTAGTCGAGGTGAGAGGTCACAAGGGCGTATACAGTGGTCCTTCGGCTTTCTTCGGGTAGGAAGTCCAGAAATTTTCTAATGTTTCTGATCTTCCCAAAACAGGCAGCCGAGACTTGCCGGACTTGAGCAGAAAGGGCCAGGTCTTTGTACCACCTGACTCCTAGGTTTTTGACCAAGTCCTTGGGCACAGGTGGGGCGGCAAGTTCCCCAGGCCACCATAGACCTACAGGCGGGGGGGAAGCTTGATTAAAAAACAAGACCTCTGTTTTATCAGCATTAAGTTTTAAGCAGTTTCCATTCATCCAGCCTGCAATGTCTTTAAGACAATCTTAAAAAGAATCGAAAGCTGCCACAGAGTGGTCTTTAAAGAAGAACACTAGCTGGGTGTCGTCCGCATAGGAGAGCACCTTAACCCCTCTCCCAGCAATAAGGGCTGCCAGTGGAGTCCTTTAGATATTAAAAAGCAGAGGGCTTAAGGATGAGCCTTGGGGCACTCCGCATCTGAGCGGTTTCACAGAGGAGATGTACGGGCGGAGAAGAACTTGTTGGCCACTGTCATGGAGATACGAGGCAATGCATGTAGGAAAGTAGGATCTGCTTCTTATGGTTACCCCCACTTTTTGCTTTATTTTGGAGTTTTATATAGCGCTAGCCAGTCCCGAGGGTATCGGAGCGCTTCACAACATTTGTCAGTGACATTCGAGTATACAAAGAGTGGCACAGTTTTTGACTAGTTTGACTGGGATCCTGCTAACCAGGACCCCAGTCTATCTGCTTTCTCCCTTAAATTGACATACATGTACTTTGGTACACTCCAGATTGGATACTGGGGTACCCTTACAAGTCCCTAGTAAGGGCATAGGTACCCCAGAGGCCTCCCATGGGCTGAAGCATGTATTGCGCCACCCATGAGAGGCCATGCAAAATGGAACTCCAGGTCTGCTACAGCAGCCTGTGTAAGATGGTGCTTGCACCACTTACTTTAGATATAGGTTCACTATATCTCACTACACTTAAAACTTACAAGTCATTCCTATAGCAGGCCTTATCAATCCTGAAGGCAGGGTGCTGGGTGGTTTTTAGTGAGAGGGTGCACCTGCATGAGCAGAGCCACTCTGCAGCCTTCGGAGACCATTCTCCCGGGTTGTCTGTGACTCACCTGGACATATAGGTAGAGGTGCATTATAACCTCGCGGGAAATGCTATCTCGAAAACGGCTGCATAGAAACATATCGTGTTTGGTATCAAACACCTTGGAATCATACCTCCACACCAGGTATGATTCCTCCCTTCAGAAGCGAGCTTCGTGGGGTCACTGGTCTAACCGGTGCCAGCCTTCTCGACCCGGACAGCACAAAATGGATGCTGCCGACCAAAGACACATTTCTGCCCTCCTGCTGCTGAGCCAAGCTCGAGCAGAGGAAGGCAGCACAATAGGCATCCTGTCACAGGGAGGTGTGACCCCCTCCCAGACAGGGTTTAGTGTATTGGGGCTGGGTGGGTGCACTCAGAGTGCCTGAAAGGCTGCACCTGGGGCACATTTGGTCTTCCTGTGCATAGTCCAGCTTAAATCAGTTCTGGGAGCCATTGGCTCCTGCTCTGGCGCAAAACTGGACAAAGGACATGGGTGTAACCACCCCTCTGTCCTGCCCCTCCCCTAGGAGGGTCCCCTGAATCTGTCCAACCCTCTCCCGTGGGTACAAAAGGGCTTACCTGGTTGTAAGACTTTAGATTTTACGTGGACAAGATTCTACAAGAAGAAACCACTGACCTTCGACCGTCTGGATACTCTGGACTTCGCTGGACCTCGACTGGGCTCGACTTCGTCCCCCTTTCCGTCCGAAGCTTAGTTCGTGCCTGTGCTCCATACAGGCTCCGTGCAGGACCTGTGGTGCACTAAAGACAACTGAAGAATGTCCCTTGGAGTGAAGGAGTCACTCCCCTGCATTCGCAGGCACCTAACAGCAACTGACCGGTCTGCTGCTCCTGAGCTCCTGCGGACTCTGAAGATTTCAGCAACACAGGAGGTGGGTTTCCGAAGGTCCCCGAGGTCGATCTGCCCTCTCACCGAGTTTGAGGCCAGTATCCCTCGTGGGGACTGCATAACCCGAACCCCTGTGCACCGCGTCCATTTGCAAGTGCATAAGCTTGTTGGCAATTCCCGAGCTTGTGCATTGGACTCCGTGTAGTCCTGACCTTGAGCAGTATTTGCACCAAAGAACTCCGGCCTCCTCGCACCGAGTGCTCCGTGGGCTGGTACTTTGCAATCTTGCCCGAGGTCCCCTCGCGACTCCTGGTCCTTCGGCCTGTGGGTCCCTCTGAGGGTCATCTTGATTTCTGTTGGGCTTTCCTGGTTGCTCCAGACGTGCCCTGACTCCCCAGTGCTTGGTGAGTTCCCTGGACCTTGCTGGTCCACACCGTAACCTGTTTGACCTCCCTGCGTGGGTTGCTTTTGCCAAGGCTTGTTGGTGCTCCAGCCGGACACCGATCCCTCAGCACTCGACATCCTTCGTGGGACAGCTCACCTCCGGCTCCTGGTCGTCCTGGATGTCTCCGGGTCCTTGTGGCTGCAGAGTCCAGCATCCCTTCTTCGCACCTGAAGCAACCGACATCGGTGGGCATTCGTCTACCGAGCCCCTGGTCACTCTGAAGTGACCCAGACTCTGTCCCCTCTACTTTCAGGTTCCATCTTCCCCGAATCCAGGCTTGGATTCCAACGGACCCTTTTCACCTTCACGGCAACAGTACTTCTTTGCAGCTCTCCATTGAGAACGACTGCAGTTTCCGACGCCACTTCAGACCTATGCACCCGGCTCCTCTGGGATAGGTACTTCGGTATCCACGGGTGGGGTGGCTCTTCAAACTCTTAAGTTCCAACGGGTTCGCTCGAAGTCCTCCTAGAAGGGTCCTTAAACTTTAAAAGTGTAACCGCGACTTCCCCATAGAATTTAACGGAGCCCGCTGTCATGTTCCCACACTGCACCCGTCCTCCGTGGGGTCCCTGTCTACTCACCTTGGGTGGTTCCTTGGGGTCCCAGCGATTCTACGTGCTCCAGACCTTGTCTTGATCTCAGTCGTGACTGTTATACCACTATTTTAGTATATGGTTTGGTTGCCCACTGTGTATTGTGCTACTTACAACTGTTCTATTGATCTCGTATTGTGTGCTGTGTGTTCTATCCTCGTGTAGAGGATAGTAGAGAGTGTTATATTAATAAATACATATTTTTATATAACTACTGTGTGGTTCTCCTTCATTTAGTCATTCAGGAAGAGATATTCTGGTAAAATAAGCTGCTTTACTTTCCTTCAAGATTAAGCCTGAAGGCTGCTCTCCACAGCTACCACTAGGATTGCTTTCTAAAGGTTATCTTTGACCTCATACATCATAAGGGTCGTTTGGACTGGTGCAAGGTGCCCACTTTAATTAGTGGGCAGCATATACTAGGCCAACTTCTCACATTGGTGTGCAGCAGTTGGGATTCAAGCTTGCTATTGTTTTACCTGATAAATCTCATTGAGTGATTAACTGAAAACCACTAAAGTATTAGGCACATATAATACTTCAAGATTAGAATAAGTAAGTTCTACTGAACTTGGGGTTGGGTAAGACAAGGGTCTAGCACACCCTTTCTCCAACCTAAGAGAGTTTAGTTCCCACTAGGTTAGGTAGGTGCATACACCACACCACACTTAGTATGTCTTCTAAAGGAGAAGCCAGTGGCTCTCTGCCTTCTAGGTACAATGGTCTCACCTTTCAGGATTTGAAAGCCATGTGTGCTTCTAGGAAGCTGAAGACAGGGAGAAATACCAACCCTCAACATCTCATTGAGGAGTTACTCTTAGATGACCTTAGGAAGGCCCCATGGTCAGATGAGGTAGAAAGAGTGGGTGGGGCAGGGAATGAGGACAGGCCAGGAAGTGAAACCTTCTTTGACCTAGAATCAAACCCTGACCAGGAGGATCAAAATGATTCCCACCTGGACAACTTAGATCTTCCAGGAGGTGGGGGAGAAGGCTCCAGTGGCCCTCGCTTTACTCCTCCAAGAAGAGTGTAGAGTTTACCCAGGAGATCTAGATCTCCCTCTGCTGAATCTCACCATTCAGGAACTTCTATATGGACCTCCATATCCCATAAGAGAGTGCCAATTTCTAGAGCTTGAGAAAGTCAAGCTTAGGCTCAGGCAAGAGCAATTGGCACTAGATAAGGAATCCTTAGAGCTCCAGAAGGCTAGGAAGAGATTGGGACTAGAGTCCCATGGTGGCAGCAACAGTGTCCCTAGGATTGAGTATACTTAAGGTCATAGGAACCTGGGCAAGATAGTCCCTCCCTACCATGGTGGGGATGACATCCACAAATAGATAACTGCTTTAGAGAGCGCCTGTAAGGTACAGAAGGTCCCTCAAGAGCAGTGGGCAGCTATCTTGTGGCTCTCCTTTGCTGACAAAGGTAGAGATAAGCTCCTCACTGTTAGAGAAGAGGATGCTGACAACTATTCAGCCCTGAAGAGTGCTCTCATTGATGGGTTTGGCTTAACCACTGAACAGTACAGGATTAAGTTCAGAGACACCCAGAAGGCACAGACTCAGGACTGGGTAGACTTTGTAGATTGTGCTATGGAAGGCTGGTTACTTGGCAGCCAAGTGAATGATTTCAAGGGATTGTACAATTTGATTATGAGGGAGCAGATCCTTAATAATTGCCAAAATCAGTTGTTGCATCAGTACCTGGTTGACTCGGATCTGACTTCTCCCCAAGAATTGGGAAAGAAGGCAGATAGGTGGGTCAGAACCAGGGTGAAGCAGAAAAACCAGACCACAGGTGGTGACCAAAAGAAGCAAGATGCTAAACCAGCAGATAAAGGTGGGGAGAAGGGTAAAGACCAGAAGTCTTCTTCAGGGCCCCAAAAACCTGCATCTGGGGGTGAGTCACAATCTAACAAGGGAAAAGGCAGAAAGAAACCTTGGTGCTTCCTGTGTAAGGAGAAAACACATTGGCCTAGAGATACCAATTGCCCAAGGGGCAAAGATCCTCCTACCACCACCACTGCCCCCAAGGCAACTGTTCCCCCTAGTTCAGCTCCAAGTGGTGGTACAGGGAACAAGGGTGTAGTAGGGTAACCCTGGGATCCGAGTTGGGTTCTGGCCTAGTCAGAACTCCAGCTCAGGCCGTTTTAGTCTGTGATGGGGGCATGGATATTGCCTCCCTAATTGTCAGTCCCAGTAATCTGGGCAAATACAGACAACAGCCCTTAATAAATGGTAAGGAGGCCATGGCATGTAGGGACACGAGCCAGTGTCACAATGGTGACTAAGGATCTTGTGAGCCCTGACCAGATCATACTTGGTGAGATGTACCAAGTGACCAATGCTAGCAGTCTCAGGACTGATCATTCCTTGGCAGTTGTTAATTTCAGCTGGGGAGGGGTAACTGGCCCTAAGAAGGTTGTGGTTAGCTCAGACCTCCCTGTGGAATGCTTGTTGGGCAATGATTTTGAAACTTCAGCCTGGGCTGAAGTGGAACTCAGGACACATTCAGCAATGTTGGGCATCTCTGCAGATGTGTTTGCTGTGACTAGGTCACAGGCAAAAATGTTTCCACTGAACAGGCCCTGGATCCTGGAAAAATGGACCAGGGGCCTTCCAAGAGAAGGAGCAGTAGGGGTAAGGGAGTGTCTTCTCCCCAGACTCAGAGTAAGGATCAGTCTCCTGAGGAAGATGATTCCAGTCCCTGTGAAGGAACTGTCCCAGAGGAACTTGAGCCTGATCAGGTTGAGTTCTTGGGGACAGGGGGCCCTTCCAGGGCAGAACTGAGTCCGGAGCAGCACAGCTGCCCCTCTCTTGAACCCCTCAGACAGCAAGCTGCTGCTGAGAGTGCCAGTGGGTCTCACAGGATCTACTGGTATGAAGGACTCCTTTACTCAGAGGGTAGAGACCCCAAGCCTGGTGCTACCAGGAGGTTGGTTATACCTCTGAAGTTTGGGGCTTCCTACTGACACTGGCACATGACATCCCTTTAGCAGAACACCTAGGCCAAAGCAAGACTTGGGACAGGCTTGTCCCTCACTTTCACTGGCCTCACATGTCAGAGAACACAAAGGAGTTTGTCGCTCCTGTACCACCTGTCAAGCCAGTGGTAAGGCAGGTGGTACCAAAAAGGCCCCCCCTGATACCACTACCTGTGGTGGGGGTTCCCTTTGAGAGGGTTGGGATTGACATAATTGGTCCCATGGATCCTCCAACTGCATCTGGGCACAGATATATTCTAGTGGTGGTGGACCATGCCACTAGGTACCCAGAAGCCATACCCCTTAGAACTACCACAGCTCCTGTGGTGGCCAGGGCTCTCCTGGGAATTTTTTCCAGAGTGGGTTTCCCTAAGAAGGTCTTAACTGACAGAGATGCAAACTTCATGTCTAGTTATATTACTGCTATGTGGAAGGAGTGTGGAGTAAATTACAAATTTACCACACCCTATCACCCACAGTGCAATGGGTTAGTTGAGAGATTCAACAAAACCTTAAAGGGCATGATCATGGGCCTCCCAGAAAAGCTTAGGCGAAAATGGGATGTCCTGTTGCCCTGCCTTCTCTTTGCCTACAGTGAGGTTCCTCAGAAGGGGGTTGGCTACAGCCCTTTTGAACTTCTGTTTGGACATCCAGTTAGGGGTCCCCTATGTTTAGTGAAGGAGGGATGGGAGTTACCTCTCAAACCACCTAAACAAGACATAGTGGACTATGTACATGGTCTCCGCTCCAGGATGGCTGAATATATGAAGAAGGCAAGTAAAAACCTTGAGGCTAGCCAAGAATTACAGAAAGCTTGGCATGACCAAAAGGCTGTGCTGACTGTGTACCGCCAGGACAGAAGGTATGGGTGTTGGAGCCTGTGGCCCTAGCAGCTCTCCAGGACAAGTGGAGTGGACCCCATACCATTCTTGAGCAGAAGGGAGAGGTCACCCTACCTGGTGGACCTTGGGAACTCCCAGGAGCCCCCACAGGGTGCTCCATGTGAACAGGCTCAAACCATATGTTGACAGGACAGACATGGGCTTGCTCATGGCTACTGATGAGGGACAGGAGGAAGAGACTGACCCACTCCCTGACCTCCTCTCACAGAACCCTGATGATGGCTCACTTGATGGTGTGGCCTTGGCAGGCAGCCTCACTGAGCAGCAACAGACTGATTGCAGTAAGGTCCTCAATCAGTACAGACGCATGTTCTCCCTGACTCCTAGTCAGACCACTTGGTGTACCCATGAAGTGGACACAGGTGAAAGTCTGTCTGTTAAAAATAAGATTTACAGGCAACCTGGCCATGTCAGGGACTACATCAGGACTGAGGTCCAAAAGATGCTGGAATTGGGAGTCATTGAACCCTCAGATAGCCCTTGGGCTAGTCCAGTGGTCCTGGTACCCAAACCTCATACCCAGGGTGGTAAGAGAGAAATTAGGTTTTGTGTGGACTACAGGGGGCTCGATGCAGTCACTAGGACTGATGCTCATCCTATTCCTAGGGCAGATGAGCTCATTGATTTTTTCCCTGACCAGATCCCCAATCTTTGGGATCCAACCAGGCCTCACCGGAACTACCTTCACTTCTCCAGTGGCAGTACGTTTTGCTTGGACGTTGCTTTGTTCGTCCCTGAATTTGTTCAGTTCCTGTAAAACAGCCAAACGTTCATTGATGTCAAATGGTGTTTCTGCCGCCACTGTGCTGGGATTGTTGTGGCCTGGGACCCACATCTTTACCCCAAACAGGATTTCATAGGGAATCTGACCACCCAGGGATTTTCTCGGCGTGTTGTTGAGTGGCCTCTGGCCCCCATAAAGGTGATGGACCAAACTGCTACCTGAGCCTAGAACCCCTGCTGTTAAAGACTGCTTTAAGTCCCGGTTTTAACTCTCCATTACCGAATTTCCCTTAGGATGATAGTGGAAAGAGTAACGCAAGGTCACACCCAAACTGCCCATGGTCTTTTTGTAAGCCTGAGAGCTAAACGCCGGACCCTGGCCTGAATGTAATGTGCCAATTGCGTATGTCCTGATAAAGACTCGCAGACCCTTTATAACAGTTCGGGTGTCAGCCGACTGCTGTGGCCATACCCACAGGAATCAAGAGCAGGAATCCGCTGCCACCAAGATGTACTTGTAAGCCCCATCTGATTGTAGAGGGCTGCACTGGTCCAAATAGACACAAGCCAATGGCTTGTTTGAAATCAGTAGAGGTGTCTGTGGTGGACGCGCTACGGTGGAACCCTTTATCTGCTGGCAGATGTTGCATTTAAGGACAAAGTCCTTGGTCTATTTGTTAAGACCAGGCCACCAATAGCGCTGCTGCAATAATTAAATCTTAGCAGCCACCGCGGCATGTGCAGAAGCTAGACCTTTGTGTGCAACTAGTATCAACTCAAGTCTGCAATCTGTGTTTGGTATTACTTTATGCCTAACTCCAGGAATGTAGGCATATGGTATGTTTTGTGCATCTAACTTGTAGGAGTACCTGAGAGGAAAGCCTTTAGGCAGGTGGGTGCAGTCACGTTCCGCTTTGACAGCCACCATGATGTCTCGGTCTATCCTCGTGCTAGAACGAGTGATTGCAGCAACTGCAACAGTGCAAACTGTTGCTTTTGCTGCTTCAGCAGCCATGGACTTTCCTGCAACGTGAACGTCAACATGTTGATGACTTCATGTGTGTATTACATGAGTCCGTGGCAAGCAATCTTTCAGCTTTGCCACCTTTTCCCTAAGCATCTTGTGCTTTATTGTGCAACCCTTTTAATCTATAAATCCATTCTGGCTCCAGTAGTGTAGGTATTCATTATAGGACTGGACACAGTAGCACGAATCACACACTAGAAGTATGGGGAATCCATGATCCGTATTTTTTACTTCCAGAATTAGAGCCTTTAGTTCTGCCAGCTGCGCTGTGCAGTCACCAAGTGACTGCATGTAGGTTTTCTCAAGAGGAACTCTCAATCATGCATGTGCCCCTTTACAATTGAGCACTCAGCTGAGTATTGGTGCTTTGTCCCTACGGCAGGCTGGGCAGACCTACAGTGTATATGATGTAATCATACAGTTCTAGAGGCATTATTTCATGCGGCAGAGGATATTCTTGTTCATACGGCAGAAAGGTAGTGTGTGTAGAATCAAATCTGTAGTCTGTAATCGGTTGCAGTGAGTGAGTTAGCCCATTGTATCCATAGTGGATGTAAAGCCTTAGCTTTTGGAATGCTTGCTTTGGTGATGGTCTTTAAGGTTGGCACCAGGGTCACGACCAATATGCGTTTACCCTGAGCCAGGGCTGTCTCTCTCACCATGGCAGTCTGTACTGCTGTCAGTATTTTTTCAGGAGGTGCAAAATGCATTACTGTTGTATAAATGCGATTTATATGCAATTGGTACTTTGTCACCTTCATTGAATGGGACAAGACCTCCACCTAGCAAGACGACATTCCCAGACGCACTTCTAGACACAGTTTCAAACCTGATAACAATACACTCCAACTTAAGCATTCTGGGTGACCTCAACATTTGGTTTGACAAACCCAATATGACCCATCCAAAAACAATAATCACTGGCCTAGACGCACTGAACCTGCATCAGATTGTCCACAAACCCACACACATCGCTGGACATATCCTAGATGTTATTTTTGCTAATACTGAACTAGTTACCTTTCAAACTATAACTCCAGTCACATGGTCAGACCACCACTTGCTTGCTTTCCAACATAAAACAACACTAAGGAACTCACCTTAAACTAGCTTACAACCATCCACCTATCGGCCGTGGAACAAACTCAATTTGGAACACTTAGAAACACAACTAACATCAAGTACAAGTTTGGAAACAATAACTTCTGTTCAAAATCTATAGGAGTGGCTACAGGAAGCTTTTGACATCCTGATACCACTCAAAACCACACAACAGCACAAAAGAAAACAAGCATTGGCATAGCCAATAGGTCTCGCTTTTGGGACTTTATAAGTATTTAGTTATGCAGCACAATATCCATGGGGCAACAACATTAACTGTTGCATGGTTAAACACATATAAGGTCCCAAAGGCGAGACCTATTGGCTATGCCAATGCTTGTTGTTTAATGTTATTGGTTTGGTGTGTAAGCACTTGGAAGAAATTTGAAAGGCGCGAGGGTGGAATTTGTATAGAGAGCAGTAGTGCTGTGGAATAGTGAGCATATGTGCACGTTTTGTTAGTTGTGTTACTCCTGCTTTGATTGGGTGGAGTACCATCGACCCAGAGGAAGTAAGAAATCTTCAGGAATAAAATTAAGTTTGAAGGTCCCGCAATGCTCATGGAAAAGCTAGATGTTCCAATAGTTCAACACTTGTCTGATTAAAAAAAAAAATATCAAAGATTTGACAAGGCTAGTGTGTTTCGAGTTGGACAATAAATGGAACAACTGTGGCGTCACTGATTGAGTCATCGCATCTGTAGAGAATGTGTTCTGTTGATGGTTAGGTGATTAAGCATGGTTTGTGAGGTTCCAGTCAAATAGGGGAATACCTGATATTAGACCGTATTATCACGTATAAAGCACGTGAGTGTATATTTTTTCCCTTTTGCTCGTCAACAATAAAACTTTTAGAAGACAATTAAATGATTATGCAACAAGTTCTATGAGTTAAAGTAACATTTGCTATACTTTATAATGCAAATTTCCGAGGACTTATGTCATCATACAGCGCATTGAGGCCTCAGGGCGAGCTCCTTTATAAAGTCACGAACCAAAGAGGTGACTTGCAATATATCCGTGTAACTTCCGGCAGAGGACATTTTATTCTTTATTCTACATGGTCAGGCCTTCCACCTTTCCCCAACCCTCTTTGACATTTTTATTTTCTTGTTCCTTCTCATACTAGAAATATTATGACTATAATAGATTTATAGAAAAAACGTCACATTTGTACTGTGAAAAGAAACACTGCAATGTGCAGCACAAAATTGGGGGCAAAATACATTAACTAGTTTACAGTAAATCACTTTTAAAAGTGGTTGTAGAGCAGAATATGTGGTGACATGTGGATGAATTACGGGTTTTGCGCAAGGAACTCCAACAGTGCAATAAATAAACGTGCTTCCATGAGTATTACTTTGAGCCAGTGACTGAACATATTCAGGGAAAATAGCTCAGAAATGAAGTACAACGGTAGTTGTTCATTTGTTGTTTAAACAGCAGTTGTAATTCTGCTCAGTAGCCTGCCTTCCACATGGACTGTTGGCTCTGACAGCAGACAGCGTGAAGTCACAAATCGACTGTAATAACTTATTATAGTATATTATAAGTATCATTTTTTTTCTGACTACAGGTGGTGTCACAATAAGGCTGTAATTAGAAAAGATGGGACATATCTTTATGAAGTTATTGCATATTTACACATTTCATAAATGTATTTCTGGCTACCAAGGAGAAATCGAAGTCCTGGCTCAATGAAAGACACATAAGCATTTTCTCCAGCAAGAGAGCTCTGCAGTCGGCTTTAGTTAGTGGAATTTGATAAGTATGTTGTCAGATTTGTTTATAATAATTGTGTGGCATGTAATAGCAAATGTGGTAAAGACCATGTTGTTCTAATACGTGTTGAACCGCTAAAGGGTCTTTGGTAAAAACTGACCTCGTTTGTTTGGACCGGTAAGTACAGCGTGCCATGGATGAAAGGGGGGGGGGAGGGGCGAGGTAAAATTAAATATGGTAGCAGTGAAGTGAAGGGATACTGAGGATGGGGAGGGCACAGGTGCGATTGGAAAAGGAAATAGCATAAACAAGGGAAAAGGGCGAGTAGTGTGGGAGAACGAAGGTAGGAAGGAATGGTATTGAGGAGAGAGGACAACAAACCAAAGAGAAGGAAAACATAATATCCGCAAGGTTTTAAGGTTTTATCCCCTGCCCCCCACACACTTTATCACTCTGCTCTTTTAGAGCACAAGAGTGAAAATGAAGGGCCTAGTGCTTAAAGACGGGTAGAAAGATTGAGAGAGTAAGGAAATATCAGTGAGAAGTAACTCCCATGGAGACACGGTCATTGGAAGAAGGCAGCAGTTATTTAATTGTTTTGTGTGCCTCGTCATCCTCCTGGCTCATGCTCAGCTACTGAGTACCTACCTAATGTCGAGAGCAGATCTAGTTTGATCAAATGAGAAGCACAGTCCAAGAAGGATGGCATGCTGAGATGGACTTGAGGTGAATGTGTGTTCTTTGCCATACATTGCTTCCTAGTATGTCACAAACCATCTCCAAAACGATGTACTTCGTGTTTTGTTTCCTCACATAGAATTTACAGCTTGTAAGGCTTTTGATACTCAGTAGCTAGAATGGAAAGTTAACGACACAGGTACTATCACTGCCAAAACAAAGCAGGGCATCTATGCCATCTTGATTCACCTTGGGTAACCAGATTGAATAACAGAGCCAAAGGTTTGTGAGAGGTGATGAAGTGAAGTCCAGCACGATATAACAGATTGCACTACACTATCAAATACACATTATTCGGCTATACGTATTTATTAAAGAAAATATGTTCTTTAAATACAGTAAAAAGTCATTCAGGGGTCAAAAATATACAAACTGGGTGTGTAAGTGGAGGGAGATTCATTTGAAAGTGGCTGGAAGCGGGCATTCTCTAAAATCCGCAGCTGCCCTGCCTGCCCACCTCATAATTAGCTCACCTCATTTAGACGCAGGAAGCCGCTTGATTTCTGACATTGGAGTCTCAGCCAGCTCAGCTGTCGAAAACCCCTTGCTAGCAACTTGTTTGCCTCAGGTCCGGCGGGTGAACAGCATCCGGAGGCTCGCCCATGCTTCACTGAGCACCTGCTGTGAAAGTCATAGTTGCCAGAAACAGGAAAGAGCAAAAGTGACCCCATACTCAAGATGTAAATGACCAGCTTGTGAGTGTCATTGATTTTTGTTATACAGAAAATAAAAGCCAACCAGGCTGCAATAAAATTGTGCTCCAGCCACTACATCATTTTCGCCAAAATGCTTGCGCCCCCTCGCGGGCTCCTGTGGTACTTGCAGCAGGCCGTATTATTCTCTGGTGATGTTTTGAATTTCCTCTACTTGCCGGATTAATTTGACAAATGTTTGTTATCTCTCTCAGATCAGCCCCAAATTAAGTCGTTCTTTTACGCAGATAAAAAATAATAAATCCGTAAAATTAGACTTTGAACGCTCATGATTTTAGTTTTAACTGTGCGCATTAGCAATGGCGGGGGAGGCGGAAAGGCTCGGACAGCGGAGTGCGGGCGTTTCCCTTGCGGGAGCGAGCAGCAACGCGCGATAATTGCCGACACATGGCGCCACTGCTCGCTCCCGCAAGGGAATCGCCAAACGTGCACGCGTTGCCATTGAAAGCAATGCAACGCGTGCACGTTTTGGGGCCAAAAGCTAATCGATTTCAAGAAGTCTCAACCTAAAAAGCGCCTTGGAGAAACATAGAAATAAAAGACAAAACAACAAATTAGAAAGCTGCAACATACCTGGCTCAAAACAAACGCCAAACAATCAAAACTTCACCTACAAAAAATTAACAGATTATACAAGTCAGCTATCAAAAAAGCTAAGAAAAGGTACTATTCAGACAGAATTCAAAATGCTAAATGTGCAAATAAAGAATTCTATAAAATACTCAATGAATTTCGCAAACCAAATTCCCTAGAAGGAGCTCATCCTGCTACTCAAGATTTCACAGACAAACTGGCAAATCATTACACAGACAAAGCAGACACATTGGACTCATACTTAAAACAGAAACAAAGCACCAGCACTAACCCCTGTATAAAACAACAATCCAAGAATACTCTAACCCAGCCTCTCCGTTCCTTCCAACACATCTCACACAATAAATTTATGGACCTGGTCAAAGCAAGCAGGCCTGCCAGCAGCCCTTCTGACCCCTGTCCACCACAAACTTTCAAGACAATTCTTTTAACAACCTCTGCTGCCACTGCAGTAAGAAGAATCGTCAACGATTCCTTAACGACCAGAATATTTCCAGAAGAACTCAAAAAAATCACACATACGCCCTTTACTGAAGAAAACAAACTTGGACCCGCCCTGACAACTACAGACCCATTACAAATAGACTTTTCCTGGGCAAACTGATAGAAAGAGCAGCGTTCGCCCAGATGTCACAATTCATTTGAGAGAATGACATACTCTCAGACTTCCAAACAGGATTCCGTCCGGGAAGAGGCACGGAATCTGCCCTACTTGCCATCTGGAATGACCTGAAGAATACAGTTAACTGCAGCGGGGTTGCTGCGCTACTCCTCTTGGACCTCTCGGCTGCCTTTGACACGGTTGACCATGACACTCTGAAACAAAGACTCTATGAAGCCGGCATAGAGGGAACTGCTCTAGACTGGATCGCGTCCTACCTTCAAAACAGAACTAATGTCATCCATACCCCACCTTTCTCGTCCAAACCATACTCCACAAAAGCAGGGGTCCCTCAAGGTTCTATCATCTCGCCCATGCTTTTCAACATCTACATGAAGTAATTACCGGTACTGATCAATCAATTTCACCTCACGTGCTATAACTATGCAGATGACACGCAAATACTCCTTCAACTTGAATGCCCCAAAGACATTGAAAAATCCCCAATTTTCAGTTGTCTCAGGGCTGTGGATCAGTGGATGACTTGGAGCCATCTCAAATTGAATGCTTCAAAAACAGAAATACTCACGTGTGGCGATTGGAAACATTACGACCCGCTTGCCGCCTGGCCTGATGAACTGGGATCACCACCTAAAGTATCGAAGGAAGTAAGAAACCTCGGAATGACCATGGACTCCAGGCTGTCGATGAATGCCCAAGTGGACAAACTAGCAAGATCAAGCTTTGTCACTATAAAAACGCTGCGACTAATTTTCCCTCATTTGGGATTTCCGCACAAGGTCCAAGCTACCATCTCCCTTGTTCTGTCCAAACTCGATTACGCCAATGGCCTCTACCACGGATCACCTTTAACGACCATGAAAAGACTACAACGGATTCAGAACTCGGCTGCCAGACTACTCTTGCATATCAAACCGTGAGAACACATTTCACCTGCCTTGAAAGCCCTGCATTGGTTACCGGTTGACAGAAGATCCACGTTCAAGCTACTTTGTATCACCCACAAAGCAATATATGGAATGGGACCGCTCTTCATCAGGAATAAAATCACCAAACACATTCAACAAAGGAACCTACGCTCTAAAGGGGCATCTCGCCTCAAAATCCCAAGATACAAGAAAAAAACCATGGGTGGCACATCCTCTGTTCAAGCAGCCAAACTATGGAACTCTTTACCCCCCAACATAAGATCCACCGACAACCACCTTATCTTCAGAAAACTACTCAAGAATTGGCTCTTCCCCACATAAGCACCATAGGCAAACAGAAATTTACAGCATATTCCTCTGTATATAAGCATTTATTTTCATTATTGATATGTACCTATCTTTGTGTATTGCTTTGTATAATCATGTAGAATAATTATGTTGTTGTAAGTAAATAAATAAAAATCATCTTTGGTCTACATGTACTTACTTCCATTGTGCATCTATGTACCTTCCATGTACTTGGATCTGTGTGTCTGTTATTTTTCTCCTAAAAAAGCATATCCAATGCACTACCCTATTTCTCGTCCTGTACCTCTATCAATATCTTTAATCTATATATACTTACCTCCTTTATGCATCTATATACTTTCAATGTACTTATGGATCTATATATTTATCACTTTCTTCTAATTTAGCATTTCAAATGCACTACCCTATTTTCTCAGCCTATACTTCTCTCAATATATCCTCTGGCCCAACCTTCTGACTCATCTCAAACTTCTTTCTACTACTCTTTCCAATGCACTACCCTATCTCTCACCCTATACATCTATCAATATATCCTCTACATCCACTCTCTCATTTATCCCAAAGCCCATACCACTACTATGATCCCCAAAATAACCCTTTCTAGACTCTCTCCTCCTCTACCCCTCCTTGCATCATCTGACACCTCTTTTTACTATACCGATCCCCCAAAACAAACCTTTCTAAACTCTTCCCTCTGACTCTTCCCCTCAAAAACCCCTTTTTACTCATCCAAAAGCCTCCTCCTACTGCTATGACCTAAAAAAAAAAAAGAGAGAAAAAAAAATCTCACTCTTCTGTTCCTCCACTATCCTTTTCAATCAAAATAACAGACTAACATGTCCACTTCTCAAATTCCATATTCCACTATACTAATTCACCACTAATCCTTTATGGGTTCCAGAGTAGCGTGCTACTTGCCAATAAAGCGTTTCAACACCCCATCAGGGTTACCAGCGCTATATAAATGCAAACCTTTTTCCCTTTTCTACCCCTCCCCAACCCAAATAACTGACTAACATATCCACCACTCAAATTACTTCATACTTCACTATACTAATTTTCAACACTAATCCTTTATGGGTTCCGGAGTAGCGTCCTACTCGCCAGAAAAGCGCTTCAACACCCATCAGGGGTAACAGGTGCTACATGAATGCAAACCTTTCTTCCCTTTTATCCCTCCGCTACCCTTCTCACTCCAAATAACTGACTAATATCCACCACTCAAATTACTTTCATATTTCACCATACTAATTCAGCACTAATCCTGTATGGGTTTCCGGAGTAGCGTGCTTCAACACCCCATCAGGGGTAACAAGCGCTATATAAATACAAACCTTTTTTTCCTCTTCAATCCTTCTGCTATCCTTCCGAATCCAAATAACTGACTAACCTATCCACCACTTAAAATTTACTTGCATGTTTCACTATACTAATTCAACACTAATCTTCTATGGGTCCCGGAGTAGCGTGCTACTCGCCGAAAAAGCGCTTTGACGCCTCGTCAGGGGCAGTAAGCGCTAAATAAATGCAATTACAATACAATATTCTGGTAAAACAAGCTGCTTTACATTCCTTCAAGATTAAGCCTGAAGGCTGCTCTCCACAGCTACCGCTAGGATAGCTTTCTAAATGGCATCTTTGACCTCATACATCATAAGGGTCGTTTGGACTGGTGCAAGGTGCCCACTTTAATTAGTGGACAGCATATACCAGGCCAACTTCTCACAATCCACTCCAGTGCAGACCCCTGGACGCCTACCTGCCTCAGTCTTTCTAGCAGGATTGCGTGTGACAGTATCAAATGCTGCTGAAAGGTCAAGAAGCACCAACATAGCCACTGAACCACCGTCCACTGACTGATGGAGTCGGCAACTTCAAGTAGTGCTGTTTCTATGCTGTAACCTGAGCAGAAGCCAGATTGAGAGTCATGTAGCAGCTCAACGGTTTCCACAAAATTGGCTAATTGAAGATGGGCCAGCTTCTCTAGTATTTTGGCCGGAGCCGACAGTAATAAGATAGGCCTAAAGTTGCTGGGGATCAGCATTGGCCTTCTTCAGGAGTGGTACTAGGTAGGCATGCTTCCAAGCGGACGGGAACATTACCGACCTAAAAGAGGAGTTCCAGATATGGTTTAGGACCGGGTTAAGCCAGTCTGCCAGTAGTCTGAACTGCTGAGCCGGGCAAGGATCCCCGGGCGACCTGGATTTGCATTTCCGTAGTTCAGCTAGGGATACCTCTGCGGGAATCGTGAGAAAGGATGTGAAGACCGGCTGGTTATTGGGGGGGGAAGGCTGTGGTTATCTTCCGCTACTCTGGCTTCTGGAACCAGGGTAAAAGAGGAGTAGAGCTGCATAATTTTTCCTTCGAAAAAATTTGAGAGGCTGGTGCACAGGACCTGAGAAGGTCGGACGCTGTGCTCTAGTGCTGTGGGATTGGTGAAAGATTTCACAATCTTAAAAACTTCCCTAAAGGAGTTTTTAGCGCTGGCAATGCGGTTGGCCAGGAATTCCCTTCTCTTGGAGTGGAGTAGTTTGTGGTAATCTTTCAAGGCATTTTTAAAGATGTTTTTGGCCTCAAGTGAGTAGGACTTTCTCCATTCTCGCTCCAGTCTTTTACACTTGCTCTTCTCGCATCTGATTTCCTCTGAGAACCATTGGGGCAGAAGGGGAGAGTCTAGAAAGGCTAATGGATCTCAGAGGGGCTATTTTATCAAGGGCGGCCGTCAACCAAGTATTAAAACTTTAGGTGTTGTGGTCAGGATTGTCCGTGAGGTGAAGCCTTGAGCCATCTAATATGGGACCGAGGGTCTCAGGGGTAACCCTTTGCCAGTTCCTTTTGACTTCATTGGATCGGGAAGTGACCTTTGGTGTGGCCTTCATAAGGAACAGGAAAGGGACCAGGCAGTGGTCTGACCAGATAATATGCAGCTGCTTGTCGACCCTCAAGTCCTGCATATTCGTGCAGATGAGGTCAAGTGTGTGGCCGGCCTTGTGGGTGGGAAGAGACCAGCTGAGCAAGATTGAAGCCTGCAAGAGTCGTTATGAAACTTGCACTATGAGTGCATTGGGGGTTGTCCACATGCAAGTTGAGGTCCCCTAGTACTGTAAAGTTGGTGTAACGGGTGCATATCTGGGTAATGTAGTCTGCCAGTAACTTCGTAGAATTATGGCAGCAATCCGGCGGCCTGTAAAGCAGAAGCCCCGAGAAGGTGGGGGATAGTTTAATACAGAAGGGGAGACCTTCAATGTTTCCAATTTGATCTAGATTGAGGGTGGTAATATCCCAAGCATCTTTATAAACAATAGCCACCCCACCCCCGTATCTGTCGTCACCCCTATTGGCGCAAGCTATGCGATATCCCGGAGGAATTGCTAGGGTTATTGCAGGCTGCGTGTACTCCCTTAACCAGGTTTCGGTGAGGAACATGATATCCCATTTGTTATCTTCGAGGGATTGGTAGATCTCGAGTGGGTGCTTTGGTAGGGATCTACAGTTGATTAGGCAGGCTTTTATTTCGTCTGGCCTGGGATTAAGAGGTGGGTTGTGTCCAGCCTCTGCGACCTGCAGGGTGTGCCTGAGGTTTAGGGCAAAGTTACAGGCCAGGCAGCAGTAGGTCTTGTCCCCCCTTCCCAGTACTGCGGGAGGGATGTTAGAGCATATTTTGGGCCTAAGCACCAGCAACTCCGAGCGCCCCCATCTTACCATACCACCGCTATCCGTTTGGGCAGCGTGGCTGGCACTGGCCGCGGTACGGACGGGCACAGACGGGCTTGCTTGCGGCACGCCTGCTGCGCATGTCCGCGTCACTGTGGTTCTTAAGTAGCAGCCAGGAAAGAGAACTGGTCTGCTAACCTGGGCAAAATGGCGGCAGAGAATGTCACTGCAGGAGTGAGAAATAATGGCTCTCAAGCAGGACGTCTCCACGCCGATCTTATGAACGCCCTAATGCTCCACGCCGAGGATCGGGTCAGCCTCGGTCATGGAGGACAGTATCATCACTGTGGGACGACAGAGCGGCAAGGTAAGCAGGGAACAGTACAGTAAAGTTAAAACCCCCCCCTTTGAGGCAATGTAGTTAAAAAAGTTAAAACCCCTATGAGGCACTGTAGAACACCGGTAGGCAGAGTGTAAACACAAGATAAGAAGCTAACTGGTTAGAAAACAAAATTAAAAAGCATAAAATCGTCAGGGAAGAGAAAGTGAAAAAAAGGGGAGTTAAAAGGAAGAGGCTGTGCAATCCTGCAACACGCAGCAGTGCACAGATTAAAAAGCATAAAATCATCAGTTAAGTGCGAAAAGTAGAGTCAAAAGGCAGAGGCTGTGCACCCTGCAACAAACAGTGTACAGCACAGTACAGGCTTCAAACCTTAGGGACAGGCAGGAATGCAAGCGAAACCACTGGCAGGCACGGGTAGCAGTACGGGCTTCTAGCACTGAGATGTGGATTGCTGATATACGTGGGGGATGGGCTGGGAACACACACTTGGGGAAGGAAAGCAGACGATGGGAAGCAGATAATCCTCTGTGCTCATCAAAGAGCTCTTTAATTCAAAGAAGAGCTACTGGTCATTGTTAAGCGAGATGGTGGGTCTCACAAGGGGAGCACTGTAGAACAAGGGAATCATAATAGAGGAACAGGCTTAGGCCTTTTAACCTTTTTGAGGAATATTTCATTGGAAACTTACAGCCCAGTGTGACCTCATGTTACTCCCTCCGCCTTTGTGATGTGTGCATCAGAAATGTAGATGCTCCTGTTGTGCCAGACTGTCCCTTTGACAAAGGACAGGATAGAGGTGAGGGATTTAAAAGGATTTGACATCCACAATATGAATTCCAAAGGACCAAACACTAAATCACACCTGTGTCTAGACAGCGAGAAATCTACTAGCCCACTTGCAATGGCGAGTCAGATTCTATCAGGGCGAGCTATTTTTAGGGCCTATTGGCCCATTCTGGCGAGCTGACCAAAAGCAGGTGTTCTGTTCACTCAGAGAGTGAACGAGCAATTAAGATTTGTTTAACTCTTGCCATATTTGCTCAGCGTTCATAGACAGAGGTCAAATATTAGCTTGTGTCTTCTTACAATTTGCAGTTTAGTTAATCCTGAAGGTTGGTGCTTGCTATTCTTTCTCCGACTGCAAGGTTAGAGGATTTTGTAAAGTGAACCGTCTGACAACTGTGCTGTACAGTGGGAAATTAAAGGCTGTACGATGCCAGATTGTTTTTCTAACGCACAACATTTAAATAGCTTGGAAATCAACTGTACAAACATTTCAAAATATATTTCAGTAGATATGGGGAAAAAAATTGTATCTGTGCTATGAAAAAAGATTTTAATAGGATGAAAACAAATCGGAACACTTTACTTGGTGATGTGCTGATATTTTTGCTGAAAGAATTTCCACAGATTGTCTATATGCTATATAGTTTTATCATTAAACCTTCATGTTAGTGGAAAAGTGTTTGAACATTTAAATGGAAACTGTGCTGTTTGCAAATTAGTGTGCTAACAAACCATGCTTTAGTAATATATTTATTACAAGTGAATTTTTAAACATTAACTGAGAAACCTTCCTGCCCCCATCCTGATGACAATGCTATTAGTAACTTAAGAGACAAGTCAGGAGTCATGTATACCCTATATGTGGGCTAGATTCTTAGTATATATGGAGCAAACGTTTAGTCTATTAAAATCAAACAAAATAGTTTTTTGTACAGCATAAATGCTGAGCTCGCATATTTGAAGGTGCTCTCATACATGATAATGAAGAAAAAAGCGGCTTTGTAAAATAGAATACTTGCCTAGGATCACACAATTTGAGACCATTTTAAGGTCAAGTACATTACAGTTAGGTCGAGTAGATTATTCATGTCACTAGGCCTGCAGGGCTGGTAAAAATGTTATGATTTTTCCAGACCTGCTGGAAATGGAAAGTGGGAGCATGAGTCCCACAAGTTGTTCATCAACGTAGAGAGAAGATTATCAAGGCTTCGAGCTGCTGCAACCAGGACTGGGTACCAAGATTCTCAAGTCTCCCTTCTGGGTGAAGGGCCATCCCTCAGGAAGCCAACACCACTTGTCTTGAGCTTGAAGCACAGGCCATTTCTTCTCTGCATGCCAAGACAAGCAGACTGAGGAGGAGGAGAGGACCTGGAGGGAGTGAGACCCAGCAAGAATCCTCCTGAGTGGATAACAGTGAGCTTAGTGTGAGAGATCAGGTCTGATTGAAAGCGCCTCCAGAGTGCTGGCCGACCACCACTCATGGAAAATCGACTATCCCTGTATGCCAGGTGGGGACTACTGTGAAGATTAGAACCGTCGACCCTGGGGTGGAGTATGACAGCAAATAACTTATGCCAGGTTTGGCCCATTGTGAGGTTTAGGGCCGTCGCCTGGGAACATAAGGCCAAGAGGAACCCTGACCTAGAGACCACCACACGTGTTAACACCTAAAAGCCAAAGAAGAAACATCTGACACCAGCATGAAATATCCCGAGACGGGTGGCCCCAACTGATCATACAGAGGAAACCATAAGACTTTGCTGCCCTCCCGCATCGCGAGGCTGAAACTCAAGAAGAAACGCCCCGGTCTTCTCTGAACTCACTGGCAGTCAAGCCTGTTCGAGGCCATCAGGCTTTATTAAGACTTATGCCTCAAAGATCTTCCTAATGTGGAGAATAGTCGAGGCTTTGCGCAGGGGAGGTAGGTGTACGACATACAGATGCTAGTCTCAATGTATGAACAGTAACCCCAATAAACTGATTGTCCAGTCAAATACTCGCGTTTGCGATAAAAGTAGTATTTAATACAAGCACACAAAATATATCAACAGCACACGAAATAATATCTACAGTCTCTTTAAGATCGTCGCACCTTTGCCATCCTGGGAAGTGCCCCCAAATGCCCCCCACCCACTTCCCTTCTAACACTCACCACATAAGAACTATTTGATCCAGTCAATACCACTTCTGAAAATTGACCCTGCAAAGGAAACTGGTCTGCTGAAGGTTAAATGAAGTCTCGATGTGAGCACGTAGTTCCAGTCAAGGGCCAAACAACTAGACTCTAGAAAATACTTGAGCACTAACCTCGAGAGGTGGTAGGGAAGCGGCAGGAGGGCAGTCAAACCCCAACAGTAGCTGTGGCTCAAGGGACACGGACAGACAATCCCCAGGCATGGGTAATGTCAAGCACAGGGGGTAGCCCAGCACCTCACTACCCATGAGTTACAGCCCGATAGCCAGCGCATCACCACGGCCGGTGGAAGACCGGGAGTCCAATGCCCCAATGGGTTAGGTCCTGTCAAGGGTCTGGGGGAGTGTCCAATCACATTGAGCACGCTAGGAGAAAAGATGCTACTCACCAGCACTAATCCCTTTCTCGGGGGTCACCAGGCTCTTCCGGCTGTCTCAGGCCCGGACGCCGGCTCATTAGACTGACACGGGATAACCAGCGGTAGTCAGCATCTCTGTGCTGATGTCACTAGAGTCCGCCCACATGTAGGAGGCGGCCGTGCGAGAGGTTATTCAGCCAATGATAGGCCCTGATACAATATCTGAGATCCTCAGTGCCAATGAACAGCTGACAAGATCACCTCAGCCAATAGTATCACCAGTGGTCCAACGAATGCAAGGACACCACAATTTACCCTCCTCTAAGAAAGCATTTCCACGTACCTGATTGGCCGTTAGTACTTGGATGTCACATGTTTGTCCGCAGACATTACGGGACAAAATACCTCCGTTAGAGGCGCTATCCTTCTTCCACGATTTTCAATCTCTTCTAATTGACTGTCAGGTGCATCCTGGACTTGGGAACTCTATCGCCCCAGATAGAAGGCATTTAAAATCGCCACGTATTCATACGCCTCGCGATATTATGCACCGCAATAGATCCAGAGTATTAGATATTACATAAACAAGATCTAAAAATAATTTTAAAAAACAACCTTGGTGGAAATCCGGCGGTTGCGGGTAAAACAGTAGGAAGATCAGTTTAACGGTTAGAGCGGCCAACCTTGAAGTAGGGGAACCACGCTCGAGTCTGGCGGGAGGCTCAAACATCCTCTGATTCTGGGCAAATCGCTTAATCTCCCCGTGCCCCCCAATAAATTAATGTGCCTGTCTGTAATGCAACCGGTGCTCATGTAAAGCGCTCCGATACCTTCGGGTCGAGTTCGCGCTATATATAGCTGCGAAAAAAACCAGTACTGGAAACTTCCAACATGCAGTGCCAATTTCTGGAGGCGTGTGGGGTCCACTGGATGCTTCTCAACCAGCATTGGTAACGCAGCATGTTGCAAAAATGTAAATCCAGTATTTGTAAAGCGCGAACAGCTACCCGAAGGCATCCCGGCGCTGGGGGCCTGTAAATATGTGAGGGGAGAGGGTTGGCCTACTTGCGGTGGTGACAGAAAACACCGGCACACAGGTTACTACTTCGGCCGTTAGGTCACGTGCGACCTTGGCCCCTTTATTATATACCCTCGGACCGAGCCCGGTCTCGAGGGGTGCTGTGCGCGTGAGTGTCGTCACGTACAGGCCGGGTGACACTCTACATCCCTCCTTTCCTTTAGCCATAGCTAGTCTATCAGTTAGAGGTGAAAGAGAGTGGAGATAAAAAGAAGAGAAAGACAAAAGTGAGAAAAGATATCTTGCAGTGGAGGTGCCACCTGCTCACAGAATCTCTGGCTGACCCCCCCGGCACTCTCCTGCCGGCATCGTTACTTGGCACACATAGTCCCTCAGCTTCTGGCTGGGTGCGGGGTTGGGTCTCAACTGATATCGTTGGCCGCAAGATGGCATTTCCTCAGGGCTCGAGGGAGCGCTACTTCGACGACCCACTGCATCAGTACCCCTGCTGGACTGGACTGGCTTGTCTCGTGGACTTCGTCTGACCCTTTTGCAGGTATCGGCGCTGGACTCTCTCGGCCATTGGGGACAGTTGTTGTAGAGAAGTCAGGCAAATCTTCTTCTACCCCAGACGCCGCCTGGTCTGTTTGTGGGCTGTCGGAGATCTCCTTGAACCACGAGATGTTCCTCACCACAATGTGCCTTCCACGCTGCGCGGTGACCATGGTTCCGTTGATCTGAACAACGACCCACTCCTCAGGTTCGTAGGGCGTGCGAAACTTCCAGCCAGGGTGGCGATTCTTTAGAACCACTCGTGCTCCGACTCGGATAGAGGGTATCTTGGCTCCGCGGCTGAGGGTGGCTTTGTCGTTGGTTTGTTGGCGCTTCTGTTGAGCTCGTTCCGGGTCAAAACCTGGCGGTGTCCAGTTAGGGTCTTCTGGGATGATGTCCCTGGGCGGCCGCTTAAGAAGGAGGGCTGCAGGGGCACACCCCGTCGTTGAATGAGGCGTCTGCCGGTAGGCGAATAGGAATTGGTGGAGACAAGTCTCCAGGTCTTGATGCCTGTCCACCCCTATGTGTAGTGCTCTGTTTAAAGTCCGCATAAACCGCTCGACCTCGCCGTTGGCTTGAGGCCACTGCGGTGTGATCCGTCGATGTCGGATGGCCCGTTTCTGTAGAAAATCTTGAAATTCCTGACCCTGGAAGGGCGGTCCGTTAGTCGGACTTCATTTCCTCCGGCAGACCAAACATTGCGAAGGTCTTCTCGAGTGCTGGCTGCACATGTGTAAATGCGGTGGTTGGCACGAGCTCGACCACAGGAAACTTGGTGCATGAGTCAATAACTACTAGGGTGTGACGTCCGTCCGGGAAACTGCCAAAATCGATGTTCACCTTGGTCCATGGCGTGTCACATGGTCCTTCCGTGATGACCGGTGCAGGAGCTGGGTCCGCTCCCGTGATGGTGCAGGGGTGACAGGTCCTTACCTCTTCATCGACCATACTGTCCATCCCCGGGAACCACACTTTGGTTCGGAGCCGGGCCTTCGTCTTTGCCACACCTTGGTGCCCTTGGTGTGCTAGGGTTACTAGCCGGCGGTGCAGCTCCCTTGGGACCAAGATCCTCTGACCTCTGAGTACCAACCCGGATCCTCCAATGCTCAGCTCATGCTTGACTCGCCATATCTGTCTCCTGGCATTCTGCTCTTCCTCAGTGAGTCCCGCCACCCCGTCCAAGAATCGGTGCCATCTTCCTGTCGTCAGGGCTTCTTTGACTCGTTGGAGGGTGGAGTCCGACTCTGTAGCATTGCTCATTTCTTCTTTGGTGATGGCCAGTGGACAGGCACTGTCTTCGATCATTTGCACAACAGCTTCCATGCTTGAGCTGTCATCCTGGGCCTGTCCATCCTCCGCCTGCAGTGGATGCCTCGACAGGAAGTCAGCGGGGTTGTCTGCCCCAGGGCGATACAGTAATTGGAAAGAGTATGCCTGCAACTGCACTGCCCACCGCTCGATCCTCGGAGGTGCCAGCCTGTTGGACCCACTGAACAGGGGTATAAGGGGCTTGTGGTCTGTTATGACCTTGAAGGGGTGGCCACACAGGTAAAGATGAAAATGCTGGCATGCCCAACGGATGGCTAGGGCTTCGCGCTCTATCTGTGCATACCTCGTTTCTGTTGGCGAGAGTGCACGGCTTGCGTATGCTACTGGTACGTACAATCCTTGTCGGTCTTCCTGTAACAGCACTGCGCCTAGCCCCACCGGGCTCGCATCGACAACCACTTCTGTGTTTCGCTTCGGGTGGAAATAAGCCATAGTAGTTTGGTCGAGCAGGGCCTTTTTGATGCCTTGAAACGCTGCCTCTTCTCGATGGGTCCAGACCCATGGTGTCCCGGTTTTTGTTAGCTGCCTCAAAGGTTCGCAGATTGTGGCGAGGTTTGGTAGAAAACGGCCGCAGTAAGTTGCCATTCCTAGGAAGCTCCTTATGGCAGTCGGGTTTTGAGGCACAGGTGCGTTTCTTATAGCTGCCGCTTTCCTGGGATCTACTCGAAGCCCTTCTCTGGAGAATACATAACCGAAAAAGTCTATGGATCCTTGGTAGAAAGCACATTTCTTCCGGTGCAGGGTGAGGCCACAATCCGCTAACCTTTGCAGTGTGTCTCTCAGCCGAGTGTGATGTTCTTCGAGGCTCTGAGAGTAAATCAAGATGTCGTCACTGAGATTAATGACTCCGACCAGGCCAGACAGGGTTTCTTGGACTGCGTTTTGAAATACTTCAGCCGCAGACGACACCCCAAAGCTGAGTCGTGTGTATCTTCTCAGACCCACGTGCGTTGAAAATGTGGTTATGTACCTGCTTTCTGGAGCCAACTCGAGTTGATGATATCCGGAGTTCAGGTCAAGTTTTGAAAACCATTGGGCTCCATTCAAATCCGCCACGATGTCGTCCATCGTCGGGGTCACGTGCCGCTCCCTGCGGATAGCTAGGTTGGGGAGCCTCATGTCTACACATAGGCGAATGGCGCCCGGTTGTTTTGGCTTTGGCGCCACCACCAGCGGGGATACCCAGGGAGTGGGTCCCGACACTTTCTCGATCACTCCCATGTTCTCGAGGCTCTGAAGTTCTTGTTCCACCAGCGGGCGGAGGTGTATCGGTATCCGCCGGTGTCGGAGAGCACGCGGCTGGACGCTTTTGTCGATGTGCAGTTTGACTTGGTAGTCTTTTAATTTGCCTAGCCCTGTGAATAGCTGCGGGAATTCTTTCAGCATGTCTTCGGCATGGTGTTCATGTACTTGTTTGGCGAAGAACACGAGTTCCAGGTCCTCCGCCGTGTGGCAGCTTAGCAGCGTGCCCTTTTCCCCTTCTGTGACGTGGAATGTTGTCATCACTGTGTGAGATTCACTCGAGACTTCTACCTCCACCATTCCCCTCAGCGGTATGGGTTCGGTGCCTCCATACGTGAAGATCCTAGCCTTGCTTGGAACCAGAGGTGGCTTGGGCCTCAGCCGGTCGTATTGCTCAGAGTCCATAACGTTCACCGAGGCTCCAGTGTCGATGAGGGCCTGTACAGGGTGTCCGTTGACATTGACATGACACAGTGGGGGTGGGCGACCTTTCCTGCCCGATCGGCCAGCGAATGAAACAACGAAAATGTCGTCTTCGTCTTCATAGTATGCCGCACTAGTAATACCGGCTGCAACGTCAGACTCCTCCTGATCTTCCAGAGTGAGATTCCTGAGACTCCCTTGGCGCCCTCTAGTTGCGCCGCCACGTGCCCTTCCTCCTCGTCCGCGACAGACGCTGGCATAGTGATTTGCCCTGCCGCATTTCGCACACACCTGTCCTCTCGCTGGGCACCTGTCTTTTTCCCTGTGGTCGAATCCACAGTAACCACACTTGCTGCTGGGCCTGTTTCCCATGCCCCGTCTTTGATTCCCAAACGGCCGCCGTTGAATGGTGTCTACGGCCTCCTCTTTCACTTGCACCTGCTTCGGCGTAGCAGCTGCTGACGTGTTCCTTATCCGAACAGCCTCCATTTCTTCGGCACGCTTGTCGGACAACTCATGGGATCGAGCCAGTATTAAGATCTCATCCAGCGAGATTCCCGGCTGCCGCAAAATCAGGCGCCTCAGGGCAACAGACTTGCATCCTGCGATCAGCTGCGCTCTTATTTCGTCATTGTGGTCTATTCCTGTGCACGTGACTGCAAGTTTCCGGAGTCTGGCATAATACATGTCTACCGTTTCTGCCTCAGTTTGTCGTGCCTGCCGTAACTTGAATCGCTCATAATCCGGGTTCATCTGGGGATCGAAGTACCTGTTTAGAGCTACAATCGCGGCTTCATAGTCTTCAGCATCGCCGGTATTGGGCAGTGTCTCAAACAGGTCGTATAACTCCTCCCCTCCAAAATGCATGAGCAAAGAGCGCTTCACTTTCCCATCGTTCTCGCGGGTTCCGGTGAAGTAGTGATTTAGGCGTCCCACCCAGCGCTTCCATCGTGGTGCCGCTGTGGCTGGGTCTGTTAGCTGGCTAAACGGTGGCAGCGGCGTCACTGAGGCATGCGAATGGGGAGTTGTGTGTGCTGGTCCTTGTTCTGCCGGGTCGTCCCCCATGTTACTTCTTTATTGATACCTGCACCCACTGTTATGTCAGATCCTGCGCTATTAAGAGCCCCCTTTTTTTTTTCTCTCTCTCTCTGCGCACTGTCTCTCTCTTTTACTAGTGCAGTTCGACCTGTGTTTCCTGTGCTTGTGGCCTGGCCTGACCTGCGCAGCTGTGTGTACAGGGTGAACCCAAAACAGTCTCTCACCCCTAATCTGCGTCGGGAAGATTAAGCAAGCTATTGCCCAGAGTCACATGGTGCTGGGCTGACCTGCCGCCGGTGCTGGGGCTCGAACCGTGAGCCCCAGATTCCAGCGTCAGTCGCCCTGGCTGCGGCGCCACACCTCTTCCCAAGTAACCTTTCTAAATGTTTTATTTGTACTCGGTGCTTTAAGCGGAATGGAAAAGGCATGGGACCAGAGGCGCAACTAGAGCCACATTTCGGGAGGGGGGCTAAGAAAAATTTGGGGGGGGGGGAGGGTGGGGGCTAATTCTTCCAGCAACAGGCAGAGTGGAGATGCAGAGGCTCTAAGAAGGGGTGAAAAAACAACAAAGCCTCATTAACAAGCAAATGGTCTTTTAAAGACCTGTGAAGTACTCTGGTGCGGCTGTGTGTGTGCCCGGGAAGCTGTCTCACCCCGGGCTGCCACACACGACGGGGGAGGCTGAAGCTCTATGAGCCCAATGGGCGTTGCACGCCTGCATGGGACTCTATAGGGGCGTGGCCAAAGAAGCATAAGGAAACTGTTAAATGATGCGATGTAGGCGGTAATGGGTCGAAATGGTGTTTTATTCAGAAAGAGAATAACACCCACGACCACGGCGTCCAACAGCTGCAGATCCTAGCACGAAAGAAACGTTGCTTGGGAATCCGCAGACAGTGAACCGTCATGGAGCGTGGAACAGAGTCAAACATAAACATGTTTGTACACGAGGAGGTCGCATGCGCCCACAATGAAAGGCTGCATGCGTCCGCCTCGTGAATCACAATGAGAGTAATACCACAACATCTCCCTCCTTAACAGATGAGAGGAAACAAAAACAAAGCAAGCAAAGAAACAATCTAAATTCTAACATAAAGAGAAAATGCAATAAGTGAATACACACAGAAATCGATGTCCAGTAAGGGAAAAAAGAAAGAAGTTAGTCTAAAACATAATCCTTAAATCTGTCAGATAATCTTCTTAGGCGAACATTACTCTTGTCACATGTCACTCCACTTTTACCACCTATCATTCCACCTGTAAAGGCAACAGGTGATTGTGTCCCGCGTGGGAAAGAAAGAACAGGTATTGGCAAGGTGGAATTCACCGGTGGCATGGGGACCAAAGTATCTTGTAACCAACTGTAAGACTGTAAGTTATCTGTATTAGGAACAGAGTGATTCATAATGATGTCAGCTTGTGCATTGGAAAAGAGAACCAAATTCTGTTTATTCCACCATCCTCTGTTAACTAAAAGAGCTGAACCTTTACTCACTTGACTGACTTGCACAGGTGAAGAAAACCTTGAAGTGCCCTTCAATACTTTCTTAGGATTTTTAATTAAAACCCAATCACCAGGTTTTAAGGATTCACCACTAAAACATTTGTTCGAGTTAAAATTACATTTCATAGCATCTTGATTACTTTTGACCCTAGCCTTAATGACATCCAATGATTCAGTTTTGCGATCAGACCTTCTGGATAACCATGTGGGACACAAGCTAGAATGTACCATCCTTCCTTTAAGTAAGGTAAAAGGTGCAACTCCGGTGGTGCAATGGGGAGTGGTGTTGTAAGACCAAATTTTTTCTTTCAAGTAGTCGCCTACATTTAAGCCTGATGAAATAGCAGTTTGAATACCCTCTTTGATCAATCTGTTGCCCCTCTCCACAAGTCCATTGAAGAGGGGGAATAAAGAGCCACTTTAAAATGTTGAATGTCATGATGTTCTAAAAATTTGCACATGCGTTGATAAACAAAGCGAGTGCCATTGTCGGTGACAAGTGATTTGGGAGCACCCTCAAGTATGAAAATGTGTTCTAAAAACTTAATAATGTTATCAGTAGTGGGACCATCACAAAACCAGTAGAACATCCACTTCGAAAAGTAATCCACCATAAGGATTAAAAATTTGTTGTGTGCAAGTAACAACTCATAGGGACCAGAAAAATCTATACCAACTTTGTCCCAAGGACCACCAGGAAAAGGTACAGGATGTAATGGGGTTTGTAAAGTTTTCCATCTTTTGTCGGAGAGAAGACATTCTGCACAAATTTCAATAGTTGACTTAACCTGAGCCTCCATGGAAGGCCACCAATAAAATTCCTTGATGCGTTGACAAGTTTTAGAAATACCAAGGTGACCTTGATGAGCTAACTGAATAATTTTCATGCGTAAATTCTCTGGGGGAATGAACAAATCATGATGCATGACAATCTCATCAGCAATTGACAATTCATCGGCTACATAAGCAAATTTCCTCATCTCACCAGAAAGTGTTCTGCTTTCTGGCCATCCTTTTATGATGAATTCTTTGACCTTACTAAGATTGTGGTCTTTGGCGTGTTCTTCTTTCCATGTGTTCTCAGAAATGGGAGGACATTCTTTCACAGCATCTATAGCCGCCACTACACACTCAGAAATACCAGTATCACACTCATTCTCTTCACCTTCCAAAGACATTCGAGGAAGACAATCCGCTCTGAAATTTTTGCCCCCAGGTAGGTGTTTGATTACAAAATGATATTCTTGTAAGGTGGAAAGTAAGCGTATCAATCTTGCAGAAGCCTTGTTGGAACCTGAGCCAGTGAGAATGTAGACCAATGGTTTGTGGTCAGTAAAAATGTCTAATTCACGTCCCCAAACATAAGATCTAAATTTCTGAATGGCCCAAACACACGCAAGTGCTTCCCTTTCAATTGTACTAATTGTACAGGCAGCAGCATGTCGTGCGCTTCAGCAGCACTGCACACAAGCCTCAGATAATTAAGACAATAGTAAGTAATGATTTCGTAGCAATGAACTTGAAGCATATTGGTAATTATTTATGAAGACAACCCTGTTGCTGCTACCATCTGATGTCCTGATGATATCTGGGCACAGCATTTCAATAAAATTTAGCACTTGCGCTGTTTTTAATTCGCACCCTCCGCAAGTTGTCCTTATTCCGCATTAGATCAGAGGCCGCTATAATAGTGTTCTCTGACTCTCCCCTCTCAAGTCTGTGTCGATCAATGTCTTGGGGGTGCTGACGGCAGAATTTCTAAACACAACATTAATTTCTCTTCATCTGGCCTGACGAAAAATAAAGAGAGGGACAGATAGAAACAAATGGCAACAAAGACAAATGCATGGCATGCATTCCCGCATCAGCATGGTGCCAAAACAGAGGTGCTCACTCTACGACAATTATAAGGGAATATCTTCATCCATAGACCAGGCAGAACTATTTTTGCTTTATTACTTTATCCCCAACAGGTTTAAGACTTTTCTGTCATCTTTCTAGTGGGCTACTTGTGATATTTTTATATGGGGCAGTTTTAAGGTGACAATCCAAACATTAATACGTTTTTGTTGAAAAGTAGGCTCTTTCCAACCTGGTTCAAGCTAAGGGATGCAGCCTTAAGTGAAAGGGGGCTCAGCAGTAACAACAATCATCCCTGGTCCTGTGCATCAAACCCAACATGTATTGGTGATGACTGGCAGTCGTTCTGGTGGCCGCCTCCTTGATGTGGAGATCACAGTCTGGTCCAGGCCCTGTGGGCATCTGTCTACATCTGAAATATGCATATATTGTGCTAGCGCTAGGCAGCGTGCCTTTCCAATTATGTTCATAGGCTCTTGTTGCAGCCCAGCCACAGCAGTCTGCCTAGTAAAAATATCCTTGCGTTGTACATAGCAATAGAGTGCTGCCCTTAAACATGCAGCTCGCTGAGAAACCAAGCGTTGTGCTGTCACTTTAATTGAGATCAGAACCTTTTTTTGTAATTGCGCGATATTTTCTGAGTATTAGTGTTTGAGGAGGGCATTAAAGTCTCATTAAGAACTTTCTACTAAAGTAAGTAGGCCCTGAGGCTTCACTTAAATAGAACACACTCACTCTAATGGCACAGCAAAGTAAGCCCCCTAGGAGAACTCTTCCATACCTGTATTTTCAAGGAACTGGCACCTATGCAATTGCTACTGATACAGGGCGAGGGAAAGGGCCAACCACTGGGGCCAGATTGTGACACAGAGATTCGTGTTTGAAAGGACATTTTGGTAGATGTGTATTGCAAACATCAAATGTTAGGGGCTCTGACATGCATTTTAGTGTCATTTTTAGGTCGGCCGCTAGACAAGACCTTTTGATTCTACTAAAATTATATGTGTACTATATCTACATATATGGGCTTTCAGTGAGCCCTCTTCATCCATTGGTCTGTTGGTGTGTCATGCACACTTTTCTTCACATCCACTTTCTGGTACTGCACCTGAATACTAAATACTGCACTTTATTGAAAAATGCCTCAGTGTTCCCAGGTTATTACCTTTATTCAAAGGAACACCGGGTATCTCTAAAAACAATTTTGAACGGGTTTGATGAAGGAAATGGCTTAAACTTGTTCCTCGTCTGCCAGCATGTTTAGGGGATAGCGGCTTCCTGGTCACAAACGGGTTGGTACTAGTGGTCCAGAGTGGCGAACATGTAGGTAACCAAACATGGTGTACCATTTGATGAATGTGTGACTACAAAGGACGCAAACACAAGGAGATGAAGGACGGAGCGCTGAAACTTTACAGACACTCACCCCCAGTCACAGATCTGGGTTGAATCCATCATCGTTCTTTAGCTTACTTCGCCACCCCAGTTCAGACACAGCTATATGCAAATCAGTCTTGACCCTGTGCCTCATGGGAACAGTCCAACCCGAACTGCCAAGCCATGTCTTCCCTGGACCGGAAACAAGCATCCTGGGACCGGTTTCGAGCTAACAGCCCTCATCAGCCAGGCTAGCTTGAATCCAGTGGCAAAGTGAGCAAGGGACCCACGTCTGGGCATACCCTGCCAACTTAGGGCAAACAAAGCAAACACAAGGAGATGATGGATGGAGCGCTGAAACTTTTCAGACACTCACCCCCAGTCACAGATCTGGGTTGAATCCATCATCGTTCTTTAGCTCACTTCGCCACCCCAGTTCAGACACAACTATATGCAAATCAGTCTTGACCCTGTGCCTCATGGGAACAGTCCAGCCCGAACTGCCAAGCCATGTCTTCCCTGGACCGGAAACAAGCATCCTGGGACCGGTTTCGGGCTAACAGCCCTCATCTGCCAGGCTAGCTTGAATCCAGTGGCAAAGTGAGCAGGGGACCCACGTCTGGGCATACCCTGCCAACTTAGGGCAAACAAAGCAGATGATGGACGGAGCGCTGAAACTTTTCAGACACTCACCCCTAGTCACAGATCTGGGTTGAATCCATCATCATTCTTTAGCTCACTTCGCCACCCCAGTTCAGACACAGCTATATGCAAATCAGTCTTGACCCAGTGCCTCATGGGAACAGTTCAGCCCGAACTGCCAAGTCATGTCTTTCCTGGACCGGAAACAAGCATCCTGGGACCGGTTTCGGGCTAACAGCCCTCATCAGCCAGGCTAGCTTGAATCCAGTGGCAAAGTGAGCAAGGGACCCACGTCTGGGCATACCCTGCCAACTTAGGGCAAACAAAGCAAACACAAGGAGATGATGGACGGAGCGCTGAAACTTTTCAGACACTCACCCCCAGTCACAGATCTGGGTTGAATCCATCATCGTTCTTTAGCTCACTTCGCCACCCCAGTTCAGACACAACTATATGCAAATCAGTCTTGACCCTGTGCCTCATGGGAACAGTCCAGCCCGAACTGCCAAGCCATGTTTTCCCTGGACCGGAAACAAGCATCCTGGGACCGGTTTCGGGCTAACAGCCCTCATCAGCCAGGCTAGCTTGAATCCAGTGGCAAAGTGAGCAAGGGACCCACGTCTGGGCACCCCCTGCCAACTTAGGGCAAACAAAGCAAACACAAGGAGATGATGGACGGAGCACTGAAACTTTTCACACACTCACCCCCAGTCACAGATCTGGGTTGAATCCATCATCGTTCTTTAGCTCACTTCGCCACCCCAGTTCAGACACAGCTATATGCAAATCAGCCTTGACCCTGTGCCTCATGGGAACAGTCCAGCCCGAACTGCCAAGCCATGTCTTCCCTGGACCGGAAACTAGCATCCTGGGACCGGTTTCGGGCTAACAGCCCTCATCAGCCAGGCTAGCTTGAATCCAGTGGCAAAGTGAGCAAGGGACCCACGTCTGGGCATACCCTGCCAACTTAGGGCAAACACAAGGAGATGACGGACGGAGCGCTGAAACTTTTCAGACACTCACTCCCAGTCACAGATCTGGGTTGAATCCATCATCGTTCTTTAGCTCACTTCGCCACCCCAGTTCAGACACAGCTATATGCAAATCAGTCTTGACCCTGTGCCTTATGGGAACAGTCCAGCCCGAATTGCCAAGCCATGTCTTTCCTGGACCGGAAACAAGCATCCTGGGACCGGTTTCGGGCTAACAGCCCTCATCAGCCAGGCTAGCTTGAATCCAGTGGCAAAGTGAGCAAGGGACCCTCGTCTGGGCATACCCTGCCAACTTAGGGCAAACAAAGCAAACACAAGGAGATGATGGACGGAGCGCTGAAACTTTTCAGACACTCACCCCCAGTCACGGATCTGGGTTGAATCCATCATCGTTCTTTAGCTCACTTCGCCACCCCAGTTCAGACACAGCTATACGCAAATCAGTCTTGACCCTGTGCCTCATGGGAACAGTAATCAAAACAAAAAGATCCACGTTAAGGGGGGGGTTTTCTTGATAAAGTGTCTAATTGTGTCAAGGAAGTGTGTTTCCTGTCCTGGATTGGATGCACACAGTGTTTGCTTAAATACCCCTCACACACCAAAAGGGCCCTTTGTGTCATGCTTCATCATAGGGTCTTCCCGTCCGCTGCGGGTCGGGCGTGCTACGACCTGCGACTACGCTGGGAGCACTGATCTTACAGTACTATGTGTTGTGTAGGGGTAGTGAGAGGAAGGGTCTGGAGTGAATGTAGAAGGTGAATTAAAAGGACCTGGCCTCATGGACTTATGAAACTTTAATAGGTCATGGAGGCTGGACCTGTTAAAATGGTGGTTCGGAGATGTCCTGCGTACAATGTGCGGATACTCCTAGTAAGTCAAAATGTTAATCTGAAAGAGAAAGTACAATTAATATACTAATTGCGCCTCCCAATGCGCAAACACGCGAAACCTGTAAAAACAAAACGCCACAAAGTGACTGTTGTGTATCTAGTACTAGTTATATGGTAATATATCAGTGCAATGACCTGTGGAAAGAAGAAACAGACGAGACACACACACATAGAACAGAAATCACACACTCTATTTTTGTGACTAAAGTAATTGTAAGAGGTTTGTATGTAGATGATATACACACATACTGGTCAATACATACTATGTAATGTTGGAGACAATGCTCCATGAGCCTCTGTAATGGGTGGGGAAGGGTGTCGCCACTAAATTCTGTTAATAAAAGATAGGGAAAGAAAGATTTTTTTGATTGCTGGCGGTTTTTAGAAGTCCGAAAACTGTGAAATTTCCGAACGGCTATGCCGTACTTACGTCTCAGTCAACACTGCCTCGCTCCAAATAACGCCAACCCGCGGCTCCGTTGTGTCAAAGGAGTTCGCGGGGAGGCTCTATTTATGTAGCTGCTAATTGGCAGTAAGTGATTGCACCTGCGGAACTGCCCAGAGTCAACCGGAAGTAAACTGCTGTTGGTTTCCGGTTGCCGTTTAGCGGGCGCACACTAGAGCGCTGCCCCCTGTTTCAATGGTTTAGCGGGACACAGAGGAGGGCCAAAACGGAAGTGAGTCCGGCCGAGTCACAATATCCTCTTCCCCGACCATCAAACCTTTAAAAGGGGTTAACATTCTAGATCCTATCCGGACGGATCTATTTCCGCTCTCGGACCTCCTTTATTTCTTTTAAAATCTTAAGACTGAATGTAGCGCTCTAGTGCGGTCCTGCTACCCGGCCGGACTCACTTCCGTTTTGGCCCTCCTCTGTGTCCCGCTAAACCATTGAAACAGGGGGCAGTGCTCTAGTGCGCGCCCGCTAAACGGCAACCGGAAACCAACAGCAGTTTACTTCCGGTTGACTCTGGGCAGTTCCGCAGGTGCAATCACTTACTGCCAATTAGCGGCTACATAAATAGAGCCTCCCCGCGAACTCCTTTGACACAACGGAGCCGCGGGATGGCGTTATTTGGAGCGAGGCAGTGTTGACTGAGACGTGAGTACGGCATAGCCGTTCGGAAATTTCACGGTTTTCAGACTTCTAAAAACCGCCAGCAATCAACAAAATCTTTCTTTCGCTATCTTTTATTAACAGAATTTAGTGGCGACACCCTTCCCCACCCGTTACAGAGGCTCATGGAGTATTGTCTCCAACATTACATAGTATGTATTGACCAGTATGTGTGTATATCATCTACATACAAACCTCTTACAATTACTCTAGTCACAAAAATAGAGTGGGTGATTTCTGTTCTATGTGTGTGTGTCTCGTCTGTTTCTTCTTTCCACAGGTCATTGCACTGATATATTACCATATAACTAGTACTAGATACACAACAGTCACTTTGTGGCGTTTTGTTTTTACAGGTTTCGCGTGTTTGCGCATTGGGAGGCACAATTAGTATATTAATTGTACTTTCTCTTTCAGATTAACATTTTGACTTACTAGGAGTATCCGCACATTGTACGCAGGACATCTCCGAACCACCATTTTAACAGGTCCAGCCTCCATGACCTATTAAAGTTTCTTAAGTCCATGAGGCCAGGTCCTTTTAATTCACCTTCTACATTCACTCCAGACCCTTCCTCTCAATACCCCTACACAACACATAGTACTGTAAGATCAGTGCTCCCAGCGTAGTCGCAGGTCGTAGCACGCCCGTCCCGCAGCAGGACGGGAAGACCCTATGATGAAGCATGACACCAAGGGCCCTTTGGTGTGTGAGGGGTATTTAAGCAAGCACTGTGTGCATCCAATCCAGGACAGGAAACACACTTCCTTGACACAGTAAGACACTTTATCAAGAAAACCCCCCCCTTAAGGTGGATCTTTTTGTTTTGATTACAGATTCTAAGCGGAGGACGTTTCCACCTCAAGTGTTCATGTAGGACACTACCTCTTCACTCCCTAATTCTGTTTTTTTAAGCTATTTCGACAGCGTACAGCTGTGGGAGTAACCCAGTAATCCTGGAAACAAGGCGATATCGGCCAGTGCACCGATTATCCCGCCTTCTTTTGCTAACTAACCTATTTTTTCACAGACACACACAACTTTTCAGGTAACACACACCCACCAAGACACTAACAACATGGCCGAGGCAGCAGGCCTCACGTTCAATGAGGAGGAAATTGACAGAATCTTGGCAGCCCTCAATCCCTTTGAGGGACTGAACAGCACAGATTCGGGTCCAAGCAATGCGGACTGGGATGAGCTGGCTAACCTGAGAAGAACCCAGATAAAGACTACTTTACATGGTCTACTAATGACAGAATACCTCAGGGCTAACGCAGCACCTCAAGGCCTAATAGTCCGAAATGAACCTTTTATATTTTAGCACGACAAGTCCTTTAAAATGGACTGGTCCCTGATATCGTGGCACTGTACCAGGGATTGGCTGGTCCTTATCATCAAGACGGCCACCCGTTTGGCACAGGACCTCAAGATCGATATACAGAAGCTGGAGGTCCAACTTAAAAGCTATCAATCCCATACTGTGTTAAAAAAAAGGCTGGACGAACTCAACCAGCAAATGAGTGAATATGAAATCACGTTGAAACAAAGTAAATTCAAGAAACTGAAAAAAGACACTGCAGCCTTCAGCCACGAGCGTGTGTATCCCTACATACGGGATGACTATGTAGCCAAAAGATCCAACAGCGAACAGGGATCGGATAGTGAATTATACGATACAGGCTCAAATGATTCATACTCCAGTCGTGGGAACCAGAGAGGAGGGACACAGTACCAGAGACCATTCAGACCCAGAGGAAGGGGATGGGGCCATTACCAAGGCCCACCGATTTACGCACATTACCCTTATGGCCCACCACCAATGAGAGGACCATTCCAACACTGGAACCCACCACCACAAGAATATAACTACTATGGACCGCCTCCTTTTTTAGGAGCACGCCCAGGAACTCCGAGAGGAAGGAACCGGAGAGGCAACCAGGTCCACTGGAGCAACGAGTCATAAGACGCAGCCATAGTGTCAACGAGGAGCATGACAGCGACAGCGAACCAACCAACAACCAGCAGGAGGGGCAATTAGTGGTCAATTTAACAGAACACACACTCACTGAGCCACAAAAGAGTGTCCTGGAGAAAGGCCTTGGCTTTGTCCCCACTAACAGGATGGACAAATTTAAACTCTGTCTTGAAATAAAGGAATTTATGAGAAAATTAAAATTACGAACTTTTTTTGACAACAATGAGACAACAGAGGAACAGACTTCGGATACTGGACTACGACTCAAATCCACCTTCACTCCTCTGGACTCGACGCTACCAGTCGAACTGCTTACCTTTGAGAAGGCGGTGATGGAAGAAATAACCAGTATACAGAATGAGGACAAGAAAACTTTCCAGAACACATCACGACAAGAAAAGGAAGCATTACAAGAACTGGCCAACAATACCAACTTGATAATAAAACCTGCTGACAAAGGGGGTGCTATCGTGATTCAAACAACACGTAATTACGATACCGAATGCAGAAAACTACTAGATGACCCAAGGAATTACGAGATCATCCGTGATGACCCCACAGAGGAAATACGGGTACGGATTGCAGGAATGGTCGAAGAAGCCACTGCACATGACTGGGTATCCAGGAAGGAAGCTGATTTTCTGATTCAAAAATCACCCAAGACACCATACTTTTACACCATCCCAAAAATTCACACAAATCTGGAATACCCCCCGGGCGCCCCATTGTGTCCGGTATCGGCTCCATACTAGAGCCACTCTCAAAATTTGCTGACGCTTTCCTCCGGCCATTGGTCCAAAGAACAGACACCTATCTGAAAGATACTAAGGCCGTACTACAACTACTAGAAGATCTTGACTTTGACCCAGACCACCATCTCCTACTGGGGCTCGACGTCGAGAGCCTGTACACTAGCCTACCCCACGACGAGACCCTCGACATCATAGAGGAAGTACTATACGCCACAACATGGGACTATCAGACACCACGGAACTTGGTCATGGAGTGCATCTCTCTGGCCTTGAAAAGGAATTTCTTCCTATACGAAGGGGTACACTATCTACAAAAACACGGGACCAGCATGGGGAGCACTTTTGCCCCCAGCTTGGCTGGTCTCTATGTACATCATCTAGAAACCACCAAGATATTACATCAAGACAACCCGTTCCGTGACCACATCATTGTCTGGAAATGGTACATCGATGATGTCCTGGTGGTATGGAGAGGTGACACCGACTCTATTGGAACCTTCATGATATGGTTGAATCAACAAAACACGTTTCTGAAATTTACCCATACATCTTCCAACACCAATCTGGTATTTTTGGATCTGAACATCTATCCTGACAATGGCAGACTAAAAACAACGACCCATTTCAAACCAACTGCAAAAAACTGCCTACTACTGTACGATAGTTTTCATCCACGACACCTACGGAATAATCTTCCATATGGACAATTCCTCCGCCTATGGAGGAACTGCTCCGAACTCACAGATTTCAAAAGACAAGCCTCCGATTTGGAGAAGAAATTACTAAAACGCAACTACCCGGAACGAATCGTAAAGAAAGGGCTAAAACGAGCGAGGAACAACAACAGAGACGCTCTTTTGGAAAATCCCCCTTCCAGAGAACAAGAAACAAGACCCATCTGTATAACCACTTTTAATACCCACTCCAACCAAGTGTCAAAGATAATAAATAAACACTGGAGAATACTCAACTGCGTGAGCCTCAACTTTCCCAAACCTATGGTCTCCCATAAAAGAGGCAGAAATCTAAAGGATATCTTGGTCCATACAAGACCACGACTGATACCAGAAAGGGATCTTGCAATTTCTAACCTTGCACCTGTACAGGGCCACTACCCTTGCGGCAACTGTAGCACATGCAACCTTACTAAACAAGCATTTGCAATGCAATAGGTCTCGCATTTGCGAGAGTTTAAGCTATTGGCATTGTAAATGACAATGCCTTTCTATTTATATGTTTTGCCAATTAAATAAATAAAAGGCATTGTCATTTATAATGCCAATAGCTCAAACTCTTGTAAATGGGAGACCTATTCAAAGAAGCGGCCGCCATTGTCCCAGGCTGCTCCGAAAGTGAAAGCACGCATGGTGTGCTGCATGTCGCAGGAAAGCATGTCGTGCTTGCAGCAGGAGGAATTCATTAAGGAAAATAGTGTTTACAGACTAAACAAGGGTTAAAGAGACGTGTAAACTGTGTGTACTGTATAAATGAGACATGCACACCTGTGTAAGAGTGAAACACGCTCCCGCAGATCTCTGTGAAGGGTGGAAAGAGAAACAGAGATCGCGACGAGTTCTTGCCCAAGATCACTCTGCCGGTTTGACGGGCGCTGCGATTTCTTGGCCCTAATAAAACTATACCCGTACCCCACTGCCCGGTTGTAACATCCGCAACCCCCCCTCGTGAGTACCCCCATCTTCACCCATTGTACTGCTGCTCTGTCGATGTCCTGAGCACTTGTGAAACTAGCCCCCTCGCCTGTACTCACTGTGAGCCTCCTGAGTGCCTATTACACTAGCCCCGCCCCCAGTGCACGGTGGTAACATCGGGCCCCCTCACCCTACAGAGGTCCTCCCTTCTCGCCTGTACTCACTGTGCCGCTGTTGTGCCAACCTCCTGAGTGCCATCCTTACTGTTCGCGGGCCTCTTGCGGAACAGGTCTGCTATACATATATATACAGGGAGGCTGCCAAACCGAGCGTGGTGTCCCCGCGCTCGGTAGTAAATAAAACAAACAAGGGAAAGTGAAACAGCGCCATGCGCGCGTTGTAGGCACGCCGTGAGCGTGCACATCGGCGTGGCCTGCGGCTCGTGCCCAGTGGCGGCGCCTGCGGACTTCGCCGCACTTGAATAAGTGCTGCGCGGCTCGTGCGGCCCAGGGACGGGGCCGCCAAAGGAAAAAAAAAAACCATTAGAGGAAGTCCGGCGGGAGCCCACCCGCCTTCGTAAATGCCCATGGTGCGGCCAAAGCAGGATTTTAGGCGGGGCTCCTGGGAGCAAGACGGAGCCCCGCGTGTTGCTGCAGTGACCGGCTGAAGACGGAGACCAGCCGAGGAGCAGCACAGAGTCCCCACAAGAGCAGGTAAGTGGGGTGAGGCATGCTGTGAGTGTAAAGCGCGCCGCGCTTGGAGCTCGCTTGCGCATAAAAAAAAAAAAAAATGATATTGCATGAGGCTTGCGAGGACGGAAGGGGGACAGGAGATGTGCACATCGCGTGCCTGTACGTGCGTGTTCACATTTCCAGTCCGGCCTGCGCGTGCACAGCTCCTGTCTCCCTTCCGAAGCAAGTCAGTGACAATAGATCTCGCTGGCGACAGCGCTTTCGCGCTGCGTCGCCACGCGAGACCTAAAAAAGCAGGAACATCACGTTCACGAATGGATCAGTCTGGGAACAAAGAAAATTTACTAATTGCAACAGCAGAAACGTGGTATATATCATCACGTGTCCATGCACACTAGAATACATCGGCATGACGTCTAGACCGGTGAGAATCTGTATAGGCGAACATAAGAGCAATGAACGCTGTAAAAAAAGCACCACCAAGATGGCGAGCCACTATTTGACTATGGCCCACACCGTGGATGATTTAAAGTGGACCGTAATTGAACAAATCCACAACGAGAGAGACCTTCTGGAAAAAGAACAACGATGGGTGTTCCGTTTGGGGACCAACGTTATTGGCCTTAACGATGACATACCATGGGCCCAACTGTCTTGAGAACCTGGAATGACTGGCTCTGCACTTCTAAAAACACCCTATGTACACAACCATACTAAAGAGCCGAACTGGGCGTTGGATCACAATGGCAACTGATACCTTTACCAGTAACCCACGTAATGAAGTAATATCACCCCACTGTGCACCTCTTCTCTCCAATATAACACACCTAGTGATTAGCTGTGACAACATTATCTTCCCTCCACCACTCCCACCGTGAGGGTGGAGTACAGAACCCACTATACATAACGCCCCATGTGGCGTATGTTTATAATTACCCCACTTCATGCGAGATAGTTTAAAGGTGCGCCAGGCCAGATATTGGACGATTGAACATCATAGACTGAATAGAGTAATTGCCACCCGACTATGCGCTCTAACATATAGTCCCTTTTCCACAGCTGTGTCTACATTACGCCCCATCTAGCCCATTGATGAGGGCATAGTAACCATTACGCAGAACAGCCCATGTGGCAGATATGTAGGCTTACCCCTCCCATGAGGTTATGACCCGCACAAGGGTGCGTAATACGATTTTTCCTACGTGAGTATAACTATACTTCGTTTGTCCCATGATTTATATTCAGAGTCACAATATCCTCTTCCCCGACCATCAAACCTTTAAAAGGGGTTAACATTCTAGATCCTATCCGGACGGATCTATTTCCGCTCTCGGACCTCCTTTATTTCTTTTAAAATCTTAAGACTGAATGTAGCGCTCTAGTGCGGTCCTGCTACCCGGCCGGACTCACTTCCGTTTTGGCCCTCCTCTGTGTCCCGCTAAACCATTGAAACAGGGGGCAGCGCTCTAGTGCGCGCCCGCTAAACGGCAACCGGAAACCAACAGCAGTTTACTTCCGGTTGACTCTGGGCAGTTCCGCAGGTGCAATCACTTACTGCCAATTAGCGGCTACATCAATAGAGCCTCCCCGCGAACTCCTTTGACACAACGGAGCCGCGGGTTGGCGTTATTTGGAGCGAGGCAGTGTTGACTGAGACGTAAGTACGGCATAGCCGTTCGGAAATTTCACGGTTTTCAGACTTCTAAAAACCGCCAGCAATCAACAAAATCTTTCTTTCCCTATCTTTTATTAACAGAATTTAGTGGCGACACCCTTCCCCACCCGTTACAGAGGCTCATGGAGTATTGTCTCCAACATTACATAGTATGTATTGACCAGTATGTGTGTATATCATCTACATACAAACCTCTTACAATTACTCTAGTCACAAAAATAGAGTGTGTGATTTCTGTTCTATGTGTGTGTGTCTCGTCTGTTTCTTCTTTCCACAGGTCATTGCACTGATATATTACCATATAACTAGTACTAGATACAGAACAGTCACTTTGTGGCGTTTTGTTTTTACAGGTTTCGCGTGGTTGCGCATTGGGAGGCGCAATTAGTATATTAATTGTACTTTCTCTTTCAGATTAACATTTTGACTTACTAGGAGTATCCGCACATTGTACGCAGGACATCTCCGAACCACCATTTTAACAGGTCCAGCCTCCATGACCTATTAAAGTTTCTTAAGTCCATGAGGCCAGGTCCTTTTTAATTCACCTTCTACATTAACTCCAGACCCTTCCTCTCACTACCCCTACACAACACGTAGTACTGTAAGATCAGTGCTCCCGCGTAGTCGCAGGTCGTAGCACGCCCCGTCCCGCAGCGGGACGGCAAGACCCCTATGATGAAGCATGACACCAAGTGCCCTTTTGGTGTGTGAGGGGTATTTAAGCAAACACTGTGTGCATCCAATCCAGGACAGGAAGCACACTTCCTTGACACAGTAAGACACTTTATCAAGAAACCCCCCCCTTTAAGGTGGATCTTTTTGTTTTGATTACAGATTCTAAGAGGAGGACGTATCCACCTCAAGTGTTCATGGTGGACACTACCTCTTCACTCCCTAATTCTGTTTGTTGAAGCTATTTTAACAGCGTACAGCTGTGGGAGTAACCCAGTAATCCTGGAAACAAGGCGATATCGGCCAGTGCACCGATTATCCCGCCTTCTTTTGCTAACTAACCTATTTTTTCACAGACACACACAACTTTTCAGGTAACACACATCCACCAAGACACTAACAAGATGGCTGAGGCAGCAGGCCTCACGTTCAATGAGGAGGAAATTGACAGAATCTTGGCAGCCCTCAATCCCTTTGAGGGACTGAACAGCACAGATCTGGGTCCAAGCAATGCGGACTGGGATGAGCTGGCTAACCTGAGAAGAACCCAGATAAAGACTGCTTTACATGGTCTACTAATGACAGAATACCTCAGGGCTAACGCAGCACCTCAAGGCCTAATAGTCCGAAATGAACCTTTTATATTTCAGCACGACAAGTCCTTTAAAAAGGACTGGTCCCTGATATCGTGGCACTGTACCAGGGATTGGCTGGTCCTTATCATCAAGACGGCCACCCGTTTGGCACAGGAACTCAAGATCGATATACAGAAGCTGGAGGTCCAACTTAAAAGCTATCAATCCCATACTGTGTTAAAAAAAGGCTGGACGAACTCAACCAGCAAATGAGTGAATATGAAATCACGTTGAAACAAAGTAAATTCAAGAAACTGAAAAAAGACACTGCAGCCTTCAGCCACGAGCGTGTGTATCCCTACATACGGGATGACTATGTAGCCAAAAGATCCAACAGTGAACAGGGATCGGATAGTGAATTATCCGATACAGGCTCAAATGATTCATACTCCAGTCGTGGGAGCAACCCAAGAAACCAGAGAGGAGGGACACAGTACCAGAGACCATTCAGACCCAGAGGAAGGGGATGGGGCCATTACCAAGGCCCACCGATTTATGCACATTACCCTTACGGCCCACCACCAATGGGAGGACCATTCCAACACTGGAACCCACCACCACAAGAATATAACTACTATGGACCGCCTCCTTTTTTAGGAGCACGCCCAGGACCTCCGAGAGGAAGGAACCGGAGAGGCAACCAGGTCCACTGGAGCAACGAGTCAGAAGACGCAGCCAGAGTGTCAACGAGGAGCATGACAGCGATAGTGAACCAACCAACAACCAGCAGGAGGGACAATTAGTGGTCAGTTTAACAGAACACACACTCACTGAGCCACAAAAGAGTGTCCTGGAGAAAGGCCTTGGCTTTGTCCCCACTAACAGGATGGACAAATTTAAACTCTCTCTTGAAATAAAGGAATTTATGAGAAAATTAAAATTACGAGCTTTTTTTGACAACAAAGAGACAACTGAGACAACAGAGAAACAGACTTCGGATACTGGACCACGACTCAAATCCACCTTCACTCCTCTGGACTCGACGCTACCAGTCGAACTGCTTACCTTTGAGAAGGCCGTGAAGAAATAACCAGTATACCGAATGAGGACAAGAAAACGTTCCAGAACACATCACGACAAGAAAAGGAAGCATTACAAGAACTGGCCAACAATACCAACTTGATAATAAAACCTGCTGACAAAGGGGGTGCTATAGTGATTCAAACAACACGTAATTACGATACCAAATGCAGAAAACTACTAGATGACCCAAGGAATTACGAGATCCTCCGTGATGACCCCACAGAGGAAATACGGATACGGATTGCAGGAATGGTCGAAGAAGCCACTGCATATGACTGGGTATCCAGGAAGGAAGCTGATTTTCTGATTCAAAAATCACCCAAGGCACCATACTTTTACACCATCCCAAAAATTCACAAGAATTTGGAATACCCCCCCGGGCGCCCCATTGTGTCCGGTATAGGCTCCATACTAGAGCCACTCTCAAAATTTGCCAACGCTTTCCTCCGGCCATTGGTCCAAAGAACAGACACCTACCTGAAAGATACTAAGGCCGTACTACAACTACTAGAAGATCTTGACTTTGACCCAGACCACCATCTCCTTCTGGGGCTCGACGTCGAGAGCCTGTACACTAGCCTACCACACGACGAGACCCTCGACATCATAGAGGAAGTACTATACGCCACAACATGGGACTATCAGACACCACGGAACTTGGTCATGGAGTGCATCTCTCTGGCCTTGAAAAGGAATTTCTTCCTATACGAAGGGGTACACTATCTACAAAAACACGGGACCAGCATTGGGAGCACTTTTGCCCCCAGCTTGGCTGGTCTCTATGTACATCATCTAGAAACCACCAAGATATTACATCAAGACAACCCGTTCCTTGACCACATCATTGTCTGGAAACGGTACATCGATGATGTCCTGGTGGTATGGAGAGGTGACACCGACTCTATTGGAACCTTCATGATATGGTTGAATCAACAAAACACGTTTCTGAAATTTACCCATACATCTTCCAACACCAATCTGGTATTTTTGGATCTGAACATCTATCCTGACAATGGTAGACTAAAAACAACAACCCATTTCAAACCAACTGCAAAAAACTGCCTACTACTGTACGATAGTTTTCATCCACGACACCTACGGGATAATCTTCCATATGGACAATTCCTCCGCCTACGGAGGAACTGCTCCGAACTCACAGATTTCAAAAGACAAGCCTCCGATTTGGAGAAGAAATTACTAAAACGCAACTACCCGGAACGAATCGTAAAGAAAGGGCTAAAACGAGCGAGGAACAACAACAGAGACGCTCTTTTGGAAAATCCCCCTTCCAGAGAACAAGAAACAAGACCCATCTGTGTAACCACTTTTAATACCCACTCCAACCAAGTGTCAAAGATAATAAATAAACACTGGAGAATACTCAACTGCGGGAGCCTCAACTTTCCCAAACCTATGTTCTCCCATAAAAGAGGCAGAAATCTAAAGGATATCTTGGTCCATACAAGACCGCGACCGATACCAGAAAGGGATTTTGCAATTTCTAACCTTGCACCTGTACAGGGCCACTACCCTTGCGGCAACTGTAGAACATGCAACCTTACTAAGAAAAGCAGGAACATCACGTTCACGAATGGATCAGTCTGGGAACAAAGAAAATTTACTAATTGCAACAGCAGAAACGTGGTATATATCATCACGTGTCCATGCAGCCTAGAATACATCGGCATGACGTCTAGACCGGTGAGAATCCGTATAGGCGAACATAAGAGCAATGTACGCTGTAAAAAAAGCACCACCAAGATGGCGAGCCACTATTTGACTATTGTCCACACCGTGGATGATTTAAAGTGGGCCGTAATTGAACAAATCCACAACGAGAGAGACCTACTGGAAAAAGAACAACGATGGGTGTTCCGTTTGGGGACCAACATTATTGGCCTTAACGATGACAGACCATGGGCCCAACTGTCTTGAGAACCTGGAATGACTGGCTCTGCACTTCTAAAAACACCCTATGTACACAACCATACTAAAGAGCCGAACTGGGCGTTGGATCACAATGGAAACTGATACCTTTACCAGTAACCCACGTAATGAAGTAACATCACCCCACTGTGCGCCTCTTCGCTCCAATATAACACACCTAGTGATTAGCTGTGACAACATTATCTTCCCTCCACCACTCCCACCTTGAGGGTGGAGTACAGAACCCACTATACATAACGCCCCATGTGGCGTATGTTTATAATTACCCCGCTTCATGCGAGATAGTGTAAAGGTGCACCAGGCCAGATATTGGACGATTGAACATCATAGACTGAATATAGTAATTGCCACCCGACTATGCGCTCTAACATATGGTCCCTTTTCCACAGCTGTGTCTACATTACGCCCCATCTAGCCCATTGATGAGGGTATAGTAACCATTACGCATAACAGCCCATGTGGCAGATATGTAGGCTTACCCCTCCCATGAGGTTATGACCCGCACAAGGGTACGTAATACGATTTTTCCTACGTGAGTATAACTATACTTCGTTTGTCCTGTGATTTATATTCAGAGTCACAATATCCTCTTCCCCGACCATCTAACCTTTAAAAGGGGTTAACATTCTAGATCCTATCCGGACGGATCTATTTCCGCTCTCGGACCTCCTTTATTTCTTTTAAAATCTTAAGACTGAATGTAGCGCTCTAGTGCGGTCCTGCTACCCGGCCGGACTCACTTCCGTTTTGGCCCTCCTCTGTGTCCCGCTAAACCATTGAAACAGGGGGCAGCGCTCTAGTGCGCGCCCGCTAAACGGCAACCGGAAACCAACAGCAGTTTACTTCCGGTTGACTCTGGGCAGTTCCGCAGGTGCAATCACTTACTGCCAATTAGCGGCTTCATAAATAGAGCCTCCCCGCGAACTCCTTTGACACAACGGAGCCGCGGGTTGGCATTATTTGGAGCGAGGCAGTGTTGACTGAGACGTAAGTACGGCATAGCCGTTCGGAAATTTCACGGTTTTCAGACTTCTTTAAATCCGCCAGCAATCAACAAAATCTTTCTTTCCCTATCTTTTATTAACAGAATTTAGTGGCAACACCCTTCCCCACCCGTTACAGAGGCTCGTGGAGTATTGTCTCCAACATTACATAGTATGTATTGACCAGTATGTGTGTATATCATCGACATACAATCCTCTTACAATTACTCTAGTCACAAAAATAGAGTGTGTGATTTCTGTTCTATGTGTGTGTGTCTCGTCTGTTTCTTCTTTCCACAGGTCATTGCACTGATATATTACCATATAACTAGTACTAGATACACAACAGTCACTTTGTGGCGTTTTGTTTTTACAGGTTTCGCGTGTTTGCGCATTGGGAGGCGCAATTAGTATATTAATTGTACTTTCTCTTTCAGATTAACATTTTGACTTACTAGGAGTATCTGCACATTGTACGCAGGACATCTCCGAACCACCATTTTAACAGGTCCAGCCTCCATGACCTATTAAAGTTTCTTAAGTCCATGAGGCCAGGTCCTTTTTAATTCACCTTCTACATTCACTCCAGACCCTTCCTCTCACTACCCCTACACAACACATAGTACTGTAAGCTCAGTGCTCCCGCGTGAGTCGCAGGTCGTAGCACGCCCCGTCCCGCAGCGGGACGGGAAGACCCCTATGATGAAGCATGACACCAAGGGCCCTTTTGGTGTGTGAGGGTATTTAAGCAAACACTGTGTGCATCCAATCCAGGACAGGAAACACACTTCCTTGACACAGTAAGACACTTTATCAAGAAACCCCCCCCCTTAAGGTGGATCTTTTTGTTTTGATTACAGATTCTAAGAGGAGGACATATCCACCTCAAGTGTTCATGTAGGACACTACCTCTTCACTCCCTAATTCTGTTTTTTGAAGCCTCATGGGAACAGTCCAGCCTGAACTGCCAAGCCATGTCTTCCCTGGACCGGAAACAAGCATCCTGGGACCGGTTTCGGGCTAACAGCCCTCATCAGCCAGGCTAGCTTGAATCCAGTGGCAAAGTGAGCAAGGGACCCACCCCCTTCGTGACCAGGAAGCCAGTGTCCCCTTAAGTCTAGGGAGTCTATTAACATTAGATCCAGAACCAGGAAGGAATCACCTGGGCAGAAAGGTTGTCTACACCTTTATTATTATTTCATTCGAGTGACTGTTAGAAGCCTCAGATATTTTGGAAGGGATCAGCAAGCCATGAAAAATGCCCCAGACTGTTTTGACTATCATCATTGGGCAGAAAAATGGAGGCAGATGAGGGTACGGGTTTGAGCTATTGCCCTCATTACATCCGTTCAAAATTGTTTTTAGAGATACCCGGTGTCCCTTTTAATAAAGGTAATTAATGCTACTGTAGCCATTTATCTGATTTGATTCATTCTCCGAAGGGGCGTACGGTGGTCTACCCTCCTCCTCCCTCTTAAAAGAGGGATGGTGTGACCATGTATTATATGGGATAAAGTACCCCCTGGCGTACATGTTCAGCCTCGTTCCACTATATGGTTATGGAACTCCTCGGCGACTTGCAATATCCTAATAATGAGGCTAATAATCGTACAGTAGGGTGTACTTTATCCCTTATATAATAAGAAGTTAGAGTTACCTGGTGACAATGTGCTTACTTACAGCATCTTTCAAACAATATGTATAGCCTGCACACCTGTTTGTCCAACTGAACAAAGTTAATCTATGATTCAACAGTATGTATCTATTGAGTGCTACCTTGCAACCTGACCCGCTCCTGTCAGGATAACAGTAACTGAGATGATGTGTACCAACTTTGTCACATACTACAAGGTGCACTACTCTTGCCCCTAAGGTTAAGCAATTACAATCAACATTTTTTGGAATTGTTCATCATTCAATTTTATTCTAATTTATCACGTTGTTTTTAATGCACACAACGAGATTTTAACCCATATGGTCAAAAGATTTTTCTGCAAGACATTTCATCTTCAACACTTCTATAACACATGAAATGTTCTTGTTACAATCTTCACATCATTTAACAATCAAAAGATCACGGGCACACACACGCCCAGATCGCAGATTCAATAGATTGGAGTGGGGGTATAGGTGTAACACTGGCAGACCGCATTGAGCATCTTACCAGCACTGGCTGATATCCGTCCCTTAGCTGACATTGGACAGACGGTATTCCCACATTGTTTTGTACATGTTCTCGAATGTCAATCTTGATGTGTATAGTATTGCCTTGAAGCGATGTAACTGTGCGTACAATTGTTTGTATTTCATTTTGATAAAACTAATTAAAAAAAAAAATTTTTTTTTTTCAATATCCAGTTTTCAATGCCGTTTTCCCAATGCATTTCGGGAAGTCCCTTCGTCAGGGGAACTGTACAAATGACAAATAATACATGTATTCAGATATGCTGAGGTAACAAGAAGTTTAGGAACATCATAGGCTTTTCCGTCACCGCCCGATTATAAAGATTCATGCATGCTGTTGCTCAAAAGATTTGTGTATTTGATGTGCTGCGTGATGCAAATAGTATCTAAGATTATCCAAAACGTGAGGGTGCTCCGTTCGCCACACTCGCCGTGATTACCATGTTTAATTTAGTGAAAATGAGGTGTGCCCCGTCCGTTGTCAGCGTGCCGTAACTTTAAATCTTATCACCCATGTTTCAAAACATGCACGTGTGCCTAAAACGCCTTAAAAAAACATCCTATTCCTGCCCTGTCATCACGTGACCTCCCTGTGACCACATAGTAAGCTATCACGTATAAAAATCATAATATCACGTATAAAAATCATAATATCCTTAGGTGCCAACCATATGAGTGAAATCCGATCTATGAAAATGACAATGGGAAGCTTACTTGTGAGAAGTTGGCCTGGTATATGCTGTTCACTAATTAAAGTGGACACCTTGCACCAGGGCAAATCGACTCTTATGGTAGATAGGTTTAAGACAACCTTTTAAAGAAAGCTATCCTAGTGGTAGCTGTGGAGAGCAGCCTTCAGGCTAAGTCTCGGAGAAATGTAAAGCAGCTTGTTTTACCATATAATCTCTTGAATCACCAAATGAAAAGACACCACACAGGTATATATATCAAATATATATGTATTTATTTCTAAATAACTCTCTACTAATCTCTTTATGAGATTAGAAGACAAACATATGCACAAATCAACGTTTCACAATAAGTTAAGCACAAAATATGGCTGGGGCCCTAGGGGCGTACCAGACCATATACTAAGTAAGAGACTTAGGGACAACGACTTGCAGGGAGACAAGGCCTAGTGCCTTCAGAAGTGCAGGGGCCTCACGAAACCACCCAAGGCAGGTAAGTAAAGGACCCACGGGGACGCGTGCAGTGTGGATACACAGGCGCGGATCGCCGTTAACTTCAATGGGGCAAGTCGCGGTTGGAAATAAAGAGTTTTAGGATACTTGGGAGAACCTACAAGCAAGTCACTTACAGGGTAAGTAGTTCTAGGGCCCACACCCACAGGAGCACCGTAGTGCTGGAGTTACCTCACCCAGGAAGCCGGGTGCATAGGTGTCCTTTGGTGTCGGGTCGCGGCGTCGTTTTCAATGGCGAACAAAGAAGACTTGCTGCTTGCGGGAGCTGAAGAAGTGTCCGGTGGAATCCAAGCCTGGATTCTGAAGAAGGATGACCTGAAAGCAGAGGGGACAGTGTTCAAAGTCACTTGGCAGTGACCCGGGGCAAGGAAGATGGATGCCCACCGTCGTCGGTTGATTCAGGTCGGTTGCAGGTGCCTTGACTCTTCAGCCACGTGGTCCAGGAGGGGTTGACGATGACCAGGAGCTGGATTCGGTGGGTCCCTCGACGTCTGCAACTGACTGCGGTATCGACAACTCGATTGGAGCCAACAAGCCTTGGCAGCAGCAAGTCTCGGGGAGATGAAGAAAAGTCGATGGCACAGACCAGCAAGGTCTGAGGGACTCACCCAGCGAGGGTAAGTCAGGGCAGGCCTGGAGCAACCAGGGGAGCCCTTTGGTTTCTTTAAGAAGTCTTCTGGGGACCCACAAGCCGGCGTGCAAGGGATCGCGAAGACACCTCGGGCGGAATCACTCAACAGGGGCCCACGGTCACTCGGGATGGTGTAGGCCTCTGATCTTCGGAGGGATTCCTGCTGGAGGTCGGGACCACACGTGGTCCAAAGCACAAGTTCGTAGAACGTTGTGAAGGGGTTGCACTCGACAATAGTGCACGGTACCCAGGGGTCGCGGTTCCTCGTTACTCGTGGGGTCCACTTGCCTCAGCTTCGCTGGGGACTCACGATGGCCTGGGAGAGGTCAGGAAATCCACTTCTTGGGCTGCAGGGACTTTGGACTCCGGCGGGAGCGGCGTAGTTTGCGACCGTCGTTGTCGTTTTTGGTGCCTGCCAAGCAGGGGAGTCACTCCTTGACTCCAAGGGAGATTCTTCTGTCTTCCAAAGGTAGTGGAACGTCGAAGGGCCAGGATTCTTCTGTAGAGCGTCGTCCAGGGGTTATCTGCTTTGCAATGGCAAGGTTCCCCTCTTATACTAAAAGAGGGGATGGACTAGCTCTATGACCCCACCTATGGGAGGGTCAAGGGAGGGTGGCTACACCCACTTCCCTTTGTCCAGTTTCCGCGCCAGAACAGGGGCAGGTAGCCCCTGAGCTGGTTTGAACTGGCATATGCACAGAGGAGCCTTCTGCTCCCCCAGTGCAGGACTTCAAAGCACTCTAAGAGTGCACCCACCCAGCCCCAATACACTAAACCCTGTCTGGAAGGTGGTTACACCTCCCTGTGACAGGATGCCTATTGTTGGGCTTCCTCCACTGCGAGTTTCGGTCATCAGCAGGAGGGCAGCCCAGTGTCTGTGACTGGTGGCATTCATTTTGTGATGCCAGGGCTCTTTAGGATTCTACCGCGTTTCCACAGCAGGTACATGTCTTCTCCCTCTAGAAGGGTGGAATGCTACCCCCGCCGCCAAGATTGGCGGGGGGTAGTATTCCAAGATGTTTGACACCAAACACGACATGTTTTGATGCAGCCATTCCAAAGTTAGCATTTACCGCGAGGATATAATGCACTTAATAGTATATGGTTTAACCGCATCCACAAACAGCACCAGAGAATAGACTCTGAGAGCTGCAGAGGGGCCCTGCTCAGGCAGAGGCACCCCCTCACATAGAAGCCAAGCACCCTGCCCTCAGGATTGATAGGGCCTGCCTTAGGGGTGACTGATAGGTTTATATGTGTGTGCAGGAGAGATATAGGAAACCTATATCTCAGTGAGGGGTGCTAGCACCACCTCACCCAGGCTGCAGTAGCAGGCCTGTGGTGTCAGATTTAGACTGCTTCCCAGGGGTGGCATAACACATGCTGCAGCCCCTGGGAGGCCTGTGAAGTACCTATGCCCTTGGCACCTAAGGTACCATATACTAGGGACTCATAAGGCACCACAGTATCCAATCACTAGTGCACCTAGAGTGCACTCCATGTCGTTTAGAGAGAACAGAGAGGCTGGGGCCCTGATTGGCAGGGACCCAGCCAGACTATAGCCAGAAACCAGTGCTAACATCAGAAAAAAGTGGGGGCAACATAAGAGGCAGATCCTACTCTCCTACATTACTCAAACAGCTTTATAACGGAAATCTATTGCTGGTCGATTCTGGATGCCACAGCATTCTAAAATAAACACAAACCTGAGGTTTGTATCGTAACTTGCTTAACATGTCGTGGCTATCCCTGCAAAAGCTAACTCACTTCTTCATATAAGTGTTACAGCGTATACCGTGCTCTAGTCCATGAGATTCAGTCCATATCTGCCGCTTCCGTCCTATCCATAAAGTAGCGCCCTCACGTCCAGGCCAGCTTAACGTGGTCCAACATAGATACAAAAAACAGACTCAACCACCGTGCTCTAGTCCATGAGATTCAGTCCATATCTGCTGCTTCCGTCCTATCCATAAAGTAGCGCCCTCACGTCCAGGCCAGCTTAACGTGGTCCAACATAGATACAAAAAACAGACTCAACCATCACTTATGTCAACGTGCTATGCTGTTAAATATAGTTATCTGTGGGTCTAGTGTGAGGAAATGTATAACAACTATCGCCGTGAAAAACCCCCAAATAATATTGAGGAAAAATAAATGAAGTGTAATGAGGTACAGAACGATAAAAGATGTGTTATGTTCTTGTTGGGTATCTCCGCATTAGCTTGCTCATAGGCAGTCCACTTATGAGTGCAGTCACGGATCCTGGGGATGGTAAGAGGGTCGGACGGGGATTTAGCGCTGGGCATAGCATGTTAGCAGACTAAGATATGGGTAAGGAGCTTAAGGTTGTGAGCCTCAATGTCCGGGGGCTTAATAATCCTGTTAAGCGGGCAGCAGTGCTCTCCCTTCATGAGAATATGGGGGGTGACATATGCCTCCTTCAGGAGACACATCTGCTCGGCAAAGACACCACACGCATGTGCGACAGGCGTTTCCCCCAGCAGGTCTGGTCCGCAGGGCCGTCGAAAAAAAACGGGGTGGCAATTTTAATTGGGGCCCAGTGTCCGTGCAAAGTGATCTCGACCGTAGCTGAGATTAGGGGGAGACTGCTGGTCCTTAGAGTGCAATGGGGCGACACGCACCTCACCATAGGGTCACTATACTGCCTGAATGAGAAGCAGGAGCCTTTCCTTCTGTCAGCGCTGTCGGACGTCCTGTCCTCTCAAGATACAGCGGTCCTGGTGGGGGGGGATCTAAATCTCGTGATGGACGCGGGGGTGGACAGGTCGGGCTTGAGGGTGCACCAGTCAGGGGCTCTTTCCCCAGCAGGTATGGGGTGGTTAGAGGATCACGGGTTACACGATGTGTGGCGCATACAACACCCCATGGAGAGGGACTATACTTACTATTCGGCTGCCCACAAAACTTATGCTAGGTTGGATCACTTCCTAGCCTCTACTGAGCTTATGTCTACCCTACGCTCTGCTACTATTGAACCCCGAGCACTGTCCGATCACGCCCCCCTTACTGTTCTGCTCCCAGCGCACCATAGGCGTACGTTCCCACCAGGGTGGAGACTTAGGGAAAGTTTGCTGCAATCAGAGGACCAGCTTAAGCGAGTGAAGGACACGATAGTGCATTATTTTCAGGACAATGATACAGGTTCCACACCACTGGCGGCGGTGTGGGAAGCCCTGAAGTTAGTGGTGCGCGGGGAATTTATTGCGATAGCAGCCACATACAATACAATGCGCAAGGCGAAGCGCGCTGCGCTGGAGAAGGAGGTAGGGGAACTAGAATCAATACACAAATGTACCGGGGCGCAGAGAGTTTGGCGTGAGCTGGAGAAGCGCCGACGTATGTTGAAACACCTGGATGTGGACAGAGCGGAACATGCCCTACTGCGGCTGCGACACAAATTTTTCCTCAGTAGCGATAAATGTGGGAGAATGCTGGCCATAGACTGAGGGCTAAGGCACACACGTCCCTCATTCAGACGGTGCGGGACTCCTCTGGGACAGAACAAAGCACAGATGCACACATAGTGGAAGCATTCCGGAGCTTTTACCAACACCTATACACAGCACAAGACCCTCCGCCGCGAGACCCAGGAGAGTACTTAGATACGAGTGAGATAACTCCGATCTCTGGTGCAGCGGCAGAGCAGCTAGACGCTGAGATCCGCGTGGACGAGGTCATCGCGGCCATAGCGAGATTGAAGGTAGCGAAGGCGCCGGGCCCGGATGGCTTTCCCGCCTCATTTTATAAAGCGTTCTGTGTGAAGCTGGCTCCCTTTTTAACGAAATTATTTAACTCTTTTCTCGAGACGGGTGCGGTGACACCGTCCATGGCGGAGGCGGCGATTTCTGTGATTTTGAAACCCGGAAAGGAGCCGAAAGAATGCGGGTCGTATAGGCCGATTTCGCTCCTCAACATCGACGCAAAACTTTTTGCGGCGCGTCTGAACCCCCTTATGGCCGACATTATTGACCCAGATCAGTCCGGGTTTATCCCCACACGACAAGGAGGGTATAATGCCAAGCGGTTGCTACACCTCATCGATAGTACGCAGCGTTCTCTCAAACCGGCATTCCTGCTGTCAATTGATGCGGAAAAGGCCTTTGACCGCGTGGGGTGGGGCTATCTGTTTGGGGTATTACGTAAATTTGGGTTCGGGGATAATTTCCTGAAATGGATTAGGTGCATTTATCATGCCCCGAAAGCATTTGTGCGAGTTAATGGTGACAGGTCGGCATTCTTTCATATAGCCTGGGGGACACGGCAGGGATGCCCTCTGTCCCCGCTTTTATTTGCGCTCTACATGGAGCCTTTCGCACAGCGAATTCGCTCTAATCAGCGGATTGCGGGCCTAAAATTTGGGGCTGACGAGCATAAGATCAGTATGTATGCCGATGACGTCATCCTCTCGCTGACCCAGGCTCAGACGTCTCTCCCCGCCCTGATGGCGGAGCTTGCGGCCTTAGGGGTGACCTCCGGATTCAAGGTGAATCTGAGTAAATCGGTGATTCTTAATCTTTCACTCCCCGCGGCTGAAGTGGACGCCTTGCAGAGGAACTTCCCCTTTCAATGGACGCCGTCCGACATCACTTACCTGGGATTTCGGCTTACCCCGACCATTGCACGGACGGTTGCGCTAAACTATGCCCTGCTGCTGGAACACACGGCCAAGGCGCTGGACGCCTGGTCGCGTCTTCGGCTTGCGTGGTTCGGGAGGATAGCGGCGGTAAAAATGACGGTCCTTCCACGTATCCTTTATTTATTCCAAATGCTTCCGCTAACGCCGCCGCCAGGGGCACTTAAGAAGTTACAATCTCTCATCAATAGGTTCGTCTGGGAGGGGCGGAAGCCCCGGCTCTCTCTGACGCAAATGGCGAGCCCCAAAACGAAGGGGGGTCTGGGACTCCCACTAATAGAGTGCTATTATCAAGCGTCCTGTCTCCGATATCTCATTGAATGGAACAGGTCGCTGTCAAGTAAGCATTGGAACTTTATGGATCAGGCAGTGGCAGGTATCAATATCTGGAGAGAACTGTGGTTGCCCCGAAAACACAGGGCCTGGGGATTATATTCTTCACCGGTGACCTCGCCCACCCTCAGGGTCTGGGATAGGGTGGCGGTGCCAAAGGGTTGGACGACCTTCCCCTCGCCTATGTCCCCCATTGTCGATAACCCAGACTTTCCGCCGGGAAGAGCATCAGTAGTGTTTCATAGATGGCGTGAAGCAGGATGTAAAAGGGTGGGATTTCTCTTTGACCTGGAAGGGGTAATCCCCTTTAAGCAGTTGAGAAAAGATTATGACCTCCCGGCGAAGGATGCCTTTGCCTACGCGCAGGTCTGCCACTGGGTCACTAAGCCTGTTAACTACGCCCATATGTTTAGGCCCCTTTCGTCGTTCGAACGGTGGGTGGTGTATAAGGCGGACGACCGCCGGCTGATCTCGGAGCTATATGCTATGCTTACGGCGCGTCACACGGAGCAAAGAACAAAAGCCCAGGTGCGCTGGGAGACCGAATTGGGTAGGCCCCTAAACCCCAAAGAGTGGGAGCACATCCTCTATAGGGCACATCACACTGCTCGTAGCACGGCGGGCGCGGAGTCTGCGTTCAAGGTGGATTCATACTGGTATTATACTCCAGCTCGAGTGTACGCCTGGGACAAAAACAAAACAAACCGGTGCTGGAGGGGCTGCGGAATGACAGGGACACTGGCCCATTTACTTTGGCATTGCCCGAAACTACATCGATACTGGACGGCGGTCCTGGATGATATAGATGCTGCTTTTCAGATTGCGCTGCCCCGCTCCCCAGAGTATACACTTCTGGGTCTCCCGCACGCGAAAAGTTTCCCGCTGCGTTCCCTTCAGGGCAGGCAGATAGCGCTGGCGCTACTAGCTGCTAGACAAGTTCTCTTGGCTTTGTGGGGTACGACTACGACGCCAGACGTTGGAGCATGGGTGTACAGACTATGGCAGTTGCTAGCTATGGAACGTATGTCCATGACAGTGAAAGGGAAGGGACAAGAGTTCTCAACAGTGTGGAAGCCCTTCCTAAGTTTGCTCACAAAAGACCTCGGGGAGGTGACATGTCCTAAATACCTGCAGATCCTACGATTGATTCCCCTGGATCCCCCGGGCTCCACCCCGCCCTGAATAAGGTGAATTTAACATCCAATGGAGATGGGGGTCTTTAGAACTAGTGTGTATAGGTGGCAGACGCTGATGCGGAGAAGTGTGGGTGGGTGGAGGGAACAGGGAGTAGGGCGGCGGGAGGGAGTCCGTTGTTGTGGGTTTTGTATCTCCTTTGTATCCTTTCTACGTTAATGTATGTTGTTTTATTTAATTTGTCGAAAACTGGAACTATAGCAAATGCCTTCGTGCAGAGTACAGTTGCGGCCGGCCTCCGGGTTGTGAGCCTAAATGCTGTGTACGTTTATTGGGCTTCGCTCTGCCGGCCTTGAGATGTAGGCAGTAAGCTGCGTTCAACGCCTGCTCTTCCTGTTAATAAAAACGATTGATTCTAAAAAGATGTGTTATGGTGTGCATGCATGTGCCTCTTGTACGTGAATCATTTTGAGCTACAGCATAAATTGTCATGGGCTCGCAGTGCCCAATTTGAGTGAAACAACCGCTATACAACATACCACCTGTGAACCAGGTGTGCACATAGTGGCTATTTACAAATCACTGATCTAATTAATAAAAACTGACATTTTCAGGAAAAACGCAAAACAGTGGTCCTAGCTTAGAAGGTCGCAAAACTGTGTATGCTATATCATATATATAACAAAATAATGCAGATAACCTCATTGATTCAAAGGAAACAAACCATTTCAATCTTATCATTTAACCCATATGGTGTCAAAGTGTTCAAGCGTTTTATCCAAGTTGTTTCTCGCTGCGCTAACAGCTGGTTGGTGTCTCTATGCGGTGTTGAAAATATCCTATCTAAAATGGTAAACCTCAATTGCGGTATGGTATGTTTTTTTTTCACCCAGTGCGCGGCTAGACATGAATTTTTATTCGCTGTTCTAATCATGCTCTTGTGTTCTGTGATACGTATTTTGATTTTTCTTGATGTTCTGCCCACGTAAACGAGTCCACATGGGCATTTTATAGCATAGATCACCATCTCAGTGTTACAATCTGATGTGTGTGCTAATTTAATCTTCTTGCCCGTGTGAGGGGGGGTGAACATGTTCCCTACGATCACATTTCCGCAATGACTACAATTGAAGCATTTCCTCATGCCTATATGTCGAGTGACTTGTTCCACCGTTGGTCTTTTTTTCTTCAACAGTTCCATCAAATTGTTTGAGCGCGAATGTGCAAACAAAGGTTTGGACGTAAACACGTTTTAAAAATCAGGTGCCTGTCCAATGATCTCCCATCTGCGTAGTATGCTGCGTTTAATGACTGGTGTTTCAATGGAAAACTTCAACACACACACTTCCCTTGCGCTGGACTGTTTGACTGTTCTTATTAATAGGTCCTTTCGATTCATCCCTAAAACCTTTTTGCTCGCAGTTTCCAAAATTTCATGGGGATATCCTCGTTTTCGATATTGTTGAGATGTGTCTTGAATGGCTTCCCGACATGTGTCAGGGTCTGAGGTAATTCTCTTTATTCTCATAAATTGTGACAAAGGTAAATGGTTTTTAGAGATGGTGGATGAAAACTCGCATAATGCAAAGCATTATTTCTATCTATTGCCTTCCTGTAGACATGCGTATGTAAACTTCATACCAAGAAATTGATCGCATGTTGGCTAATTTGATGTGTCACTTTTATACGTGGATTCTGCAAATTTAGAGTCTGAATGAGATGTTCGAGTTTCTTGTGTGAAGCTTTCCATACTAACAGAATGTCATTGATGAACCTCATGTAGATTAACAAACCTTCCTGCCAGGCCTTTTGTTGCAAAATATGGGTGTCTTCAAACTTAGCCATAAAGATATTCACATATGTGGGGGCTCCCGGAAAACCCATGGATGTTCCCGTTTGTTGCAAAAAGAAGGTGTCTTTCCATGAGAAGTAACTGTGGTATAAGCTAAAGTGCAAAAGTTAAAGCAGGATGATGTTCTGTGTTTCTTCATAATTGCTTTTCAACAGCATCCATTCGACTGCCTCCAACCCTTTGGTGTGGGGAATAGACGTGTACAATGCCACAACATCAATGGTACAAAGCCAGGTATCTTCTTGGAACATTTGCTGCATGCTTGCAAGCTTGTTAAGACAATCTGTTGTACCTTGAATGTAAGAGATCCAAGATTGTACCAAAGGCTCATTGTCAGTGAAATTGCTCTCCCACCCTCGCAGCTCCACCATTAAGTGAGGCCTGCCCCTGCCCCTGCACTCTCGAGTGTTGGTGATCGAGGCCCTCCTCCACCCGCAGGTTTCCTGCGCCTCATCCCTGGTGGTCCAGTGGACCTCTGTCTCCTTCCTCTAACTCTGCTCTTTCACTCGTTTTTCTACCCTTTTTTATCTTTCACCTTTCTGCACTTTTCTGCATCTCTGCTCTTTTGTGCCTTATTTCTGCTCATTTTCCCTTCCTCTCGCTCTGCCCTTTCACTTGTTTTCACTCGTTTTTCTACCTTCTTTTATCTTTCACCTTTCTGCACTTTTCTGCATCTCTGCTCTTTTGTGCCTTATTTCTGCTCATTTTCCCTTCCTCTCGCTCTGCCCTTTCACTAGTTTTCACTCGTTTTTCTACCCTCTTTTATCTTTCACCTTTCTGCATCTCTGCTCTTTTGTGCCTTATTTCTGCCTATTTTCCCTTTTTTCTTTATCCCTTATTTCCTCCCTTTACCTTTCCCCGCCGCTGCTGCCCCCACGGCCCCCCCCCCCCAGCGCGACCGGCCCAATCCAGCTCCCCTCCCCGCTCCCGCCTCCCAGCTGTCCAGCCCTCCCCGACCCCTACTTAATGGCAGCCGCGGGCGCGCCGCTGGCGCGCCAAAGGCGCGTCAAAGGCAAGCCCATCTGCGCCCGTCCGCGACCCGACCGCGACCAGCGCCAGGAACCCTGGCCCTCCGCCCTACCAACGCTACGACCCAGCAGCACTCCACGCACTCAACCCAGGCCGCAACAACAACTGCAAGCTAGGATCACCAGCCGACTCCCACGGACCCTTCAGCTGTCACCGCTGCCGGCACACCTGCAGCACTGCCAAGAACACGGATCCAGCACAACCCGCCCACAAGAACACAACCGAACCGAAGACCCTGCAATGCATCCTCTTCAACGTCCGATCCCTCCACAAACACGCCACAGAAATCTGGGACCTCCTCGACAGCACCACCCCGGACGTAGCGTTCTTCACCGAAACCTGGACCAACACCACCTCGGGACCGGACATCGCCATCGCCATCCCCCAAGGATACAAGATCTCCAGGAAGGACCGCCACACCCGCCCAGGAGGAGGAATCGCCATCGTCCACAAATCCAGCCTCCGCCTGAGCACACTCCCTGACGAGCCCACAGAACTGATGGAACACCTTCACTTCAAGATACTGGCCAGCCCCACCGCCACCCTCCGAGGAACCCTCATCTACCGACCCCCTGGACCCCGCGGACCCTTCGCCAACTCCATCACGAACATTATCTCCCCGCAGGCCATCGCATCCACCAACTACACCCTGCTGGGAGACCTCAACTTCCACCTCGTCAACCAACTGGACCCCAACACCACATCCCTCCTGGACAACCTCCACAACATTGGACTGCGCCAGATCGTGACCGAGCCCACGCACTCAGCAGGACACACCCTCGACCCCCTCTTCACTACAGGAAACTCCATCACCTTCAGCCACACCACCGAACTCCCATGGACCGACCATCGTTGCGTCCACTTCACCTTCAGAACACCCACCATCCACAGACGCCAGCACCTGCTTCCACGAAGAAACTGGACCAAAATCACCGACGACCAGCTCACCTCCTCACTCAACAACTCCACCCCAACCATCGCGGAAAACGACGACCCCAACACCGCAGCCCGAACCCTGCATAGATGGATCTCGGACAGCACCAACACCATAGCCCCCTCAAGAAAAACAACAATACCCGCGCCAAGAAAGCCAGATGGTTTACCACCGAACTTTGAGAGTCCAGAAGCACATGCCGCCACCTCGAAAAGGCCTGGAGGAACACCAAATCCACAGAAGCCCACAACAACTTCAGAGCCGCCACCAACGCCCACCATCAACTCATCAGAGAAACGAGGAAAAAGCGATTGAAGACAGAATCTCCACCCACGCGCACAACAGCAAGGAACGCTTCAGCATCATCAAGGAGTTCGCCCAACCCACTAGCGAGTCTACCGACATCCCTCCCTCACAAGACCTCTGCGACAAACTCAGCACCTTTTTCCACCACAAAATCAAGAGCATCTACGACAACTTCGACGAAGACAACCAACACACTGAACCCTCACCAACCACCCCCGACACCCGGAAACCAGCGATTGACGACTGGACAGCCCTCACCACCGAAGACACACTGAAGACAATGAAGTCAATCCACTCAGGGGCCCCCACGGACCCCTGCCCCCACCACATCTTCAACAGAGCCGCCGACACCATCGCACCCATGCTCCGCCACACCATCAACCGCTCCCTGGCGACCGCCTGGTTCCCCGACGACTGGAAACACGCCGAGGTCAACCCCCTCCTAAAGAAACCCTCAGCGGACCCCACCGACCTCAAAAACTACAGACCCATCTCCCTGCTCCCGTTCCCAGCGAAAGTCATCGAGAAAGCCATCAACAGCCAACTCGCCACATTCATTGAAGAACACAACATCCTCGACTCCTCCCAATCCGGCTTCAGAAAAAACCACAGTACGGAAACCGCCCTCCTCGCCGCAACAGACGACAACCGCATCCTACTGGACAAAGGAGAAACAGTAGCCCTCATCCTCCTCGACCTATCAGCAGCGTTCGACACAGTCTCCCACCGCACCCTAATACGCAGACTCTACGACGCAGGAATCCAGGACAAGGCCCTCGACTGGATCCGCTCCTTCCTCTCTGGCAGGACGCAGCGGGTCAGACTCCCCCCTTTCCTCTCGGACCCCACACCTACCACCTGCGGAGTCCCCCAGGGCTCCTCCCTCAGCCCGACGCTCTTCAACGTCTACATGGCTCCACTCGCCCCCATCGTCAGAACCTACGGACTCAACATCGTGTCATACGCAGACGACACCCAGCTCATCCTCTCCCTATCCAACGAGCCCAACACTGCCAGACGCAACTTTCGAGAAGGCATGGAAGCCGTCGCCAAATGGATGAAAAACAGCTGCCTACAACTAAACACCAACAAAACAGAAGTACTCATCATGGGCCCAAACCCCGATGCCTGGAGCGACACCTGGTGGCCCCCCGCCCTCGGAAACCCGCCAACCCCCACGGACCACGCACGCAACCTGGGAATCATCCTGGACTCCGAGCTCAAAATGGACCGCCAGATCAACTCTGTCTCGTCTTCCTGCTTCCACACCATCCGCCTCCTTCGTAAGACCTTCAAATGGATGCCCCTCGAACACCGAAAGACCGTCACTCACGCCCTGGTCACCAGCAGACTCGACTACGGCAACGCACTCTACGCCGGAATAAACAAAAACCTCACCCGCAAGCTACAGAACATCCAGAACGTCGCCGCAAGACTGGTCCTCAACCTGCCAAAACACTGCCACATCTCCCAGCACCTGCGCACACTCCACTGGCTCCCTGTCGAGGCGAGAATAACCTTCAAGATGCTCACCCACGCACACAAGGCCCTCCATGGCACCGGACCAGCATACCTGAACAGCCGACTCAAATTCCACGCATCTCAAAGGACCCTACGATCAGCCCAGCTCTCCTCCGCCGTGGTCCCCCGCACCAGAAAGACCAGATCGGGAGGCCGCTCCTTCTCCTTCCTCGCGGCCAAAGCATGGAACGCCCTTCCGCTCCACCTCAGACAGACAACATCGCTCCCCATCTTCGCAAGAAACCTCAAATCCTGGCTCTTCGACAGACCCCCTCCTTGATGGATGGAACCTTCACCCCCCCCCCCACCCCTAGCGCCTTGAGACCCTTACGGGTGAGTAGTCACGCTTTAACAAACCTCTGATTGATTGAAAGGCAGCAAAAAATGATCAAGATATCTGCCCACTGGCTCATGTATTGAACCGCATCCTGCCACGATGGGTCTGAAAGGAGGGTCCACCGGATTCTTATGCATCTTAGGGAGCATACATATGTGCGGCCGCTATGTGGAAAATCCGACATTAAGAACTTTTTTGTATTGTCATTTATCCAACCCAACTCCAGTGCTTTGTTTAAAATGTCATTCAAGGTATTTCTGAAAGTGTCTGTAGGGTCCGACTCCAAGGGGATGTAGGTTTGTACCTCAAGTACGTGTTCTTATACCTTCTGCTTGTAGTAATTCCAATGCACCACCTTTATCTGCTGGTTGAAAAGTTATGCTGTCATCTTCTGCTAATCTCCAAAGTGTTCTATATTCCTTAGCCATGACATTTCTGTACATTTTCGTGGGACGATGTAGATGTTGCAAGTCTTTTTTGACTAGAAGTTCAAATGTATCCAAGGTTTTGTGGGAAATGGGTGACATAAAAAGGCTTTTGCGTTTAAAAACGTGTTCGCTTGCCTGCATGGTTGTTTCAATTGGTTGCATAACATGATGGAAAAAACAACGTAATCTTAATTTCCTCTAGAACTTGAATAAGGAGACTTCCGTTTCCATGGGGTTGGTTGAATATGTAGGCACGAATGACATGCCTTTATTGAGTACTGATAAATCCAATGTAGTGAGTGTTTTATTTGAGATATTCATTACTAGGTTCTCTTTGGATTCCTCCGTGGATTGCCCTGATTTTTTCTTTTGTCCCCTTCTTGTTCGCTTGCTTTTGAAAGGCCTTTTGCTTCTGGTGGATGGTTTGACGTCTGGCCTGATTCCAAAAAAGAATCCTTTGGAGCTAAGCTTGTGGGTTGTGAATCTGATGTGATACCTGCTGTGTTGGTTGTGAATTGTAAAGGGGTACGTGATGCCGATAAATCCTGATCCGTCGCCACACTTTCTTCAGATGATGATGCTTCCGGTTTTTTAAAGGCACGACATTGAGCATAAGCATCTGCCCAGGTGTAGACCTCGGCTACTTTGTAGCCAATAGTATCCCTCTTGAATTTTCTTAATTTTCCTTCATGAATTTCTTTGGCATGATTATCTAATTTTTCATTAATCTCATTTAAAGTTTTGGTCCAACTATCAGCATCCATTCTTTTTCAAGTTCCGTTTTGAGATCATGAATCTCAGAGGTCAATTCCTTTAGAATACTGGAGAGTTCCTCTACAATTAAAAGTATCAGGTCAAGCGAACATTTATTTAAAATGGCATACCATCTTGTCATGAAAGTTTTATTGAATTGAAACAACATTGGTCAAAGGGAAATCCTCCAGCCCCTTGGAAATCGCTTTACCTTGTGGTATTGTATCAATGTGGTTGCATGTAATCTTTAATTTGCTTCCTTGCGTAGTGTGTATTCCAACTGTTTTAGCATTTGATTGACGGATCCGGGTGTAGTCTGAAACGTTCTCCCTTCTTGTATGAGAGAATAAATTAATTCAGCCTCGTCTGTGATATAGACTTTGGTGTCTGCTTGATTCGTAGTTAAATGTGCTATATCTTCAAAGGACATGATGTTGGGGGGTGCTGGCTATGTTGATGGGGCAGATAAAGTATACTTCAAACAATGTGTATAGCCTGCACACCTATTTGTTCAACTGAACAAAGTTAATCTATGATTCAACAGTATGTATCTATTGTGTGCTACCTTGCAACCTGACCCGCTCCTGTCAGGATAACACTAACTGAGATGATGTGTACAAACTTTGTCACATACTACAAGGTGCACTACTCTTGTCCTTAAGGTGTAGCAATTACAATCAACATTTTTTTGAATTGTTCATCATTCAATTTTATTCCAATTTATCACATTGTTTTTAATGCACACAACGAGTTTTTAACCCATATGGTCAAAAGATTTTTCTGCAAGACATTTCGCTTCAACAATTCTATAACACATGAAATGTTCTTGTTACAATCTTCACATCATTTAACAATCAAAAGATCAATATCCAGTTTTCAATGCCGTGTTCCCAATGCATTTCAGGAAGTCTCTTCATCAGGGGAACTCTACAAATGACAAATAATACATGTATTCAGATATGCTGAGACAAACAAGAAGTTTAAGAACATCATAGGCTGTTCCGTCACCGCCCGATTATAAGGATTCATGCATGCTGTTGCTCAAAAGATTTGTGAATTTGATGTGCTGCGTGATGCAAACATTATCTAAGATTATCCAAAACGTGAGGATGCTTCGTTCGCCACACTCGCCGTGATTGCCATGTTTGATTTAGTGAAAATGAGGTGTGCCCCGTTCGTTGTCAGCTTGCCGTAACTTTAAATCTTATCACCCGTGTTACAAAACATGCACGTGTGCTGAAAATGCCTTCATAAAACATTATGTTCCTGCCCTGTCATCACATGACCTCCCTGTGACCACATAGTGAGCTATCACGTATAAAAATCATAATATCCATAGGTGCCAACCATATGAGTAAAATCCGATCTATGAAAAGACAATGGGAAGCTTAATCAAACAGCTTTATAACGGAAATCTATTGCTGGTCGAGTCTGAATGCCACAGCTTTCTAAAATAAACACGAACCTGAGTTTTGTATCGTAACTTGCGTAACCTGTCATGGCTATCCCTGCAAACGCTATCTCACTTCTTCATATAAGTGTTACAGCGTATACCGTGCTCTAGTCCATGAGAGTCAGTCCATATCTGCCGCTTCCGTCCTATTCAAAAAGTAGCGTCCTCACGTCCAGACCAGCGTATTGTGGTCCAACATAGATACAAAAAACAGACTCAACCTTCACTTATGTCGGGGGCGTGTCCAAGATGGCGGCCGCAGCGGACACGTTTTGAGAGAGCTCCGCGGCGGGCCCGCCAAATATCCTAAATTATCACTGCCATCGGGATATTGAGTGCCCTCATCCGGAGCTGTGCACATCCCGGGGCCGCCTTGGTTCGATCATTGCTCCGGGCCGCCCCAAGCGGGGCCACCCTGAGGTAGTGGTTGACGGCAAGACATCGGCTGGGGCTGCTCGGCCACAGGGAGGCGCTGAGCGGAGTTACGGAGGCCTTTCTCCCGACAGGAGCAGAGCTGCAGAAGGCAGAGGGCGATCTTGGATGACCGACTGCCGGTGGCGGAGTGACCGGGCCGTGGTGCAGGGAGACGGAGCACCGCTGGCCGAGAAGTGAGTCGGAGTGCCCGGCGCTGGGCCTGGCGGCTGCGGACGGGACCCTGAAACCAGGCTGCAGCGGTGTCCGGAGGTGAGCCCAAAAGTCAGAGGAGCTAAAACGGGGCCTAGCTAGCACTGTGGGATGTAGCTCGACCCCCCCATGCAGCGCGCCGCCGGTGAGTCCCTAGAAGAGGCGGAGAACCCAGGGGGGGGCGCCGCATGGGCTCTGAGGATGATCCGAAGTGCTGAGAAGAGGAGCTCTGCCACCCATGGGGTAGGCGGGGCACCCGGCATTGCGGCGGCCGGGCGGCGGACACAGAGACCGGAGTGCCGAGGCCGGGGTCTGGAGGGGTCTAGGAGGGTCTAGGAGCTCACCCACCGAGTAAATCTGCACCGTTAAAGAGCGCTGCGAACACCGGAGCCTCTCCAGAGGCCTTGCAGACAGCACGAACTCCGGGGGATGACGAATTGAGGTGAGGGGACCCCCCGGATCAGTAAGGGGGGGCCTGGAGAGAGTGGGGGCTGTGCTGCAGCCTCCCCCTGCAACCCCCCCGTGGACTCACACGGTTGCGCGGGGGGACAGTGCACGGAGGCAGAGGCCCAAGCAAAAGGCCTGGAGGAGAGACGTTGGTGGGCCTACTGAGCCGGTGCTCCCCGTCGGACCGGGGTGCGGCCCGCCAGGAAGCCCGCGCATTGTGGTGCCTGAGTAATTACGCCACCACAGACTCCTAGTGACTGGGTGTGGACTGTCTGGGAGCTCGGCGACTCCCGGGCGGTGGGCTCCCCCTGGTGCGGCCGGAAATCCTGGTCCTCGCCTCCGCGTGCGCGTCCCTGAGGTCCCGGGGCTGAACACACCGAGTCAAGCCGAGCCCGCCCGGAGGGAACAGGCCGAGTCAAATCAGGAAAGAGGGAGGTCGGAAGAGGGCCTGTGCGGATCGGATCTGGGCCAACGCAACTACGGCGGGGGAGTGCAGATATGGGCAAGGACAGGCCCCAGAGGGGGGTCCAACAAACAAAGATGGACCAGTTTACAGCCCAGAGCACGGAGGCGCACTCGGAGCCGTCAGGGGCCTCTGCGCCGGCCCCGGCAGGCCCTGAGCCCACGGGTGCGCAGATCCTCGCAGCCTTAGAGGCCTCCAGCCAGCTGGTGCAGGCCAAGATTGACGCAGTTTCGCTGGATGTGGGCCTGCTACGGGTTGACCTGCGAACAGTGGCGGAAAGATCCCTGGCGAAGGATCAGAAGGTGTAGACGTTGGAGACAGAGGTCTCCTCCCTGAGGGCCGCCTTAATGGAATTGGCGGAAAAAACGGCCACACTGGAGCGCCGGGCGGAGGACGCGGTGGGGCGCTCCCGAAGATGTAGCCTCCACTTTGTGGGCTTCTCAGAGGGGGCGGAGGGACGGGACCCTGAGCTATTCCTAGAGAAGTGGATCAGGACTGCTTTCCCTGCGACACCTCTCTCCTCCTGTTTTGTGATTGAGCGGGCGCATAGGGCGCTGGTGCCCCCCCCCAGTAGGGGCGGCCCCGCACCATCATAGCCAAGATCCTCAACTACAGGGACCGAGATCACATACTCCGGGCGGCCCGACGCAGGGGCAATCCAGCCTTTGAAAACCACACTATCCGTATTTTCCCTGACTACACCCGAACAGTCCAAGAACTGAGAATGTCTTTTGGTGGTGTGAAGCAGAAGCTTCTGGCAATGAACTTAAAATACATGCTTTTATTCCCGGCTAAGCTTAGAGTAATACATCAGGACAAAGCTCACTACTTCTCCACCCCCGAAGCAGCCTGGGACTGGTTGGAGGTCAGAGGGGATGAACGCATACCGGCTCCGGGGGGCGCTGGTAGACCCCCGCGGAACCCTGGTCGCTGCGCCGGACACGGAAATGAGGCCACCGGAATAAGCAGCCCTTCCGGTCCACCCAAAGAGTAGTTGTGCAGCAAGATGGCTCCCTAGAACTGGAGCGCAACAGTTTAGACGGCGAGGGAAACCAGGTGATCCGTGTCAGTCAGGCGCTGCTGCTGGCGGAACGTGAGGAGGGCAGAGTGCTGGTGGAGGTAGTCACTGCAGCTGACTCTGAGATCAACACCGGGGACATAGTGGAGGAACCCCTCAACCCTCCAACACCTGAAATAAGACAACCGGAGAAGACGTCATCGGGAGTCGGATTGCAGCTACGTGGCCCCCTTGGGATGTTGGCGGCCTGTGTTAACCACAAGGAACTGTGAGCCGACCCACGCTCCCTGGTGATCCACTGGACACCTGTTGAGAACATTCCTGTGGAACTGAACTGGCCCTGGACACATGGCACCCTACCCGATTGGCTATATTGCCGGGAAGGGCGGGCCGCCCCCACTTCTTTTCTCTCATTCTTTCTTCTCTCTCTATACTCATTCTCCTCTTCTTCTCTCTTCTATTCTGCTTTCCTCCTATTCGGTTACCTCTATTTTCTCTTTATTGTTTCTTATATTGGAGAATTGTGTGTTGATGTACGGGTGCTGGTGAGCGTGGTTGATTGTGTGAGTGTAGCAGCGGTGGCGACATGGGAGTTCCTACTACTTGCCTGGTGGGTGGACGGGATCCCCCTGCTACCCCGCGTAAGATTAGACTCAACGTGAGTGTGGTAGATCTGATTGGGGAAGAGTGTGCTCTGTTTGTTTTTTGATATATTGCATAGACAATAAGTTGAAGCATGAAGAATTCCGCTCAGAGCTCAGTGGCTCGATCGCCAACTTCTTTGATAGTACTTGGCTATCTATGGGCGCCAGGGGCCCTGAGTGGGACACGTTAAAAGTAGGGTTCTGTGGGGAGTGCTTATCAAGGGTGGGGGGGATGAGACAACGGTTGGAGGCGGACCTAGTAGCTGCCGAGAATGACCTGAACGTTCTGCAGAGTACAAACCCTAATTCAAGGGTGTTGGACAAAGATCGGCTGAGGGCTCATTGACAAGTAGGGGAACTATGGGACAGGCTGGACTGTCTGGTCAGACAAGAATACCGACAGCTACTACACAAAGAAGGCAATAAAACTGGCAAGCTGCTAGCATGGCTTCTCAAGAGGGAGCGCCCACCCCGACCATACTATCAATCAGACAGCCAGACGGGTCCCTCACACACACTCAATCGACCATAAACTTACAGCTGCGCACTCACCTAGCAGGCGTATACAGCAGGGGCCAAAGGGCTGGAGACGCTGCAATAGCGCAATTCCTTGTCAGTATACCCCTGCCGCAGCTCACTGAGGAGCAGGGCGAGATGCTGGGGGTGCAGATCGACCTCAAAGACCTCCAAGAGGCTGTGCGGGACATGGCAGGGGGAAAAGCCCCAGGGCCGGATGGTTTCCCTGTAGAGTACTACAGGGCATACTCAGACCAGCTCCTCCCGGGACTGCTGGGACGCTGCGGGAAGCTAGGCAGACGGGGATACTCCCAAACTCTATGAGAGAAGCTCAAATAGTAATGCTACTCAAACCAGGTAGAGACCCCAAGTCGCCGAGCTCCTACTGCCCCCTCTCCATGCTCAGAGTGGACACCAAAGTCCTAGCTAAGGTGTTGGAGTTAAGGCTGAATAGGGTGGTGACCCACCTGGTGCACGAGGACCAGTGCGGGTTTATGCCGGGCTGAGGCACACACATGAACCTACGAAAGCTGGCACATGTAATGCACTCTGTTGCGGGCTCGGAGACACCAGCAGCAGTAATTTCATTAGACATTGAAAAAGCCTTCGACACACTGCAATGGGATTATTTATGGCAAGTTCTGCTTAGAATGGGGTTGGGCCCAGAGTTCGTGGCATGGGTGCGACTTATGTACCAGAGACCCACAGCTAGGGTGCGCACTGGCAGGCTGGTCTCTGAGCTGATCACCATTGAACGGGGCACAAGACAGGGGTGCCCCCTATCCCCGCTCCTATTTGCGATCGCTATGGAGCCACTTGCAATTAGTCTCCGGAGAGACATGGAGTGCTGGGGCCTGGAGGTAGACGGAGGGACCCATGTCGTGTCCCTTTATGTGGATGATGCACTGATATATGTGCAGCAGCCGGCAGAGGCCATCCCGGCCCTTTTGGCCACCCTGGCCGATTTCGGTGTAGTGTCCGGACTGGCAATTAACCCTACGAAATCGGTCACGTTCCCAATGGCGGGTCTGGCGTGTCGGGAAACGACTGCACTCCCACCGATAGCACTAACATGGAAGAGTGATTATTTTCGCTATCTGGGGATGCAAATAGTTCACTTTCCCAAAGCCCAATAAGCCCTGAATACCTGGAAAGCCTCGAAATCCTGAAAGAGTCCATACTCTTCTGGAACCGGTTACAGTTGTCAGTCATGGGGCTGGTGGTGCTGGCGAAGATGGTCCTACTTCCCAGATGCCTATACACCCTCCAGAATTCATTCTGCTGCATTCCGAACGACACCTTCACCACTCTGAATAGCCTTCTGGTCTTGCTGGTCTGGGCGGGCAAGTGGAGCAGAGTTAAGCTTGACCTTCTAAAGCTGGACATGGATCAGGGCGACCTGGGGCTTCCGGACCTACCCTTATATTATATTGCGGGTCTCCTCCAATATGCAGCACAATGGTGCGTGGAGGGCTCAAACATGGAAAACAGATTGCTGGCCGGCTGGTGGCCTGAAGCAGACCTCCCAAGGTACCTGATGATGGGAGCCAGAACTCCTCCGAATTGCCCATTCATAGTGAAACAGGTTGCTTGGGCCTGGGAACGGGCGGTGACTCTTGTGTTGCGAAAGGCCCCCTATGCACGTGGGCTCCTACTGGAATGGCTCCCGGGATACCGCCAGATACAATCCGTAATGGATGTGGCCAGCTGACATGCAGGTGGCTGCACCATGGCGGGGGATCTTTACCTCAGCAACTCCTTTTTATCCTTTGAGGATGCCAGGGAACATTACGGGGTTCCAGAGGGCCACTTCCTCCAGTATACAAAGATAACCCGCACGTTTCGGGAAATCTGGACCACGTTCCTGAGTGAGCCAGAGTAATCAAGTACGCTGTGCACGATTTTAGACCCAGGCTCCTTCCGAGGATTAATATCCCGGCTATACAAGGCCTTAAAAACGGACTGCAGACTGGACTTGACACGGAGGAGGTGGGAGAAAGACCTGCCTGCGCCATTAACGGACGGGGAATGGAAACACGCTCTGGCACTGGTTGAGGACGTTTCGAGCAATGCCCGGTTCAAGCTTATGCAGTTCAACTATCTACACCATACCTACCTGACCCCCATGCGCCTGGCGAGGTTTGACTCATCGCTCTCACCTAAGTGCCCAAGATGTGGCATCTCCCAGGCCCACTTTGTCCATGTGACCTGGGACTGCCCCAGGCTCGGCTCCTACTGGAGCATAGTGCTGGACACTCTCCGAAGAGCAACGAAGCTCTCAATCGAATCCTGAATTAAGCGATGTCTCCTGGGAGTACTCCCGACCGCCGAGGCCCCAACTCGTATGCAGCATAAATTCGCTATGCTTGGGCTGGTATTAGCGAAACGCCGCATAGCTATTCACTGGAAGTCGGATACGCCCCCCTCCCGGAGAAATGGAGGGCGGATCTATGCGAATGGGGAGTAGCGGAAGAACGCCGGCTCTGGTCGGTTCGCACAGATGAGAATGCGGAACGAGACCTGGAGACCTGGGGTATTATGATGGACAGCGCACAGGGGACAAACCACCTTGACAGGACCAACATGGACTGCTCTGGGGACGACACTGGGTTATCTACACGGTGCAGCACTCCGGTGGGGCCCCCTCTCTCCCCCCGTAGACACATAGTGATAATAACACTAGGACCCCACCCACGTTGGGGCAGTACTTCTGGAACACATACACTCATATGTCCAGATCCAGCAGACCCGCAGGCCCATGCCTGGGAAGCCCTGCAAATTAGCGAGGCCCCCACTGCTGGTCCGTCTCCGGCGTGTACCCCCCTCACGCGCACTCCTCTACCCCCGCCTAGGTATGCCCCTACGGAGTACAGGGATCAGAGATATGGGACGCTGCACCACGCAAACACCTTGCCTACATACCAAAGAAAGACATACTAATACAACCTGTGGGAGGACGCCTATTCCGCCAGATGCTGTCAAATATCAATAATAAGTTTGTACGTTTTGTTTTGTTTTTGGTTTCAGAAAATAAGTAAATCTAAAAAATAGAAATGTGATCACAGGATGCAACTGCAAATGGACTATGCAGGTGGTGGGATATAAAGGGTCCCCAGAAAGTTGCACTCGCAATTTTGCCAGGATCACAATGTAAGTTTACCTCCTGTATGGCACCTCCTAAGGGGATGCGCTCTATGAGCCAGGAACTGCACCAAGCTGTGCTCAGAGCTGGGCAACAGTATATTGCATTGATGTTTGTAATATGATGTCTGTACATTGATCTAGATCTACATACTACTAATAAAAAAAGATTTAAAAAAAAAAAACCTTCACTTATGTCAACGTGCTATGCTGTTAAATAAAGTTATTTGTGGATCTAGTGTGAAGAAATGTATAACAACTATCTCCGTGAAAAACCCCCAAATAATATTGAGAAAAAATAAATGAAGTGTAATGAGGAACAGAACGATAAAAGATGTGTTATGGTGTGCATGCATGTGCCTCTTGTATGTGAATCATTTTGAGCTACAGCATAAATTGTCATGGGCTCGCAGTGCCCAATTTGAGTTAAACAACCGCTATACAACGTACCACCTGTGAACCAGGTGTGCACATAGTGGCTATGTACAAATCACTGATCTAATCAATAAGAACTGACATTTTCAGGAAAAACGCAAAACAGTGGTCAGAGCTTAGAAGGTCGCCAAACTGTGTATGCTATATGTTATATATATCAAAATAATGCAGATAACCTCATTGATTCAAAGGAAACAAACGATTTCAATCGTATCATTTAACCCATATGGTGTCAAAGTGTTGAAGCGTTTTATCCAAGTTGTTTCTCTCTGTGCTAACAGCTGGTTGGTGTCTTTATGTGGTGTTGAAAATATCCTATCTAAAATGGTAAACCTTAATTGCGTTATGGTGTGGTTTTTTTCCACCCACTGCGCGGCTAGACATGAATTTTTATTTGCTTCTCTAATCATGCTCTTGTGTTCTGTGATACGTATTTTGATTTTTCTTGATGTTCTGCCCACGTAAACGAGTCCACATGGGCATTTTATAGCATAGATCACCATCTCAGTGTTACAATCTGATGTGTGTGCTAATTTAATCTTTTTGCCCGTGTGAGGGTGGGTGAACATGTTCCCTACGATCACATTTCCACAATGACTACAATTGAAGCATCTCCTCATGCCTATATGTTGAGTGACATGTTCCACCGTTGGTCTTTTTTTCTTCAACAGTTCCATCAAACTTTTTGAGCGCGAATGTGCAAACAAAGGTTTGGACGTAAACAAGTTTTTTAAATCAGGTTCCTGTTCAATGATCTCCTATCTGCGTAGTATGCTGCGTTTAATAACTGGTGTTTCAAAGGAAAACTTCAACACACACACTTTCCTTGCAGTGGACTGTTTGACTGTTCTTATTAATAGGTCCTTTCGATTCATCTCTAAAACCTTTTTGCTCGCAGTTTTCAAAATTTCATGGGGATATCCTCGTTTTCGATATTGTTGAGATGTGTCTTGAATGGCTTCCCGACATGTGTCAGGGTCTGAGATAATTCTCTTTATTCTCATAAATTGTGACAAAGGTAAATGGTTATTTAGAGATGGTGGATGAAAACTCGCATAATGCAAAGAATTATTTCTATCTGTTGCCTTCCTGTAGACATGCGTATGTAAACTTCCTTCCCTTAATTCCAATTGGATATCCAAGAAATTGATCGCATGTTGGCTAATTTGATGTGTCACTTTTATACGTGGATTCTGCAAATTGAGGATCTCAATGAGATGTTTGAGTTTCTGGTGTGAACCTTTCCATACTAACAGAATGTCATCGATGTACCTCATGTAGGTTAACAAACCTTCCTGCCAGGCCTTTTGTTGCAAAATATGAGTGTCTTCAAACTTAGCCATAAAGATATTCGCGTATGTGGGGGCTCCCGGCAAACCCATGGATGTTACCGTTTGTTGCAAAAAGAAGGTGTCTTTCCATGAGAAATAACTGTGGTGTAAGCTAAAGAGCAAAAGTTCAAGCAGGAGGATATTCTGTATTTCTTCATAATCACTTTTCAACAGCATCCATTCGACTGCCTCCAACCCTTCGGTGTGGGGAATAGACGTGTACAATGCCACGACATAAATGGTACATAGCCAGGTATCTTCTTGGAACATTTGCTGCATGCTTGCAAGCTTGTTATATCTTGAACGTAAGAGATCCAACATTTTACCAAAAGCTGCAAAAAATTATCAAGATATCTGCCTACTGGCTCATGTATTGAACCGCATCCTGCCATGATGGGTCTGAAAGGAGGGTCCACCGGATTCTTATGCATCTTAGGGAGCATATATATGTGCGGTCGCTGTGGAAAATCCGACATTAAGAACTTTTTTGTATTGTCATTTATCCAACCTAACTCCACTACTTTGTTTAAACTGTCATTCAAGGTATTTCTGAAAGTGTCTGTAGGGTCCGACTCCAAGGGGATGTAGGTTTGTACATCAAGTACGTGTTCTTCTACCTTCTGCTCGTAGTAATTCCTGTTCATTACTACTAATGCACCACCTTTATCTGCTGGTTGAAAAGTTATGCTGTCATCTTCTGCTAATCTCCGAAGTGTTCTAAATTCCTTTGACGTGAGATTTATGTACATTTTTGTGGGACGATGTAGATGTTGCAAGTCTTTTTTGACTAGAAGTTCAAATGTATCCAAGGTTTTGTGGGATATGGGTGACATAAAAAGGCTTTTGGGTTTAAAAAAGTGTTTGCTTGCCTGCGTGGTTGTTTCAATTGGTTGCATAATATGATGGAAAAACCAACGTAATCTTAATTTCCTCATGAACTTGAATAAGGAGACTTACGTTTCCTTGGGGTTGGTTGAATATGTAGGCACGAATTACATGCCTTTAGTGAGTACTAATAAATCCAATGTAGTGAGTGCTTTATCTGAGATATTCATTACTAGGTTCTCTTTGGATTCCTCCATGTATTGTCCTCATTTTTTCTTTTGTCCCCTCCTTGTTCGCTTGCTTTTGAAAGGCCTTTTGCTTCTGATGGATGGTTTGACGTCTGGCCTGATTCCAAAAAATAATCGTTTGGAGCTAAGGTTGTGAATCTGATGTGATGCCTGCTGTGTTGGTTGCCAATTGTAAAGGGGTATGTGATGCCGATAAATCCTGATCCGTCGCCACACTTTCTTCAGATGATGATGCTTCCGGTTTTTTTAAAGGCACGATGTTGAGCGTAAGCATCTGCCCAGGTGTAGACCTCGTCTAGTTTGTAGTCAATAGTATCCCTCTTGAATTTTCTTAATTTGCCTTCATGAATTTCTTTGGCATGATTATCTAATTTTTCATTAATCTCATTTAAAGTTTTGGTCCAACTATCAGCATCCATTCTTTTTTCAAGTTCCGTTTTGAGATCATGAATTTCAGAGGCCAACTCCTTTAGAATACTGGAGAGTTCCTCTACAGTTAAAAGTATCAGGTAAAGTGAACATTTATTCAAAATGGCATACCATCTTGTCATGAAAGTTTTATTGAATTTAAACAACATTGGTCAAAGGGAAATCCTCAAGCCACTTGAAATACGCTTTACCTTGTGGTATTGTATCAATGTGGTTGCATGTAATCTTTCATTTACTTCCTTGTGTAGTGTGTATTCCAACTGTTTTAGCATTTGATTGACGGATCCGAGTGTAGTCTGAAAGGTTCTCACTTCTTGTATGAGAGAATAAATTAATTCAGCCTCTTCTGTGGTATAGACTTCGGTGCCTGCTTGATTCATGGTTAAATGTGCTATATCTTCAAAGGACATGATGTTGGGGGGTGCTGGCTATGTTGATGGGGCAGATAAAGTATACTTCAAACAGTGTGTATAGCCTGCACACCTATTTGTTCAACTGAACAAAGTTAATCTGTGATTCAACAGTATGTATCTATTGTGTGCTACCTTGCAACCTGACCCGCTCCTGTCAGGATAACACTAACTGAGATGATGTGTACAAACTTTGTCACATACTACAAGGTACACTACTCTTGCTCCTAAGGTGCAGCAATTACAATCAACATTTTTTTAAATTGTTCATCATTCAATTTTATTCCAATTTATCAAGTTGTTTTTAATGCACACAACAAGATTATTTCCCAAATTGTCAAAAGATTTTTCTGCGAAACATTTCGTCTTCAACAATTCTATAACACATGAAATGTTCTTGTTACAATCTTGACATCATTTAACAATCAGAAGATCAATATCCAGTTTTCAATGCCGTGTTCCCAATGTATTTTGGGAAGTCCCTTCGTCAGGGGAACTCAACAAATGACAAATAATACATGTATTCAGATATGCTGAGGTAACAAGAAGTTTAAGAACATCATAGGCTGTTCCGTCACCGCCCGATTATAAGGATTCATGCATGCTGTTGCTCAAAAGATTTGTGTATTTGATGTGCTGCGTGATGCAAACATTATCTAAGATTATCCAAAACGTGAGAATGCTCCGTTCGCCACACTCGCCGTGATTGCAATTCTTGATTTACTGAAAATGAGTTGTGCCCCGTTCGTTGTCAGCGTGCCGTTACTTTAAATCTTATCACCCGTGTTGCAAAACATGCACATGTGCTGAAAACACCTTCATAAAACATCCTATTCCTGCCCTGTCATCACATGACCTCCCTGTGACCACATAGTGAGCTATCACGTATAAAAATCATAATATCCATAGGTGCTCTTACAGGCTCTTACAGCATCTGCCATGTTTTAAAGAGAGGATAACTTTCGAAGTGTGACTAATATCTTTTTGACTTTATTTGAGTTTGGCGCGTAATGTAATTGTAGGAAAGTAGGATCTGCTTTCATGGTCACCCCCACTTTTTGCCTGGTGTCAGTATGTTTTTGACTTAGTTTTCTGGGTTCCTGCTAATCAGAACCCCAGCATCTGTGCTCTGTCCCCTAAATTTGCTCTGGTAAGTACTTTGGTACCGCCACAATTGGCTACTGGTGTACCCTCATAAGTCCCTAGTATATGGTACTGAGGTACCCAGGGCGTAGGAAAACCAGGGGTCTCCCTTGGGCTGCAGCATGTATTGTGCCACCCATGGGAGTCCACTTAATCTTTGACTACAGACCTGCCTTTACAGCCTGTGTGAGTTGGTGCTTGCACTTCACACAACAGATATAAGTTTCTGTGAGGGGGACGACAGGACATGGGCCGGTAATTCACCGTGCCTGTTCCACGGTCTTCCACTCTTCGACGTCTGCGGCTGGGACCCAATGGAGAGGAAGGAGTTAACACTAACCAACACCTCCTCCTCACAGGAAGAAGGGTGTTCTCCAGAGCAGGACGGCGAATAGACGGTGTCGACGAATACGGAAGAGGAGGGGCCGTCCGTACGTAAGAGGAGGGAATCCCAAGAAGAGGAAAGAGGAAACCCGGAAAACGCGGAGTGTTGGAGGAGCACAGCTGTGACGGCGAACGAAGACACCACGCCGATGAAAGAAGAGAGCCCAGCTGACGATAGGAGAGAGGAGGAAGACACCGGAGAGGACGACAGCCCCGACGACTGGGGTGAAGACTGGTGGCCCCCCTGGGGATTGCCTTCAAGCCGCCGCAACTCAGGAGAGTTGCGGCAGTTGCGGTAGGTGACTCGGGCAGGGGGGAGGAAAACCAAGGGTCTGGCACAAGGGAGGAGGAGCGGGGTCACGAAGGGACACCACCCTGAAACAGTGCACTACTACAACCTGCCATCTCCCGCCCGGATTACCCATAACCTCTGGACAGGGAGGCTGGAACAGGCTTTGGGGAAAACATTCACCCTCTGAAACCTCGCATGCAGAGTTAGACCTTGTTTTCTTTGTTTTTTTTGTTTTAGTGGGGCACACGGACTACTCCCTGAAACTAAGGGATAGGTAGAACCAGGAGAAGAGGGAGGGAGACGTTAAAACTGTACTATATACCTAGTCTTTTGGCCGGCAGGTTCCTAAGCACTTCTCTCATTTCTGACTCCCTGCACTTTGGTGTGGTGACGGTATCTTATTAGAAGCCCAAGCACGGGGCCAGTATACTTACCGCTGCTTTTTTCTCTTTTGGAGACTCCGGGGGACGTCGTCCTGACAGCCTGAAGGAAGATACCTGGAGAGGAAGAAGGAAAGAGAAGAGTGACTGTTTGGACCCTCAGGGAATGTCCCTACCCTTTCAGTCCTGAAGTATTGCTTTGTATCATTTCAATAAATCTACGCCAAGATTGAGCCACACATCAAGCCTCCTAGATTCTGTTTCCGCCCAACCCTCCCACAGTTTCCTTATATCTGAAGTCACTGCACTTAAAACCTAGAAGTCACCCCTATGGTAGACCCTTCAGTCCTGAGGGCAGGGTGCTTGGTTACAAGTGTGAGGGTGGCCCTGCAAACCCTGGAGTCGATTCTCTAGGATTTGTAAGTGCGGTCAGCCATTTTGATACATATAGTGGCCATCGGTCATTAAGCGATGGCTAACTATATAGTGGCTGTGCCGAACCTGGGCATGGTTGGTATCAAACATGTTGGACTCATACCCCAAAACTGTTACCGGTGTTGGGGATATGATTCCATAAACTGGGGGACTCCTCCGGGAATCCCCCAGTACTAATGGTAACAGCCTTTCAAGGTCTGCTAGGAAGCTAGTGCTGCTGCCAACCACAGACACAATTCTGCCCTCCTGCTGCTGAGCTGAGCTCGAGCAAGGGAAGGTAGAGCAATACGTTTCCTGTCACAAGGAGGTGCGACCACCTCCCAGACAGGACTTAGTGTATTGAGCTGGGGTTGGAGCGCTTTTCAGCCCCACCAGACTGCATTGAATGGCACATTTGGTGCCCTCCTTGAGTACTCCGGTATGAGTCAGTTCAGGAACCCTTGGTTTCTGCTCTGGCGCAAGACTGGACAAAGGATAGGGGAGTATCCTCCCCTCTGTCCAGCCCTTCCTCTGAGAGGAACCCCCAAGTCGGTCCAACCATTTCCCTAGGGTACTTAAGGGCTCCCCTGTGGGTGGGTCCTCAGATTCGTCGTGAAACAAGACTCACCTCTGAAACCAAGACACTCTTCGACCGTCTGGACACTTACATTTCGTTGGACTTCGACTGGAACCGAGACTGCATCAAGGAAGACTTCTGCTGCTCCTGGTCTCTCTCTGTTCTTCAAGTCTTCTGTGTCTGTGCTTCATCCAGGTTCTCCAGAAGGCCTATGGGCATCAAGGACATCTGAAGTAATCTTGCTTGGAGTTAAGGAGTCACTCTCCTGCATCCGCAGGCACAGCAACGAAGCTGACCGGTCTGCTGTTTTTGTTGTCCTATGGACTTCCCGAGGCCCAGCAATACAGGTGGTGGTTCTGCAGCTCCTTAGAGGCCTGGCCTTTCTTCTCAGCAATTTTGAGGACAGTATTCATCGTCTGAGCCACTGGGACCAAACCCCTGTGCACTGCGTTGACTTGCCAGTGCCAAGGCTTGTAGGCTCTGCAGTCCAGAGATCTTCGGGTTAAAAGAAGCTCCCGCCTCCAGCACCTCATTCCTTGACGATCAGCGTCCTCACTCCTTCCTTTGCACCGTGAGCCTCCATCTTTGGTCAGCTGCTTGAGGTCCTCTTGCGACTCCTGTGCCTTTCGGCCTGTGGGTCCTCTTGAGGATCTTCCTTTGCTTAAGTGAGCTGCCCTGCTTGCATGGGGCCTGCTCTGACTCTCCTGCAACTGGTGAGTCCCTTGGACTTTGCTGGTCCCAACATTTGCATCTTTTCACTTTCCACACCATTTGTGGCTACCAAGGCTTATTGGTGCTCCTGACGGACACCACCCACCTAGACACTGACATCCAACATGGGACAGCTCGTGCATGGCTCATGGTCTTCCTTAGCGTCACCTGGTCTTCACAGCTGCAGCGACAGGTCACCGTCTTCACTTCTTAACCTCCCGACATTGGTGGGCATTGTGTTTCTGTGCCTCCTGGTCACCTCCGAGTGGCATAGACTCTGTCCCCTCTGCTTGCAGCTTCTTCTCTTCAAGAATCCACCCCTTGGATTCCTTCACAGGTTTCTCTAGAGGCATCTTCTTCGAAGTCTCCCATTGTCGTCTACGGCAGGTTCCAACATCAGTTCACCCCTCTGCACCCGGCTTCCGTGGTGCAGGTAACCTGGTTCCTGGGGCATCCACAGTTTGGATGGCTCTCTAACCTTCCGTCTCCCAAAGGGTTTCTTCGGGGTCCTCTGGGAAGGGTCCTTCTTCTTTATGTTTAAATGTATTTATTAAAATTTTCAAGAAACTCACAACATACAGAGGTAGCATTAGAATAGACATTGTGCGTAGCCGGGCAGCCTGCGGATGTAATCGCAACCTGGGAGAGACTGCTGAAAGGGTAATGCATATAGAATAATGCTCTGTTCCTCCCCCATGTGGAAGCTGCATCCCAAAAGAGCATACTCTGTAGAGAACCAAAAACAGTAACACCCACCCCCCACCCCGTCCGGTAGTTCCTGCGCCCTGGAAAGGCCACCATGTGGCAGGTGCTGCTGTGTCGTTAGTTAGGTTGCATACGAGAGCTAGGGAGGTCTCCACAGATCCGACAGTCGTAACTCCCGTAGGTATTTGGGCTGAGTGATCTCATTGAATTCAGACGATAACAATTTCAGGAAGGGGGCCCAAACTTTCTGGAAAGAGGTAGTAGAGTTAGTCAGAGTGGCAGAAATGCGCTCCATGCCGAGGATGAACCCGAGTCTGTGCAGCCACCCCGTGTGGTTGGGCAGAATAGAGGTGCCCCATTGGGTCAATATGGCTTGCAGCGCTGCCCCCAGTGCCATCCCCATTTGTCGTCCCCTCGTACTCTGAAGTGGGTATGTGATGGGATTTGGAAGCCCCAGGACCACGTACACCGGGAGCCTCGGGATCTGTGTGTCAAAAAGCTCGTCTACAGTGTCAAGGATCTTGGTCCAGTAGGGGGAGAGCAGTGGGCAGTCCCACAGGATATGTAGTAACGTTCCTTTGCCGCCACAGCCCCTCCAGCAAGCTGAACTCCGCTGGAGATTGCCCCTGTGAAGGCGTACTGGAGTAACGTACCAATAGGTAGCGATTTTCATGGCAGTTTCTATGCTAGCTACATTTCGGCCTGTGTGCTTCGCCCTGTAATAGATCCCATCCCAGTCTTTCTGCGTGAGTGCGCCCCCCAACTCCCTCTCCCACCTTTTCTTACTCGGCGTGTCCTGCAAGTGTGTGTTGTGTCTGAGCATTTCGTATATGTTGGAGATCAGGCCCTTATCCGTGGTCTTGGTAATCAGCCATTTTTTGAACTTGTTTTAAACAAAGAGAGGGAAATCAAGGGCGTTATTTTCTTAGGTCCAGCATACATGCCCAACATAATATCTCTACAAAAAAAGTATGCGGTTCCTAATATTAACAGCAGGTGGTTATCAAGGGCTCCACACAATGGTATAGAGCGAGACTTTGGAGGAGAATCTCCTCCTGTTGGAAAAAGACCCTCACACACCCAGCCAGCTAGGTGTCTTGCTTCATCATCGGGTCTGCTCCTTATCGGGTTGGCGCTGCAATACCCGATCGGCGCCCGAGATGGGGCCTTCTTGGCGGAGATCTTTATTCCTTATGCCATAGGGTGTAGTGCATGTGAGGGCCCTAAAGGTAGTGTAGGTGCTAATGATAGGTGAATAAATGTAGTCTAAAATAGGGAATGGTGGTCCACTCAGAATAATTTTAATGAAACGTGGCCATCACCCTAATTAAAAATGAAGAGGCGTATCTGACTCTAAATTTGTGAGATTATACGCTTATAATGTCGGTCAACATGTTTCTTGCCTTTATTCTTAATAGATGGCAATTCCTCAGGACCAAAAAATAGGATCTACCTACACTTTTCGGTGGTGGTCTAAAACTACAGAAGGTGAAGTAATAACCACTCGTACAGCACCCTCAAAAGTGATACCTGTAGATCTAGAAACCAACCCAAATTGGGTCAAAGATGCACGGCATCAAAACCGGCTGGCGAGGACACTAAGGTGTAGTGTCTCGTCCAGATGAGTCCGATCGGAAATGCTCCTACCCCATGCCTCCCGGACCGGCTGAGCAAGGGGTAGGAGCATTTCCGATCGGACTCATCTGGACGAGACACTACACCTTAGTGTCCTCGCCAGCCGGTTTTGATGCCGTGCATCTTTGACCCAATTTGGGTTGGTTTCTAGATCTACAGGTATCACTTTGAGGGTGCTGTACGAGTGGTTATTACTTCACCTTCTGTAGTTTTAGACCACCACCGAAAAGTGTAGGTAGATCCTATTTTTGGTCCTGAGGAATTGCCATCTATTAAGAATAAAGGCAAGAAACATGTTGACCGACATTATAAGCGTATAATCTCACAAATTTAGAGTCAGATACGCCTCTTCATTTTTAATTAGGGTGATGGCCACGTTTCATTAAAATTATTCTGAGTGGACCACCATTCCCTATTTTAGACTACATTTATTCACCTATCATTAGCACCTACACTACCTTTAGGGCCCTCACATGCACTACACCCTATGGCATAAGGAATAAAGATCTCCGCCAAGAAGGCCCCATCTCGGGCGCCGATCGGGTATTGCAGCGCCAACCCGATAAGGAGCAGACCCGATGATGAAGCAAGACACCTAGCTGGCTGGGTGTGTGAGGTCTTTTCCAACAGGAGGAGATTCTCCTCCAAAGTCTCGCTCTATACCATTGTGTGGAGCCCTTGATAACCACCTGCTGTTAATATTAGGAACCGCATACTTTTTTTGTAGAGATTTTTTGAACTTGGTCAGCAAGCGACCCCCCGCTGCTCTCATTTCTGGCTGGAGCACCCAATGCCTTAATTGCAGGTAGCGGAATCGTTCCGTTTCAGGAATCCCGTAGTCTTGTTTCAGCTGAGTGAAGGGGATGATCCCGGATATGTCAAAGAGATGCCCCACTGAGCGGCAGGAGGTGTCCTGCCACGCCGTGTACGTTTTGTCTGACCAGCCCGGCGTGAAGTCGCTATTCCCAAACAAAGGAGTCAGGGGGGAGGGAAATGTAGTGAGCTTTCTGGAGACTGCCACCCCTTCCCACACCGACATCACTGATTTAGTAATAGGAGAGCGCATGAGGCCAGGTGGGCGCTGCGATTTCTGTAGAAAGGGAACCTTCCAAAGAGGTACTCCCGCAAGAGCCCTGTCCTGGAAGAGCCACCTCTTTTCCGACTCTGGTCTGGCCTACTCCACAAGGTACCGCATCTGTGCGGCCTTATAATAACCGAGGAGATCTGGTATCCCCAGCCCTCCCTGCTCGGGTCGCCGGTATCCCAGCACTTTACTCATGCGTGGTCGTGCTCCCGCCCAAATAAACCGGTTGATGTCACGTTGCAACGAGGTTATCGCCCCTGGGGGTGGTAAGGCTGGGAGAGTTTGAAAGAGAAAAAGTGCTTTGGGCAATAAGGACATTTTGATTGCCGCTATTCTTCCAAAAAGGGAGAGCTGATGTTTACTCCAGGTGCCCAGGTCCTTTTTCGCCTGCTGTGCCAGTCGAGAATAGTTCAGGTGGACTGTTTGACTCACGGACGGCGCTAATTCCAACCCCAGATATGGAATAGAATCCACTACACGGATGTCACACGTGTCACCCTCCCGTCGTTTGAGCGAGGTCGACTCCGGGTTCAGGTCTAGAATGAGCGATTTCCCAACATTAACTCGGAAGCCAGACACTCCACTGAATGTCTCCAGCTCCTCCACGAATGCCTGGAGAGAGACCCTAGGCTCCGCCAGCGCTGCTATCACATCGTCTGCATATAGACTGATTGGGTGAGTCTCACCCCCAAATGGAATGCCCCGGATGGTGCGGTTGTCTCGGACTCTCTGCGCGAGGGGCTCGATGTACAGGGCGAAAAGTAGAGGGGACAGCGGACACCCCTGCCGTGTTCCCCTCTGGATCGCGAAGGGCTGCGAGGTTAAGCCGTTCACCCCAATGTGAGCTGTAGGGCCGTTGTAACAGCAGCCCACCCATTCCCTGAATTTCTCCCCCAAGCCGAATTTAGCCATCGTGTGCCCCAAAAAGCGCCAGTCCACGCGGTCAAACGCTTTTTCGGCGTCTATCGTCAGTAGGATCGCGTCTAGTTGCGTCTGGTGGGCTTTATCAATGAGATGCAATATTCGCTTAGTGTTAGCCACACATTGTCGGGATTGAATAAACCCAGCCTGATCCGGTTCTATCAGACTGAGCATGCATGGGCCCAGCCGGGCAGCAAGTATGCCGGTGAATATCTTAAAGTCGACGTTAAGGAGCGATATTGGGCGGTAGGAACCGCATTGCTGCCGATCCTTGCCTGGCTTCGGCAGGACCACTATGGCCGCCCCAGCATCGTGGCGGGGATCGGAGCCTCCCTTCCAAAGGAGTTGAACAGTCGCACCAGTAGCGGAGCCAGAATGTGACAGAATTTCTTGTAGTAGAGGGCCGGAAACCCGTCGGGGCCGGGAGACTTAAGCAACTTAAGACGTGAGATCGCGGTAATGACTTCTTCGATCCGGATGGGGGCGTCCAGCTGCGCCACCTGATCAGGTGTGAGTGTGGACATTTCGACAGAATTAAGGTAATCTAGTGACGCCTGATCTGTAGATGCATCAGCAGAGTACAGATTTTGGTAAAAGTCTCGGAAGGCCCTGGCAATGTCTTGGTCTCCCGTTATCTCCTCCCGTCCATTGCCACACAGCGAGGACACTTGGGTTTGCTGCCTCTGAGCCCGAAGCCTAGCAGCCAGAAGACTGCCCGTGCGATCGCCCCCGACGTAGTATGAGTGTTTCAATCTGACCACTGCATACTCCGCCCTGTCTAGGTCCAGGCCTGCCAGTTGCGCCCTAGCGGCCTTTAGTTGTCGCCACACTCGGGGTGCCCCAGTTCTACTGTGGACCCTTTCAAGCTCCCGCACCTGAGCGGTCAGCGTCGCGCGAAGTTCCTTGCGCTCTTTGTTGTTTGCCGCCGCTATGGCTATCAACTCGCCACGAACAACCGTTTTCAACGCCTCCCAAAGAATCGTGGGAGTTATATCTGGCGTGTCGTTGAGGGCTAGGTAGTCCTGGATACATTCAGTAATTTGTTGCTCCACGGCCTGTTTGTGTAGCATCGTTTCTCGGAGCCGCCACTGGCCTGTCTGACGGGGGCCCATAGTGAGCAACATGTTCACCGCCACTGCCTCGTGATCTGATAACGCAGCCGGTTCGATGCTCACCGACCCCACTACCCCAGCGACCTCCCGCGTGCCGAGAAGATAATCAATACGGGCATAGGATTTATGCGCATGAGAGAAAAAGGTGTATTGGTGGGAAGTCGGGTGCGCCTCCCTCCAGAGATCTACGAGGCCCATCTCCCGCAGCCATTGTTTCCCATCTCTTGAGAGCTCCCCGCTCGGTGAGTATGTGGATTGGGTTCTATCTTTGCTTGCATCCATCACCAGGTTCAGGTCGCCCCCAATGAGAGTCATGCGATTCTGGGAAGCCAGTGCGTCAGCTAGGGCCTTCTTGAGGAAGGTTTCGTGCCCAGAATTGGGGACATATACAGAACCAAGCACCATGGTGTGAGGGCCGAACCGTATAGTGTAAACTAGAAGTCTCCCTTTTATTTCCGCCACCTTCTCGAGCACCACCCCTGGACAACGATTAGCAAGGAGTATAGCAACCCCTGTCTTCTTCTCCCCGGAAGAGGAAAAGTATTGGTGCGGAAACGCCCTAGTTCGCATGCGGTGTTGATCTCCGACTAGGAGGTGGGTCTCCTGTAGAAGACACACGTCTGCCTCAGCACGTTCCAAGTAGGACAGTATGGCTCTCCGTTTGACTGGGTTGTTAAGCCCCTTGACGTTAAGAGTAAGGACCTTTACCTCCCTAGTGACCATGGCCAACGTTAGCCCTACGCGCTGATGTGTCCCCAGGAGTGTGCCCCCCGCCCCAGCCCCGACATGGACCCCGTCTCGCGAGGGAGAGATAGGTGATCAGGAGGGGGGACTCAGGGTCCCAAGGAATACGACTGCGGACCAGCCGAGTAGTCAGACCCCCGTCTTGACATAGCTCAAGAGCACCATCTGCGAAATTAATCAAACGAACTACCGGACAACGAACCCCCCACCCAAACCTCCCCCCTCAAGTTCCAACAGCCCCCTCCGCAAACATGAGTCTGCGTCGTCCCCGTTGCCCCCTCCCTCCAAAACCCGCCCCTTCCCCCTAACCCCAACCAAAAAGTCCCAAAGTTCAGTCAATGTCCCTTGCCCATCATCCGAAGATGGGGGCATGTGGTGAACAAGAATCGGGGTGTGTATGTGGTCCAAGTAGCCAGGCCCCCCGTCCCCAGACCCCCAACCATTGCCATATCAATGCCACATCATCCCCCCCCTGCAGAATCAAGAAGGGGTCTTAGAAGCAGTGTCCTTCAAAACCGCCTCCACGGCCGCCTGCCTCTCGTGTGCCAGAGCGTCCAGGTCTGGGCGTATCTCCACGCCAGGTGAGCGTCTGCGGCCCACACGTTGCCAGCCCTCCCCAGAGGACCTCTGTGTGCGATTCGGGGAGCCTTCCGGGCTCCGGGGTTCCAGGCCCAGGACCTTGCAGGATTCTTGGAAGGATCGAAGTTGGTGGAGCCTGCCATTCCATTTGAATATCAGGCGAAAGGGATGACCCCAGGAGTACGCCACTCCCTGCTCCTTCAGGTGCGCGGTTACTTCTTTGAAGGCCTTTCTCCGTTGGAAGCCAAGTCTTGATAGAGGGCCACAGGGTGACCCTGGAATGTGAGGGGCTGTTTCGAGCGAGCCACTCGCAGTATGCGCTCCTTCAGGGGGAAGTCGGGGAGGAAGGCCAGGATGTCCGGAGGGGGGGAGGGGCTCGCCTCTGCAGGCCCACTCGATGCGCCCTATCGATGCGGATTTCGAAGTGTGGCGGTTCGCCCAAGATGTCTCGGAAGAGACCCTGAAGATATTGAGCCACATCCGCCCCCTCCGCCTTCGATGGAACCCCTCGGACACGAATGTTATTCCGCCTTGAGCGGTTTTCTAGGTCCTCCGCGTGTGCCTGTAGGTCAAGCTGTTGGTCGCGGAGGCGGAGGACCTCTTGTTGAAGCTGTTCAATCTCTTCCCCTTTGGTCAGCTCATGCTCTTCGATTGCCGCAACTCTCTCCCCAATTTCGTCGACATCCCGGCGAATTTCCTTCACTTCGCCCGCGACTTCGCTTTTGAGCGACTGAAAGTCTTCGCGCAGGACATTAAACAGTGATTCCAGGAAAGAGCGAGTGATTGGGACATCTCAGCCTTCCGCGCCTACAGGGGTTGTCGAAACTGGGGGCGTTCTGCTGCCTTTGTCCCCAGTCAGGGGCCCCTTGATTAGCATCTCTTTCAGGGACCTCTCCCCTTTCCATCGGGCCGAAGTCATCGTGGGGACGCTCACTGTGGAATGGCTCAGTATGACGCCTGTCGTGTGTTTGGGGCGTGTGGGCGACGTCCCCGGTGGCCGATGTCAGCGGAGAGAGGGCCGCTTGTCGATAGCCCTCCGGGTTAAGGTCCAGTGGCCTCCTCTTATGCACTACCAGCGTCGTGGGTTGGGGCGCCTAGCGTAGCTCTGGCATAGGTGGCACTCCAAGAAGCGTTAGGAGAGCGTCGGAGCCCCGGATGTCTCTCAAGCCGCCCAGCCAGGAGGTGGGTATGCTGGGGCTGGAGTTGCGTCTCGGCCTACCTGCAGACTGCCCCTCAATGTCCTCTGTCCGCTGCTGTTCAGGTGAGGCCGGAGCTCTCAGTCTCCACTCCACTACTTCCTCCACCGGCAGCGGGTGAGCGCCAGAGCGGGCGACTCTCAGGGCCTTCGTCTACGGAGCAGGGATGTGTGGCACCCCTAAGCTGGCGAGCCGCCCCCAGGCGCACCTGCACTAGGGCCTGTCCGGTTGCCGCCTCAGGCCCCTCTCATCATAGCCCCTCATGTATCTCCTGCGTCATGTGCGGACGTGGGTTCGCCGGCGGCGTCCGGGTCCCCGGGGCGCGCACCGCCCCCCGTCGCTGGCTTAATCTGGGCCGCCCGCCTCGCGGTTTTTCCAGGCTTGTGCGCCAAGGCCCCTCTCAACAGCGATGCCGACTCGCTGACCCCGCTCCTGTGGGCCGTACTCCGGGTTCCTCCGCGACAGAGCCCCGTGCGGATGAAAGGGCCGACAAGGCGGTGAGTTTCCTGAGGCGTCGGGGTCCCGGGGCCTAGCGCTGCTCCTCCCGCTCTTCCTCTGCCACGGCCCCCAGCCCTGCACCTCCGCCTCTGGTGATGGTCCGGGGCTCGCACTTCGCAGGCCTTAAGACCGCGCTCTCTATTAGTGTGGGAGCCTGGGCGCGGGCCTCCGCAGCACCGCTCCGCTGTATTCCGCCGCCCCTGCAGTTGTCACCGCCGCCCCTGGGGTTCACTCACATGTGAGTCGAGCGGTTCTCCCGATCGCCGCTCCTCTACCGCTGCCGCGGTGCCGACGCCACTCAACCCACTCAACTGTTGTGCTGCGTCTCCGGTCCGGGCGCCATTGTTGCCGCTGTCTGCCAGGTCCGTTTGGCGCCAATCGGAGAAGTGCGGCGGTCGCCGGTGTCCTCAGTGTTGCCGCTGCACTTCGTGTAGGCGTACCCCCTGTAGGCTGCTCAGCCGGGGGGGGATTGCAGACGCTGAAGGCCAGTTACAAGGGCCGGAGACGAGGAGCCCTCGGGCTATGCGACCGTTCAGATCGCCATCTTGGCCACGCCCCCGGTCCTTCTTCTTTAAAACTGCAACCACGACTTCTCCATTTACTTCTGTTGGGCACATGACTGTGTTTCCACTCTGCACTTAGCCTCTGTGGTGTTCCTGGGTACTTACCTTGGGTGGTTCCTTGTGTCCCCAGGTCCTCTGAGTCTTCTGGTCCAAGTCCCATTCTCCTTTGCAGTTCGCATTCCACTTTCTTAGTATATGGTTTTGTGTACCCCTGGAGACCAGGGTATATTTGTGCGACTTACCTCATTATTTTGAAGTATTCTTGTGTGTATTGTTGATATCTCCGGGTAGGAGATATACCAATGTGTTAGTTATTGAGTTATGTAATAAATAGACTTATTTTTATAAAACACTGTGTGGTTCTTTTTCATCTAATCTACACTGTCGATTAAATGTGGTAAATAATCTACTTTACACTCCTTCAAGATAAGCCTGAAGACTGCGCTCCACAGCTACCACTTTGAGAGCTTTCTATGGTTATCAAAGACCACTAAAATCCCCATAAGGGTTTTCTGGATTAGTGCAAGGTGCATCTCTCCTGAGAGTGTGCACCACATACTAAGATAGCCTCCTACAGAGAGTACTACACAAAGATATTTGTCCAGTTCTGAAATCTCAATTGATGGTGAGGATAGGTGTTCTTTGCCAAAAAAACCAGAAAGAGTAGCCAGGAAGGAAGTGGTCAGGCTATTAAGACGATGAGGTTGGATGGCGCAGCAAAATACAGAACAAAGTTTCAACCAGCTTGGGGTAAAGAGTACCCTGTCTGTGGAGTGAATAATGATCCGTTTTCATATAAGTGTCTTGCTTAAAAATAATGAAATGTGAACATCAAGGAGTCAGAGACATACAGCTGCACTGTAGTATGGACGGTCACAGGAAGCGAGTAAATGCAATGAATTCACAGCAAACATTGCAATTTGGTGTGAGTGTGGCTGCCAGTGAGATAGATAAAAAGTACTTCGGGCTGAAGTGAAAGTTGCACAATTTTTGGTGCAGTATAATTTACCGCTTTCTACCGCAGACCATATTGGCCCTTTATTCAGATCAATCTTTCCAGATTCAGCAATTGCAAAACAGTATTCAACAGCACAGACAAAAACAACCTGTATTTTTTTAAATGGTGCCATGAGCCCAGAACGCAAAAATTATTTGATAGATTTGTGTCGTAATGAAACCTTTAGCATGCCTCCAATGACACAGGGGTAGAGAAAATAAATGCTGTGGTTTTGAATGTGCTTGATGTGGAAAGAGGCACATGTTATCACAGACCTTTTTTATGATATGTGCCTTACATCTGGAGAACAGGGAGCAACTTCTGAATCCATATTTTCTGCATTGAAAGGCACGTTTCAGCCTGATCAGATACCATTAAAAAACTGTGTCTCTGTGAGCGTTAATAACACAGCTACTAATATTGGCTGTAGAAATTCACTGGCTACATGGCTTCTGAAGGCAATGATGGCTATACATCTGTTACTGGGTGCAATGTAGAGGATATGATGATAGACCTTTTTTTTTATCAATAATCTTTTTATTGAAATTTTCAGGAATTTATCATTACATAGTGCCGTTCCAATCCCTTCTCTCGTTACTTACAATACTAGGCTATAGCGAAGTACAGTTGCTTCGATTCGGAGAAGGTAAATGTAGTCAATTGTATAATAAACAGCGAAAAAGCACTATAGATCTTCTTCATACAATAGTCAATTAAAACCCCAAATCCCTCTGAACTCCCCCCTCTCCAGCCTCCCCCAAAACAATAAGGGTCCACAGAGTATTGACGAGATGAATTAGAATGTATGGTTTGCCTGGTCTGTTCGTAGGGTCCCCAGGTATTTCTTCCCTATGTCCTCGTCCCGAACCCCCCATGCGTCCACCAATTTTCTAGACTTGAAAGAGATGCAGTGTCCGGGTACGTGTAGAGCACGCAAACAGAGGGAGGTCCTGTGATAAGTACTCCACTAAAGGTCCCCATGTGTACTCGAAATTTTTAAAGGTGTCTGTTAGCACGCTCGCTGTTCTCTCCAAGGTGAGAGGCTGCCACAATTGAGCATGCCATTGGGTCATGGAGGGAGCCTCTTTCCTTTTCCACGCCGCCACCACTGCCATTTTGGCTGCCCCTAGGCACAACCATAGAATAGTTCTATCACTAACCGTTTGGCATTTTAGAGTATCAGATCTGAGACCCAATAGTGTCGACCCCGGGTCTGAGGGGATGGGTTGCCCAGTATATCCTTAATCTGTGCTAGAATCTCTGACCAGAATGGTTGGATCGTTGGACAGTCCCACCATATATGCTTGAAATTCCCTTGGAGTCCACAGCCTCTCCAGCATAAATCTGAGGTCTCGGGATAGATTAATCTAAGATATAGGTACCAATCATTGAGTACTTTATAATGGGCCTCTCGCATTCCCATTGATCGGTTAAATTTATGTATGTCCATATATAGTTTATCCCATTGCTTGTCTGTGATGTTTACCCCCAAAATGTGCTCCCATAGTAGCCTATGCCTGGGGTGCTTAGTATGCAATGTGGACTGTAGTATCTTATAGAGGTGGGAGATCGTGCCTTTCGTGCTCTTTACTAAATTCGCTAGCTTCTCTATTGGCGTCAGCTCCCTAGTCGCTGCTTCTCTAACTCCCCAAGAGAGGACCCAGTGTCTGAGCTGAGTGTAGTGATAATATTCATTGGCTGGGAGGTTAAACTCCCTCTGACAGTGTTCAAATGAGAGAATGTCCCAGTTATGGAACAGGTCAGAAATCGTACAACATCCCCCTTCCTTCCACCCATCAAAGGGTACCGGTGCATATGCAGATGGGAATGCTGGGTTATAGTGTATGGGCGTAAAGGGTGATGGGAAAGTAGTCAGAAACGATGACCTGTGGATATCATCCCATACCTTTAAGGTAGTTTTAGTAGGCGTACTGAGGTAAACATTAGGAGGTCGCTCTGCTTTGGGTTTCCACAATAGGTCCCATATGCTCCTCCCCGCCACCGCCCTGTCCATGTGTAGCCAGTGTTTGTCGGATACCCGGGATGACCATTCTGTGATCACTCGGAGTTGGGCTACTTTGTAGTATAGGCCCATGTCTGGTAGTGCGAGTCCCACTTTGTCTTTTGGAAGCTGGAGTTATCGAAATGATCTTGCCATTTTACCTTGCCAGCTAAAGGGGATGAGCATCGATTTTAGTGTGGTTCAGAACCCTTGCTCTATCTCTATCGGGAGACCCTGAAAAAGGTATAAGACTCTAGGCAGTATCACCATCTTGGTCGCCTGAATACGACCTATCCATGAAAGGTACATGGAGGCCCATCTATGGAAGTCTGTTTTCACTTGTTGGATAAGTGGGGGGTAATTCGCCTTATAGAGATCTTGGAGCCGAGGAGTGATTTTTATTCCTAAGTATAGAATTTCCTTTTTGGCCCACTGGAAGGATGTGGCATCAACCAAAGCTTCCATATCCCTCTGCAACAGTGTGAGGTTCAGCAGGTAGGACTTAGTAAGATTGACCCGTAGACCGGCCACTAGTTCATATTTCCTCAGCTCGGCCATTAACCTAGACCTTTTTATTGGCCTGAAAAAAAGCAATAAAAGAAAAGGTGTATTAGTAAACTTCATAGAATTTTGCAATCTGGAATCTGCAAAAGTATTAAAGCATGTAACAACTAGATGGCTATCACTGACGTGCTGTGTTGAATGGACACTAACAAAATATAAGGGTTTAAAGTCTTACTTTCTAAGTCAGCATTTCCGCTAGGTAAGATTTCAGTATCTTAAAAAATTGTATGAAGATCCTTTAACAGAGGTCCACCAACTGTTTCATTCGTCAGCACTACCCATTTTCAGGTGGTTCAAAATTCTTTTGCAGCAACAAGAAACATGCATCCATATTTTACACAAAGCCATGCTGGATCTTGGCAAGAAGCTGGCACAGCTTGCCAGAGATCCTGAAGACAATTCCTCCGTGGGACATTGATTTAAATTATGAAAACCTCTACAAGTCACCAGATGATGTTTTCCTAGGATTGTCTACAAAAACTGTTCTGCTTCAACTTCTCAATGAAGAAGACATCTTGAAAGCAAAGTATAAGCACGTTTTCATGGCAGCACAATAGTACTTTAGATGTAGTGTTCGGTATATTTAAAATACATTTCCACTTAACAATCCTCTAATTGTCAATGCAAAATAGGTTAAAATCACAAACTGTGTTAATGCTGCTTGGTTAAATGTTGAGTACTTTGTAATAAGATTTTCCTGCCTTCTCAGATTTTCAGACGAAGAGGTCCTGCAGCTTTTTGATGAGTTCTCAGATTATCAAAGTATTTCCGATGAGGAAATAAGACAATCTGCATTCACAGAGGCCCTTATGAATGATGGAGAAGGCAGGTGCCATCATCAGATGGATATTTTATGGTACCACTTGCAACATATGATTGTAAGTGGCACAAGTAATGAAAAGGGATTCAACTGCTTTTTAAGGTTGCAAAGTTGGTACTATTAATACCTCATTCAAATGCAGAACTTGAAAAAGCGTTTAGCATTGTTAGGAAAAATAAAAGTGACTCAAGAGCATCGTTAAAACTTGATGGGATACTGTCCAATATTTTAACCGTTAAAAAAGCCTACCCAGAAAGTAGTGTTCCATGTTATAGTTGGGAGCCATCCAATGAATTACTTCATAAAGCCAAGTCAGCAACTAAGTCATATAATAGGGAACATTCCTCAAAGTGGGATCTGAGTCTGTTCATTTTGTACAAGTAATTGCTGATAATATCTATTTTGCCTGTTAGGCAGGTCTCATGGCAAACATGTATTAAGGCCTGACAATGAGTCCTTAAAACATGGGTACTCACAAACGCTTTCCCAGGGGCCACAAAGTATGGTCTCCGGTGTGCCCGTGGGCTGCCTCGATGCCAGCAGGGTGGGAGTGGGGCTTTGCAGGAGGGGATGTGAGGGAGAGGCAAGGTTTGCATTGGGTAAGCGAAGCATGTACATGGTGTAGTGAGTGGGACATGGAGCTATTTTGAGGTTCTCATTCCCTACTGCCCTCTAAATTAAGCCCCTAATCTCTGGTAGAGTCATAGATTTGACAATACTGTGTTATGCTATATTTGAATCGCTATCCCTCTACCGCACCTTAGGGTAAGCATTATGTACTTCCTAGCACTACCATGGGAGAGTCAGGTGTAAAAAAGAAGTACCTTCATTACTGATTGGATTGAAATAGAATTGCACAATGTGAAACCTGAAAACTTAGAACCAATCCTGGCTTGCCCACCTGGCCAAATAGTGTGATCCTTGGCAATTGTTTCATTTCACTTTGCCTCCTTTTTCCTTATTAACACATGTAAGAGGACCTTGAAATACATGTGTTCTGGATATGCACTGTACACAAACTTATCTTGTGTTTCATTTAGGGAACTATAATGTTGCCCATGTACAAAAAAAAACCTAGGCCATTTAGAGGGTTCGATATGACAACTGACTTGCCTCTAAGTTAAATATTGGCATTGTTGTTGGGTGGGAGTAGGCATGAATTTCTTTTGATCCTTTTTTTAAACTATCCCTTTAAAAAAATAACTCTCAAAGCATTGATATAATCTGATATGCTAAGGTAAAACACTTCTGCATTTTAGTGAAATGCACTTTTTTACATTTTGAAGAGAATTTGTCAAATTTTTAAATGTTTGTTACAAAATGTCTTAAAAAATGAATTTGTTTCTAAAGTTATGTGCTGAAGCATGCCTTATTTGCGTTTTTTCTTTTACTTTAGTTAGCTTGTAAATAAACGCTTCCCCGTTTATTTAATATATTGCTGAATGTTAGTTTTCTCTCAAGTAAAATGCAGCCCAGTGCGGTCATTCAGCACGGGGCCGCTTATGAAGGTCAGAAGGGCCGCATGCGGCCCCGGGCTGTTCTTTGGGTATCACTGCCTTAAAACCTAAGGTCTTGCATTGTTCATTCCCAATATTAACAAGCATTTGCAATACAATAGGTCTCGCATTATGAAAGTTTGAGCTATTGGCATTGCCAATAATAATGCAAGTGTAACAGCTGCCACTTATTAATGTGAGTTATATTGTATTGCAAATTATGTTTGTAAAGGTTAACTTGTTGGCTGTGTCAGTTTATGGGTTATTAAATTTATTGTACATCACATGGGTGCAGCATGTAAATAAACTAATTGTATTATTAACAGGGGCAACAACACACCTATTGGTGTAAGAAAGGGCAATAATGTAATGGAGTGTGTGAAGTATTTGTATATAATGTTTTATGTTTTCAGTAGACAAACAGTATTTAGTGAACGCAGTTTAGTAAAAAAATGTAAAACACTTGACTTTTATAATACTTTTGTAAGCTGAATGATTTCGTGTAGAAATAAGCCTGTATGTAGTTTAGGTGAAGTGTGAGCTTTTGGTTTGTGAATAATAATGCAATTATTTGTAAAAATGTTTTATTAAAGCATTATTTTACAATGTAGGTATTTTCTTTATTAAAATATTATAACATGCTAGTTGTATATGTAAACAAACAATAAAGTATAAGTAAACGTTTTTATCATGAATTTTATAAGTTCACAGTATTTTTTTGCAAATGAAACAATATTTATAAGCTTATATTATGCATTTTAGAAAATAGTTTCAGTACACCAACTGTATTGAGTGAACACAGATCACTAAGAATAATGTAAAACACTTTACTTGTATTGTACTTTTGTAAGCTAATGAGTTCCTGCAGAAACAAGTCTATATGCAGTTTAAGAAAAGTTAGAGTTCTCTTGCGTTGTGAACAATAATGCAATTATTTGTAAAAGTTTTTAGGAAAGCATTACTTACAATGTAGGTGGTTCTTTATAAAAACATTATAACATGTCAGTTGTATATGTAAACAAACAATAAAGTATAAGTAAACATTTTTATGTTGGTTTTTATAATTGCACTAATTTGCTGCATATAAAGCAATATGTATATAAGCTTATATTATGCATTGTACAAAATAGTTTCTTTACATTGGTTATACATTGTTGTGTTTGCAGCATATAAACGTTGCATATTGTATATGCATAAGTTGTTTAGACCTAGTTGTATTATTTGTGGTACACTAAAGCTGCTTAATTATTTCTGTGATACATCCATTAGAGAATAGTACATTTAAAGTTATCGGTAGGTGTGGCATCAATGCATCTCCAAAGTGTTCAGTGTCAGCACTTATGTCCAGGAAATCCATTAGAGTAATGTTATGTATTTCCATTGATTGGAAATGTTCCGTTGTTCCGACTTGCACTGTCATAGTGCTTATCTCCTGAAACGTTTCTTCCAGTCCATATAATGTAACAGTGATGTTTTCTTTTGGTGGTTTTATAACCTATGGATAGAAAGTTTTAGTATATGATACTTTTGTTATTGTTTGCGTTTTTTGACAGAAGTATTATTTAAAGGTAGACTTACTTGTAGTTGGGTATTCCGAGTTGTGTTCAATATTTTCTCTCCATTGTATTCATGGACTGTTAAATGTGTAATCTGTACATATTTGCCGATCTCTATAGGGAAGTCCGTAGCGTCTCTCCATAAAGTTATTTTCACAGAGTCAGTTGTATCATTCAACGTTATGCATTTCAGCTTAGTTTGCTGTCCTCCGATGTATATTGTTTTTGTTGCTTCTTCCTGTAATATATAATAGGTTTTGGTTAGTGTTGTATTTATAATATAAGTTTTATGAGTTACATATTATGATGTTGTTTTTAATGTTATAGAGATGAAAGCATAGTATCACATTTATTTATATATTTACTGTAGCTTTGTACAATATCATTATTGTTATTAATAATGCATACAATTGTCATTTGTTATATTAACTTTGTTTAGGTACTTGGCAATGAACAAATAACATTTGCAGTATAGGTTTTGTAAAGCTTTTTACATGTATTACTTGGCAATATTGTTGTTAATAGATAGGCTACCTGTAAAGGAATAGTTGTAAAGCATTGGGAACAGCATGTTAGGTTTTTGTATACAATATTTGTTAAATATGCAATAGAAATTATTATAATAGGCAACAAGTATTTTTACATTTGGACACATACATTAAGAATTGCATGTTAAATTAACATATGTATTTTAAAAGCAGTCAAGGTTTGTAAGTTTTACTAACCAGTTAGAACAATCTTGGTATTAGTGTTTTAGCCAAAAAGTTTATGAAAGAGATGCATGTAAAGTAGTTAAGCTTTATAGACACATGTATTGTAAAGTTATTATATATGTTACTTATATGTGGAGTTCTTTAAGTAGTTACATTTGTTATCAGTTATATGTTTTTATACATACATACATTTATAGAAATTGTATTTTAATATATGTATGTTTTTTGTAAAACATTTTACTTACCTGTTATACTTAGGAAGGTCTATATTGTATATTGTTTGTCATTGAGAATTGTATTTGTAATGCTAACAATTAGGAAAAGGATATGTTATTATTATGTATAGGATTATTGAATTTACTTACCTGTAATATAGGTGATATTTTTGTAACGGTGAGTTAGCAATTTTGATTGGAATTACAATTTTAGAGGTGTATTAGTAATGGTAACAAATTACATAAGATATGTAATTATTTTTTATATACTTATAGTTTTTACTTACCTTTATATGGGTCATACTTTTGTAAGGAAGAGTTTGCAATATATATTGGAGTTACAACTTTTATTGTAAATGGCAATTATTTAATATGTTATAGTTAGACATTTTATAAATGCAGTGTTGGTAATACTTACCTGATTAGTAATTATAATTTGGGGTATATCATTTTACTTACCTGTTATATTGGCTTATAAGCTACAGTTTGTTTGTAAATTAATAATATATATATATATATATATATACATATATTTATATATTTTTAGACATTTATATGTGTAAATCTATACATATATGTTTAGTATATATATATATTTACAGATATATTTACAATTTAGAGTTGTATTAGTAATGGTACCGAATTACAAAAGAATATGTAATTATTATTTATATACTTATAATATTTGTTCACCTTTACATAGGTGCTATGTTTGTAAACATGAGTCAGCAATATATAATTCTGTCTCTCTTTCTGTCTATATATTTATATATAATATATTTATTTGCTACAGACACTTATAAATATACAAATGTTATGTGCATATCTGAATGTTTGAAAGCAAATTAGTAATAAACATATGTAATTAATTTACAAAATCTATACATATGTAACATATATAATTACGCAATGTGTATATATATATTTAAATATGTTAACATCATTATATTTTAAAAGACAGTATAGCAAGTAAGTACAATAAAATGTGAATAATTATGTATGCAAATTAAATATCAATTTTTAATAATGCATTTGTGATTGTTATGAATTACATATATAATCACTTTATAAATATGTTAGCAAACTAAATACAATATATGTTGATGTAAATATATATATATTAACACAGATATGTGTATATATATATTTGTGTTAGTATTTTTGTATATATATATTTATATATATATATATATATATTTGGACAAATATCTGTGTATATATATACATATATGTATTAATATATATATTTACATGTATATATATTGTGGTTAGTTTGCTAACATGTATTTGTAAAGTGATTATATTTGTAATTAATAACATTTTAAAAATGCATCGTTGGTAATTGATATTTAGTTTGCATATATGATTATTGTTATTTAATTGTACTTGTTATATTGTGTTTTAAGTTATAGTGGTGTTAATATATAAATATATATATATATATATATATATATATATATATTCACTGCAAAAACCATAGGTTTTAGGGACAGTTATAGTTACTTGGACATTGCACTCGTACAAAACCCATGAAATTCCCCTGTTATAGTTAGTTCAGCTAACTATAACTCGCGCCCCCGCAATGCACTGCTGATGACGTCACATATTACATCACTCATGACATGGTCAGTGACATCACTGATGTCATCACTGATGACATCTCAAATGACATCACTGATGACATCATCCAGTGACTGTGTGTTTCTGTAAAGTTTAAATATTTTTAATATATATAGGGAAAGGCGTATTGAAGAATGAGTGGGTGTATAAGTGTCTGAATGGATGATTTACTAGGTGCGTGACTAACTCTATAAGTGAGTGATTAAACGTATCTTACTGAATGCATGGGTTAGTGACTAAACTGTGTGAATGTCTGTATCCGTCTGTCTGTTGCTGTGTAAGTGGCCGCATGGGTTTGTGAATAGCTACATGAGTGTCTATATGAGTTATTGATTGGTTGTCTGAGTATCTGTATGGGTGCCTGAGTGTTTGTGTGGGTGGGGTGTGTGCGACTCTGTGCATAGATGTGTGAGTGGGTGATTCACTGGGTGGATGGTTTCAAGAGTGCATCTGTGATAGACTGTATGGGTGGGTAAGTGTGTGTAAGAGTGTGTTTGTGAGTGAATGTATGTCCCAGTGGTACATGTGTGAGTAACTACATATGTAAAAGGCAGTATATATGTGTGTTAGAGTATATAAATAGCTATAAGCGAGAGTGTGTGATTGTGAGAGTGACTGTATGGATGAGTGTGTGCTTGTATCAGTGATTGTATAAGAGCGTAAGAATGTGCTAGTATTTGTATGAGTAAGTGAGCTGGTGTGTGTATAATTGTATAGGTGAGTAAATGGCAGTGTGTTTAATTATTTGCATGACTGACTAGGTGTGTGAGTACCTCTATGGATGAGTTGCATTGTGTGAGTGTTTATATAGGTGTATGAGTGCATATGATAGTCCTGTACTGAGTGACTGTAAGTATGAGTGACTGTACGGGTGAGTGAGTAGATGTGTGTGTGTAGACCTAAGAATCAGTGAGTGGGTATGTACTTATTGGTATTGGAGTGTGTATGGTTTTTAGAATGGCAGTCTGTAATTTAGAGTGGGTGTATCAAAAGTTATATTAGGGTGTGAGAAGATGCATTAAATTCTCACATGGATGATGTAATCAGTGATGTCTTTGAGATGTCATCAGTGATGTCATCAGTGATGTCACTGACCATGTCATGAGTGATGTAATATGTGACGTCATCAGCAGTGCATTGCGGGGGCGCGAGTTATAGTTAGCTGAACTAACTATAACAGGGGAATTTCATGGGTTTTGTACGAGTGCAATGTCCAAGTAACTATAACTGTCCCTAAAACCTATGGTTTTTGCAGTGAATTTGTAAGGTTTTTTAAATGCTAATTTCTAACTATAACGTGCCTGAAACCTATGGTTTTTTCAGTGAATTTCAAAGGTTTTTTAAATGCTAATTTCTAACTATAACATGTCTGAAACCTATGGTTTTTTCAGTGAATTTTAAAGGTTTTTTAAATGCTAATTCCTAACTATAACATGTCTGAAACCTACGGTTTTTTCAGTGAATTTCAAAGGTTTTGTAAATGACAATTTTTAAATGTATTAATTGTTATATTTATTTTTTTATACTGATTTACTACATTTTTAGAAACAATTTTTTTTTACATATTTTATTTTTTAAATTACATTGTAATTACATTATACATTACATTACAAAAAATACTTTCTCAGAATGAATTACTTTAGTTTAAATACTTTGCACTTAGGCAATAGACTTTTAAGTACAGTAGTTACAGTTGTTGCAATGGGCAACACATTTTCAAACACAATGCAACATTCAGCTCTATGTGAATTTCTAGTTAAATGCAATTAGTTACTTTATGGATTACTTTTCTAACCACAGGACTGGATCCTAGATTCAGTCCTGGGACATCTCCTGTAAACAGTTGAGTAAAAGCGTTTTGGTTACAGTAGTGATTTTTAAGGAATATTATTTTATTTTAAAAGTTGACACTTAGAAACTTTTTCTCATAGAATCACCAATGTTATCCTACGGAAGGAAATTCACTTAGCAGGTAAAAACTGTTATCGTTACTTTTTCTTACTCAGTGTTGGATCCTGGATCCAGCACTGGTGCATCTCCTGTAAACAGTTGAAAGAATGCGTTTAAGTCATACAGGCGATTTTTAAGGAATATTTGTAGTTTGTGAAAATCGACACTGAAACTTTTCTGCTGAAAACCAGACAATGGATTCCTATGGAAGAAAATATAAGTTACTGGTAAGTACGGTTAAAATTACTTTTCAGGGTCAGTGCTGGGCTAAAAGATGCAGCACTGGGTTCTCTCCTGATAACAGGTGAGTAAATTGGAATTCGTACTTTGGTTGATTTTAGAGGAATATTATAAAGTTCCAAAACTCCACACTTAGAAGAATTTCCAAGTGAAACCAGTCAATGTTAGCCTATGAAGGAAATTCAAGTTACCGGTAAGTACGGTTAAAATTACTTTTCAGGACCAGTACTGGGCTGAAAGATGCAGCACTGAGGTCTCTCCTGATAACAGGTGAGTAAATCAGAATTCGGATTTCGGCTGATTTTAGAGGAATATTTGTATGTTTCAAAAATCAACACTTAGAAACTTTTTCAGCAAAAAGCAGGCAATGATATCCTATGGAAGGAAATTCAAGTTACTGGTAAGTACGGTTAAAATTACTTTTGAGGATCAGTACTGGGCTGAAAGGTGCAGCACTGACGTCTCTCCTGATAACAGGTGAGTAAATCGGAATTCGTATTTCGGCTGATTTTAGAGGAATATTTTAAAGTTTCAAAACTCCACACTTAGAAGAATTTCCAAGTGAAACCAGTCAATGTTAGCCTATGGAAGGAAATTCAAGTTACTGGTAAGTACGGTTAAAATTACTTTTCAGGACCAGTACTGGGCTGAAAGATGCAGCACTGAGGTCTCTCCTGATAACAGGTGAGTAAATCGGAATTCGTATTTCGGCTGATTTTAGAGGAATATTTGTATGTTTCAAAAATCAACACTTAGAAACTTTTTCAGCAAAAAGCAGGCAATGATATCCTATGGAAGGAAATTCAAGTTACTGGTAAGTACGGTTAAAATTACTTTTCAGGATCAGTACTGGGCTGAAAGATGCAGCACTGAGGTCTCTCCTGATAACAGGTGAGTAAATCGGAATTCGTATTTCGGCTGATTTTAGAGGAATATTTGTATGTTTCAAAAATCAACACTTAGAAACTTTTTCAGCAAAAAGCAGGCAATGATATCCTATGGAAGGAAATTCAAGTTACTGGTAAGTACGGTTAAAATTACTTTTCAGGATTAGTACTGGGCTGAAAGATGCAGCACTGAGGTCTCTCCTGATAACAGGTGAGTAAATCAGAATTCGTAGTTCGGCAGATTTTAGAGGAATATTTGCACAATGGTGAAGGGAGGGGCGGGGCCTGAGGTGACATCTGTGCAAACGCGCCCCGTGGCGCGTTTTAAGTTGGGGATTAAGTCCCCTCGAATCATGAGGGTCCCTAGGGGCCAACTAGCCCACCAGGAACCTCCAGTATGCGCCAGGGGCTGCGTTGCAGAGACGTGTAGAGAGGCCACACCCCTTTTACACCTCTCTGCAACGCAGCTCTGTGGCGCTTTCTGGATGTACCTGTTGGGCTAGTTGGCCCCAGAGACCCTCAGGATTGAAGGGGATTTAATTCTCCATCTTAAAACGCGCCACGGGGCTTGTTTGCACACATGTCACCTCAGGCCCCGCCCTCCCTTCACCACTGTGCAAACGCGCCCGTGGCGCGTTTTAAGTCGGGGATTAACTCCCCTTGAATCCTGAGGGTCCCTGGGGTGCAACTAGCCCACCAGCTACCTCCATTAAGCGCCACAGAGCTGCGTTGCAGAGAGGTGTAAAAGGGGCGTGGCCTCTGTACACCTCTCTGCAAGGCAGCCCCTGGCGCATACTGGAGGTTCCTGGTGGGCTAGTTGGCCCCAGGGACCCCCAGTATTCAAGGGGAATTACTTCCCTTCTTAAAACGCGCCAGGGGGCGCGTTTGCAGAGTACTGCAGGGAGGGGGCGGGCCTCCGGCACAATGCCGTTTTTTTTTTTTTTTTATGGGAGGGGGGCTGCGTGGTCCCCCTTCCCTCAGCCTCTATTGGCCCCGGGGACCCCATCCCCCGGGGCATGCCCTCTTTTTAAATAAAAATATGGAGGGGGCTGCGTGGCCCCCTCCTCAGGCCATTTAAGGCCCCGGGGACCCCATCCCCGGGGCCGGCCTTGCCCTTATTTTTTTTATTTTTTTTTTTATTTGCCCTCCCGGGCCACTTATGGCCACGGGGACCCCATCCCCCGGGGCTGGCCCTCTCCATTGGGGACTGTGGGGGGGTCCCCAATCCCCCCACAGTCCCGCCGGCTCCCGCGTCCTATGGGAGCCGGCATTGCTTTTCCACATGGGGAGCAGCTAACATGCTGCTCCCCGTGTGGAAAGCAATTAGTTTGCATTTTGAAAGAGAGAGCAGGTTTCCTGCCTCTCTTTCAAAATGCAAACCAAGTTTGCTATGACAGGGCGGGAGCCGCGAGGCTCCCGTCCTGTCATAGCAAACAGCAGTGTCCCGGGGGTAGGCACCCGGGACACTGCAGGAGCCGGCCCTGGGGGTGGCGGTCCCCAGGGCCATCAAGGGCTCCAGGAGGGGGCCGCGGGGTCCCCCTCCCTACATTTTGAAAGCCCCGGGAGGTGGTGGTCCTCGGGGCTTGGGGGTCCAAAACGGACCCCCATTTTTCAATTTTCTTAGTGCCCCGGGGAGGTGGTGGTCCTCGGGGCGTGTGGGGGCTGGAGCCCCCCACATAGGTTTTAAAAAATAAAAATAAAAAAGCCCCGGGAGGTGGCGGTCCTCGGGGCTGCGGGAGGGCTCAGAGCCCTCCCGCACCATTAATGATAAAGCCCCGGGGGTGGTGGTCCCCGGGGCTTGGGGGCCCTTAGAGGCCCCCATACATAAAATAAACCCCCCACCATGTCCCCGGGACTTGGCCCACCCGGGGCAAATTAACATCGAGCGCGGGAGACCGCGCTCGATTTTTATCGGCAGGATCCGCGCACCCTGAGCGCATCCTGCCGATTTAAAAAAAAAAATGCTTTTTGCCCAGGGGGTCCTTGTGGGACCCCCTGAGCAGACCTAGGGGTCAGGGTGTTTCTACCCTGCCCCCTTTGTGCGTTTTGCGCACTTTTTACTGCTTTCTTGTTCCTCGGTTCTACCGAGGAACAAGATGGCTGCCAACACTTCCTGGTTTGGAGTGTTGACAGCCAATTAGCAGACAGCTCGTGATCGGGAGGGTGCGCGAATCCGACGCGGCCATAGATATATATGTACTTTTACTTTTGATTTTCTCAGCAACTACTGAACGGATTTACACCATTTAACAAAAAGGGTTCTTTCTGAACCAAGAACTACCTCTTTGCCAAATTTGGTGTAATTCCGTTCAGCAGTTCGGGCTGTAGCCGTGTCTAAAGTTTCCTATGGGAAATTGATTTTTGACTCTTATTTTTTTAATTTCTCCGCAACTACTGAACGGATTTACACCATTTAACAAAAAGGGTTCTTTCTGAACCAAGAACTACCTCTTTGCCAAATTTGGTGTAATTCCGTTCAGCAGTTCGGGCTGTAGCCGTGTCTAAAGTTTCCTATGGGAAAATGAATGGGGAAAACACGTTTTGGGACCCCCCTTTTTTCTCGGCCCCTGCTTGACGAATCACCCTGAGACTTTCAGGGTAGGAGCGGACTGGAGCGGGCCATAAAGTTTGAAAATTTCGCGAAGATTCGTCAACCGACGCAAGAGTTATTTCAAATAGAATGTCGCGGATTTCCTATGGAAAATAGGTCCTAACTATAACTATCTACTGGCGACCGCCAGTAGATAATATAGGTATTTATATATATTGCATATATAGACATATATGTATTAACATATATATATATATATTTATACAGTACAAACTGCATGATCATATATGTTACTTTTGTATGGAATTTGTAAAGTATTTACATATGTTTATTAGGGATTTGTTTTTTTACATACATATATGAAAATAGTATTTGTATATTTATGTATGTGTATACTAAAGATTTTTACTTACCTGTTATGGTATCAAGGCTTTTATTGATATATTGTTTGTAATTAATAGTTCTATTAGTAATGGTAATGATTAGCAGAAGAATATATAATTATAAATTATAGAAATTACTCACCTTTAGTATGAGCGATATGTCTGTAAGAGTGTATTTAAATATATATATTTTTGGCTAACAAATTTCGGTCTAAATAGCAATTATTTAATACATGATAGTATGCAGTGTTTGTGTTGTTACCAGTTCTTATACTTAATGCTTTCAAATTGTGTTTATCACAGAAGGTTATCTTTTTAAAAAATGCATTTCAGTGTGCATTAATAATTGTTTAGCAAATTATAGTGCTATATAACAATAATGCAATAACAATTACTATGAATAGGAAATATCTTTGTAATGATATTTAGATAAGACATTGTTGCTAATATATATTTAATTAGGAATTGTAATTATAGTTTGTAATTTTACTTACCTGTTAACAATGTTTTAAGGTGTAGTTTGGTTAATATATATATATTTATACATATATATATATATATATATTTTATATATATATATATATATATATATATATATATATATGTACATTTATATAAATATTTTTTTAACTTCTCTGTTTTATATTGTGTGCCTTATATATATGTATATATATACATATTATATATATACATATATGGTTAGCATATTAGATATTTTTTTTTGTTACTTGTTGCATATATATTTTATAAATATTGCTTTTACATATTTGTGAAAATATATACATTAATGATATGCTGTACAAGATATTTTTAAATACATATATAAACATATATATTATCAATGCAATATATACATTTTTTTATGCATTATAAAAATTTACTTACTTAATATTGCTTGTAATGTATTACATTGTGTTAGGGATCATAGTTATGAATATTCACATATTAAAATATATAAATTAACATTTGTACATCAGTAACACACATTTAGTTACACTAATAGGCATACTTATATGATAGATTTCGTTTAGGTATTTGTAGTATAATAAACATTAGGAAAAATGTGTTTAATAAGTAAGATAATTTAACTTACCTCTGATATTGTTCCTGACACACTTAATAGTGTTTTAATATTCGCCTCTCTGACTGTCTTTATAGGAGACAGTGGTGGGGCTGGGGGCTGTAAAATATATTCAGCTTCTTGAATGATAGCTGGCGCTATAGTAATCGGTGGCATCCTTGATATTTTTGTTTGTTTGGTTAAAATCAATATATTGTTCTTGATGATATAATTGCGAATTAGCATTCCATCTTGTTCTTTTGTTTGAGTATAATAATCCTCTTTATAACATGTTGCTTTAATAGAGCCACTTTGATCTGCCAGAGCCATATGATACAATACTTTGTTCTCTTGTTTTGCATTGCGATAATGGGTCTTTGTTGAACATTTAATAATGTTGACACGTACTGCCTTTTGTTATGGCTTTGCATCTTCTTGTTTCATGTCTTTTAATTCTTGAATGGAAATCATCTGTAAAGAGAAATGCAGTTGTTAATTAAACATTCTAGTCAAATATTCTTGAATGAAAATTATCTGTAAATAGAAATGCAGTTATATTATACATTTTAGTTAAATAGCTATCCATATTGGTTTGTGATCACTGTAATATGATTCTAATGTTCCATAATGTGGTGTATCTTCATTTGTAAAAATATGATCTAACAAAGAATTGTAGTCTGTTGTAAGTGTGTTTATTTTTTGGCTGCAGTTAAAGTGTGTTGTCATGTAGCTTATTAACACATTACTATTGTGTGTTGCTGTTTGTAAATCTATATTTAAATCGCCCATTATTACATACTTATAGTTAGGATACACATTTAAAGTTGTAGTTAAGACTTGCAATAATGTTTGTATTGGGACTTTTGGTGGTTTGTATATAATTATTATGAGGTAGTTTGTGCTATTGATATGTTTTGTAAATTGTAAAATGTCAATTTGTTGGTGTGTTGTAAATATTGGTTGTAAGATGTGTTTTTTATTGTAATATACTGCAATGCCATGGTTTGTATGTTGGTTATGAAATTTGTCAAATAACATCGTATGATAATGGTCCATTATAAAGCTATTAAACATCTGCTTTCTGTGTTGTATTTATTTCTGTTAAGCATAAAACATCAGCATTTAATATATTAGTGTCAGCTATCATTGCTTTGAATTTTTTTTGTAATGAGCGTATATTATGCACTATAATTGTAAAATGGTTGTTATATCGTTGAATTTGTGGTACAGATATTTCTAATAACATATATGTTCTTAAGCGTAGCATTTCTTCATGTACTTTTGGGTGTATTAGTATTTTTGTTTCATCAACATTTTTAATATATATGTTTTTTAATGATTTTGCTCTGCTTATAGCTACATAATGTAAATGATGTATTTTGTTACTATTAAAATGTATATACAGGGGCTCTATTGTTTAGCCTTGTGTTCTATGTATAGTGCGTGCAGATGATTGTCGCAATGGGAATTGTTTTCGTATTATTGTGATAAATTTTTGGGTGAACTGAAAATGTCTTGATATAGGTAGTATTGGTGTCCAATTATGTGAAATGCTAATATGATACAGGTGTTTGTTTTGTTCTCTTGTATATTTACCTACATTGCAATTATCAAAATTTATCCAGACTACAATTGGTGTGTTATTTGCATTATCTACATATTCGACTATCCCTGTTGCACCGTTAGTTAAGCCATCATTTACATTGATATTAGAAGTTAAATCATAGCATAGTTTAATTGCAATATGCAATATGTTTGCTAAGCCCATTCTTTTTGTTGAGTCTGCTGGTAATTGTTTTAGTATTGCTTGCTTTACTTCCTGACTTAAGTCTGAAGCAACTGTATCTATTGCTAATGTTGTATAAACTGCATTGTGTTGTATATGGTGCATTAAAACTTTGTTATTTATTGCATTTACTTCTTTGTTAGTAGACATTATATATGGTATAGTTTGTATAATACTTGGGTGAGGTTCTATTTCTTGTAGTTTTATGTTTCTTATATCAGTTTGTGTATGCTCACCTATTCTTAATCTATTGAGCATTTGTGCAAATGGTAGGTCATTTTGCTGTCTTATTATTTTTGTGAGTTCATATAATTTAAAATGTGTTTGCCATAAGTTTGTACTTAATGGTCCATACAAATGTTTTGAATTGGCAAATATGTATGTGTCAAAAACAGGCTTTAATTGATAGAAATCTCCAATTGCTAAAATAGATATGCCTCCAAAAGGCTGGTTAGACGCTTTAATTTCTTGCAATCTATTGTGTATGAAATTAAACATATTTGCACCTACCATTGATATTTCATCTATTATTAGTACTTTTAAATGCATAAGTTGGTTTTGGAGTGCACTCCTGTTTTCATGGGTTAGCTGTTTATATGTTAAGGTCTGTGCCACCGGTATTTTAAATGTGCTATGCAGTGTTTTGCCATTTATATTATGTGCTGCTTTTCCTGTTGGTGCTGTAAGTAATATATAAATGTTGTCAGGATTTTCTCCTGCTTTAGTATTGTAGTATCGTAATAGAGTTTGATAAAGTGCAGTTATAAGAAAGCGTTTACCTACTCCTGCACCACCAGTACAAAAAGTATAGCAAGGTGTGTCTCGTGTTTTAATCCAATTTAAGTGGTGATATATAAAGTTAAGCTGCTCAGGTGGTAAATTTTGCATGATATCATTGTATTTGTCTTGTGTAGTATATTATTTATTAATATTTCCTCTTCAGCAGTACTTCTAATACCTAAATCTAATGATATGTCATATTGTAGTTGCTGTTCATATAGTTGTGTGTCATTGTCTATATCATCAATTAGTACTGCTGCTATGGGTGATAGTGTAGGTGTAAGCATAGGGTCATTGTCTATAGATGTATTACATTTGTTAGCTATTTCAGTTTGTTTATTATACATATTATGATTTTCATCAACTTTTTTTTGGACTTGCAGGTATCTTTCATAGTTAGGGGCCGATTCCGATCTCGGCCGGTAGGGCTCCGAATAGGATTCGGCTTTACCGGATCCGATTCGGAGCCCTTTTTCCCGACCGAATCGTACGCGGGTCCGGCCGAGCGAGTACGATGCGAATTCGCCGACCGACCCGTCCGGGCGACCCGACCGCTCCGACCGACTCGTACCCGGATCGTACCGCTCCGACCGACTCGCTCGGACCCGATTCGCACCGCGCAATGGAGACGTTTTCCGGCCGGGTCAGTACGATGCGCACCTCGACCGCTCCGACCGACTCGCGCCGTCCGACTCGAACTCGCTGTCGGAGCCGTACTTTGGGGGTCCGTGTCGGACCCCCTGTACGCGTACCCGTGCGAGGCGCACACAGGGGGGACCCATGGGTCCCCCTACCTGTGCGTGTACGCCGCGAGCGCTTCGCGGCGTACTCGCTGTAGGGGCGCCCTTGTCCGCCTCGCACCCATTGAGGCAATGGGAGCCCGCGTACGCGTTGTACGACCGGCTCCCATTGAGTTCAATGGGAGTCCGACCGACTCGTGTCCGGTGGCATACGAATGCATCGGACTCGTTCGGTCGGACTGCACGGGTCCGATTCGGTCGGAAATCTCTCCGGGTCCGGCTCGGTCGGAGAGATTTCCGGCCCGAATCGGAATCGACCCCTTAGTGTCTTTAGTACTAATTATGTTGCTCTCTATTCTCCATGGATAATAAAGCATTAATAATTCTCTGTAATAATTCTCTGAGTCATTTAGTTTGCTAAATCTACAATACCGGATAATTTTTTGTTGTTTACGCTTTGTATATATTATGCTGCTTTTTTCATCAAGTAAGTTATTTATTTGAAGTTCTTCTTCATCTGAACATAAAAGTTAGTTTCTAAAAGTAAATTGTCATAGTTGTTTTGGATTTTTTTTTTTTTGCTTAATTGTTTTATTGTATTTGGATGCATAGTCAGCTAAACTACACTGTTCTAATGTTATTGGCCGATGGCTGTATTTAACAATTATATTGTCAAATTGTATATTACTTGATGTATCTGGCAATGAGTTAATTGTATTCATGTCTTTCATCAAGTATGTTCTCTTATCTGGCATGTTTGTATTAATGAATACAAATGACCTTGAACTTTTCCTTAATGGAATTTGCAAAATGAGGTAAGCTGCCTCTTGTGCACTAATTTCAGTACAATTTAAGAATTTGTTAACTATATGCTTTAATTGTTCTTTAATGTTTGGATTATGGTACACTTCTTTTGCAGCTTGTGCAATTATTTTACTTAATCCTCGCTGTGATTTACTAATATATGAAACAATATATACAGCACAAGCATAAGCATCTAAAATATACTGTAAATCTATGTTAGCTTGCCATGCTTGTAAAATTATATCATTATAATTATTGATAAAACATTCAGCTGGTGTTCTTTTTAAAACTATAGTTGTTTTTTCTATTAAAGATTGTATGCATGTTATATATTGTTCTTCAGTTAACTGCATATATTGTAAAAATTGTTCAAATGTATAGCTATTAAACTGTTGTGTATTCATTGTTGTATGTATTAAATCTATGTGTTGCTTTAAGATTTCATCTGTTTTGTCTAATTGTAATGGTTCTAGTATAACTGTATGTCTCATAGGATATTTAGGATATTGATATTTGCATGTTTTCTTATGTTTTATGCGACAATTTTTAGTATGTCCATGTTTTTGTAATGGTAGTAAAGGCTCAATGTGTGTTCCTTGTGTCTTTCTACATGTTATGTGTTTGTCTATAAATTGTATTACTTCACTGTCTTTTGATTTGCCATATTGCGGAGCATTATTAACCCATAGCAAAGCATGTATATGTGGTGATCCTCGTTGTTGAAATTCTATTCTGTAAAAGTAATCCACAATTTTGCCTATGGGATTACTTTTGTGTAATAATATACAATTGAATAATTTTCTAACTTGATAGTCAAAATGACGTGCACATGTAATAGGGTTTTGCTGTATTAGTGTGCATTTTGTTTCCCAGGACATACTTTGAAATTGTTCTCTAGTGCATTCATTTTTATTGTCAATGCGTAACAGTATATTTATTAAATGATACCATTTTGTTTCTGCTGCTGATAAAGTCAGAAAGAGTGTTGGTATCCCCAATTGCCTTATCATTGCAAATATATCCCTTTTACAATTTTCCCAGTATGGAGGAGAAATTCGTATAGTTTTTAGTATTTTGTATCCTTCATTGTATTGTAGTATGCCTTGTAGATTGTCTTTTATATCTTTTACTGTAATAACTTTACCACTATTAAAATGTTTTTTTAGTGATATATATATTTTGTCTTGTATTTGTTTTATATGTAATTTTTTAGCTTAAAAAATATATTTGTTATACAATTAGCTACTCTTCTGTCACAACTTCTTAATTCCCATTGACATATTGTACTGTAATGTACTGGTATATGTCTATCTTTATTTGATGGTCTACGTTCTCCACCAAATATTGTTGGGAATGCTAGATATTCAGAATCTCTATCTTCATATAAACCACGTGGTGTGTTATGTTCTGCAGGGGCTAAACTTAAAATATTAATGTTATTTGTTGTAATTGTTTCATTTGTTAACAATGTATCTAAATTACCTGCTAGTATGTTATCTGTACTACTAGATGTATCGTTTGCTTCAGAAGTGTTAATATTACAGTTTGTTTCTCCTGGTGTGTATTGTTTACCGTTACTCCATATTCTTTGTACAAATTGCTATTGTGTGCTAACCATAAAGCTGCATTTTTTACTATGTTAGGTCTTACATTTTCAAAATGTGTGTATGATTTATAGCTTAATTTGCGTTTTAACTTAATTGGTATTGTCATACTATCATTTATTTGTCTTGGCAATATTGTAACAGTTGTCATAACATCAGATGGAACATTAACAACAGCACCTGATAATGATTTTTGGAAGCCACGTGGTAATGTTCTAATTTACAAAAAGGGTATTCTTGGTGATACTAATCTTTCTTCCAAATTATTTAAATATAGTTCAGGTGGTATATTAGGAAAGTTCATTCCATTACAAACAGAAGCAGGTGGTATTTTCCCTTTGCTAATATATTTGTAGCATGTAGTGCATATATAGTTTGTTTTTTGTTTGCTAATGTTACATTCTATAAAAGTTTTATGTTTATTAATATTGTGTGTGGCTTTTACTGTTTGTTTGTGCCACATCTGATTACAAATAGTACAAATATATTCTGGACCATATTGTATTTGTGCATGAAAGTTATCAATTATAGACTTGCCCAATGTTATTTGTGTGCCTGTATTACTTGTATTATGTTTACTAGTTTTTTGAGTGTGAGTAAGATTTTCATTATACTTTTTCTGTAAAGAGCTTTTATTAATTGAGTTACTAAACTTTAAATTAAGTATTGGTGCAGTTAAGTTGGTGTTATGTGTTATTTGGCTGCTAGTTTGGTTTTGCACATTGATAGTATTTGTTTGTATACTTGTAGGTAAAATAGCTGGAGGTGTATTTGCAAATGCTTTTGTAGTATGTATATACATTTGTTTAGGAGTCTTTAGTGTATTTTTAGAAATTCTTCTTTGTTGTGCTTTTTTAAGGGATTTGTTTAATAGTAGTTACATTAATTGGTGTAATTGTTAATAGTATAAAACTTGCATCAGGGGGCATTAGATTAATTGCAAGTTCTATTATATGCTGTATAAGGTTATTAAAGGTGTTTATTTCCATAGCTATACTTTTCCAATTAATCTGTGGTGTTCCTTCGATATCTGTTCTATGTGAATGAAAAGTAAAATATGAGTTGTTAGTTTTGCCAATAGAAATTATATTTGTATGTATGCATAATATTATAGCATAATGTGTAGTTAATGTCTCATATAATGCTGACTTGATGTGTTCGTGTAATGTATTATTTATTGATAAGCTATATAAATGTGGTTTGCTAAGTTTTATAGAATATATTGTGTTATTATGTTGTATGTAAGTAGGTATTTCTTTTATTTGCATGTGTTCTTTATTATAGAAAAATTTCATTTCTATATACAAGGCATTGCCTAGATGCATAATATTATGTAAATCTTGTGCAGTCCATGTATTTGCACTTTTATGGTGGTTATAGATAATAGCAAATACACTATTGCTAATACATGAGTTGTTTTTTGTATTTTGTTGTAACTCTTTATGTTCTATTTGGAAGTCTGCTTGTGCTAATATGTTAGTGTTTTGCTTTGTATTAGTGCTACTTTGTTTTTTGATACTAGGTAATTGGTCTATTTGGTGTTGTTGTTTTGGAAATGTTTGTGTTTTATTGGGTACTGTTGATATGGTAGTGAGAGTATTACTTTTAGGTATTAGCGTTTCAGTTTGTGTAGCATGTATGTTTATATGATATGCTATATCTATGTGTGTATTACTTGTATGTGTTTTATCTATTGTTATACTTTGTTGTGTGTATTTGCTTGCGGAAGTCTTACTAGTATTTAATGCTATATCGTGTACATCTGCAGTGAATAGAATCTTATTTGTGAGTATATTTGTATTAGTTGCATTACTTATAGTATTACATTGTGGTGTATCATTTTGTAGTGTGTTGCTATTTTTACTTCTTTTAGGTGTGTTACCATTAGCTGTGTTTGTATTATGTCTTTTGCTAACTGTTTTTTTTTGCATTACAGTTTTATGTGTAGTATTTAATAGGGAAGTTGATGGTTGTGCATATTTTGTGGTATTGGTATTTGTTTTTGTAACTGTGATGTTGTTGCTTGTTCAATACAGCAATTAGTATTACTACTAAGTTCTGTATAGAGCTTAGTATTATGCACATAAAATATATTTGTTTTATATGAAGTTTTTTGTTTGTTTTTCTGTTGTGCTTTTTGCAATGATTCTTTTTTTATTGTATTTATGTCAATTGCAGTTAATTCAAATGGAACATCATCTGCATTATGTAGCTTTATGTTATTTGCTAAATTGTAAATGTACTTCATTAGGTCATTAAAAGTTTTTTTCTGAAGAACTACACATGTTCCATTTGCGTGGGGCATTCCATTGCTGTCTCGACTATGTGAATCAAATATGAAATATTTATCTTCATTTTTTATTATGGAAATAACATAGATATCCATGCAAAGTAAAGCTCCAGAATGGGTTAACGATATAGTCAATGCTGCTTGTATATCTGGATATAATGAATCAAAAGGCTTTAATATGTTCCCATAGTATGGTTGATTAAGTTTAATAGAATATACATTGTTCATATGTTGAATATATTTAGGTAAATCATCAGGATGCATAAGGTCTTCTTTATTAATGGAGTGCATTTCTGTATATAAAGCATCACCAAGGTCCATTATATAATGTAAATCTTCTACACTCCATATATCTGCTGGTTTGTCATAGTTGTGGATAATAGCAAATGTGCTATTTGGCAAACATTGTTTGCCCCTTGAAGTGGGTGCAAATTTTTCATGTCCTTGGTGGTAATTGGCTTGTATTATATTATGCATTTTAATATGTATCTGTTTAGATGGACTCTTCAAAGTATTGCTACTTATATATGTGTATTTTAAGTTAGAGTTTTATAGATATATAGCTTCTTATATGTGTTTATATATAGATGTGTATTTACTGTAAATATGAAAATATAACTTTTGGTATGTTAGCCTGGTTAATATTAAAAATTATGATATGGTTTGGTGAAAGTGTTTCATCAAGGTATCTCTAAACAATGTCTATCTAAAATGCAATAATGAATTGTAATTAAATAAATCTTACCTTGCTTATACTTTCTTTCTTTAGTAAGTATCTGCAAATAAAAGTAAAGGTTATAATACAGTAGTTTCAAATTATGCTTGTAAATATACAGTTTAATTAAGATACATTGCAAGCAATTTTTGGACTGATTGTAGCATTAATTAAGCAGAAGAAGGGTTTAGTAAAAAATGCAGTCTATTAATTAGGAGTTTGTTATTGTAGTGTTAATTAAGCATTACAAGGGTTTAGTAAAAAAACTTAAGTATTAATTATTAATTTCTAAAATATATGTATCCAAGTGCATGGTTGGAAAAAATAGCTAATAGGTTATGTATAACTTTAATACAGCTTTAAACATATTGTTATAGCTTGTGTATAATAATTCTGTTAATTTACACATATGGTGTAGTTCAAAATTATGTATGGTAGACTTTTATGGTTGGCTATTTTGCAGTTTGCAGAATGTAGGGAATGAAAAGGAATAATTTATAGTAGCTGAATGATAATTGCTGTATTTGTTATGTGATAGTGGTTAGTTATAGTAATAGAAGACGGCATTATTAGATGGTGCAATTTAAAAGGAAGGAATCGTTTTTTAGTGTTAGGTAGTAGCATGTTATTGTAAAAAGGAATAATAAATGTACAAATATTGATTTATAGGAGTTATTTAGACGATAAATATAGCAGTAGGTAGTTGCTTTAAAAAAAACTATTATATGTACTACTATAATGTGGATGGCCCTTTGCAAAAGGTTGAGTGGTTACCTTTCTTATTGCTGCAGTTGTATATGTAATACTATTAATAAGGAAATATCATATAGAGACTGTTTGTAGTGTAAAAATTGCATAATAAGACAATATTAAAATATGGATACCATTATTAATATTAATATAAGGTGATAGAGTACTTTATAAAACATAATACATAGATGTAATTATTCTTTTGTGTGTAAATTTGTGTGTAAGAAATATTACATATACAAAGCACTACAAGGTGTAGTAGTTATATTATAAGCAGACTAGTAGGTGGCATAGTATTGTAATAAATCTGTTGGTATACAAATTCAAAATAAAAACATAATAACATGCTTGGGGTTTTCTCACATAATTAGATTTACTTGTACTGAAATGAAATTTTGTTTGCAACTATAAGTTAAAGTAAATATTGGTGTAAAAACATATATTTTAAAATACCTTAGACTGGCATGCAAGTGTTCTATAATAGTTAAAAGCTCACAGTTATATGTTAGTATGTTAAGTTTTTAACTGTAAGCAATAATAAGGTTTTTTGTGATAAAAAGCTGTAAAGCACTGACCTATACATATTATGTACACTTTGTGATCTACATGCCACATGTTGTCAGCAGCATGTACATTTTACCTAATCCCCCTTTGTCTCCCTGTGTGGCAGAGTACACAAAGGCCACCTGCCAACTATTCATAGTCATGTGACACAAGCTGCTGCATTAAATGGTTCAGACAAACATAAAGGTGGCATTTCGAGAATTGTGATTTAAAATCCAGCTTTACTGTTAAAGACTTTAAATTACAATTGTTTTGAGACCAAACATGAAATTTTGACCTGCTTCTAATTAAATGTTAGCGCTTATTAAATGTTATACGGCAGTGGTTTCCAAACGTTTTACTCCTGAGGACCCCCATTGAGTCACTACTGGCAGCCGGGGACCCCCAGGCAATTTGTATGATTTAAATGTCAAACATTAAAACTGTAATTTGAAGGAAAAAAAACCACACGTGTGCACATCAAAGAAAGACTAGACTTAAATTACTAAAGGTTTTAGTATTTTTATATTAAAATATTTGCAGAAATAGAAAAATCCTAACGGGAAGGTTGGTGCTGCATCTCACGACTAACTTTTCATTGTTTGGTTTTATTTCACAGCTTGGGGCTCCTGCTCCTGCCAAGGCTAGACTGGAAACTTAAAGCTGCTCTGGCAAATGTTGTCAGACTAGTCCCTATACAGTGCACACCAAGTGCAGCAAGTGAGTGTGACCACTACAAAGGGGGCATTGGGGGCCTCTCCCCCAAGAACATTTTGGGGAAAATGGTGCATTTTAGAATACATTTGTGATTATATATTGAATTGAAATAATGACCTTACTATGCACCAGCATACAACAATTTCTTGTCAATTTTTATTGATTCCCTCACTACTACCCTCCAACAGTGCCTCTCATCTTTCCATAGCCCCACTTTTACATGTATTTAATTTGTTTTATGGCACCTCTGAAACCACTGTAAGGTGTCAGAGCACTTTACATCACACATACACAGAGACAATGAATTATACGTCTGTAAATCAGTGACTAGAAAATGTTACATAAGGCAAAGGGGACTACAAGGTGTAGGATTTACAAGTCATCCATACTGGTAGGCATTTTTTAAGAGTGCTTGGTCTGGAGAAGCACAAACTCAGGATTTAGAACATAGCACAGGGGTTAGCATTGACTTTAATAATAAGGATTTATTTCTACTCAAACAAACCAGTTTAGCAGCATCAGGATAATATAAGACTGGAAAAAAGCATAACTTACTAACTTGTACCATGCAGTTTGCTTGCAGCTCTTTGATGTCAGTTTATAGCTCACTGTGCTAAATGCGATTGGAACTTGTGAACTGCATAATAACAAAAGAGTCTCTGTGGCAAAAGCAGGAACTGACTGAGCTATGCACAAAACAAAATACTGTTTTTTTTTTTAATGCATGGTAGACATTCTTTGCAGCAGGCATATTAACCATCTGAGCTTCCTAAGAAGACTCAAAGCTGCCACTGGACAAACCCCCAATCTCTTTCCAACAGGTACATTAATCACCAGAGTTATCTTGACACTTTTATTGCTGCCCAAAAACTGCTGTTTATACAAGGAACTTTGCATTGCTTTTAAAACTGCTGCCTGCGGACCCTTGGGAATGTGTCATGGACCCCTGGGGGTCCGCGGACCCCAGTTTGGGAACCTCTGTTATAAGGTACCCTATTATTATTTTATAGTAGAGGTAGGCCTCACAGTAGCGAAACATATATTTAGGAGTTTTTTTACTAGTGGTACATGTTAAACTTTAAACATATGTTCTATTTTTTAAATGCAATGCACCTTAACCATGGTCTGTTTAAGGCGTGCTATGGGAGTGATATATGTGTATTAAAAATGAAGCTTTAGGCATGGCAAAAAATGTATTTTGCCAGGTGAAATCACAGTTTAAAACTGCACACAGGCTGCAATGGCAGTCTTGAGACATGTTTTAAAGGGCTACTTAAGTGGATGATGCCTTATGTGCTGCAGACTAGGTCATGGCATTTAATGTTTAGCGCCTGGGTAATGCAGTAGCACTTTATTAAGGACCTACAAGTAAAGCAATTGTGCCATTTGGGTGTTAGCCAATTTGAATATGCTAAAAGGAGTGAGCACAAGTACTATACATTGGTTAGCAAGTGGTAAAGTGCACAGAACCCTAAGGCTAACAGAAATATATTTTAGCAAATAATAGGGGAGAAGGCAAAAAGTTTGGGGGAGAACCACACAAAGTGTGCCGAGCAAGCATGCCTTAACTTACTACCAAAACATGAAATAGCAGCTATCAAAAATATTTTGTGATCTAGTTCATGCTATTTAATCATTTGATATTTGTGGGGTGAGGGGAGTAAATTAGACCAGCTTTACATAATATACAACTTTTTGTAAGACAACAAGGGTTTAATGCACTAAATGTTGAGCTATGGGTGGCTGAGTGGTTGAAAATTAAACTCTATGCTTAATTTTAATATGTACACAATGGGCTGGTGTGACTAAACATTGAACCTGTTTTGTCCAGGAAAACAAAAGAGAATGATACAATACTTAAAATGTTATATGCAGTGCTCTGAGTGTGATAAACACGGTTATAGAGCCCAAATTTAGTGTGATCTAAGAAGCCTTCACTAGAGCCTCTGCTTATACAATTAATACATGTGAAATAGCATCATGTGTTTGACAGATTTATTTGATTGTGGCTTACTGGACAATACATAATTAAAATCAGCATAAAACTGCATTTAACGATTAGTATAGCATTATTATTGAGGGCGAAAACTAATAAAAAACCATTACAAGGTAAGTTTAAAAGTAAGTGACAATACATTAGTTATTCAGTTAAAACAAAACAATGTTTTAGGCCTTGGAACACCAATGGTAAAGAACAGTAAGCATTGGCCACTTTGTCTTTGTATTATAAAAGGGGCTTTTGGTGACATTGCATTACTGCACTAGTATGTGACAGGCAGAACAATACCATTTTTGTTAATTCAGCTAGTGAAGGATAAATACAGAGGACCACACAAAGCCCGGGTTTATGTCACCATTTTGGCTTTGCTAAATTATTTATATATGGTCTTTTTCTGTTGGTCTAAATGCTGAAATATTAAAACATCTAAATTCAAAATAGTAATGTAATTACAGCAGTAGAGGTAAGAAAATAAGATGTAGAGTGCCTTGGTTTAGGACTTATTGTTGTTTATTATGTATTTTTATTTTGTTATTTCTGGGAGTTTACTTTTCCCTTCCTCAACTGTAATTAATCTGTTACATGACTTATTTGTTGAATGTAGATGCTTTGGGGTACTGTGTAATATTATTGTTTGTTAATGGTTGTGAATTGGAGTATATATTATAGTGTGGTACAAGCAATGAAAGATATACAAAAAAGAAGTATACCCAGAAATGTAGACATACTTAGTAATATATGATAGATTGGAGTATATATTGAAGCTTGAAGAACTGAGCATGCAGTGTTTCTACTAATAAAATATATGAAGCCGAATTTGAACAAGGTGCTGGCTGTTTGGGAATGTGCATGTGTGTTCCACTGTGAAAGAGAATTTTGTCTTGTTTATTTATGCTTTTTTTATATGGATTGGAGTTAGCATATGGTATTTACTGTCCTTCAAGCTATTTTCGAGTATACCCATATTATACATCTGAGTTTTAACATGTTGATGCAGCTGACACAAGTTATGCAGTGGAAGCCCCGTGATTGGCATGTTGAATAAAGAAACTAGAAACAGAGGCAATATTTATAGCCTAGGGCCATAATGTAGTGCAGTTTTGGAAAGTGGACGAACTTGGCTCAGAGCCTACTAGAGGGTACTGTTTTATTATATGTTCACAACAGGAGAGCAGTAAAAAGCCTTTCAAATCAAGTGACTTTACTACTAGCGCATTGTCGTGTGCGCATTATTTAATTAAGCGAACACTTGGACGCTACATCCTGCTGTGGAAGCGCACAGAGTTTATTTTGGGAACTAAAAGGCGGCTGCATAGTTTGTGGGCAGCGCGTCATGTAATTATAGTTAGAGGGAAGCTGAGCGTTGCTTATAATTATGGTGCCAGCCGCTGGCACGCATCGGCTCCGCTCGGCCAACCGCGCGGCATGCTAGCAATTGTTATACCCAGAGGTTTAATTCTTAATATGTAATTGTAGATGACGAAGAGAAAGATCTCAGTGACATTTGGGCTCGGCTCCCTAAACAGACTGGAGGGCGCTTTGTCCGTGAGGTTAGTGAAACTCTGCAATTGCCTTATGTGTGACTGGTAGTGGTTAATGGGAGAGAGTGCTTGTGTGCGCTGAGAGTTGAGGTGCTGACTGAGCCCCCATTTGCAGCTTTTTCACTGCATGTTGGCTATTTTTCCTCAGTGGAGCTTTGAGAAAGGGTGACGGTCTCTGAAGCAGCCTGTAGGCTTTTTTAATTTTGGGTAAAGGAGCCTCCTTTATTGTACCTCCACGTTTGTTTAGCGTTATGTTTGTTTTCCTGTTAAGCAGAGAAAAAGAAATGAAAAGCAGCACAAAAACGCGGCAGATTTTTTGCTTAGTACAGAACCCCTTAGGCTGCCGGAGGTAGGGCAATATTTATTAGAGTGTGTTATGTAATAGAATGGAATGTGCTCTGTTTATTTACGGCGTTAGTGCAGTTTTGGAAAGTGGATGAACTTGGCTCAGAGCCTACTAGAGGGTACTGTTTTATTGTATATTCACAACAGGAGAGCAGTAAAAAGCCTTTTAAATCAAGTGACTTTACTACTAGCGCATTGTCGTGTGCGCATTATTTAATTAAACGAACACTTGGACGCTACATCCTGCTGTGGAAGCGCACAGAGTTTATTTGGGGAACTAAAAGGCGGCTGCATAGTTTCCGGGCAGCGCGTCATGTAATTATAGTTAGAGGGAGGTTGAGCGCTGCTTATAATTATGGTGCCGGCCGCGGGCACGCATCGGCTCCGCTCGGCAAACCGCGCGGGATGCTAGCAATTGTTATACCCCCGAGGTTTAATTCTTAATATGTAAGTGTAGCTGATGGAAGAGAAAGATCTCAGTGACATTTGGACTCGGCTCCCTAGACAGACTGGAGGGCGCTTTTTCTGTGAGGTTAGTGAAACTCTGCAATTGCCTTATGTGTGACTGGTAGTGGTTAATGGGAGAGAGTGCTTGTGTGCGCTGAGAGTTGAGGTGCTGACTAAGCCCCCATTTGCAGCTTTTTCACTGCATGTTGGCTATTTTTCCTCAGTGGAGCTTTGAGAAAGGCTGACGGTCTCTGAAGCTGCCTGTAGGCTTTTTTAATTTTGGGTAAAGGAGCCTTTTTTATTGTACCTCCATGTTTCTTTAGCGTTAGGTTTCTTTTCCTGTTAAGCAGAGAAAAAGAAATAAAAGCAGCACAAAAACGCGGCGGATTTTTTGCTTAGTACAGAACCCCTTAGGCTGCCGGAGGTAGGGCAATATGTATTAGAGTGTGTTATTAAATAGAATCGAATGTGGTCTGTTTATTTACGGCGTTCCATTAAATGCTACAGGTTTGTTTAGATTTATTACGGCATCCTAAACTGCAGAGAACGTCAACCATTTTTAAAAAATGTATGTTACGCCCCTGCGAGATGTATGTCCTAACGTTTGCTGATAAAAGTGCTCGACACTGCTAGACGCATGCTGCGAAAAAAAAAAAAACAAACGTGCTAGTACTTGGCTTCCGTGCTCGTGCACATTTGTGTTGATGGCGTTTTGCAAACGACGCCATACACGTGCACAGTGTGATTTTGTACGTACAGATATGTTAGCAGGCTTCGGGGAACGAGCAGCTTCGGAGGAGGATATTTTAATGGCGCCAAAACTGTAAGTTTGTGAAATAATAATGTATTTAATGTGTAGTTTGTATTACAGTGCGGCTTTTAATTGCTATAAATTTGTAGTGTATTTTTATTGGGACGTTTTAGAGGCGACATACTGTGTATAGTTAATAGTGGCGTTTAGTATAGCAACACTGTAAACCATGTTAGCGTTTTGTTAATTTGTAAAGTTTAAAAAGGTGTTTTATGTATTGCAAACAGGCTTAATAGCGGATTAAACACGAAAGAAGTTTACTAGAACAGTGGCTTATTGAAGCTAGCTCGCTATCTGTTTTTTTGTTGACTAAGGAAGCCTACACCGTGCTAACGCGCCATAGGCTGTCGCACGCAAATATGAAACCATGTGAATTCATAAGCTATAAATAACAGAATTAGTAGATATATAAACATAACGCGTGGTGATAGCTGCCGTGTGCATATGTTTGGTGTTTATTGAAGGTGAAAGCCACTAAAACATGCGGCTACTAACATGCCATAGACTGTGTGCATGCAAATATAAAAGCATCTCTGTTCATTAGACATAAAAAACAAAAGCATAAGAGATAAAAACAAACTATACGGTGAAAGATGGCGTGTGCATTGTTGGTGTTTATTTAATGAAAAAGCCAGCAAAATATGCATCTAGGAATGTGCCATACACTGTGGCATGCAAATATGACATTATTGCTGTTTGTAGTGAGAAAGCTAGTTGTACACGCAGGGTGAAAGGTAGTGCGCGCATACCTCTGTGTGCATACTGTAGTTGTTTTTTAACAAGAAAGCCCCTAAAACAAGCGCCCACCAACTCGCCATATATTATGGCATGCAAATATCAAATTATCTCTGCTGATTAGCTATAAACAACAAGACAAAGAGATATATAAAGACATACTCCTGTGGAAGCTAACACGTGCATATCTTCAATGTTTGTAGTGAGGAAGCTAATTGTAGACACACACACAAACACGTTATAGGCAGTTGCATACAAATATATAATCAACTCTGTTTAGCAGCTTTAGAAAAAGAAGCAAAAAATATATAAACACACCGCCAGTGTAAGCTGTTGTGTGCACATTTTAGGTGATTATTTAATGAAAAAGCCAGTAGTCACGCGTCCACTAACATCTCCTGTACTGCAAGTAAATGAAATGCCGTGGAAACGTTCGTTAAAGGCATTATGTGCGGAAGTGAAACTGTCTATGTTTCAACAAAGATTACTAAACCGGCAAAAAGAGTACAAAGCAAGTAATGGCTGCAACGGTATTAGAAGCAGTAATAAAACTGTTTAGGATTGAAACCGAAAAACTTTATTGGAAAGTATTGTACGCACAAAGAAGCATTGCTTGTCTGACTGGCAAAGGAAGGATATTAAGAGAATGCACATATACCCATGTGCTTTGCAGAGGATCAGTATCTAATTGTGTTTAAACAGTGAGTAATACTAGTGAAGCATAACTGGAACTTTTTCTCACAAAATTACAGGCCATTATGGAGTTATATTTATCGTAGTTTTAGGTTTTCTGTTACTTAGACGGTGTATGTATATTGCGGCTAGTGGATGTTATGATACTTTTATAAAAGTGAGTTTTTAGTGCAGCGTGCTAGATAGAGTACTGCAAATTGTGACAGCATCCAGGAATGTTGTTACGTTGAGAGTGAAAGCAATTATATGGGAAATACAAGTGGAACAGTGTATGTGAATAGCGGTTACTAAGTGTTAGAGTACTATAATAAAATTTAGTTCTTGTGTAGCGTGCTAGCTAGACTTTTGCAAACCCTAACAGCGTACAGCTAAAAGTTGTTAGGTGGAGAGCGAAAGCAAATATACTAAAAATACTAAAACGGGACAAGAAATATAAGGCACACAAAACTTGTAGGAAAAGGGCAAAGTGGAATACTATAATAAGAACTGCTGATAAAATAGAGTGTACGTTAATACAGTATTGCATTTATGACGTAGTAATATTGTTGTTTTATTAAATGTACTTCAGTAATGGTATTATGGCAATTGTTTAGTTTTTTTATAAACATTTTGCTGATTACTTACCGGTTTTTTGGGCAAAGTAGTATTTGGAAGGATAGTAATTGGAAGGCAAGTTTAATAGTTGTTGTGTCGTAATGGTTTACTACTAGCGCATTGTTGTGTGTGCATTATTTAATTAAACGAACACTTGGATGCCACATCGTGCTGTGGAAGCGCACAGAGTTTATTTTGGGAACTAGAAGGCGGCTGCATAGTTTGCGGGCAGCGCGCCATGTAATTATAGTTAGAGGGAGGTTGAGCGCTGCTTATAATTATGGTGCTGGCCGTGGGCTGGGATCGGCTCCGCTCGGCCAACCGCGCGGCGTGCTAGCAATTGTTATACCCCCGAGGTTTAATTCTTAATATGTAAGTGTAGCTGATGGAAGAGAAAGATCTCAGTGACATTTGGGCTCGGCTCCCTAGACAGACTGGAGGGTGCTTTTTCCCTGAGGTTAGTGAAACTTTGCAATTGCCTTATGTGTGACTGGTAGTGGTTAATGGGAGAGAGTGCTTGTGTGCGCTGAGAGTTGAGGTGCTGACTAAGCCCCCATTTGCAGCTTTTTCACTGCATGTTGGCTATTTTTCCTCAATGGAGCTTTGAGAAAGGCTGAGGGTCTCTGAAGCAGCCTGTAGACTTTTTTAATTTTGGGTAAAGGAGCCTCCTTTATTGTACCTCCATGTTTGTTTAGCGTTAGGTTTCTTTTCCTGGTAAGCAGAGAAAAAGAAATGAAAAGCAGCACAAAGACGCGGCGCATTTTTTGCTTAGTACAGATCCCCTCAGGCTGCCCAAGGTAGGGCAATATTTATTAGAGTGTGTTATGTAATAGAATGGAATGTGCTCAGTTTTTTTACTGCGTTCAATTAAATGCCACAGGTTTATTAGATTTATTAGGGCATCCTAAACTGCAGAGAACGTCAACTATTTAAAAAAAATGTATGTTACGCCCCTGCGAGATGTATGTCCTAACGTTTACTGATAAAGGTGCTCAACACTGCTAGACGCATGCTGCGAAAAAAAAAGAAAAGAACGTGCTAGTACTTGGCTTCCGTGCTCGTGCACATTTCTGTTCATGGCGTTTTGCAAACGACGCCATACACGTGCTCAATGTGATTTTGTACGTACGGATATGTTAGCAGGCTTTGGGGAACGAGCAGCTTTGGAGGAGGATATTTTAATGGCGCCAAAACTAAGTTTGTGAAATAATAATGTATTTAATGTGTAGTTTGTATTACAGTGCGGCTTTTAATTGCTATAAATTTGTAGTGTATTTTTATTGGGACGTTTTAGAGGCGACATACTGTGTATAGTTAATAGTGGCGTTTAGTATAGCAACACTGTAAACCATGTTAGCGTTTTTTTAATCTGTAAAGTTTAAAAAGGTATTTTATGTATTGCAAACAGGCTTAATAGCGGATTAAACACAAAAGAAGTTTACTAGAACAGTGGCTTATTGAAGCTAGCTCGCTATCTGTTTTTTTGTTGACTAAGGAAGCCTACACCGTGCTAACGCGCCATATGCTGTGGCACGCAAATATGAAACCATGTGAATTGTATAAGCTATAAATAACAGAATTAGTAGATATATAAACATAACGCGTGGTGATATTATATTAAGAGAATGCACATATACCCATGTGCTTTGCGGAGGATGAGTATCTAATTCTGTTTAAACAGTGAGTATTACTAGTGAAGCATAACTGGAACTTTTTGTTACAAAACTACAGGCCATTATGGAGTTATATTTATTGTAGTTTTATGTTGTCTGTTACTTTGACGGTGGATGTATATTGCGGCCAGTGGATGTTATGATACTTTTATAAAAGTGAGTTTTTGTGCAGCGTGCTAGCTAGAGTACTGAAAATTGTGACAGTATCCAGCAATGTTGTTACGTTGAGAGTGAAAGCAATTATATGGGAAATACAAGCGGAACAGTGTATGTGAATAGTGGTTACTAAGGGGTCGATTCCGATTCGGGCCGGAAATGTCTCCGACCGAGCCGGACCCGGAGAGATTTCCGACCGAATCGGACCCGTGCAGTCCGACCGAACGAGTACGATGCGTCCGTATGTTATCGGACTCGAGTCGGTCGGACTCCCATTGAAGTCAATGGGAGCCGGTCGTACAACGCGTACGCGGGCTCCCATTGACTCAATGGGTGCGAGTCGGACAAGTGCGCCCCTACAGCGGGTACGCGGCGAAGCGACTCGCGCCGTACACGCACAGGTAGGGGGACCCATGGGTCCCCCCTGTGTGCGACTCCGCGCGGCTACGCGTACAGGGGTCCGACACGGACCCCCAAAGTGCGGCTCCGACTGCTCTTTCGAGCCGGAGTGCGCGGCTCGGTCGGACTGCGCCGCGGCGCGCATCGTACTTACCCGGCCGGGGAACGTCTCCATTGCGCGGTGCGGAGTCGAGTCCGAGCGAGTCGGTCGGAGCGGTTCGAGCCGGGAGCGAGTCGGTCGGAGCGGTCGGGACGCCCGGACGAGTCGGTCGGCGAGTCGCATCGTACTTGCTCGGCCGGACCCGCGTACGGTTCGGTCGGGAAACAGGGCTCCGAATCGGATCCGGTAAAGCCGAATCCGATTCGGAGCCCTACCGGCCGAGATCGGAATCGGCCCCTAAGTGTTAGAGTACTATAATAAAATTTAGTTCTTGTGCAGCGTGCTAGCTAGACTTTTGCAAACCCTAACAGAGTACAGCTAAAAGTTGTTAGGTGGAGAGTGTGAGCAAATATACTAAAAATACTAAAACGGGACCAGAAATATAAGGCACACAAAACTTGTAGGAAAACAGCAAAGTGGCATACTATAATAAGAACTGCTGATAAAATAGAGCGTACGTTAATACAGTATTGCATTTATGACGTAGTAATATTGTTGTTTTATTAAATGTACTTCACTAATGGTGTTATGGCAATTCTTTAGGTATTTTATAAACATCTTGCTGATTACTTACCGGTTTTTTGGGCAAAGTAGTGTTTGGAAGGATAGTAATTGGAAGGCAAGTTTAACAGTTGTTGTGTCGTAATGGTTTATATTTATTCTGTCCTGTAATTAAATAAAGGAGATTATTAAAATACGGTTCAGTTCAAATAAATTGCAAGTTTAATAATATAGCAGTACAATATATAAGTAAGTAAAACAAGTAATGCTTTGTAAAACACAGGAATCTGTAATTCTCCAGTTTATAGAGCGGTAGAGTGTAAAATATGTTTTTAACGAATGCCGCGTTTTTAATGAGTAAATGTTGGAAAGTAAGGGGCATATTAGCAAGACCCGTGATAAAATTAACGCCGTTTTAGCGGCAGGAAACTGCCGCTAAAACGGCGATAATGGGCTTGCTAATATGCGTTATAGAATTCAATAGAAGCCCAGGTTAGATGTGCAGGACATCTAACCTGGGCTTCTATTGGAATTCTATAACGCATATTAGCAAGCCCATTATCGCCGCTTTAGCGGCAGTTTCCTGCCGCTAAAACGGCGATAATTTTATCGCCGGTCTTGCTAATATGCCCCTAAGTTTTTAAGGCGCGTACAATAGCAATATTCTCTGCAATAATAAGCCTTTTAAAAGGCTGTAATTTATAATGAACTTGTTTATGTAGTGGTACAGTTTAATTTGCGGTTTTAACGAGTGCTGCGTTTTTGTATGTGAATGTTGGAAAGTAAGTTTTCACTGCTGTGTAAAAGCAATATTGTCTACTATAATACATTGGTATACTGAAGCGATATAATGTGTGGCAAGCTGCTATTATGTAAATAATAGCAATACAGTAAAATTTATGTTTAATAGCACAGGTATAAAAGCAGTAAAAAACAACGCTGTATTATGTGCTATAGGAATAATGTAAAAAGAAGAACGGAAATATAATAAATGGAAAAAATAGCTGTGCTAAAACTTACAGCTTGCAAAGAGTAGCAGATGATCACATGTGTAGCTCCCAAGAGTGTAGCTTCTACGATGTATAGCACGGCTGCGTTGTAAGTGTTTACGAATGTCCGATGTATTGCGGTTAAATAGAGCAGTGGAGAACCGATAGCTATCTGTAAGAGCAATAAAATGGGAAAACACATGGCGAAAGGAAATGCAGGGCGATGGTGTGAAGATGGCTAGGTGCTACTAAACAGCATGTGTTCATTGTAAATGTAGAAAAAGAGCCTGAAAGTAACTATTTGGCTTGGAAGAGTACGCGGTTGGGTTAAAGGAAAGCGAATTAGATCAAAATACGCGGTATACGTATAAACCACAAAAAGCTTGTAAATAAAAAACACGGGTAGCATGTAGTAGTATTGCAAGTAAAGGTTGTGTGCCTGTTTGTATAGTATTGTAACATGGAGTATGTTTCTAAAGTATTGCATATGAAGTTAAAGCATGTATACTGTTTTTGTGCATCTGATGCAATTTAATGTTCCCGGACATAAAATAAAATTTAAATATATGTGCACATACAAAGAGAAAGCAATGTTGCGACAGGTAATTTGTAATGGTGCAGCTTATCTAAAAATAAGCACTTTTGCAGTAGTACGCATTGTAGGTGAAAGCTATTTTAAGTATACGATGATAAAAGATGTTAAAGCATAAACAACAAAAGCGTAAAAGACTATTAAAATATAGCAGCATGGCATTATATTTTGTAAACATAACAGTTTTACAAATGAATTATAGCAGTATCACAGGTAAAGGTTTTGTGCATCCGTATGGAGCATTATTGCATGTTGTATTATATTATAGTGTATTAGCTGCAAAGAATGTTTAACATATGCTGTACTTTAGAAGCATTTAGTTAAAATATACTGTAGAAGACTTTGGAACATGTACAGAGGAAGAGAGTGATGGCAATGCAAAATGAAAATGGTGTGAATGTAGTCCACTAAAAGTATGTAAAGGGAAAAGATAGGGAGTATGTAGCAGTGAAAAAACGCAACCTTGCTAATATGAGTGAAAGTTCCAAGGTCTCCAGAGACCAAGGGTGTTACCATTAATGAAAAGGCATGCACATTACGGTCTGTATCGTAATTTATTTACAATCGCTTTGTGTAAAAGTTATAAAAACTGTCTGAAAGCAGAAGTACTAAGGGGTTTTCATGTTAAAAAACTGGACACGCTGTATATTAGAAAACAATTATGCACACACCCAGTACGCATTTGTTGTGCTGACATAAGTACACATGGAAAATCAAACCCACATAGGGGCATAGATCTAACCAAACTCCTCATGTGAAACACAGCTACAGAATGTATACAAGAGGACCCCTCGGGCCCTATAAGCTTGCTTGTAAACAAACCATAAATGACTAATGTGTAGCCTTTAGTGACATGCAGTAACACAAGCTACCTTAATTAGGGAGAGTAACGCGTTTGCAGTACTCCTTAGCAAGCCAGCTCCCATAAAAAGCGAGTTGCATAAGCTCCGCAAGAGCACCTACTGTGCCACTATTAGATGACTATGAGTACCTCAAGTTCCCAGTTCTATTGTTTACTGTGCAGAATAATCTGAAATTAGATTTGCACGCTGCTTATACAAGACTGCCACTGCAAGCTGCAACATAAAGATTGGAAAAGGACAGAATTGCAATGGAAACACTGGTCCATAAGCCATTCTAATTAAATAAATTAGTAAAAAAAAGGCCATCTTTACTTTTGAGCATTTAAATTATTCCACACAGTATAACATAAAGCTGCCTAAATCTACTGCAGAGTCCAGCATTAACCTTGGTCAAACTATTATCAAATGAATGAGGAGCACACTTCAGAGTTTGTTTACGAATGCCCCTGTTCTAAGAGCCTGGACATACCAAGCTGTTTGACTCCCATGTGCACCTAGGCCAGTGAGTTCTAAACCGTTGCCCTTGTAGTTGTCCACACAAACTAACGAAGATTGTGTAAAGCAAAGGCCATCTTAAGGCTTTATAATATGCAGACCGCCTTGAGGCCTATTAGAAATGAACGTTTTGCTTCTTTCTTAAGCAGTTTACACTGCAGGCATTAGCAAACATTACAATTCTATGGCTAAACAAGCGGCAACTACTTAACTGTACCTAAAATGGATGCGAACTCTTTCCGCCACCCATGCAATGACATGCACTGCCTTCAATAGTCCAGTGATGCCCAGCAACTGCACTTAGCAGCGCTATCTTTAGACGCACTGTCACTGCAGAGGGGTTTAAGAGCAGTCAATTTAACCAGTCTAGGTAGGATTTAATTTGCTACGAAGGTGTATTTCAAACACATGTAGATGGCAGTTTGTTTTTAAAGCCTAAGTACAACATGGAACCAGCACACATGGTTAAAGCGCAGTGCGTAATAAGACTGTATGTGCAGATACCTGTGAATGTTATGTTAAAAGATGTAAGTCAGGAACAGAGCGCATTAAAAAGCTAAGCTCTAATATAGGTAAAAATACCTTATACTGATATTTGAAGCATAAGTAGGACATGGAACCAGCACAGATGGTGAAAGCGCACTGCGATGATAAGACTGTGTGCAGATACCTCTCAATTTTATGCTAAAAGATGTCAGTCACTGAGAGAGTGCATAAAAAAGCTAAGCCCTAATATAGATTACAACATCTTACACTGATATTCCTAATTGCTTGTCACAACATGCATTGGCAAATTTTGCAAGTTTTAACTACGGATTGCATTAACGTCGTCAACATATTTTAGCAACGTTTTAGAACAGTGTGGCTCCTATTTAGCATGACTAAATACTTTTTTTCCCTAAAAAGTTAGGCACTATAAATGGGGACGGAATACTACACTGTGCAGTATCAGTAAACCAGGTACGGTATTACTGCTTAAACCACTTTTGTCTTGGGGAATTTTATATAAAACGCAGTGGACCCCAATGTATCAGAATGCTTAACATGAGCACCCTTTGTGGTACAGATGGACACGTTCATTTTGTTGTGCTTGCATGGAGCATTACAACAATGCGTTGGTGTATCAAATTATTGTATGTTAAGGTCAAAAAATTATTAGCGTATATGTATTAAATGCTTTACTTTAGAGAGCCTACATATAAAACATACTGTACAAGACATTGCAACATTTAAAGAGAGAGTGAGTAATGTAAAGCGGAAAGAAAAGTAATATGAATGTATACCGCCGTAAGCTTTTTAATGAGAAATTACTTGTAAATGCGCAATGCTAAATTATAAATGCAAAATAAATGTAAAAAGTGTTTTGAAGAATACATTTAGTTTGCCATTTTTCTGAATGTGTTTGCAAATTGTTTGTAAGGTATTACAAACAGGGAAAAATCACTTAATTTCCACGACGGCCCCCAGCGCCTTGAGACCCGTAAGGGTGAGTAGTTCGCGCTTTACAAATACGGATTTATTTAAAAATCGCAAAATGCGGTATATACCACCCTAAATAGCTTTTAGCAGCCAACTGATAAGGGATGCAATGAAGGCGCCTATTAGTCTGGCTGTCTCTGTGTTTGCAAGTTGTTCAACCTTTCACGGGAGGGACACTTCACAGCATGTGGTATATAGGCCACAATAACCCACTTTAGCAGCTAACTAAGAGTGCGTTTAGATTGTGCGACAGATCACCGTTAAGCATTTGTGTAAAAAATAGCCAACAGCGTTACAGGACATAACTATGGTATCAAGAGTCTGTTATAAAGCAAAGTAATAGGAAGTAATGCATTATATGTTACGATGTGCACCGAAGACGCATTAAGATGCTTGTGTTTAATTATAGAGCAGTATGTTAATTCGATGTATCACTATGCCTACTATGAGTACATAAATGCGATTTATTAGTATGCCTAGTGTAAGCACTAATTATATGACAGTATATTATAATAAACTATTTTTTGTGCAACTTTTACATATATACGCATGCAAAAAAGCTACTTTTGTCTGCTAATCCGCCACATTTGTACGCATATAGCTATTGCTACTGCCTTGTTACGATAAATGAATATGTGGTATTTTATGCGACGTGAGCTAATAGAGAGTGATTTTATGAAGCCAGTAAGCAGAGGAGTGGTTGATCTGAATTAAAAATACAACAATATAAATGTACTCCGAAGCAACTTTGATCTGTTAATCCGCCACCCCCGTACGAATATAGCTATTGCTACTGCCCTGTTAGGATAGATGAGAATGTGGTATTTTACATAGGTGAGCTAATAAGGGAGCGACTTTATAAAGCCAGTAAACAGAGGAGTGGTTGATCGCAAGCAAAAATACAAATACTATGAATGTATGATGAAGCGACGTTGGTCTGTTAAACCGCCACACCCGTACGCATATAGCTATTGCTACTGCCCTGTTACGGTAAATGAGAATGTGTTATTTTAAGCGAGGTTATGTAATGGAAGAGCAACTTTATGAAGCCAGTAAGCAGAGGAGTAGATGATGCGAAGCGAAAACTGAAACTTTAAACCAAAAATGACCAGAAACGCGGAATGCAAAAATATAAATGCAAAATAAATAAAAGGTGTAGCACTAAATACATTTAACCTGCAATACGCAGCAACTATAGCCAGCGCACGGTTAAAGCGAGCCTGCATTTCTTATGTATTTGTTAACTAAGGAAGCCCACATGGCGCCAGTGAGACGCCTGTGTGTTTACTCTTCTGGGCACACATTATAAGCCGTAGCCTGCATTTATATATTGGTAAACAATAATTAGACTATATTAAAAAACAACAAAATGGAACGGAAGAATAGCAACATACAAGAGTGTACAATATAATATAATATTGTAAGTAGCACAGAGTGAATGCTTTTATTTGTTTTAAAAGCGTGACAAAACTTCTAAACTATTTTGTGTGCAAGTTTTACGTATATACGCGTGCCCAAAAGCGACTTTTGTCTGCTAATTCGCCCCGCTTTTACCAGCTAATTTAAGCAACTTACGCAACAACCATAGCTAACAGCGCACCGTTAAAGGGGGCCTGCATTTGTTGTGTGTTTGTTAATTAAAAAAGCCCACATGGCGCCTGTGAGACGCCCGCCTATTTCCTCTCCCGGGAATTGTTGCACAACAAAGCAGGGGGCTGATTACCGCGGCGCCAGGCGCCAGCTGGACACATGCAGATCTTCTACAGTGAAGGTTAACTAACGCCTCGCAGTGTATGCTGGCGCGTGTGCACGGGCGCGTTCACATTTCCAGTCCGTCCTGCGCGTGCACAGCTCCTGTCTCCCTTCCAAAGCAAGTCAATAACAATAGATCTCGCTAGCGACAGCGATTTCGCGCTGCGTCGCCAGGCGAGACCTAAAAAGCAGCAACTCTGACTTGAAAGCCTAGGCTAGGGTTAGGCTGAGAACAGAACTGACACTTTATTTACCAGACCATTACTGGCTAGCAAAGGAAACACTACAAAGCGGCTAATGTATAGAAAGTACTTAAATGCTTACAGTAATATTAGGATTTAAAGCATAGTTTATGCACATGCAGCAATTAATAAACTACCAGATAATTCTCAGAATAAGCATGTCATGTTTCGTGTTTTAATTCTTTTGATGCTGCCCCGCGCGCTTCTATGCCCACTCCTGTGAATCAGCAGAAGGATCACACTGTGGAAAATGTTCCAAGGTTGGCAGGTCTGGGAAAGCATTCTGATATGTTTTGCTGCTAACGATCCCAGTCCTTGTGTTTCTTGGTTAGTGACCCAGTGCTGGGGGAATTTTCTTTGGGACTCCCAGACCTGGCAAGATGTAAATACATTTGTGTGACTTGGAAGAGGAGGAGCCTTGTGCTGAATGCTACCTAAGAGGCACTCTGCCGTCCACCAAGCCCACCACTCCCTCCCCACCCAAAAATAAATAAAAACAAAGGGTCGCTGAGGCTGTTGCCGATGTCCTTGGGTGTTTTCACACCTCTTAATAAAGATCAGCAGCTTACATCCACAAAAGAAGATCTGGAAGCCTACTATATGCAGTGGTTTCCCGCTTTTCTTGCCTGCCAACATGCGATTTTGGCTCTGCACTGGGTTACCGTGTGAAGGGAGCTGGCACCGTTTGAGTTGCCAAGTCTAGGCCCCTACAATTTCGTTATTTTGATGAAAGTAATCTCTGTTTGTTCATTAGGGCCCCCCTCCACTGTCAACGTGAATGCTACTGTTTCAATATATTTTAAGGATAAGTTACTGAGGCCTGGACAGCATTGCATAGCTTCATAATATTGCCCTGTTCAAAATGTCTTACAAAGCCATGGGATTTATATTCTGCATAAAATGTAAAAAAAAACACTCTCCTCCTTGTATGGTGTCATCAATGCAAACAACTCACCTACTCACCTGTAGCACTGCATTTCCGTTTCCTTTGGCACTGTCCATATTTCAACAGCTGGGTACCTTCGTCACAATTACAGAAGGCACATATGCGGCCATCACTCTGTGGTTCTGCAGAGAGGCAAAGGATTGGATGTGCACGTAGTATGCACACCTTTGTGACCCACTGACAAGCACTGTGAGAAACTCATGCTGCGTTCAGCCTCAGCTTCAGAGATCGTAATCATGAATACTCACCCACAACCTGAAGGCACACAGTTACTTTGAGCAATTCATTTCAAAATATGCACCGCAGAAGGATCATATTTTGCATGGGAAAGCTACAGAAATACAAGGTCTTCAAAGAAGCAAATAACGCTAGATGAACGAAAACGTGAAATGGAAACAGGGATAATTGAAGCACTTATATTGAATACTTTGACAGTTTTTACAGAGAAAGCTATCAGTGTTTTGCTAGTAAAGTTAAGGACATGAATATTGAGCCCAGCAGGGACCCGCTTCAAAGTTGGGTTTTAATTACTGTCTGGTCTGAGACCTGGTAGGACCCAGTCCACTTAAAGCAGTGTTTGTGCTGTTTATTGGTAAGGATTTTTGAAGCCCGCTAGCTCATATCGGTGCACATGTGTATTTTCAGTGCATTCCAAACATATATTTTCAGTGCATTCAAAGACAAACATCAAGATGGTTTAGTTTAAGTGGTGTACTGAATCAAAATGCAGTCTTTTGTATATTTATCAATATTTATGCATTTGTCTTCCTTCCTTCTTCCCATGTCTTGCCTTTCCTGATGTCTCTGTGCGCGTGTATTCTGATGGGAAGTATTGGTTTGAAACTTTGGGTTAGGGTGACGGTTTGCGGCGAAACAGTTAGGTATTGTGTGCGGAGGCATGATACCGTTCAGTAAAAAAGTTATCGTGCTCCCACCTGAGGCCTTGGTCGTTACTTACTACATCTTTCAAACAAATTATTTTTCAGGATCGAAGGCTCTGATTATGCTTCTCTTCTTTTACTGCAAAATAACAGCAGCCAATGAAAAAGCGTTTCACAAATAACACATACTACATTTCCCATGATACTTTGCTCTTATCCACCAATCATGGCCCAGTAGTCCATATAAATACAGATAACACTATTTTGGGAGCCTCTTTCTTTGCGGCTCTGCAGTTAAGATAAGGGACTTTGTCTTTTGCCATTTGCATTGTGTTTCATGCATGTATGTCATTGGTAGACGTCCTCTATTATACGTTGCACTTCTTTATTTTTAGTACTGTTGTCCTGCTTGGCGCCCCCACGGCGTTACTCTCTCTGCCCGGTCTCGACCTCACGACAGGGAGGGAGTACGCACGCACCTTTGTGGGAGATATTTCACCACTTTTCCTTTATAGGTTTTTCGTCATTCCAGACCTTCCCACAGCTCTGTGTGGCTGCGTTAAATGCCTTGTGGCCTTCCCTGATACACAGGCCCAACATACAGAGCCTCGGACATGCGTAGCCCAATTGGGCTCCTTTTGGGCTCAAATTGGACTGCGCACAGTCCGTTTTCGCCTCCTCCTCTCTGACCATTGTTCTTTCTCTCAGCACTGCACTGGTTTTAAAACGCTACACAGCGCGGTCTGGTCGCTGGCTCGGCCTGCAATAATAGAGCATTTTAACCAATTTTTTGAGTGGAGTGCAGACTCATTATTAGATTGACTCTCCTGACACCCATGATTCCTATATATTCAGGTGGGCTGCAATAATTTGGATTACAGCAGTTGTTGAGGAGCCTGTTTTTCACTGGTAGTCCCTCTGCACTTGGGGTTGGCTCCCCTCTCTTATTATCCTTGGGGATAGACTTGGCTATAGTCTTAATAATTACACCATGACTAACTGGGTGCCTTTTGAGGAGGAGGAGTATGAATCCCACTATGAGGAGGATCAAGAGCACCATTTGGAGGATACTTTAGTTGACACCCTGGATGCTTCAGTGCAGCAGTCCGTCAACAGGGCAATTGAGACTGCTGTACCTCTTACAGTTAATCAGGCTTTGACGGCCGCCCTTAAGCCCATTACAGCTCAACTTGAGCGCTTTGCCAAACCAGCAGACAGTGTCAAAATCCATGGAAGATAATGCTGATCAGCCTCGCAAGGCAAAAGCCATGTCATCTAAGTGGCCTCATGCTGACGCCTTGTCCAACCTTCCCCATGGTTCTCAAGTGGCCTCATGCTGACGCCTTGTCCAACCTTCCCCATGGTTCTCTTGGGATCATAGATATTGTTCGGCCCCTTCTACCTTCAAAGGGTGGCAGTCCAAGCGTAAGGACGACACTGATACAGATTCTATTCCTACAGTCTCCGCCCATTCTGACCACAATAATTCCCTGAAAAGCAAGAAGACCAAAAAGTCAGCTTCTGCCAAACCTCCAGTTCCTTCCCGATCCCATTCCAACCCCTTCAACTTTAACCCTGAGGACATTGTCCACCTAAGGTCACCTGACTCGGCCCCCTCTCCAGCGGTGTCAGAATACTTACACAATAACTTACGTAAGACGTTTGACAAGGAAGTTTGCAACAATCTCAGGGTGAAATGTCCAAGACCAGACCTTCCCAATAAGGTTGCAGAAACTCCTGAGATTGAGCCTAGCATGTTGAGTTTCCTAAAAAACTTTGCTTAAGACCCGAAGAAGTGTATCAACCGCGCCTGGCGCGGATGTCAGCATAAAATGTTAGACCTCACAGGGCCAGTCGCAAAAATTCTGGAAATGGCCCTGATAGCCAAGGAAACCGGTTCCCCTATTGACCTTGATATCCTGGCAGGGTTCGCCCAGCGGGCTATATGCCTGCTGGGTAACACCAATTGCACTATGTCTTCTGAGAGAAAGAAGTCCCTTCTGATGGGCATGGACACAAACTTGATGGAACTTGCTTCAGCCGATGTCGGCCTCTTAGCCAAAGGCATCTCTTCCGAGACAAATTTATTAAGGCCACCATACCTGGGAGGGCCTGCCATTCCCAATGGGGTCGCAAATTGCGAGAGGCTCATTAATATTCATGAGCCTCTCAATTTGCGACTCCATTGGGAATCGCAAACAGTGTGATACACACTGTTGTACATCCAAAATAGCGCCTCGCAAATTGCGAGTCGCAAAAAACTCGCAATTTGCGAGGCGCTATTTTGCGCATCGTACATCTGGCCCCAAGTACATTAATACATTTACATCAGATAAAGCACAATCCAACCTCAAGAAGGTGTTCGAAGCTGGCCTTTTTGCATGGGGCGGGCGAGGCAGGGGCCGCTTCCACTACCAAGGCCCTCCCAGGGCAGCTTACAGATGTGGCAGAGGAGACTGACAAGACTCCACGAGAGGGGGTACCTTCTTCCCAGCTGTCAGCGATTCTCCCGACACTGTTTTCACAGAGGCGTTCCAGACAGGGATTCCAGTCTAATAATTCTGCTGATAAGGGTTATCGATGCCTCCGAGGTTCAACTGGGGGGGTCAAGAATAACTCTTTTCTCACAATTGGAGTCTTTTGATTCATGATGAATGGGTATTGCAAACCATTCAGGGGTTCTGACAGGGGTTTTAGCAGACACTACTGCAAATGGGGTCCCCTCAACAGTTAAATTTTTCCCTACAAGAGTCCACATTTATAGACACCGAATCAGAAGACTTGCTGCAGAAGCAAGCGATGGCATATTGCGACCCTCATCCTGTGGGTTTCTGCAGCAACATCTTTTTAGTACAAAAAAGACGGGTTGGACATAGATTGGTTCTGAATCTGAGGGAGTTCACTAGTATATCACATACAGACATTTCAAGATGGAGGGTATCCATCTTCTGGCAGACTTGTTGCAGAAAGAGAACTGGATGGTCCGTTTGGGCCTCAACGATGCCTATCTGTCCATTCTCAACTTTCCCCCACACAGGCGTTTCCTACAGTTCTAATGGAGAGACAGGTGCCTGGAATATTTTGTCCTACCTTTCGGGCTTTCTTCTGCTCCTTGGTTCTTCACCAAGGTGATGAAACCGGTGATAGCACACCTCAGGGAGAAGGAAGTACGCATGATCATTTACTTAGACAACATCCTGATCATGGCACGCTCCCACAAATTAGTCTCTCTGTATGTACAGATGACGGTGCCACTCTTACAGGACTTGGGATTTGTCACCAACAGGACCAAGTCGGTCCTCTGTCCTTCTCAGGCCATAGAATTTCTGGGGTTTGTGATCAACTCTCAATTAGCTCAGGTGAAGCTTCCCAAAGACAAGTTGAGGTACATAAAAAAGGAGATAAAATCAATCCTTTCTCGTCAGGCGGTCTCCCTGCAGACAATTGCTTGCCTGGTCAGTCTGCTAGCTTCTTCCATCCAGGTTATCTTACCGGGGCTCCTCCACTAAATGAACCTCCAGAGATTAATAATCCAACACGTACGGAAGGGTTTAGCTTACACAGATCAGGTACCTCTGACAGAGGATGTGAGAGAAAAGCTCCAATGGTGGCTGGGACACATAGATGCGTGGAACGGCAGAGCCATCTTTGGATCTAAACCAGAAGTGGTGATAGAGTCAGATGGCATCTGTTGGGGTTGGGGAGCGCGTTGTGGAGATATCTCAACAGGCGGCAGGTGGTCTCTTCAAGAGTTTGAACTCCAAATCAATTGCCTAGAGCTTCTGGTAGGGTTCTTTGCCAGCCGGACTCTTGCCCTACAAAATATGCCTTGTTGAATCCTCATCAGGATGGGCAACATATCTTCGGTGAGGTATATCAACAAGTTGGGGGGCATGAGATAGTCCCTGCTGATGGAAATAGCCAAGGACTTTTGGCACTATTGTCTGAGTCAAAAGATATCTGTGATAGCTGAATACATTCTGTGTCAATCCAACGCAGTAGCGGATTGGAACTCCGGGTAACTGATAGATTACAGCGATTGACAACTCCATCCTCATCTATTCAGAGTAATACTGACAGTTTGGGGTCCCTGCAAAGTGGACCTTTTTGCCTCCAGACTGAACCGCCAATTAGAGGAGTTTTTCAGCTGGAGGCCGGATCCATTAGTGAAGACGATGGATGCTTTTTCTCAGGATTGGTCAAAGTCCCTGAATTATGCTTTTCCCCTATTCACAATGATTCCCAGGGTAGCAACTCAGATCAAGCGACAGGTAGCGGAGGTGGTGCTTGTCACTCCTGTGTGAAAAGCGCAACCCTGGTACCCGATCCTCCTGGAGCTGACTTGCTATCTTCCCCTCCTTCTTCCCTGGTCCCAGACGATTGCCCGGGGCCCTCACGGGGAACTGCATCCGATGAGAACTTTGGAGCAGTTGTCCCTGATGGCATAGCGGCTTTCCGGCAACAGTGGTGTTTGCCAGGCATTTCGGATGTGGCTTCAAAGTTCATCAAACGAGCCTGGGCTCCCTCTACCAGGAAGAGGTACTCTTCAGCCTGGAGATGCTGGATGGGTTGGTGCCTGGAACGGCACGTGGATCCTGTTGCAGCATAATTACCCCTCATAGTGAATTTCCTGTCTCAGAAGGCAACTGAGGGTTTATCATACAGGTCAGTGAACAATTTTCGTTGTGCTATTTCAGCAGGGCATGTGCAGGTTAATGGTAAGCCTGTGGGAATGCACCCTGTCATCTGTAAACTTCCCAAAGGTATCAGGGTTACTAATCCTCCCAGGCCTAGCTATTCCTTCCTATGGGACGTGACTTTAGTATTACACCTTTTTGAAAGATGGCCAGACAATGACCAATTATCTAGGAAAGAGTTGTCAGCAAAATTGGCTATGCTTTTATGTCTGTGCGCGTGTAGAACTTTGGATGTGAGGGTTCTGGACATTGCAGGTAGAGTATTTACTCCTGAAGCAGTTTCCTTTACGATTCCTGACAGGACAAAAACTTTTTCAAGGTGTATTGAATATCATGCAATTCCTAATAATGATAAACTATGTTGTAAAATGCTTGAAAGCTTATGAGGAATGTCCTCGTGCATTGAGAAATGATTCAACTGGTCAATTGTTGACTGCTTTACGAAATCCTTTAAAGCCGGTGTCTTCTGCCACTATAGCCCGGTGGTAAGTCTGTGATATCAGAAGCTGGTATAAATACTCAGATCTTTGGAGCTCATTCTGTCTGGCGTGCTATGGCCTCAAGATCCATTATGTTATGATCCACTATTCAAGACATTATGAGATCGGCCGATTGGTCATCTGTGTCTACTTTTAAGCAATGTTATTACAAACTAGTGGGTGATATTGCTCTGTTGTATTTAATAAGCCTTAAAGTAGCATAATAAGAGCCTCCGGTCCTGGAATAGAATACAAAATTTGCTAGCAGTCGCACCAAGAATTTTCAATTCTATTAAGGACACGGAGGCGAGGATTATCCCACCCAGGAATATCAGTCATTGATTTGAAAGGTCATGATTTTGACTGGTTTTCTTTCAATGTTTACCCAACCCATCTTTTGCCCTCTTTGGTATATGGATATTATAGTGCCTTATTTCTTATATAGGTTCCGATCAGAAAGCGGATGGAACATGTTCCGGTCGTGTATCTTGGGTTGGCGCTTCGCACTGCTGTTGCTGGTTGAGCTGCTGCTGGCAAGTTGAAGATGGGTGCTGGAGTTTTCCCTGCGCATAATGTTGATTGTTGTTGGTGTTCAAATTGTATGGACTGTTCTGAGCAAAGAAAAAGGCTCTCAAGATGGTGTTATCTGTATTTATATGGACTACTGGGCCATGATTGGCAGTTAAGAGCAAAGTATCATGGGATATGTTGTATGTGTTATATGTGAAACGTTTTTTCATTGGCTGCTGTTATTTTGCAGTAAAGGAAGAGAAGCATAATCCGCACCTCCATGTCCTTAACAGAATTGAAAATTCTTAACACGAATGCTAGCAAATTTTTTATTCAGGCCACCATGCATACACCATGATAGTTATGCTTGGATGGCTATATGCTGTGTGAGCGATTAGTGAGAAGCGTAGCTATTTGGGTAAAAACTAGGGGTGTTTGGAATTCATGTCATTTGTTTTAGTGCAATTTTGGGAAAATTAAGCGTGATTACACAAAATACAAACATAGCATTTAGCACTATGTTATATTGTGAAATGTGTCTATTCTTGATTCGAAGACACATTTCACTCTAAAATATAGTGCCAAAAACACAAGTACCATGAATGATTGTTGCACCTCCACACTATAATTTTGCTGCAATCACAGCGTAATTACATGACGTGGCATAATGCCATATTTTCCTGAATTTTGAGTAACACAAAATTCCCCAAATGATGCTAGTGTAATTGAAATTTTGCCCCAGTCTAATAAAAGCTAGCAAAGTCATGAAAAATCGTAAGCTACATTTATTTTGTAGGGGTGTGGCAGAGAGCTTGAGTGGAACGTGGATAGCATCAAATGCAATTAGGGTGAGCGACATTGCCATTCATAGCAAACATAATGTATTTTATACTTGCTTTAAGGACTTTGGTTTAGCCATCCATTGACTGCTTTTGGTCCAGACCCATCATTCATTGGCCTGAGCCATTTCCAATCATGTTGTGGATCATCCTACAGAAGTATTCTCGTCTGCTTGTCTAGCTCTGTAGTGCAGTTGTCTGCATGCTCTATTGTTACCAATTCTTTAAAATATACACATAGCGGGCTTTGACTCTGCCCCGAGGAGTAATAATCTCTCATCTCATGCTTTTGGCTGTTGGATATAATATTTAATCTCGATGCTAGTGCTTGCACCAAGATGCATTTACATCTCAAAAGTATTCTGAATCCTCACAAAATAAAATACTTATCTCCTAGCTGCGTTGTATACAAAACACAACCATTTGTATTATTATTCTTTTTATCACAGCAGGCTGTTTTCAATGTTTTAGTTTGGATTCAACTGCATGCTACACCTATTGGTTTTGGCAATGCTTATTTTTTTATTGGTTGTTTGAGTACGTCTTTCCACCTCCTCTGAAACCAGATTTCATGTGCATTTTTGTAGAACAGCCTCTTTCAGCCAATGGCTCGTTTTCCCCCTGAACCTTCATCCGTTGACTTGAGACATTTGAGGGCATATTTACAAAGAAATGGCGCAACTCGGCACTGTAAGCAAATAAGCAGCACCACACTGTGTCATCTAAAAAATGCAGGGATTCGTAGTATTCACAAAAATACAGCGCACTCCTGTGTTTTCCCTTGTGCCGGCGTTCAAAAAAGCTGCCTAGCGCCAACACAGACACCCTTGCGCCATGGTGCAAGGTTGCCTGGTTGCAGGGATGATTTTTATGTGCAGGAAAGAACACCTTCCTGCACATAAACAATCATTAAAGGCGATTTGCTCCTTCTATGTGTGCTGAATGCAGAACACATAGACAGAGCAAAAACTAGGAGAAATAAAATTATCTATCCTCGTTGCGCCACTCTAACGCCCGCTTTTCAGTGGCATTAGTTTTTGGTGCTGCCTCAGATTTACACTTCCTTGTAAATCTAGTGCAGCGTCAAAAAGCAATGGGTGTTGCGATGGAAGGCCCTGCAGCAACTCCCATTGCACGGCCCTTTCACGCAGATACCTGCATGAAAGGGTACGATATTTAAACAGCGGTGTTAATCCATGCAAAGTGACTTAACGCTGCTTTAATATGGAGCAGGGCATTGCGCCACCAGAGCGTCATTAAAAGTGATACTCAGAGGGCACAATGCCCTTGTAAATATGCCTCTTTATTTTTATTTTATTTTTCGAGTTTTATATAGCACAAACTTGACCTAAGGGTATTAGAGCGCTTTACAGAATATGCGAAGCAAAATTTACAGACAATATACAAAAAAAATAATAAAAACAAAGGGCATATATGATAACGGTATGTAAACGATGGTGGAGTAGACAGGTTTTCAGCTACATTTACAGACAATATACAAGGAAAATAATAAAAACAATGGGCATACATGTTAATAATATGTAAACTATGATGGAGTTGATGGGTTATATAGTTTGGAGGTAGCGATGGTAGGGGAATGCACAGTTTAATTCAGAGGTAGAGTTGTTCAGGCTCTTTGCTGGTTGGTGGGGGCAGTTAAACGGGGAAGTCGATTATTTTAGAAAGGTGAGTTCAAGTATTTGGAGAGAAGTCATTTCCAGTGACATCTTGCATTAGCCCACAAGGATATTTTAGTCTCATTGGATTTCTATTAGATGTATCCTTCTGCTGCTATTGAAAAGCACACCAAATCTACAAACCATAAAGACATAAAATCTGTTGGCTTTGCCAGTGGTTATTTAATGAAGCATCCTAACAACTTCTTTAAAACTATTGACAGGTCCTTGTTTATAGAAGCCTGTGTGAATCCAATCAGCAGCATCTTGTGAGTTGTACTTATTTTAGGCATGTTTCTCTGAAAAGACATATGTGCTTTTTCTTGATTTGGTCTTACATGTTTCCATTACTTTTCTCATGGATTGATGGTGGAGGAGGAGGAAAGACGACATTATAAATTTGCAGATGAAAAATACCTGGAACTGTTATTCTCTGAGCTCTCATTTCTATAACCAAATAAGTTTCTTGGAGATAATAGATTACGTTTTGTTGGCTGCTTGTAGAGCACTCAGTGCAGCTCTGAGAGTGCCTAGAGTGCTCCAGGTAGGCAGGATGTTGAAAAGAAGGACAAAGAAAGTAGGGATCACAGGATAAGAAACGAAGGAGGACTTGTATGGATGTAAATATTAAGCCATCTGTTTAGCTGAACGTTAAAGAAGGACCATAATGTAGTACCTCAAGGACAGGTGAGTGATAACTTCTAAGGTAGAAGAACCTGCAATAGACCATGTTTCCTTAGATGAATAAAACCTGCTTGTCTGAACAGACTTTCCAGAGGCCCTGGTTTGTCACAACCATAGCCATGAGATTCTTGTAGATGTCAACATCAATCCCTCCTCCTTTCCCTAAAGGTCTACATTGCAAGATCTGCTAAGATGACCCATGGTAAGGAGAAAACGGGGTAAGGAGAGGGAGACAGAAAGACACATTCCTGTAGGTTGGTTGTAGAGAAACCTGGACTAAATTGTCTTAGGCACAGTGTCTCAGGTCTAAGGCTTAGGAATCTGTTCTCCATCTAACGGCGAGAGAACACACGGATCAATACAGAGATCAAATATGAGCAGGGTATAAATAAGCGCAACAATAGAATCTGGGGCCTGATGTACAAAACTATTTTACGTTCACAAACCCTGGGAGCCACGAAGTCACAGGGCTTTGGAATGCACTTTTATTTTTACAATGTACTAAACCAACTTTGCAAGTCAGAAATGCATTTTTGACTCACGAACTCGGTTTATCAATCCATACAAATCTCAGGAAGAGGCATAAAGGGGGCGTTCCTTTCTAATTGAGAATCGGTATGGTATGTATTGAGGGTTTGCAACCGCAGTTGCAGTTGGAAACCATTGACCAAGTTCTGACACGTCAAAGGAGGCAGTAACTGATCCACAAAGGGGATTTTTTATTTTTATTTTATTAGGAGTTTTATATAGCGCTGGCCAGACCCGAGGGTATCGGAGCGCTTTACAACAGATTTAAAGCAGACATCACATAAAAAGGCAAAGGTAACCGTAAAAGTTCGAAGGACTCAGTGTGTTGTGCGTCATTGAGATAGGGGGGTCCTGAGATGGCATCAATGAGTGCACAAAATCTTGAGTTGAACCTCCTTCCGGGAAGGGAGAACGAGGAGGGGGGTAGGGGTGCGGGGATGAGGTAGATAGTGGCAGAACATTGTCTGAGGGTTGTAAAGTGCAGGAAGAGGTAGGTTGTGGTGGCACATTATCAGGTGACTGCAGACTTCAGGTTTGGGCTCCTCACGTTCATTGAGAAGTGTGTCAGCGACCTGGGGGCGGGGACAGAGGTGTGAACAAGTGGACCACCACTGGCTTCATTCAATGTCTTCCTAAACTGATTTTTGTTTAAACAGACATGTAATCCTTCTTGCCTTTAATCAGATGTTTAACATGGCACGTCCCTCTGACACAAGAGGCGCCTTTTCAGACCAAACCCACACTCTGCACCCACATTTTCTTCCTCTCCTACAGACATGCAAGGAGCTTTGGTATAGCATGTTACGTGGGGCCATGCATAAATGTAAGCGCATCCAGCACAGCATCCAGCTGGGCTCCTGGCTTAGTGAGGTGAAGATTGTAAATTTCTCTCAAGGGCATGTTCCTGGCTTAGCGAGGTGAAGATTGTAAATTTCTCTCAAGGGCATGTTCCTGGCTTAGCGAGGTGAAGATTGTAAATTTCTCTCAAGGGGAATAAAGGTTGCAAGCTTGTTCTCATGATCATTACTCACTGACAAACCCTTTCTAATCAACCAAATATTGCAGTTGTCTTTTGACTATTTCTGCATCTATAATATTATGTACTTTGCATTCCTTTTCAGCATTAAGATTTGAAGTAAGACATGTTTTTGCAGAACTATAACAATACATTTGCCGGAGCACACAAAAACACGAGTTCTGGATAGTTAAACCTTAGAACTTTTTTCTGGTGTGGGTTAGTCCTTCATAGTGACTCAAATGGACACCAACAAGTCTTTACAGAAGCCAAGTCCAGTCAAATATAGTTCATGTCAAGTTCTTTTATTATAAGACAGATGGTACACTGTTCTTGGACATAGATATTCAATCAGGCAAGGCACCCGACACGTTTCGTCCTTTAGAAGACTTTCTCAAGGCTGTAACAAGACAGTAGAAACAACAAACTGTCATTATTTACTGTCTCTGTTGAACATTGCATGGTGGTCAGAAATGGCTGAAAGACTGCATGTTGCAACAGTAAAATACTCTAAAATCAATCATTTGTTTTTTGTGAAAATACACATGCACTCAAATTTGAGCTAACAGGTTTCAAATATGCATTAACAAAAAAAAGTACAACAGGACATACTTTGAAAAGTTCTTGCATCCTGCTACTTTAGAAATGCTCAGAAGCCCCTTATTAGTTGAGAGCACCAGGGTGCCACAACCTGGCTCCTCTCTACCATAATGTAATATCTTGTTGTTCATCTGACTAAACAGGCAATAAAGCTTTTTGTCCAATACAGAAAACCACATTTCAGGCATTAGGCAAAATAGGTATTCAGCAACTTTGAGCCATCTTGCAATGGTAAGTTACATTTTTACAAAATGTGTCAAAATGGCTGCCACTGCATGACGACCATGTGTGGGTGGGCATGTGTCATGATCCTCGCCAACCATTGTGGAATGATTTTTCTCATAAAGAAAACCAAATACAAGACGTACACTCATGCGCGCATGTGTTGTAGTGAACCAGGAGACATTATGATTTTTATTTATTTATAACAATGATGTGATCCTTAAGGGACAGATATGGGTGAATAAGATAATCCATGGATTTAGATGAGCAGGAAAAGACGAAGGGAGAAAGGCTTCTAAGTCAATACAATTGAGCCATTCTTGGCTGATGGGCTTGATGGTGGTCCTGATACATTTTCAGGATCTTCCAGTACATGGGCCCAGAAATAGGCTTTCTAGACCTTCTTGCACTAAGGACTTAGTTAGGTAGATAGATAGATTATTTATTGAACAATTAATTAAAATCATAACAGTCGCACCCCAGGTTCTTCAACAAGTGTAATACAAGTTCAAGGGCTAGCACGAGTGCACAAAAAGACATACTTAAAAAAGCAGTTAAAAAACTGTCTAAAATAGAGAGAGCAAAAACTTTTGAATTAAAAAAATTCTGTTTTTTAAAAATCTTCTGCATCCAAAACCTAAGGTACTAGCTTTGCTTCTAGTGAAAATTCCAATGCTAAGGCCTGGGTAAAGTGCAATATGTTTAAAGTGCAAAGTTTTTAACAACATATTAAATTAAAAGGCCTACATCAGAGATAAAATTGTCTACCCTCCAAAGGCCAAATAAATGCTCTTTTTGCCTCTAATGAATGGTCCAAATCTAAGGCCTAGGTAAAGTGCAAGGTTTTTAGCAGCATATTAAATCAAAAGGCCTACGTCAATGAAATTATTATACAAAAACAATTTATGACCACTTCAGGATCATAAAGCCCATGATGGCCATAAAATACTCAGTTCACCTGCACACCCAGTATCTAGAGTGCTAGCTTTATCTGTAATACAAAATCAGATCTTGACATGGGCAGCTCCTCCGTTGGAGCGGAGGAGCGTCGCCCCACTTGCTTCCTTCGGAGTCCACCGCATTTACAGAAGGTGCTAGAGAAAATTTTGCATGTGGAATGCGAGGCGGTGGTTCAGGTATGCTGGTCCTTCGTCGCAGAGAGCTTTGTAAGCATGTGTGAGGAGCTTGTAGGTGACTCTCTTGTTGACTGGGAGCCAGTTGAGTTGTCGGAAGTGTTGTGTGATGTGGCTGCGGCAGGGGATTTCGAGGACCAGTCTGGCTGTGGCGTTTTGGATGTTCTGTAGTTTCTTGAGCTGTTTCTGGGTGATGCCGGCATAGAGTGCGTTGCCGTAGTCGAGTCTGCTGGTGCCGTAGTCGAGTCTGCTTTTCAGGGGGATTGACACAAATCTTAATCTCATCAGTTCTTTTTTCATAACCTTACCAAAAGGCAGATAGAGGTAGGTCGGCAGGGCCCCTGTATCGTACAGTGTTACTGCTATGGACTTTGTTAATGTGCTTGTATGTGCAATGATAAAAGAAAGAAGCTAGGCTGTTATGTTTCATTTTTAGGTATTGACGGTCTGTACAAAAAGTATTTTTAAAAAGGAAGAACTATAAAGTTAGAAATTGTCCCATTTTTTTATTTGTTTAATTTTATAGGCTTGCCGATTTCTTTATCATGGAACATGAAAGAGATCAAAGATTCTTACATTTTGGTGTAGTCTCATCAGTTTTCTCCAGATGTTGATGTTGAATAAGTTGCCATAAGCCACTGAAAAAATGAGGAAGTTGAAATCATAGTTGAAAATGGTTTAATTGGTGATGATGAAGGTGAAGCTGTAACTGGATTTATTAGTGTAGATCCTCTTGATGTTGAAGATGAAGCTTGTATGTTTTGCATGACGACACCAACTGAGTCAGAGAATGCAGATTCTGTTGGTGGTTCAATTCTCACCACAGTCAGCATCAATGGTGGAGGTGCTGGTGGCGTTGGTGGATCATCATATATGGCTTGCCTAACGATCACTCATCGAATTGCAATACAAATGATGCATTCTCATTAGTCTAATCACTTCTTTCACGTTAAGTGCCACTACTGGTGGTTGCTGCAGCAGCACATCCATGTAAATTGTTTCAAAGCAGTTAATTCACCAAAAGGCAGATCTAACTTGAGGTGTATGAAATTTGGGAAATGACAAAATCCAATGCTCGCTTATTTTGTTTAATAACTCTATTCTCTTTAGCATTCATTTTGCTTTTTTACTAGAAAAAATGAGAACTGCACAACTAACTGAAATTCCACCAAACAAATCCGAAAACAACAAAGTGAAGAAGGAAGGAGTTAATCCAAAAATAGTTTTGAATTCCATCAATGGGTCAGATCCAATTTTTTTGAAAACATGTACTATGCCCTTTGTATTTGATGTGTGTTCCCATCAGGGCTTGTAACTTCCTTAATGTATTTGGAGGTTGTTACGTAGCACATTTCTGTAGGAAGTCAGGTGCCAATCCTTTACCCTCACTGGATAACACATATCCAAGAAGAACACATTAAGATATGCAATCTTAGATTCCTTAAAAATAATGTCATACCTATGTTGGGCTAAAAGGTTTACTATCCTGTCCACTGTTGCTAGGTGTTCAGTCAATTAATTATCTGAAATATAGATGTCATCAATATACACTAAAACCTCAAGATACTCTTGTAAGATATCCATAATCCTTGATGTAAAAAGACCAGGACTGTTTATATGGCCCTATGGCAATCTTGTGTAAACATGCTGGAAAATGCTGAATAAAAAAGCAGTTAGATACTGGGATTCAGGTGCTATATTTTGACTAAAAGGTTCATTAGATATTTAAACGCTGTTTTGTATTTCTTCCTGACTAGATTACAATTAGTCCAGTACTGTGGCTGTTTTGTACAGCATTTGTGCATGAAGGTGTGTTTAAATGTCTATATTCTTAAACTATTCTGTATGAATTATCAGATTTTAATACCGGGAAAAGAAGAGTGTCAATAGTTGAATTGCAAGGCAATATTATACCCTGATAGTGTAGCACTTCCAGTACCATTTTTATATCACATTTAGCTTTGGGCTTCAGAGGATATTGAGCTTGGACTTGGGTTTAACTCCTTAAAGGAATTACATGTGGAACAGACTTTGTCCCACCCTCCCTGGCTCCTATATGATGCAGGAGTCTGTTTTAAAGCCCATTCCTGGGAATATTTTACCCTGAGTTCTTCAGGTTATAAGGAATAATTGTATTATTACCTCCTCATCTCAACGTCCCTCCCTTATCAAAACCAGAGGCCATTCTTCCTCTGTGAGGATGATATCATAATTATCCGACAAATGAGAAAAGAATATAGCTGTAATTTTGTGCTGTCCATTATGCTCAATTTGTATCTCTACTTCATAAACCCTTTCTGGAGGGTTTACATGTCCATCTGATATTTCAACCTCTATGAATTCTTTCCTTGGAGTCACCACCAGATGCCTTTTGAGTCTGGCCAAACTATTGTTACTTCTGCTGTGCTGTCAAGAAGCTCTACTGTCAAATTACTGTTCTGCAGAATTGTCCATAGTTTTCAAGGCATGCTTTTTTGCTAATCTTGCTAATTTATTTTTGTTAAAGTGAGTCTTTGAGGCCGAACCTTTCTCTTCCGTCTTTATACTAACTTCCACTTCAAAAGTCGGTTCACTTTTCTGCTTGGCGTACTTGTCCTTTCTACGATACTCAGTCCATCCACTCCTTTCTGTTCTATTACTGTTCCCAGAGTCTTGTAAAGAATGGGAAGAACAGCTATCAGAATACTAACACTGATCCTGCTTTCTGATTTTATCATAGTACCTCATATTATAATGACCACTACTGGACTTCTACCTTGGATGAGATTCAGTTCTGTGTTTTTGTTTCTCCTTGTGGTTGTTCTTAGTCTCTGATGCAACTTTCTCCTTACCAAAGTCATGATTATCATTTTTTGCTTTGTGTTGTGGTTTTACAGCCTGAGGTATCACATTCCACAGAGGTGTACATTTCTGAAATAATCTTTGGAAGCTATAGTAAAGTTCATGATCTGCGAACCTCTGACACACTGCCAGAATTGCAGCTTCTCCAATAAAATTACTCAGAACTATTGAGGAAACTATCTCGAAATTACATATTAATTTTAGTCCTAAACTAAGAGCAAGTGCAGCTCCATGCTCATTTTATTGTTTTTTAAAAAAACTTTTGATTAATTTTCGCAAGTTTACAAAACATCACATCATGACAACAATAAGTCAGTGCATACACAGTGTCACAATATCATCTTGCAGAAGAACTAGTCCCCAACTCCCCCCACCCTCTGATGCTCCCTGGTTCCACCCTGTACGTCTGGGCAATCATCATATTCAGGAGCAATGGACAAAACATTAGTTGTATCTCTTACATTAGCAGTAGTTCTGTGATCTGTTCATCTAGCAAAATAGCCTGGGACTAGCCTCCCCTGGCAGCCTCTTTTACCTTCAGTCAGTATGGAGGAAGTTGGACTGAGGTTCAGAACAAACACTCCCTCTCTCCACCTTCCCTGTGGCACTCTGCTGTATTCTGGGTCGCCACCCCGCCTACCTCTACTATATTCACATTTGTATTGTCAGTGCACGCAGCTCAGTCAGCATCAGCGCCCATGCTGCCAGGTCTTCTTCCAATTTCTCATCCTTCCGTACGTTTCATCCTTGTTTCTTCTGCCACTGCCCGCTCCGACATATCACGGAGTCAGTCTGCATAACAGGGAGTCAAAGCACTCATGTCATTTAAAATGCAGTGACACGAGAAGTGCATCTTTACTTAAGGTAATTCTGAATTTAATATATTTCGAGTAGCCATTTATTGGTGTAGCGCTTCCCCCTTTTTGGGTTATACAAGCACTTTGACAGTTTTCTTTTCTTTGCGCTAGAACCGAATATATATGTTCGGACCGGGGAAGGAACAATTGATCCATGAAACTAATAGCCCCCCGTCTACGAGAAATTCCATTTAGCCACATATATCTGTAAGTGGCTAAGTAAGTTTCTTGTCTTTCCTTTTATAGTGGACACTGACTGGAGTTTTTGGATTACCTTATTCACTTTGGAATATTTGATTTTCTGTAGGTATCGTGAATGACTCAGAGCGACTAATGCGCCTTCCGATTGCCAGAGATTTCCTTAGCCTTGGTAACCAATTGTTTTATGAGCTTTGCATGGAGTTTCACTTTCACGTGGTGTGCTCCATGGTTTAATATTTCTTTGCACATTTTTAGACACTTTCATTAATTGCTTTAGTTTATTTGCTTTCGACTTATTTCCCTCTATTAGTCTAGGGTTGGTGATGGATCGTCTCTCCGTTCTTTGGGCCTTCTTTAATATGAGTACCTTAACTGATACTCTATATTGATTACAACCCAAAAATAGATTTCAGTACCCTCATTTATGATGATTATCCCTCTTTTTCTAGCTTGAACGACTTTCAGTTGCTCCTTATATGTCTTGTCCTGATGATGAGCTGTTAAATGACTATGGTCGAAACGCCGTCAACGCCTTCCTTGGCAAAAAATAAGAGGAAGCATTGAGTGTTTTTTGTTTCTGTGATTCTACAAACCTGTCACTTTTTCCTTTTTTGCCACCATTATTATTTATGTTTACACTAAAGTTTGTCTTTGTTATTGACATATGTTTGTGTAACTCTAGGAGCACCTTTTGTATTGTTGGATATTTGTACAAAATATTTATTAATGAAAAAAATATTTTTTGATAAATTTCTGAGGGTACTAAATCATAATTTTTTTGATATTTGAATAGAATTATTGATATGAATCATTTAAAGTCACAAATGTTTTCTTTGAATTAAGAACCTGAACCACTGTAGCATTCATATTGAAGCGCATAAAGGCATCTGGGGAGCACCACCATTTTGACCACTGCCACTCTGCCCATTAAAGAGTGGAAGATCTCTCCAGAGGCGGATCAATGCCCGCAGACCCTCCAGCACCCTACCCATGTTGAGGTCTAGGAATTTCTGTTTGGTATAGCCCATGCTGATGCCCAGATATTGGACTCTTTCGGATCCCCATGGGAACCCCAAACGGTGGGAGTGCCTCTGCCCCAACCAGAGTACCATCAGAAACAGTTGGGATTTATTAATGTTCACAAAGAGACCCGACACTTCTCCGAAGGCCCGCAGGGTGTTCAGGAGTATAGAGACAGAGTGTTCCGGGCTCACAGATACACCGAGTGTCGTTGGCGTACAATGACACCACGTGGGTGGTCTCACCTACCACAACCCCATAGGGTTCCAGTGTCTGATGGTGCAAGACCACCATGGGCTCCATGGCCAGTGCGATCAGGACAGGTGAAAGTGGACACCCCTGTCTAGTACCCCATGTAGTTGGAACCTGTCTGATACTATATTACCATATGCATTCTTGCTTACGGGTCTGTTCATAATAATTTAACCCCTGCTATATGTTTTGAGCTGAGGCTTACTCTTTGTAGCACTCACATCACAAACCACTCACCTGGACACCCTCGCACTCATCATATAGCGGCAAAACAAAAAGATCTCCCCTAAAGTGACCCTTTGTGGGACCCGTAGAGCATTGCAGTGCCGCCCTGATGAGGAGCACACGCCCAATGATGAAGCATGACATCCCTAAGGGTGTGTGAGGGCAACAAGAGACATTCCTAGTAACTGCTCTTAATGTCTTGTCAAGAACCTAGGTAGTTCTCTCCTATTTCTTACTTCTAGGAACAGTTACCCCCATTTGATTTTGATTCCACCTTCCATGTCAGTAATTTAAAGGTATACCCCACCATCAGCTGTCAGTACTGTAATCTTGCCCAGGGCTGACCACTCTGGTGTGCAGACATATAGCAGACTTACAGGGCCCCATAACAACAGACACTAGGGCATCCATATTCAGGTGAGTAGCATGGTTTCCCCAAGAACTGAGAACAAAACTTCATCCCAATGCCCCTCCTCCCCCTGAGCAGTCAAGCTTATTCATCCTGTCTAACTAAAGGCACAAAGTGAACCCACGTATACCGCCCCATCCCTGCATAGAAATATAATCTAAACACGTCAATGAACTTAAGAACTCTATTCTTCGCTAGAGGTCAGTACGTCGTGGGTACCACGAGGCCTTAGCACTCAAGCAGTCTCCTCAACGCCTGTGCCCCTCGGTCCCTATAGCTCCTGCCAGCCTAATATAGTAGTATGCTTAGTGTACATTAATTTGGTGTGACACATTTAATACTTTACACCATATTGCAAAGTGGTAGGCCAGTGTCGTAATTAGGAACACACCCCAGAACCAAGGCCAAGCCACCCCCCTTCGGCAAAGTCTCTATAGTATGAGTCCCAGAGGCCAGTAGGTTCAGTCACATCCCACCTGGCTTCCCAACGACATGCAGTCGACGCCATTGTATAATGGCAGTACTCATGTGGTGCCAGTCCCCCTTCCAGCTGGTCCCCCATCCGTACTATCCGTACCTGACCCAGGATTACTTCGCCTCTCCTGATATGAGTCTCTGGAGTCCAGCACCAGATCAGTGTCCATGAGGGTGCCATGCGGGCACACCACAATGCAACCTGTCCGACTCGATGCATCCAAGTCTTTACCACGTCTATTCCGTTTCCTCAAGCGGACTGAATGTCTTGGCATGCTTAGGGCCATCAGGTCTGACCATGGAGACCCCTGCCGAGGGCTGCTAGCTAGTATCAACCCAGTCACTGAATTCACCTGCGCTGAAGAAAAAGTGCACTTTACCATCATGTAGTACTCTCAATTTTGCAGGAAACATGAGTCTATACTTCAACTTGAGGTTTCTTAGTCAGTGCTCTCTACCCCTGCAGCTCCGCTGTTGTGCCGCTGCCGCCTACACCTCGCCGGTAGGTGTTCGAGGCCCGCTGTCTGCTGTCGTGTAGTGTGCCCTTTGACCTTTGCCCTTGCATTTGTTGTGCTATTTTTTGTGAGTTTTGTGATTCTGTTTTATTGTTTGTTTTTGCCCCTTCTTCTGGTGGTTTGTGCCTGTGCCCTTCGTTTCTGGTCCTCCGTCCCGTTTCCCGCCGCTGCTGCCCCGCGGTCCCTCCCCCCCTGCTGTTCTTGTTCCTGCCTCCCAGCTCCGCTTCCCTCCCCTATTTAATGGCGGCCGCAGCGTGGCCGAAGGCACGCCAAAGGCAATCCCGTCTGCGCCTGTCCGCGACCCGACCGCGACCAGCGCCAGGGACCCTGGATCTCCGACCTTCCACCGCTATGACCTAGTTGCCCTCCTCGCACTCAACCCCGGAAGGAACAACAACTGCCAGCTGTCGACACCGAATACCACCCACGGCCAGTTTACTGCAGACCCTGCTGACATTCCTTCACCATCCACAGCACCCCCACGACCTCCACACCCACGCCGCACGCCCGCACCACCGAAACCCTCAAGTGCATCCTCCTCAACGTGCGCTCCCTGCACAGACACGCCATAGAGATCTGGGACCTCCTCAACACCCTCTCGCCAGACGTCGCTTTCTTCACAGAAACCCGGACAAAGGCCGCCTCCGCCCCCGACATCGCCACCGCCATCCCCGACAGCTACAAGATCCAGAGAAAGGACCGCCCCCACCGCCCAGGAGGAGAACTCGCCATTGCACACAAGAGCTCCCTCCGACTCTCCACCTCCAGTATGAGCAACTCCCTCTCCAACACCGAACACCTCCACTTCCAGATCCAGACCAGCCCCAGAACCAGGCTCCGCGGCACCCTCACTTACAGACCCCCAGGACCTCGCGCTCTTTTCACCACCACCATTGCCGACCTCATCTCACTCCACTCCATCGCCTCCATGGACTACATACTCATCGGAGACTTGAACTTCCACCTCGACAACCGCAGCGACCCCGACTCCACCACACTCCTGGACAACCTCGCCAATCTCGGACTGAAGCAGCTCGTCACCACCGCCACCCACAAGGCTTCACACATCCTCGATCCCATCTTCGCAGGAGGGACCAACATCCACTTCAGCCACACCTCGCAGCCCCTCTGGACAGACCACCTCTGGATACACTTCTCTTTCAGCACCACCACCGCTCACAAGCCCGCCCCGTGTCGCCACAAAGGAATTGGAGCAAGGTCTCAGAGGAGCATCTCAACTCCACCCTCAGCCACGACCCCCGCTCCGCCACGACCGACACCAACTCTGCAGCCACGGAACTACACCGCTGGATCACCAGCTGTGCAGACAAGCTCGCACCCCTCCGCCACCCCGACAGACAACGCCCCCTGAAGGCCGCCTGGTTCACCACCGACCTCCAAGAAGCCAGACACTCCTGCAGATGTCTCGAGAAACGATGGAGAAACAGTAAAACCACCGAAGACCAGACCACCTACAAGCACGCCAAGACAGAATACCACCAACTCATAAGAACCACCAAGAGGACCGTCATCCGGAACAAAATCCTCACCAACACCAGCAACTCAAAGGAGCTCTTCAACATCATCCAGCAGTTCACCAAACCCCCCAGCGAAGCCACGAACATCACACCGTCCCAGGACCTCTGCAACAAGCTCGGCTCCTACTTCCAGCTGAAAATCAAGGCCCTCTACGACAACTTCAGCAAAGTCTCCAGAAACCACCCTCCCCTCCAGCAATGACAGCCAGCCCACCATCACCACCTGGACAATGGTCACCACCGAAGACACCACCACGACCATGAAGAGCACCCACTCAGGATCCCCCACGGAGCCATGCCCGCCTCACATCTTCCACAGAACCGCCGCCGCCATTGCGCCCGACCTACGCCACACCATCAACGCCACCTTCGAATCCAGCATCTTCCCCGACGATTGGAAGCGGGCAAAGGTCAAGCTCCTCCTCAAGAAACCCTCGGCTGCCCCAACGTACCCGAAAAACTACCGGCCCATCTCTCTCCTTCCCTTCACAGCCAAAGTCACCGAGAAATTCATCAACGCCCAGCTGACCACCTTCATCGAAGAGAACGCCATCCTCGACTCCTCCCAGTCCGGGTTCCGCAGCAACCACAGCACTGAGACCGCCCTCCTCGCCGCCACTGACGACATTTGCGTGCTACTTAACCAGGTCCACACCGCGGCCCTCATCCTGCTAGACCTCTCCACAGCCTTCGACGCCGTCTCCCGCCGCACCCTTGCAGCCAGACTCCACGACGTGGGCATACGGGGAACCACCCTTGACTGGATCCGCTCCTTTCTCGCCGGCAGAACTCAAAGGATCAGACTCCCACCCTTCCTTTCCAAGCCCACAGAGATCAACTGCGGAGTACCCCAAGGATCATTGCTCAGCTCCACGCTCTACAACATCTACATGGCCCCCTCGCCACCATCGTCAAACAGCATGGGCTCAGCATAATATCCTACGCCGACGACACCCAGCTCATGCTCTCCCTCACGAAGAACCTCAAAGACACCAGACTCAGCTTCCAGGAAGGAATGAAAGACGTCGCAGCCTGGATGAGCAACAGCTGCCTAAAGCTCAACTCGGAGAAGACAGAGATCCTCGTCCTTGCACCCTCCCCCACTGCTTGGGACAAACACCTGGTGGCCACCCGCCCTCGGAAACCCACCCACCCCGACAGACCATGCCCGGAACCTCGGCATCATTCTGGACTCCTCCCTCACCATGACTCTCCAGATCAATGCCGTCACCTCAACCTGCTTCAACTCCCTCCGCATCCTCTGCAAGACCTTCAAGTGGATCTCCCCCTAAGCCAGAAAGACCATCACCCACACACTCATAACTAGCAGACTGGACTACGGAAACGCCCTCTACGCTGGAATCAACAAATCCCTGCTACACAACTTGTCCTCGGCACCCCATGACATGAGCACATGACCCAACAACTGCGAGACCTCCACTGGATCCCCGTTGAGAAGAGAGTAACCTTCAAGCTACTCACCCATGCCTACAAATCCCTCCACAACATCGGACCCAAATACACCAAACGAAAGACTCTCTCCACGTACCCAAAAGAAACCTCCGCTCGGCCGACCTCGCCCTAGCAGAGATCCCGCACATCTGCAGAACCAGAGCAGGTGGAAGAGCCTTCTCCTGCGTCGCAGCCAAGGCCTGGAACGAGCTCCCAGTCAACATCAGACGCTCCCCTACCCTGCACACCTTCAGGAACAGCCTCAAGACCTGACTTTTCGGCTGACCCGGAGCTGCACCCCCTCCCTCCCCAGCGCCTTGAGACCCTAACAGGTGAGTAGCACGCTTTAAAAGCCCCTGATTGATTGATTGACTTCTTAACCTCAAGGTATGTTTTACGCAGATTTTTTAGGTATAGTCTGGGAAGATCAGTATGGGCTGACCCTCAAATTTTGGTGGATCCTTGATTCGTACGTACTGTAGAATGGCATCCCCATCCCTAAAATTGAACAAGCAGGCGATGATTGCACATGGCAGTGACCAGGCCTAGGAGGAGGAACCAGCACCTGGTGGGCCCTTTTGATTGTGAAGAATTTCTACAGACATTGAGGGAGCATGGAATTTGTGAGCTATTCCTCCAGGTTAGGCTGGCTGCTCTTCCGCCTTTTCTAGATATCCTGCAAAACGTCGGTTGTTCCTCCGGGATTGCCCTTCGGAATCTTCCATTCGCTCTTCCAGACGTACGGTCAATTTTTGTAGTGTGGACACAGTTTCCTGCAGGGTGGTGGCTTCCTGTTGTATCGTACCTACATTTTCTTCCATCACCTTCACGCGTTCTCCTGCTTTGCAGAGATCGACCCTCAGGAGGTTAACGCCAATATCGACCGCATCAATGTTGGTGGAAAGTTCAGTACGGGAACCTTTGATGGCTTCCATCAGGTCTGACAGAGATGGACCGGGGTTCGGTTGTTCTCTGTTCAAGGAAGAAACTGGACACGAAGAAGGTCCCACGAAGTAAGTTTTATTAGGCTTCTCCAAAGACAGGGTTCCCGGACTCCTGCCTCCAGCAACCGCTACTCCAAGAATGACCGGACCACATAGAACGTAATAGTGTTCCAAGTCCGACCGGTCAGTCTCGCGCAACAGAAGCACAGAGACACGAGAGAGGTAAGATCATAACACATCTTCTTCTCTTACAGGAAACAAAAGAACTAGACAATGAAAGAGCAGAAAAACAATGCGAAGCATAAAGCAAGTGTACATAAATATAAGTAATGAACAATATAAAATGAAAATACATGTTTGCAAAGTGGCAACATGAAACAACAAAATCAATACAATATAAAATCACCATATTTCCTTGAAAGCGAGTTTCCCGTACCGGTTTGACCCCAGACCAATTTTTTATAGGATTAGGTTGTTGCACAACGGGAGTTTCCAGTACCCGTTTAACCCCAGGACAACTTTTGATGGGAATGGGTTGTTGCACAACGGGGCTACCAACACATGCTCGAACATCCCTTTTAGAATAAAGAGCAATTCTCCTAAAATTCCATTTCTGCCCATTCTCTAAGACAACATGCCACCTATGTACTTCTTTGACTTTTAAAGGCTCAGAAAATTTGTTCAAACCTTGCTCTCTTCTGCCCAATTTTACCTTAACCAGATCACCCACTTCGACTTTACAACTACCACTGGAATGCACAACATGAGAAAATGACATACTCTCTTCATGCATCCATTGAGGAGTGAGTTTGGTTTTGGGTACTCTTCCTCGCATTTTTTCAAATGGAACTTCATTGGTGACACTATGGGCAGTGGTATTATAAGACCAAATCATATCGTCCACACATCTTTGAATGTCACAAGCACCTTGAACAGCCAATTGAATAGTACCTTTGACCACTCTGTTCATGCGCTCAACCATGCCGTTCCCTTGAGGGTTATAAAGTGAGGTATACACATGCCTGATACCATACCCTGAAAGAAAACTGCGCATGGCCAAAGAAGTCAGTTGAGTACCATTATCTGTGACTAGAACATGGGGAAAACCTTCCTTCAAGAAAATGGACCTCAAGTGTTTGATCACATTACTGGTAGTGATATTCCTCAAAAATACAACAGTAACCCACCTAGAGAACACATCAACTAGAACCATGGCAAAACGATACTCAGAAGAAAGAAAATCCATAGGACCAATAAAGTCCAAACAGACCTTTTCCCATGGCAAGCCAGCTTGACATGAAATAGAACCAGAAGTCTGTGAGTTGACCTTTAATCTTTTCTCGCTCTCCTTGCATAACGTACAATTTTCAACCCAACCACGAACTTCATCATCAATACCAGGCCACCAAAAATTACACTTAAGACGCTTCACGGTAATAGTTTGTCCAAGGTGACCTTCATGGGCTAAAAGAAAGAGTTTCTTTCTGAGAGACTTGGGAGGAACAAACCTTTCACCTCTCATAACCAAATCATCAGAGGTTCCAACACTAAGTTCTTCTTGTAATTTGACGAAGCTCCGTAGTGCAGGCTTGACATCCCCTTCACGCCTCCAACCATGGCGAATATTACTAACCAACTCAACAAAATCGGGATCATCGATGACTGCCTGATGCCATTCATCCTTGGAAATAGATTTAAACTCCTCAGAACATGCATCCTCAACACTCGCCACAACACATACCATTTCATCATCAAAGTCAAAACCTTGTTCAGTATCAAGGGGTAAACGAGATAAACAATCTGCTTGGACGTTCTTCCACCCAGATATATACTCCATATCATACATAAACTCTTGTAACCTGGCGGCGAATCTCATTAATCTTGGAGAACCATTGTTAGCACCACCTGGAGATAGCATCCTTATGAGAGGTTTGTGATCAGTCCTCAAAGTAAAATGTGTGCCCCACACATAGGTGCGAAAGTGCAACACACCCCATGCAGCAGCTAATGCTTCCCGCTCGATCACAGCATAATTACGTTCAGAACTACTGAGCGTACGAGAAGCAAAAGCAACAGATTTTTCAATCCCATTTTTTTTTGAGACAGAATGGCACCAATGCCATGGGCACTCGCATCAACTGTGATAAAAGTATCTCTCCCAGGTTCATAAGTAGTAAGAATATTAGCATTAATAATCTCATCTTTGATCTTGTTAAAAGCTTCATTTTGTGGTGCCTCCCAAGAAAAATTAGTACCCTTTCTGAGTAACAAGCGTAACGCTTCAGTTTTGTGAGCAAAATTACTAACAAATTTGGAGTAATATTCAACTAACCCCATGAACGATTTAAGTTGATCCTTATTGGAAGGAGTAGCTGCGCATTTAATGGCTTTTAACAAATCTTCCTTTGGTTTGACACCAGTCTGTGAAATGGTATAGCCCAGATAGTCTACTTCAGTCAATAAAAATGTACACTTATCTTTTCTCAAAGTGAGACCAGCATTAAGTAAAATTTGTAACACTTTGGCTAAATTACAATTGTGCTCAAATTCATCATCACCAGTGATAAGAATATCATCTTGGAAGTAATGTACATGTTTTAGACCTTTCAACAGAGAATGCATCATACGTTGAAAAACGCTAGCCGCAGAGGCTAGCCCAAAGGGAAGTCTCTTAAATTGAAACACCCCTTCAATAGTCAAAAATGCTGTTAGCTTGCGAGAATCAGGATGTAAAACTACTTGATGATAGGCTGATCTAAGGTCAAGCTTGCTAAAAAATTTTGCCTTATCCATCAAGAGTACCATCTCGGAGATGTTAGGGAGAGGAAACTTATCTACAATGATGTTCTGATTAAGGGACCTGAGATCCACACAGAAGCGGAGTTTACCATCTTTCTTTTGGGTAACCACCACCGGAGAAAGCCATTCCGATGCTTCGACCGGTTCAATGATATCTTGCTTCTGCATGTCCTCAAGCATTTCCTTGACCTCTTGCCGGATGGAAATGGGAATTCTTCTAAGCGGATGTTTAACAGGGTGAGCATGGTCCATAAGCTTTATTTCATGAACATACCCAATTAGTTTACCTAAATCTGTGCGAAATACATCTTTATATTTTGATAATACAGAATCAATATCGGGAAAATCTTCAACAACCAAAACTTTTTCATCAGATCTGGGATCTATAATAATGTGCAGATCATGTTGTTGAGCCCAACCGAGTATTGCAGGCCCATCATTAGAGATATAAACTTTCCCTAAAGAGGATCTCCCTTTAAATTCAAATTTGGTTTGCATGACCCCTTTAATGTTAATAACCTCACCACCATAACCTTTTGGTGTGATATCACTAGTCGAAAGAGTGCTGTTAGGCCAACGCTCCTTAAAAATGTGAAAAGGAATGATGGTAAACATTGAACCTGGATCAACCAAAAGTGTTATGGGAACGTCATTCAAAAGAAATGTAGCTTTAGGTCTCTGCAAAGAACCAGGACAGTTGTCTTCAATACATAAGGAAATATCAGGAGGCAGATAATCATCCTCCACAAAAGCAACTCTGTTCTTAGATGGGTTTCTACAAGCTTTGCTAATATGGCCTCTCTTTCCACATTTCTTACACGTTTTATCCCTAGCAAAACACCCCGAAAAATCAGCAGCATGACCCATACTGCCACAACGATAACAACCAACGAATTTGCTTTTGCTATCAGACAAAACTTTAGGCTTGAATTTAGAAGTAGATGACCTGTATTTGAAGTCATTTTTTTTTGATCATTGTCCAATTCTTTCTCATTTTTATTGACAACATTGACAGTGTCTTCTTTCTTTTGCTCAAGAGAATGCATTTCCTGCATACATTTGTCAGATTCTTCAACAACTTTGGCAATGGAAATGGCTTCCAGAAGAGTAGGATTCTTGGCAGCCCAAAGTTTTTCCTGCATCCTTTTATTTTTGCATTGGACTATCAACTGATCTCTAATGAGTTGATCAGTCATGGGGCCGAAATCGCACTTGATGGCAAGTTCTCTTAGACGAGTGACCATTTGGTCAACAGTCTCTCTGTCTCTTTGAGGCACGGTGTAAAATTTATGCCGTTGCATAACGATATTGATTTGCTTCCCAAAGTACTTAGAAAGTCTTTGTTTAGCCTCAATATAGGGATTGTCAATAGGTTCACCATCAGCACCTAAAAATTCCGGCAGAAATTTAAAAGCATGTTGACCAGCTTTTCCTAATGAATTAAGTAATATGGCTTTCTTTCTCGAAGCTTGGAATCTAAGGCCGTCAATAGCCTCCAGATAATTTTCAAAAATTCCAATCCACTCCTCCCATTCAATTGAAGGAGTGTCCCCTTCAATTAGGAAGACTGGGGGAGGAGCTATCATTTGGTTGACAGCCATAGTAAAATAAGAACTAGTCAAGCTGAAATTTTGAAGAAAAGGAAGGTAACTGCAATAAGAAAATAATGAAATGGTGTGTAGATCACCGTATAATCTGCCAAAGAGAAAGATTAATAAATTGACATGGTGTGCAGATCACCGTAGTAACTGCTTGGTAGGGTCTGCAGACAATGGAGATGATGGAGGTTTATGCGGTAACAGGCTGGAGCGAGGAGGAATAAGAAAAGGAACAGCTGAGCGCTGTAGAATAAGCTGGTTGTCCTGATGCGAGGTCGTGGTTGGCAATGGTTGGCAAAAGTTGAAAAAGTGAAGTTAAGATGGCCGCACGCTACGTAAAATGCGTGGGCGTGATGACGATGTGGTTGGCGGGGAAATGGTTGGCGAGAAAGGATCAACAATCGTGTTGCCAAGGAACGATGCACCGCCGTTGAAGAGAGATGCGCCGTTGGAGAGAGGATGCGCGCGCAGATCAAAGCGCGATCCGTACGGGAGGATAAAATAAAAACAATAAAGCAACAGAGTACCTTCCGTGTGTGTGTGCCACAGACACTTGTACAGGACCACAGAAGAATCCAGCAGGACAGCCAAGGGATCAACCAGCAGGACGGAACAGCAGCTCGTTGATGGAGGTGGACGCGTAGGTGGATTCGTTCCCCGCCAATGAAGAGCTTCAGGAAGATCGTCGCCAAAATGTTCAAGGAAGAAACTGGACACGAAGAAGGTCCCACGAAGTAAGTTTTATTAGGCTTCTCCAAAGACAGGGTTCCCGGACTCCTGCCTCCAGCAACCGCTACTCCAAGAATGACCGGACCACATAGAACGTAATAGTGTTCCAAGTCCGACCGGTCAGTCTCGCGCAACAGAAGCACAGAGACACGAGAGAGGTAAGATCATAACATTCTCCAGCATGGTCTCTTGAATCCAACAGTGTCTTATCACTAGGTTTTTCAGCCGCCAGTACTACATGGGTATAGTTTACTATTTTATTGGTTAGGGTAGGTTTCATCTGCTTGTCTTTCACGATAATGAGTAATGTTTCCATGGGGACGCTGTCCCACCAGCTGTAGTTCTTTCAGAATTTTGAATCCTGGGGGCTCAGTGTACCGGGCTCGGGGTGCAGGGCAGTCTCTCACTTGTGGTTGGGCATCTGTAGTTATAGTCCTTTCATCGGTCAGGTGTAGCTTGGGTCCACCCTCTGTCCACAGGGGTATGACAAGCACAGCTGGCGCACTTCTGATGTTGCAGTACAGGGCGGTCTGTCTCAACACTCAGCACTTTTGCAGGGTACCATTCACCCTCTGTACATTCTTGTCTATCACATGGGGATTCTACAGCTGCCTGTATGGTGGACAGGGGTCTTCACGACAGTTCTTGTCAGGTTCAGTACAGCCTCTTCGGCCACCCCTGGGAGAGCTTTCTGTTAAGTAGGAGCCAAGCACAGCACTGAAAATCAAGGCAGAGGGCCGCGTGATTGGCAGGGAAAGCCACTCTCTGTGTTTATCGACCTCTTTGCCAGGATCACAGGGCTCCTCCGGAGTGGTTCCCCCATGTGTTCTATTAGCAGACCATGATGCTAAGCACCATTATTATTACACTAAGGACTCCAGTAGGTGCATGGGCCCACCGTGTGCATTTATATTTGGGACATTCGCATGTATTGCCGTTTACATGGCATCACAGGTGTGCAGTTGTTGGTATCTTCCCTGCACCATTCATGCCTGAAAATCAAGTTCACCCCCAGGGCCCAGGGCACAGCCAGTCTCCCACTTGGATCTGAGGAAGGGAGTGAATGCAGTTCGGAGCCTGCGGCGTCCCCACCGCACGGCCTGTTGGGCTCCTCCTCTGTGATACCTCTCGCATGTCTCGGGTGTCCACTTCCTCTGTAATGTCCCTCGGCACCAACGCAGAATTGAGATTTTCCTAGCCTTGGTGTCAGAAAGGCTAGATTTTATTAAAGACACAGAGGCAAGTATTATGCCGAACTTTTCTTGAACAAGCATAAACAGCAGCCAAGAAGTAAGGCACTACATTACCCAGAAAACCCTGGAAAAGAACTACAAACAAGACATCATAACAGGTGGACCAATAGGACATTGAGTACTGAAATAATTATCTTGACTGAGAGCAAGAAGCCCTTTTTTCTTGCTAGAATCAATCCAGAAAAGGACTAGAAAATAAAAGAAGAGCAGAAGTCAAAGTTAGAAAAACAGTAATGAAATCCATCAGAACATTCAAAAGGAAAACAGGAAATCCTGGGGCGGCCAAAGCTATCCGCCAAGAGCGGTCCAAAGTAGGAGAAACACCGGGACAGTTAGGATTATGAAGTGGAACTGGTTGAAGGCACTGGAACTGCAGAGAAAAGAAACCAGGGAGGGTTAATGAAAAGTGGTGGGATAATACTCGCCTCCGTATCTTTAATAAAATCTTGCCTTTCTGATACCAAGGCTAGGAGAATCTCAATTTTATTACAAGACCGGAGGCTCATATTATGCATGTTTAAAGCAACAAAATAACAGATTCAGCTGAATGAGAAATTGTCTTACAATAAAAAGTTCTAAACGTATCCACGTTTGACCAATCTCCAGATCTAAGAATGTCATGTAAACCCGCACCCGCCAGTGGCGGCTAGTGACATTTGAAAGTGGTGAGGCGTAAACGTTGGGCATGACTTTTATATAGCGAGCGATGTGAACAAGTTCAATGGACAAAGCTGGGGTCCAGGGTGAGTCCATCTCCCAAAAAAGAAATTAAAAAAAGATTGGAAAATGGTGCATTTTAAAGCAAATGAATGTAGCGATAAAGCAAGGCGTATAAAGCAGTGGGAATGTATAGTCTTGAAATATTAAACAAATTAAAAACTGCCCTATATCTTCCTGCATTAATATGTTCAACAGTTACTGTAATGTGTAAACTGTACAGCATGACAACTTTAGCCCTTTAAAATGTATGCTTGCCTAGTGTCTTGCACTGCATGCAGCATTAACTTTGGAAAAATATGCTCTAACCAGACTTCGAGATGCACCCACAGCTGCTGGCTGCAACCAGTGATATAGAAATATGTGCAGAGAGGTCTTTAAGTGGGTGAAAATAGTGGCGGCTCTCTATAAAGGAACATGTCAAATACATTTTTGTGATCCCCATAGTGTGCCACCTGACCAGAATTTTGGTTTCTCTCTGAGAAGTAATTGTATCCAGATAAATGACACAACAACTGACATACACCTACAGCCTGTCAGTACAATTGGCTTTGTCAATGGGCGTTAACTGTTTAAGATAAATGAGTAACAACAATTTGTTATAAATAATTAACATTGGAAATGTTTCAATTCTGAAACTGTGAGTCTGTGAATTAAATAGCATTGAGGCCTGTGGAAGGAGTTTTGGCCTTCAGTTATGTGTGCTTTATGTTAGATATGTGTCCTCTTTTTTTCTGCATATGTTGTCCATCTGCACATCTTCAACCACCTCTCTTTCCTCTTCAGCATCCTCTTTTCACTCTTCCCTGAATTAACTTCCTCGCATCTCTGTCACTTCACCACCTCCAAACATGCACTGCACTCCCTCAAATTTAAGCACTTTAATTTCTTTTGCCCTGCAAATATTTTGACATCTGTGTACCCCCTTCAAACACATCCACAGAATTTCAGTTGCAAATGGAATACATAAACATAGTTCTGTGTGTTATGCAGAGAGGCCAACACACTGACACACACTTTTTTTAGCTTCAGCCTTAGCGCCTGAGCGCTCAATCATAGCCCCTTATAAACACCTGGCAAGGCTCAAGCCTCAAAATACGCACAGAAAAAAATACATATAAATGCATTCCCTTAATGTTTTTAACATTCATTGTTTGCAAGTCAATCCATGTTTTTGGAATCAGGGTTAACTTAGGGGCATGAAGACACGGCCAGTTTTAATGTCACACATCAGAGAACTGTCCACTGTAAGCACATATTTCCCGCCTTCCTTGACTCGGATATTTGGACCAACTTCACAAGGGAATACGAACGAACCCTGCTCGTTATTTGGATCCATTTCGCGGGGGAACAATCTACAAACACAGCAGCTCCACTTCTAACGGAGCCAGCAATCTGCAGTAAGAGCCTAGGGTGTCACAGCGGGTAGGTTAGCGTGATGAGGGGTCTAAGCACAATATACATAACACAACATTAGTATGCAAACACTTACCATTACTGAGAACAAGGCACCAGATCAGACGTGCTTGCAGCCACTCTCACGTATGACGAAAGGGTGGGATCTATGCCTTTGAATGATGGACGTCTGAAGTCACGCAGGGATGAAGTTTCCGACGCCTGAACCCATGACGCTGATTGTGTCACTGGCCTACAGAGTGCATACAACCCCAGACCACAATGCCAATGAAGCGCTTTACAACAGAAAGCCCTGCGTCCTGTGTCAGAGTTCCAAAAGTTGATTTGCTGCCTGGCTTCCGTCTCTTGCTTCAGAGCGAGGCGGGGCAGGCAGCCTGAAACAAACAGCCCAGCCCAGCCTTAAATACATTGATTTATTTAGAGATGCAATCATATCTCTGAATAAATCGATCTATTTAATATGGTTTTATGTATAGGAATTTAAGAGGGGCGCAGCCCCTCAGCCCTTATAGAGAAACTGCCCTTGGGCCACCTGCCCAGAAAGCCCTAGAGGTCATAGCCCCTCTGGCTAAATGGGCACCAAAAGAATCTGTGTTAATGCCAGTCAAGGACATGATCCATCTTACCCAACAGGCCAAGGAGGGAGCCGAAACTGGCTTGCTTGTGGGATTTTTTTAAAGGAAATAAGGAGTTGGGAGGAAGAGGAAGTTCTGAGATCTGTAGTTCATGAAACGTACGTTTTCAAACAATCACCAACACATAACTTAGGTTGAGAAGGGAAAAAGTATAAATCACCATTGCTAAGTTAGTCTTAGTACGCCTAAAAACCTGAAAGGAAACACCTATAGGAGAATAATGAGAAGAAGTTACATCTAAAGCTCTAACATGGGAGACAAGTTTGAATGAAACCAAACACAGAAGCACAGTCAATTTTGCAGATAAGTGCTTGAGAGAAAGATCAGAATTGTCAGGCCATGAGATAAAAAATCGTAAAACCAAATTAACATTCCACATGGTATTTTACTTAGGAAGAGGAGGTTTAGAAAAACCCACTCCCTTTAAAAGTCGACAGATCAAAGGATGATCACCAACCGGTCTTCCATCCACTCTGATATGTTCTGCTGAAATGGCTGATCTGTTGATATTAATGGCACGATAGGCTTTCCCTTGAGAAGCCAAAGAGGCTAGGAAAATAACTACTAGAGTTACATTTGCTGAAAGGTGATCTGAATCCCTGTCCAGACACTAGCTGCACCATACAAGCCAGGCAGACTTGTGGATCTTAGTTGTGCCAGGGGCCCCCGATTGCTGGATGAAATGGAAAACTTCCTTCGAAATTCCTGGGGTTCTCCATGACGCCCTGAAATCTTCCACGCGACAAGGGACAGAGTTTCATCTAACACGAGGTTGTGACGCAGACCTTGAGGATTGAGGAGCAAGTAAGGAAAGGCAGGAATCAAGACTGGCAAAGCCACCAACAGCTGCAAAAGAGTTGGGTACCATGGTTGAGACTGCCAATGAGGGGTGATCAGAATTAGGGATGACTGCTGTCTGCGTGCCTGTGCAAGGACCCGAGAGATGAAAAGAAAAGGGGGAAAGGCGTGGAGAAGAAGAGACTGGGGCCATGACTGGAGGAAAGCGTCTGTAGCAAGAGCTAAAGGATCTGGCCTCCAACTGAAGAAAGAAAGAAGTTGGGTGTTGATACAGGAAGTGAAAAGGTCTATTGACATAGAGCCAAAGATCAAAGAAAGGTGATTAAATACTGAAGGATGACGTTTCCAGTCGCTTTAGTCGAGAAGATGCCTGGAAAACCAGTCCGCAACTACGTTCAGTTTGCCTGGAAGATACACCGCTTTGATGGAAATATTCCTTTGGAGACAAAACTCCCAAAGACTCTTGGCCAAAAGAGCCAGAGGTTTGGACCTCCAAGACGGTTTATGCATCTGACGGCCAACAAATTGCGCATGCGCAGGAGAACAGTGCACCTTATCCTGTCCTTTACGAAGGAATGGATGGTGAAGGAGCCCGCCAGTAACTCTAGACAGTTGATGTGTAAGGAGGCCACCTGGACAGACCATGTACCTCCAGTCGAGAGTTGACCACACCTCGCGCCCCATCCTGTCCGGCTTGCATCCGATTCTAGCACTAGAACTGGAGCGGTGGAAAAGATCGTCCTCCCGTTTCAAGCGTCTAAGTGAGAAAGCCATCAGAGTAGTTCATCTCTGGACTCTGGATTATCTGATCTGAATAGGCCAGACCTTTGCATAAGTGACGACTTTCCAGTCTATGTAAAGCCCGGTAATAAAGAGGACCGGGAAAAATGGCCTGAATGGATGACGCTAGGAGACCCACCAGGCGAGCTAGCGATCGGAGGGAACAAAAGGGAAGAGACAAAGCATGGCGTATCTCTTTTTTGATCAGAACTACCTTGTGAAGAGGCAATTGAAGAACTGCCTAAGAGGTGTCTATGTGAAAACCTAGAAACTCCAGACATTTTGAAGGAATGAGAGAAGACTTCTGAAAATTGATGAGGAAACTTAACCTTAGAAGGAGGTCTTCACAAAGATGTACGTGTTAAAGAATACATGTTTGGTCTTGAGCAATGATCAAGAAATTGTCAAGGTAGACAATGAGTCTTATTCCCTGAGCTCTGAGGAATGCGATCACAGTTTGAGAATCTTGGTTAAACACCAAGGGGCGGAAGAGAGGCCGAAGGGAAGAGTCTTGAAGCTGTAAAAGGAGAGGCCCCACTGAAACTGAAGGTATTTTCTGAATGATGGATGAACCGGGACCATCAAGTAAGCATCCTGAAGATCTAGGTGCACTAATCAATCGTTTTGGAGAAGTAAATCTCTGAGGTCAAGAATAGTCTCCATTTTGAAATGATGGTAAACTACAAAGTTGTTGAAGACCTTTAGATTGATGTTTTTTGTTCTTTTTGCAGACAAACAATATGGTGCTGAGGAAACCTTTGGTATTGAACGAAGTTCACGCGATAGCTTGTTCTGAAAGAAACGATTGTACCTCCTGATTAACCAGGAGAAACTGATCCTGTGAAAAACGAAGGGGATGGGGTAGGAAATCCTGAATAGCAGGTTGGTATAGTTCTATGCAATAACCCTGTACCATCTCAATCAGCCAAGGATCTGATGTGGGAGACAACCAAGCATCTAGACAGAGAGCCAATCTGCCTCCTATGGAGGAAGGCCAAAATTGAAAATTCTTACCTGCAAACTGATCTCCTTTGGCTCTGAACCCCCTGTTCAGGAAACCTCTAGAGCGGCGGGGGTAGGACATGGGCTTTAAATCTTCATAATCTTGCGGGGAGCCTTGGTTATAGGAGCCTCTAAGTTAGAAATGACATCTAGAGGGATAACGGATGGCAAAGCAGTTCCTCCCTTTGCTGTCCCTGCCAAAATCCAGAGAAGAAAAAATCTTCTTCATCGACGATTTGGCCATATCGATAGCAGCGAATGTGAAGACATACTTGCCCATCTCCTTTATAAAGGAACCCCCAAACAGAAGTCTGTTGGCCTGAGGATTCTCCTCCTTAGCCGCAAGGCTACTTAATTTGAGATTAATTTTAAGCAGAAGGCTTTTGTGTCTTTTCTGAGATATGTAGGCATTGATATTGCCCAACATACAAATAGCATGCTGTGCCCAATTGGAAAGTGTATCAGGATCTACATAGTCACCCTCCATTTTTGCCTCCTCAGCCAAATCCGAAATCCTGGTTAAAGGACCCACCAAGTCTAGAATCCTGTCCTGACAGTTGAACCAGGCTCCATCAACACCCATTTTGGGGACTGACACCTAGGTTATAGATTCAAACATGTTAATGTTTTTCACCAAGTTTGGATCTATAACCGGGGTATCAGTAACCTTATTAGGGAGGGAGGGATGTGGACATTCTGAAATGAGTTTATTTCTGGAAGATTTATGTAGGGAATGTCGAATGCAGAAAGCCGCATAATCAGAGACATGATCGGAAGGGTAGCAAGCAGTGGAGTTGGGATGGTGGATTAAAACAGGATCGAATATAGGCTCACCTAAATGATCCACAAGATCACTGGACACTTGGTGAGAAACACCATCAAAAGGAGAAATTTTTCACCTTTTCTCCAGAGGCCCATCATCAGAAATATCAGGAATAACATCATTATTAGCCCTGGTGTCCCTCAAGACGTCATTGTCATCATCATCAGAGTTATGTAAGCAAGTGATATGGAGGGGAGTAGTAGGAAGCCCTGAAAGGGAAACCTCTCGGGTGGGAGGACCAGATTTACTAGAAACGCCTTTTGAGCACACCTGCAGAGGAGCAGCACGTTTCTTTCCTTTTTTGTAAGGAATATCAGTAGGGCGCTACAATATTTGGAAATTGAGGCTTCCAGTGACTTGGAGACATCCAACATGGAGACAGAAACTGCCTTTTGGACAAAATCTTTAATGAAGGACTTCAGTTTTTCTTTCATTGTCTGAGAATTCTCATCTTCAGAAATTTTTAAATGAAGTAAAAAGCACAAAATTGGCAGAAATACAGACTAACACCAATAGAAAGGGAAAATAAATCACCAGGGAGCTAAAGGTTTAACTATTTTGGAACTGAGGAGAGGATAGGCATGTAATAGGGAGTGTCCAGGGGCGGGCTGAAAGCCGAGAAAAAATCCTACCAGCTTAGCTCCTAAGGGCAGCACAACCAGCAGGGAAGCTGAAGGAAGGAGTTGTAGTTGATTTAAAATGTGACAGTTCCCTTTTTTAGCATGCCTTAACAAACTGGAGCACATCACAAAAACTTTAAGAGCACTTTATTGGCTGCCATTATATAAAATATTTTAAAGGTTTGCTGGCATACTCCAATAAGAGCCTGAGATCTACCAACTTGGCATTAGTTCAGATTCTGATCAATGATTCTGTCAGACTGAGTTACCAAGCATTTTCTGTTTCTGCAGCAAGGCTTTGGAATGAATCCTTGTTAAGGGTTGTCAAAACTTGGTAATTTCCATCAATGCAATAAAAGGATATTGAGGTGTGTTGTGTTTGCTATTAGTCACATTTAGCACCAAGATACATTGGTGAAAAGCATGCTTCAAATGCTGTGTAACCTAAGTCCTTTCCAAAGACAAACGCCCTAATCTGGATAAATTATTTTGAAGTTGCAAAATCAATACTTCCCATCTCTCAGCGGGCTTTTCTGCACTTTTTCTGTCTGGGACTGGACATGCAAAATGGCGGCGTTTATGCCCCCCCTACAAAGGATACTCCTTGTGATACCAGCTCCACTTCCAGCTTCTCCCCCCAAGAGGAAGAAGCCGTGTTTGCGTCACCATCCGAAAAACAGTGTTCATAAACTCTGAGTGGTAAAGTGTGAGGAGCCTGGACGGGATAGCTGGTAATTTTTGGGTAGATTCACCTTTACCACTCTAATCTGTCGTCCGCATGTGATTTAAGTAGTTAGCTAACACACAGTGCGGAGTTGTTGAGTGTGACTCTGAATTATAGTCAATTAACTTATTGCATGTTATATAGAATCTTATGGAGACCTGGCAACTCACAGGTGCCACCGTGTGACACACGATATCGGCCCCTTCACATGGCCACCCGGTGAGGAGCCGATATCACACGGTGGTGGGGAAAACGAGCTGAAAACCACTGTAAAGAGTGGGTTTTCAGCTCGTTTTTGGAGGCTTTGAAGTGCCAATGTCCAATAAGGGGTGTGAAAACACCCCAGGACATCGGCACCAGCCTCAAAAAAGCTTTTTTTCTTCTTTTTGGAGGAGGGGGCTTGAGGTCAGGGTGAGGCAAAAGTGCCTCCTAGGTACTTTTCGGCATGAGGCCCCGACCCTCCATGGCCCCACCCCCTCCTCACAGGGTGAAATCTTTGTTTTAGTTGGCAGGTACGCTTATGAATGTACTACTGTGGGATCCTCTAGTACAGGTCTTAATATTCCCTGGCCCTTGCATGAGGTATACCAGGTCTTTCCTTGATTTCTGGTACTTGTAGCCTTTTCTATCCCGTTTTAAAACAAAGACATGAAGGGGCGTTGCCGAACCGCCCACATGATGGCCGCAGGCTTCTGAGGCTCTCTGCACATGATGGCGTTTTGAGGCTGGTGGTGCCGAGCGGAGCGGTTTTCTTGCTGCGAACGTTGGGTAATTAGGTATTTTTGCTCATGGGTGTATTTTGAACCCTTTTACTTGTTTTTTCCCCCCGCATTCCCTCTCCTCAATTACGGCGGTCACGGCTGTCATTTTGTAAATTAACAGCACGTCAGCGCTTTTATCATTTCCGCTCCGTCCTGCCTTTTTATAACGCCTCCCTAAAAGTTTCCTCATAATTTTGCCTGCAACTTTTAGTCAAACCTGCCATTTCTGCTTACTCTCCTATTTATGTTGCCTGCAAACTATGTGAACTGGCTCTGGCTCTTTCCTGCATAGAACAGTGTTCAGACTTTGGGTGGTTTGTTCACCAGCCTCTCTCAGCTAAGTGCTATTAGTCAACCTTGTACTTTAGTTATTTCGGCTTCCTTTATCTTCTAGCTTTTTGTTACGTCTCAAATCTGCTCTCTTAATGTGTACTTCAATATTGATTATTTCCATGGCTTTCGTCTTCCATTTCTGGCTGTCATAAGTCTCCTAATCATCTTTTTCCTCATGTACCCTGCCTCTTCTCGTTATTGTCTCTACACCGACATGCTGATTTTGATGTGTATGTTAATGTGGAGTAAAATCCATTTTTAGAGGCTGAAGTATTTCCTCCAGAATCGGTATTTGCATGCTATTTTGTTCCATAGAAACGTGTCTTTAACCTGCACATTACTTAAAAAATATTGGAGGTAATTACATTTCCTCCACCGACAGTTTTTCTCCAAAAATCTGGAGATCCTTCCATGGTTACCACTGCTGTTGTTTTTTAACCCAAATGAGTTGTTATGCAGCTAATTTTGATCCCACTTACCTACAGTTTTGTAGTATTATTTTTAGAGGTATTTTCTTCCAGGGTGAAGCTGGAGTTAGCAACTTCATTTTAATTCACTGACAAGGTGTCACGATTTGCTCCCTGCACTCTCGTGCCCACCACCAGAGGGGTGCATTGTGTGACTTTCCTGTGTTCTAATAAGCTTCCAGATACTCCCCTGCATGCATATCCTGACTTCCATCCATTTGGTCACTATTTGGGAATTGACATCCATTCCCAATCCATGCCGGGTTTTGTGAAAGCCAGCCTGCTAATGTTTGACACTCTGTTACCTAGAATTTCCTGCTCACTGCTTCGTCTCCACCCTGCAGGCCAAGGATGGGTGGAGGAATTCAGCTCACCTGTGGCTGGCTGCTGCTAGCCTGTTCACACCTGATACATGTGATTACTGTGAGCTTTTAAGCCCCAGCTCCCTTCAGGCCAAGGTGGGTCATTGTAACGTTGTACCGACCCTTGTTTCCAGTGTTTCCTGAGCTTTTGATATCCTTGTTTCCAGTGCTTTTGGTATACTTGTTTCCAGTATTCCTGAGCTATAGCTATTCCTTGTGCCTGAATTAGCACTGCCTGCAGTGCTACCTTGTTTCCTGAGTTCCTGAGCTATAGTTATTCTTTGTTCCTGAGCTTCAGCTATTTCTTGTTCCTGATTTGCAGTGCTCTCTTGACTCCTTTTCCTGAGCTGTAGCTATTTCCTGTTTCCTTGAACTAGCACTGCCTGCAGTGCTACCTTGACTCCTGAGCTTTTTCTCAATTCTTGTTCCTGCTCCAGCACAGCCTTCTGTGCTATTTTGTTTTCTTGACTCCTGATTCAATACTATTCTAGTATACTCTTCTAGCCTCCCCTTCTGTATCTCCTTTTCCAGTCCCTGCTTTTCTTCCCATTTCCTTGGTTCCAGTTCCTAGTTCACTGTTTTGCTATTCCTGCTGTCTTGCTTTTATCACCTTGTATGTTTGTTACTTGTTTTCTACCAAGTGTGCCCTGTGATTTCCTTCCTTTCCTGTTAAGCACGCCTCCTTGCTAGCTCCTTGTCTATTGTGCTTGTATTTAGTTCTACCCCCTTGCTGTTACTGCCTTGCATGGTCCTGTTTGATCGCCAGGATCCGTGGGCACAGCTGACAACCTACGTGGTTTTTCTTGTTCACTATGAGTATTGTCTTTGAGTTACATTTATAACATCACCATAGGTATCAGCTCCACAGACCCTGCCTTTGCATGCATGTCCTATATGTGGGTATTTTCAGTCAGTATCTGTAACAGCAATTGTGGGTGAGGAACTTACTGAGCTTCAGTCTTACCGTGTGGAGCTCCCGAGTGCTTTACCCCACATTCCCTTTATTGTTAATGTTGTTGTGTGTGTATATATGTCTGCACGTCCATCCTGGGTGTAGTTATTCTGAATGCTAAATTGCCTCTTGAGTGCCCATCCTTTGAGTCTTAGCCATCTTTTTCACTTGTACAGGCTTCCCCTTTCTCCTCTGACTTCCTGTGGGATCCTGGGCAGCGCTGTACTCTTCTTTCTGTGTACGTTTTCTACCCAGTTCCCAGTGCTTGCCCAAGTCCCTGACTGTGTCCCAGACAGTCCCGGACAGTCCCTGACACAATGATAGTGGTAATTTCAGCTCAGGAAAATAGTTATATATTTGTCATTTGTGTATTTTATCATAGAATACACCTTTGTCACAATGGCAACAATAAGAGCAGCTTTGTAGAACAACGTTTTACATCTTGTGCAGAGACAAGTGCCTGTTTAGTCTGCTGACATTTGGTGCTTTATTATAGCCAGAACAACTGGAATTAGATGGCAGGAGAGGGCCAAATTATGCTGCAGGGTTGAGTAAATTATGCGGCCAGAATATGCCAATTATGAATGTTTAATGCAGCACATTTTGTAATAGTATTGCTTCATCATTTGGTCATTTTTAGGTCGAGCCTCGACAGCGCATGCGCTGTCTGCAAGACCTGTGTATCTCTTCTGTGGGCTTTTGGCAAACCCACCAATTGCCATTGGTTCTTTCTTGAGCCATTCAGAAATGCTGGCTTACTATTGGCCCATTGCTCTCAATTGTCCCTCGTTTGAGTGCTTGGATCAGCCCAGGCGATTTCACTATGTGATTGTTTTTGTTAGCCATCCCACCAGGGCCGGACTGGGAACAGAAACCGGCCCTGGCAAACTGCTCAGCCGGCCCCCCCTGGGGTGAGGGGGAGTGCGGCCGAGCAGTTTGCGAGGGCCGGTTTCGGCCGATTTTGTTACCGGGGCCGATATTGCCGACCCCTGGTAACAAAAACGGCCCCCAGGGGCCCAAAACCGGCCCCCACCCTAGCGGCCTACCGGGGAAACGCCCGGTGCCCGCTATGGCCAGTCCGGCCCTGCATCCCACGCTTCCTCCTGCAGAGCGTGCAATGGCTCCTCCTCCCTCTGGGCTTCGCAGAACAGGTTATTATTTACTTCCTGCCCCTTGCTGCTTCTATGAGCTGCAGATCCATGGAGCCTGGGGCACTACAACGAGGTTAGTCACAGCTTTCGCTTCAGAAGCAGTTAAGGTGAAAGTTGTTTATTTTCCAACCTTCCATTACCAGAGCATCTACTATCAAATGTCACATGGTGCTCGCTTGTTTACTCATGTTATTTGTTTCCTGACAGCTGTTCGAGGAGCGGAGATAGCGTGCTTTGAAACTCCGCCCAGGAACGACATTAATCTGCCCCCACTAGAGCGTGCTTTGTAACTCCGCCCATAGTCGATATCAGAAATGCACCCCCAAACAGGCATGCAGACAAATAGATAGCGCCCTTCACCTTTCAGAGCGGCCATGTTAAAATCAGGCTCCTGTCTCCTCATTATGAGACCTGAGAAGCTCTGACGTTTTCTGTTAGAAGTATTGACTGGCCGTAAAGTGGTTGCCTCTGAGGCGGCGGGCCGTGGTCGGTGTGCCCTCCTTATGACCGGCTTCCACGCGCATAGTGTTTATTTTATAGCATATACAATAATATGTTCATATTAACTTTACTTTGGTTCATGTTCATTCGAAGAGATGAGCATCGTTTGAATGCAAGTGACAAGTGGAATTTTGTTCAACCCTGTTGGACATAACATGTTCAGGCTGCACTCCTGCTGGGTCTCTTGTGCTTGTCTTGCTCGCAGCGTCAATAAACTACTGTAAAGAACTAGAGCGCTGTCGGAACCGGACACTGTGATGAAACATACCTTTGCTGCTATAGAAAAATAGGACAAGTTGAGTTGGAAATTGTGAGCTCTCAGCTGCACCTCCCAGCCAATATGAAGACACAGAGAAAACTCACCCTGAAGTTGGACATTATAGCTTAGGGTGTGTGTTAAAGTTGTGCATTTGAAGACTAATTAAGAACAACGTGTCTTTAAGTCTAGTCTAAAAACTGATAAATAACACTGACACAGCCAATCGAACTAGCCTTTAATATGCGGCTGCTGAACTGTTGGACTTGCTTGGGCTCGTTTTCAGTGAGGTGTCTGGCATTAGAGAAAGGAGTTACTTGTGAAATAAGAGTTGGGAGAAAGTTCTTATCTGTAAATATACCTCACCTCACAGGTCGGTGTCTCTGACAGGCTAGTAGTGCTGGTGAGTTCACTATGTGCGCCGTGTCTGTCTGAAATGTGACTGACTTCAATAAAAAACAAAGGAGATACCCTTCAGGTCCAATCAGGGACAGGGAAAGTTCAAACAAAATTACCAAGCAGGTCCCTACAAGATACTATGTACCAAAAGAAAATATTGTGCTGGTGTTTAGAGAAATACATAAAAACAATATAATTATATCATATCAATGAGTCAGAACCAACATGCCAAAATATACAATCGAAATATATAAATAACTAAAATTCACATGACCATATATCAATAAATATTTATTAACATTTATATACACAGTCAATTTCATAAAAAAGTTAAAAAGCATTTCATATTACTACATACAATCTTAAGAAAACAGAGATGTCAATGACATGAAAACAAAGTTGTCGACGCTGCGTTTCGGTGAGTGAATGTATAGACACCTTCCTCAGGACAGTTTTCTAAAAAAAATTAAAAACAAGACTAGAATTCAATATTTCTAGACCTTTGTATGACTCAATTTGTAGAAATGAGGGAATAAGGATGGTCACCTCGTCAAAGTACCTTGCGATAATAAATTAAGTCGGTATATGTATGTACATTGATGCCACCGTATATTTATCATGCACTGGAAGTCCCCAAGTGCAGAAATCAAAAGAACTGGAACAAATCACAAGTCAAGGGTGCGTCGTAATAGAGATCCCCAGGGTAGACAAATGTGCCACTGAATTCAATCAATATCTAGGGCAACAGTCTATCGTAGTCGTTCAGGTGTATATACAGCCGTAGTGATAAGTACCTTATAAAAAAAGTCCGGCCTCCTCACAAACAATGTACAGCTTCCGTGTGACTCGGAAGCTGTACATTGTTTGCGAGGAGGCCGGACTTTTCTTATAAGGTACTTATCACTACGGCTGTATATACGCCTGAACGACTACGATAGACTGTTGCCCTAGATATTGATTGAATTCAGTGGCACATTTGTCTACCCTGGGGATCTCTATTACGACGCACCCCTGACTTGTGATTTGTTCCAGTTCTTTTGATTTCTGCACTTGGGACTTCCAGTGCATGATAAATATACGGTGGCATCAATGTACATACATATACCGACTTAATTTATTATCGCAAGGTACTTTGACGAGGTGACCATCCTTATTCCCTCATTTCTACAAATTGAGTCATACAAAGGTCTAGAAATATTGAATTCTAGTCTTGTTTTTAACATTTTTAGAAAACTGTCCTGAGGAAGGTGTCTATACATTCACTCACCGAAACGCAGCGTCGACAACTTTGTTTTCATGTCATTGACATCTCTGTTTTCTTATGATTGTATGTAGTAATATGAAATGCTTTTTTAACTTTTTTTTATGAAATTGACTGTGTATATAAATGTTAATAAATATTTATTGATATATGTTCATGTGAATTTTAGTTATTTATATATTTCGATTGTATATTTTGGCATGTTGGTTCTGACTCATTGATATGATATAATTTTATTGTTTTTATGTATTTCTCTAAACACCAGCACAATATTTTGTTTTGGTACATAGTATCTTGTAGGGACCTGCTTGGTAATTTTGTTTGAAATGTGACTGACCCCACTGGCCTCTGCAAGACCCTTCCCGCCCAGAATTCTCCTAACGTCACCATGACCTGTTCCACCTTTGATGTACAGGAGTAACTTTAAGAAGTTGTGCTGCACTAAAATATTGGTTAATCCATGGACCTGCCTTCCAACAGAAAATATAATAGAATTTCATAGGGTGCGGGAGAGATATAAGGGCCAGCCATAGCTTCAGAGCAAAGTCAGAGGTGGGGGGTTTACTAACTAAAGTGGAGAGGATGTGGCACAATGACCAGCGCCACTGACTTTGTATTCGGAAAACCGGGTTCGAGTCTCAGCCTCGGCTCAACATCCTGTGATTCACTTGATCTCCCTGTGCCTACCATAAATGGTGTAATGTAACTGGTACTCACATAAAGTGCTCCAATTCCTTTGGGTCGAGTGTGTGATATATATATATACATTTGGTATTGTACTTTGTGGATACGTTTTATTTAATACATGAAAGACTCTCACACAAACCCTGAAAATTGGGCTACGAGAGTCACACGTAATATTCGTTTCTCTTACACTGACACTGCTTGTGTCATTTTCTTTGTGGAAGACTCTATTAGAGCAGAAGATAGGTTGTAGGAATGATGAAACCAAATGTCTGCCACAGCCGCATGCACTGCAATGCAACAGTCAAGGCATGACTTTAGAAAGTGGAAGACAGGACAGTGGAGCCCTGTGTGAAGTTGTTTAGGTCGAGCCAGCTATTCCCGTGGAACCATAGCACTCGATGTAGTGGTTTGACATTTGTGTAGCGCTTTTAACTATCAGTATTACACCTCAGCACTTTATGAGGTGTTTGTTTGTCTTCTTGCGCATAAATCCAATTATTGACACATTGTTTTTGTTTTTCAGAAGCATGGATGTGTTTGCATGTTAAGTTGTCTGTCTTAATTTATGTAAAATGTGCCTTCGTGTGCAAGGGAAGCAACCAGCAGGGGCCCGTCCCATGCCAAAGTGGTGGGGGGGCTGGAGGAGGGAGCTGGAGAGGGAGGGGGGCGAGAAGGGGTTGGGGGACAACATAAGAATAAAAAAATAAAAAAACGTCTTATCTGATCGCCGCCGCCGCCTCCGCCGTCCGCTCCATCAAGCTCTTCCTGCTTCTGGGACAGGCTCCCAGACTGCACTGCGGCCAATCATGACACTGCATGAAAGCAGCGTCAGGATTGGCCTGAGCGCTGGGACTTTGTGCTCCCAGGCAGCCTGGGAGTCTGTGCCTGCTTTCTCCAGGCCCAGCTAGGGCTGGAGAGAGCTTCACTCCCCCACCATAGTGTCATTCCCCTGGACCCGCCCCCAAGTCTCATCAGAGTCCTGGGGGCGGGTCCAAGTGGATTAAAATAAAACGATAATAAAACAGGTTTAAAACCTGTTTTATTATCGTTTTATGTATGTATGGGTGGTGGCGGGGGAGGGCGGTGCTCCTTTGCCCTAATGGAGGGGCCGCCAGCCGTTGGAAGCTTTAAGACGGATTGTTATTAGATGGTCAATCCGGAGACCAGCCCAACACACGTTCAGTTGTCACCCCCGCCCCAGGGAACAGCTAATGCAATTACCGCATAGGTCACTCTAAAATCTATATACTTTATTAATCTTAGGCAGCAAACAGAATAGCCCCTTACTATACCTCCTGGAAGCCTTTGGCACCTCGTCAAGAAGCGCTATAAAATGTACGTAATATGGAGCACCATAAAAATGCAACCTTTCAGTAGCATTCTTATGTTCATAATATGCCTCCTTTTCAGTGACCATTTGCAGCATACTGTTTAACCTATCCTCTCATAAATCTGGATTAGGACTTTCTATATGCTTATGCGTGAGAAACTCCTCCTATAATAGTTGGCTGGGAGCTTATTTTCGCCAATGTGTTAATTGGCTGTAAATGTGGCAATATTTACTTTCATTGTAATGACAACTAATGTACTGCCTACGATGTAATTAATGGTAGTACACCATAGAAACGTCTCCATTATAAGGTTTGGATCTTGGGATGAGAGAAAACATGCAGTGTTTTATATGCAGTAAAACTGAAATGGCGCTCTCATTTAAACTCAGAATGATAAAGTGACCTTGTGGAAAGAAGCTAAAGGCTGTGACGTTTTTCCCCAGGAGGATCTGGTGTGCCTTTGGGCTTCAGAAGAAGTGCTTTGGAGTTTTCTCACAGATATCTGCTGTTGGTGTGCCTTTAACTGATTCATCCTATGGAAGTATTCACTAGGCTTCATTCATTACAGGGATAATTTGCGTTCTGATCAGGGCCTTTTTTTCAACCATGCACTCTTGTGCATATTTATAAATGCGTGGAAAACTCAAGGGATGTACAGAATACTGCATAAAAAAACACAACCGCACCCAAGGTTTGTGTACCTGCAAAATTCATAGCTAATACACAAATTTACAACACACAGTTAGATACTGCTTCTTGGTTGCGCTGCCCACTTGAAGCAGGCACTGAATTCCATTCCTTGGCTGGGCTTTTGGGAGACTACTACCAGAACTGCATAACGCTGTTCCGTGAGCTAAATAACAATAAGGTGATTTGTGACACATGGATAAACACTTATAAGGTCCCAAAGGCGAGACCTATTGACTATGCCACTGCTTTTTAAACTTGGTAACACTCTCTGGGCATTGGTTGCACCTCATTAATATCAGTTTAACACCCAAATATCGCAATAGGCAACAGAAAGGTGAACAGTCCAGCTTTGCAAAGGGTCTTCGACTGTGCTGCAACGTGTTGTCGCATTTTTTGTAACTTTTGAAATGTTTGAGCTAGAAACAATTTCTTTTGTTCAAATCTGCAGATTATGAGGCTGATGATTGATTATGTGGCAAATGTGGCAAATCTACAATTATGCAAAAATCTCCGCGGCTGCACAATCACATAATTCCAGTAGCCCTGATTATAACACAATTTGCATGCTTGCATCCATTTTTTATGAGCGGTCGCATTGCTCGCTAAATGCATAGTGCAAAAAACAGAAGGACTGCAAACAGCAGCCACTAGAGTTCCGGTCATTCGCATTGTCCTCTGCTACATATTTGCTGCGTATGATGCTTAATTATGCGACATGGGATAATACACCCATTTCAGAAATGTTGCTTAACAAGCATAATGTAAAAATTACCGGAATTATGTGAGGTTACGCTCACGTAATGCACATTTCATTAGAGACTAAGGGGCCGAATCCGATTCGGGCCGGAAAACCACCCGACCGACTTGGTACGGGAATATAGTCTGAACGACACGTACCGGCGTTGCCCGACCTGGGAAGTACGATGAAATGCATGTGAATCACGACCGACTCGTACGGAACTCAAGGCGAACGACCGACCCGGACGGAAACAAGCTATCCGGCCGGGAAACCACGCGAATCGAACCGACCGACACGCACCAGGAATCAACCCGAACGAAACGTACCCGTGAACTCCGACCCGCGCAGTACGATGCAATGGGTGCAAAATCAGACCGATTCGCACGGAGCCCATGCCGTACGACCGACACGCATACAAAAGCCAGCCGAACAAACACAATACTCCGCGACCGACGCGTACGCCGCATATGAAACTGAGCTGAAACACAGCGGGAACGACTCGGAGAGGCGCGCACGAGACAACTGCAACGTCCTACTCGGTCAGAAGAACGACTCCTACATGCACAAAAACACAAATGAAAAAATACAAAAAAAGAGGGCCAAACAAGCAATGACAAAGCCAATAAATACAGGGGGTGAAAAAAATGGAACAAGGACACACCCCCAACTCCACCTACATAAAGGCCGCAAATCCCTACCATGATCCTTTGCAAATTCCACTGACCTGCCAGCACAGAACACCATCAGACAGCAAACACAGACACACACACAGCTCATCCAACACAAAAGCCACACACCATTAGCACCTCAACAAATAGCACCCTCACACACACCCAGCAAAACCTACACTCACACACCCTCACTTGCACACACACCCACATCAATCACCACCACCACCCATCACCATGCCCCTAAAGAAGAATCCAAAGTTCCTAGATAGTGAATTGGAAGTTATGGTAGACGAGATCCTGAGGGTAGAGCCACAGTTGTTTGGCACATTGGTCCAACAGACCCCCATGTCGCAGAAAACCAAGATGTGGGCGAGGATCGTCGACAGGGTGAACGCACAATCACCATGTTTGCGCACAAAGGAAGACATCCAGAACAGGTGGTATGATGTGCGCAGGAGGGTCAGGGACCTACTGAAGAAGGATTACCTCCTGAGCCAGCACACCGGCAGTGGCCCTCCTGCCAAACCAGTATACCTCAGGCCCTGGGAGGAGAAGGTGTGGGCCATCCTACCACCAGTGAGCGTATATGGACTAACAAACATCCCAGAGCCTGGTGAGTACACAACTAATATACACAATATTGTGTGCCAATACACACACATCACTGTCAAGGGGATAGTCAAACCATGCACCCCTAGCAAATCAACAGCAACCAAAAGATAATCATCCCAAGAAGTGTATGTTAGTCAGATAAACACAATACATGCCATGTCATAGTGATATGTAACTGTGTCATGACATGTACAAACCCAATACCAAATAGAGCTAGGCAGTGGCACAAATCTAACCAACAAACACTGTCAGATATTTAGCCACCACTAGAACACCACCTCACAGGGAAGCTCACAGAAAGGAAGGAATCCTGTGTATGTTTGTGAAGTCAGTGTAGCCAAGAGCATGATGGGACTCGTAGTAACAGATAATGCTCACCCTCACATTTGGACCATCAACACCATTCTGAACCATGCTCACAACACAGGGAGTGGAAAAGGACTGACAATATGGCTGACACTGGGTACTGCTGTGGGGAGCACAAGGCCCTGCTGGGAACTGTCCACCAACAAACAACAGGACCACACTGTCAGCCATCTTGCCATTGCTGTCACACTCACACACAGTGAAGTCCACTCAAAAGGAAGGAAGTATGGGCATGCTGGGAAGGGGGGTGCAGGCAATAGCATGATGGGAGTTGTAGTCACAGATATTGCTCACCCTCACAATTGGCCCATCAACACCACTCTGAACCATGCTCACATCACAGGGAGTGGATAAAGACTGACAAGATGGCTGACACTGGGTACTGCTGTGGGGAGCACAAGGCCCTGCTGGGAACTGTGCACCAACAAACAGCAGAACACCACTGCCTGACATCCTGAAAGCCAACTTGCACTCCCTGCAATTCAAGCACGTTGCATGGTGGGATATCTGGCTGGGTGGGAAGGAGGACTGACAGCACTGACCATAATTACAAGCAGCTCTCCTCACACACACCCTCAACACAAACTCCACATAACCCACCTGGGAGAATGCAATACCTCACATACCAAATGAAGATCCCACAAAGAACCACCACCCTGGGTAATGCTGTGTGAAGCACAGGGACACTCTTGGGACTTGTAGCCAAACAAACGCAAGGACAACACTGTCAGCCTTCCTGTCAGCACAGGCACACTACCCCACAGGGAAGCAGAGTCAAAAGGAAGGAAGTACGGGCATGCTGAGAAGGGTGTAGGCAATAGCATGATGGGAGTTGTAGTCACAGATAATGCTCACCCACACAATTGGCCCATCAACACCACTCTGAACCATGCTCACATCACAGGGAGTGGATAAGGACTGACAAGATGGCTGACACTGGGTACTGCTGTGGGGAGCACAAGGCCCTGCTGGGAACTGTGCACCAACAAACAACAGGACCACACTGTCAGCCATCTTGCCATTGCTGTCACACTCACACACAGTGAAGTCCACTCAAAAGGAAGGGGAAGGGGGGTGTAGGCAATAGCATGATGGGAGTTGTAGTCACAGATATTGCTCACCCACACAATTGGCCCATCAACACCACTCTGAACCATGCTCACATCACAGGGAGTGGATAAGGACTGACAAGATGGCTGACACTGGGTACTGCTGTGAGGAGCACAAGGCCCAGCTGGGAACTGTGCACCAACAAACAGCAGAACACCACTGCCTGACATCCTGAAAGCCAACTTGCACTCCCTGCAATGCAAGCACATTGCATGGTGGGATATCTGGCTGGGTGGGAAGGAGGACTGACAGCACTGACCATAGTTACAAGTAGCTCTCCTCACACACCCCCTCAACACAAACTCCACATAACCCACCTGGGAGAATGCAATGCCTCACACACCAAATGAAGATCCCACAAAGAACCACCACCCTGGGTAATGCTGTGTGAAGCACAGGGACACTCTTGGGACTTGTAGCCAAACAAACGCAAGGACAACACTGTCAGCCTTCCTGTCAGCACAGGCACACTACCCCACAGGGAAGCAGAGTCAAAAGGAAGGAAGTACGGGCATGCTGGGAAGGGGGTGTAGGCAATAGCATGATGGGAGTTGTAATCACAGATTTTGCTCACCCTCACAATTGGCCCATCAACACCACTCTGAACCATGCTCACATCACAGGGAGTGGATAAGGACTGACAAGATGGCTGACACTGGGTACTGCTGTGGGGAGCACCAGGCCCTGCTGGGAACTGTGCACCAACAAACAGCAGAACACCATTGCCTGACATCCTGAAAGCCAACTTGCACTCCCTGCAATGCAAGCACGTTGCATGGTCGGATATCTGGCTGGGTGGGAAGGAGGACTGACAGCACTGAGCATAGTTACAAGCAGCTCTCCTCACACACCCCCTCAACACAAACTCCACATAACCCACCTGGGAGAATGCAATGCCTCACATACCAAATGAAAATCCCACAAAGAACCACCACCCTGGGTAATGCTGTGTGAAGCACAGGGACACTCTTGGGACTTGTAGCCAAACAAACGCAAGGACAACACTGTCAGCCTTCCTGTCAGCATAGGCACACTACCCCACAGGGAAGCAGAGTCAAAAGGAAGGAAGTACGGGCATGCTGGGAAGGAGGGTGTAGGCAATAGCATGATGGGAGTTGTAGTCACAGATATTGCTCACCCTCACAATTGGCCCATCAACACCACTCTGAACCATGCTCACATCACAGGGAGTGGATAAGGACTGACCAGATGGCTGACACTGGGAACTGCTGTGGGGAGCACAAGGCCCTGCTGGGAACTGTGCAACAACGAACAGCAAGACACCACTGAATGACATCCTGAGAGTCAACCTGAACCCACTGCAAGGGTGGCATGCTTCATGGTGGGATAACTGGGCTAGGTGGAGAAGGATGGCCGGATGTCCACCAAATACAACCAATGCTGGCCATGCACACACCTCAACATTCACATTGAAATGCCCCAGGTATGCAGGACAATGTGCTACACCAATATCAACCTCTTACTGTGACAACTTAGGACAATGCAATGTACATGCCCGCATCCAGAGGTACAGTCACAACTGTCAGGTGTGTGAACCATTGATGCCTGTAGAAACAAAACATACAATGTGTGTCTCTTCCAAATACAGGTGATGATGATGGGGACACAGCAGCAGGCGAGGAGGAGTCCCTGTCCCAGGCTCCGGGGGACACTGAGCTCACTGGTGTGGAACAGCCTCTGCCCTCCTCGGATGGCGAAGACCTACCTGGCACCTCCGGTGTGAGTCATCATGCAGCACCAGCAGGACCAACATCTGCACCCCCTGCACCCACCCCTCCAACAACTGCCAACACACAGACCACCCCCGCCGACACGGACAGACCAAGGACCACCGATGACAACAGCACAGGGCCCCAGGTCCACCGTGGAGCAACGGACAACAACACCACTAACAACCCCCAAGGGGGCCTCGGGTCACCTGTGCGTGCCACCGCAGGTCCTGCACGTGTCGCCAGGGTTGGTAGACATAGGTCGCTGCTAGCAGAGGGGTCTGGACTGCATGATGACCCACAACTGGCACGCATCGCTGATGCGTACCAGAATAGCACCGGAGAGGTCAGACAGGTAGTGGGGATCCTCAAGGACATACAACAGCAGCAGGCTGCCCATCATGCCCGCTTGGACTCCCACATTTCCCGTGTGGAGACACACATGTCTCGCATGGAGTCCAAGTGGGACACATTGCAAGAACTCACAGCGGTGCATAGGGACATATTGACATGCCACCGCCAGATTAGCACCAACATGGCCACACCTCCCTGTGTGCCCACAACATCTGGTGCTGCAACAACTGACACCGCCACAGGGAGGGAAGAGGACTCTGGCGGAGACTCCCCTGCACCGCCGCAGCCTGCACGTGAGGGTCCCCCCCCAAAGAAGAGGGGTCATCCGAGGAAGGAAAACTGAGAGGTTGATGGCCACGTACATCCCCCAGGAAGCCAACACCTGTTCCGGAAATTCTTCTTTGTGTGCAAACTTTTCACCCTGTCGAATGCAACACAACTCTCCCACATGACTTGGGGAGTTCAAGTTGGACTAATGTATCATATGACTGTGGACTTCACTCAGGACATTTCTCCTACCAAGACTTCCAACTCATCTGGGAACTTTGGATCACAATCCCAATGTACAGCACCCACCATCCTGTGCACTATACACACACACATTTCTGTAAATAAAATCACTAGTACACCATACTTGCCTCTGTTGTTATTCAAATGTGGATACTGTTATGGTGATGATGATCTGCTAAATTACACTGTGTATGCTAACTGCTACAGCAAGTACAACACCGTCATGTGAGTCATGGTGACGTGACACATATGAGGGAGACACACCACTAGGGCTACACAACACAGAGACACCAGGGCCATCGGACTCATCGCCTACAGTGATGTTGCCAGGAAATACTGTGGAATGCACAGACACCACACCTATTCAGAGTCTGTGTCAACTAGCCCACAGGTGCAGTACGCAAATGTCAGTCAGATGTGTGACCACAGACAACGCACATCCGAAAGTGAAGCACAGGTTTATTACACATTTGCAACATGTTGTTTCCACTACAAATGCAAGGTTTACCCACGTGGCAGAGGCCACACAGTCAACAAGTGCAGAAGATATGAAGTCCAGGGGTGTGTGGCACATCACCTGTAGGGAAACTACTGCTGCCACCCTGAAAGCTGAATCATGGTGTCGGGGGATCCAAGTTGACCAAAGTACTCAGTAAGCACCCTGTGAAGGACAGACATGACACACAGTTAAAACCATTGAAGACCAGGACAGAACTGCAATACTCATGCCCAATACATGTCACAAGACAACTACACAAAACCAAGTTAGCATGTCAAAACTGTTGGGGAGTACAGACTACCTATAAGGACACATTGCTGCACGCATCCAGTCAAGTAGCACATGGCCACACTCAAACAGCACCAGAGCACCACCCACACATATCATGCAAACTCACATCATTCACATTACATCTCCCTGGATACTCACATTCAGCTGAAGAAGTTGGTGATGAGCTGTGTGCGGACATCACCATCATCATCATCATCATCACTGGCATCGTGGTCCAGGCCAGGATCCTCCAAAGGTGGCGGACGTTGGTCATCGTCATCCAGGATGAGAGGCAACTCCTTCCGCACTGCCAGGTTGTGTAGCATGCAGCAGACGATGACAATCTTGCACACCTTTGCTGGGGCATATGGGAGGGAACCTCCTGTCTTGTCCAGGCAGCGGAAGCGGCTCTTCAGGTGACCAAATGTCCGCTCAATCACTCTCCTGGTCCGACCATGTGCCTCATTGTATCGCATCTGGGCTGGTGTCACAGGGTTCCTGAGGGGTGTCAGCAACCACGGCATGTTGGGGTATCCGGAGTCACCTACGGACAGACAAGTGCACATTAGCTGATTTGGAAAAGTGGGCGGTATACTACAGAGCAGAACACACACAATGGTACAAAGTCAGTACACACCGACAAGCCAGGCACGCTGGTTCTGCATCTGTGCCATCATCCTCGGGATGCGACTACTCCTCATCACGTAGGCATCGTGTGCTGAACCAGGGAAACGGGCACACACATGTGTGATGCTCATATCTGCAAGACATACCACCAGAGCATTGATCGAATGGTAATGTTTCCGGTTCCGGTATGCCTGCTCATGTGCCTGTGGTGGTACCAAAGCCACATGTGTCCCATCAATGGAGCCAATGACATGTGGCATCCTCCCCAGGGCATAGAAGTCACTCTTGACGTCAGTGAGTTGTTGACGTGTAGGGAAATAGATGTACTGGTTCAGGCATCTCAACATTGCCTCCAAAACATCGCGTAGCACACGGCTGAACATAGTCTGTGACATCCCACCGGCAGTCGCCACAGTGTGTTGAAAGGTACCGGTGGCAAAGAAGTGTAGGGCTGCCATTACCTTCACCTTGGGGGTCAGCGCCGTAGGGTACGGCCGGCCAGGTTGCAAATGTGGTGCCAAGCGCACTGTCAAATCCTCAATCAGCTGCCTGGTGAAGCGGTACCGTCGGATGCTGTCACGTTCCACCATCGTTGCCAGGTCAGGGAATGGTCTATGGACAGCTGGAGCCCTGCAGTGCATAGCTTGAAGAAAGAAAGATTGTCAGTCACCCCACATATGTGCCATTCACCATACTCAATTTCACATGATACATCATTACGAGACACAAGTACTTGATGTGTGTGCCGTTCTGTTCGGACATAACTCGCACCTACATGGCCATCATCTGGACAACAGGTTCCAGGTTGTGCTATGGGAAACCATTAGGCTGTGTCACAGTACCCATTTACTGCTGTCACGTTCCACACACACACCACAGTGACATGTCTGGACAGATGCGCCACAGGCATCACAGCTCATTGACAGGTAGATTCCCAGTGACCCTGTCTTGCCACATGGCCACTGGCATGACATGGCGTATCATGTACACGTCAGAAAAACAAACATGACTCCCACAGGTAGTGGCCCCTGTCGCCTCCGCAGGACAGACATGGACGCCTGTGACGCACAACATCAAAGTCCATGCACAAACAACGTTGATGTGGAGACTGTCTCCCATCGTGCACATGGAATCAGAGACATCGGAAACACAACATGCACACAGACTGTGGAGGGACATCACTATTGTGGCAATGGCTCACCCAGTGACGTACATGCCTTCCCCCATGGGGCCCTGGGGGTATGTGACATGTCACACACATACACAACCTGGAAATGTGACCATGCCACATGCTCCGAAATGAACTGTTGCACATCACAGTGGTCATGTGCACAACACACAAAGGACCCTGTCCCCATGAACACATGCACAGCCTGGGTGTGGCTGCCCACAAGTGCCACCACAGAAACCACATGTTAACCCCCATACACAGAAAAGGTAATGCAGCCTTACATGCCTTAGGAAACAGTGTGGACTGGGTGTGGTGTTGTAGGTGTGCCCCTGGGTCTCTGGCAGGTATATGTGTCTGGCATACGTTCACCAGTGACAAGCATGGTAACATATGCGACTGACCTGTACAGGTACGCGTTGTACAGCAATGGACCGTTCGGTCTGCCCGGCCGGACCATTGCATCTGTTGTGAGCGGATACGCGTTGTACAGCAATGGACCGATCGGTGTGCCCGGCCGGACCATTGCATCTGTTGTGAGCGGGTACGCGTTGTACAGCAATGGACCGATCGGTGTGCCCGGCCGGACCATTGCATCTGTTGTGAGCGGGTACGCGCTGTATCCCGAAATACGCGTTGTACAGCAATGGATCGAACGGTGCGCACGCGTTGGCTGGGGCCTGGCATGGCAACGGACGCGTATTCGATGCTTCAACGAGTCTGATGCAGTGAATTCAGTTGGCCAGCCACAACAATGTTGCAAAATCATGGGTGTCATGAACTTGGATTTTTGAAGGATGCTGTGGGCGTGAATTAGTGCTGCTATTCCATGGATTGGTCAGATTCAGAAGATGCAAACGACTTGGACCTATCACTTTGGACACATGGGACAGTATCTGCCTCTGAAGCACACATATAATGCTGGCTGTTCCCCTGAGAGCTCACTTGCCTGCACTACATGCTCCAGGACGACATCTGCCACCAACACTGCTGCTGTCTCTGCATCCTCTGGCTACTGCAATGGCACGTACTGTGGAGAGAGCCCCAGCCTTCAGCCTTGAGGAGAACCAGGCCCTGCTGGACAGCCTCCTTCCACAGTACAGCAAGCTGTATGGGACACCAGGGGAGCAGGTGAGTGTGCTGTCCACTGCCTTACTAATTTTGCATGTTGTCTGACTAGCAGGACTTACAGTGTGCACACCACTGGCTAGCATGCTCACTGAGTAGTTCTGACCCCCAAAGTGTGTAGTTACATGCACTGAACAGGTACAGTGCAGTAACAGTGCATTCCAACAAGGTTTACTTCCCATGCAATCATACCATGTAGTAACTGCTGGCAAACTGTTCATAGCCATTGTTGCACTGCCTGTGTACATCATGTGCCCCAGTGATTGAGACATGTATATCCAACTGAGTGATGCACGTATATGTTGCATGTGTAGTAATGGCATTTTCACTTTGTCATCCTCACAGGTTGATGCCCACCAGAAGCAGGAAATCTGGCTGACCATCGCCCGGGCAGTAAGATCCGTGGGGGACTACAAGCGCCGGATCCGCAACTGCCAGAAGAGGTGGCAGGACCTTCGAGGCTGGACCCGGAGGATCGCAAGGGTCCAGCTGAAGCTGTCGCCTCCTCGCAGGAGGGGCGGACACCGGACCTTGACCCCCCACATGCTCAGGGTCCTGGCGGTGGTCTTCCCTGACCTGGATGGGCAGCTGAAGGCCAGACAGCAGCAAGGAGGGGGTGAGTCCATGACAGCACTGTGCACTTTGTCTGACATGCTATGTGCCCTCCTCTGGCCTGGTTAAACTTCCACAGTACATCAGTCTTGTGGTCCAGGACCCATGTCCCTCTATTGTGACATGCCCACTCCTCATCTGATATGCATATGTGTGGCCCTTACAGTCAGGAAATTGTGTCACTTGGGGACTGTGTCATTGCATTTTGCTTTGCTCAAGGTGGGGGACAGCATTTGTTCCGGTGACTATGTTGTGGGATTTATGGGTGGGTCAATTGCTCACACAATGCCCAAGTCCTGACATGTAATCTGGGTGTAACTTTGATATGTGGTCCACTTGCTGATCTGATTCACCACATGTCCCTGGGGTATTTGGCACCCCCCCATGCTGCGGGTGGGAACAATGTTTGGGCCTCAGGAGTATGTATATCAAGTGTGTCACACATGCTTAGACACCTGCCTACTGTCCAGGACCCATCCCTCTTACAGGTGGAGCTGGACAGTCATGCCTACTCCAGGGCATACAATAGACTCTGTACTCCCACTCCCGTGGATCATCTGACATGTTGTGATCAGTGACATGTTCCCTCAGGTGTCTGCCTCTGTGTCATTGTGCTGTGGCTTCGTTGTCAGGACTACTGGGATGTTTGTCGGTTAGGGTTCAGCATGCCATCTGAGATGTGACCATGAGAGACGATACTTCTGTGACTTATAGATGTTTGATCACTTGACTGTGCACACAGGTGTATGCGACTGTGACTTTCAGGCAGCTGTTATTCATTCACAGCACACTGTGAGGTGCTCAGGTTCTGGGAGTTGTGTTTCATGTCCCCCATATGTCCAATTGGCATGATGTGGACAAATACTAGTTCAGATGATGTGGTGTGTGGGGGATGGACATGTGCACTTGTCAGTTACATAACTTGCATTACCCATGTCCTAGGATTGTGACACAGTGCAGACTGTTGTTGGCTGGCTGCCATGGCCATGTGACTGGAGACAGTGATGTATGACTTTGCACGCATGCCTGTGTCATGGCATTAAACTTCCTAAGAGTGATCCTGCAGGGGAGTGACATGTGCAACATGCACCCCATTGTGGCATGGACTATCCGGACATGGGTGCATCATGGTGTCTGGTGCTGGTATGCATCACATGCATTTCTATTTAGACTCTGGCCATCCCTTTCTTCGGACACCTGCACTGACTCAGTGGCAAGAGATGTGATGTGTGCATGTTCACATACTTCACCGTGTTCCCTGCAAGGTCCAACAACTGTGTAGGTGGTGCATGTGTCCACACTGGGGTCTTACCATCAGACAGGCACCAGACAGATGGGTGCAAGGGCAGGAGGGGTGTGAGTCCCATGGTTGACCATCAGACTGACAATTGGCTTCTCCAAATCTGTGTGAGGAGTTTTGGCAATGTTCAACTAAGGATGCCAGGGCTGGCTCTGTAAGTGCTGTACTTACTGTGGTGTGTGCGGTCAGTGCAGGTGACTGATGTTTGTCTGTTTCCCTAATTGTTTGCAGATACATCCACGGCCACAGGAGGGGACAGCTCCACGGACCAGGAGGAGCAGCGGAGCCAGACTGGGTCAGCATCCGACGAGTGGTCAGAGGGACCCAGTGGCACGGAGGGCGAGGGGAGCCACACCGAGGAGTCCTCAGCACCATCCACCTCAGCTGAGGACCACAGCATCTCGGAGGATGACTCCCTTGTGGAGGCAGGTGTCAGCAGCCACCACACCCCCGCTAGTCTGTCTGGCCCCGCCACCACCACCACCAGCACCGCCCTCCCATTGGCTCCAATTCCAGAGGTCCGTGGAGGCTCCCGTGTTCGGGAGCGTGTCTCCTTCGTGCCAGACACCGCACCCCCTGCCCCTGTGTCCTCTGCTGCCCTGAGTGAGGAGTCTGTGTACCTACTTCGGCAGCTCCATGTAGGGCAGACAGCAATGCTGAGTGTCCTCCATGCACACACCACTCTGTTGACACAGCTGGTGTCGTTCATGGAGGGCATCTCGACGGGTATGTCTGCCCTACAGAGGAGCAATAAGTCCATGGACTCCTCCCTGACGGCAGCAGTGTCCCTCCTCCAACAGTCCCTCCCACCTCCTACCTCTGCCCCATCCACACTTCCTGGCACCCTACCTGTCCAAAGCACATGCACACCTGCACAATCACCCAAGCACACAGACACGAGCAGCACAGACACACCCAAAAGAAAGGCAAGACGTGCACACAAGCATCCTCAGGGGACAGATACCACACACACAGGGGATGGGGAACAGACACACACACAGGCATCCACAGTCACTCCGCAGTCCTCCAAATCCTCTCCCTCCAAGACCCCTTCCCTTGCCTCACCTGCAACCCCACCTACACAGCAGGTCTTCCTGTGTGACCTCGGCCTCTTCCCCTCCGATCCTGCAGATCCGGCATACCGGGGAAGAGGAAGTCCACCCACACAGAGGGGAGTGCCCCTCGCCCCCGGACACCCTCCCCCAGGTGCAGGCAGACTGAGGACCCCATTCGGAAGTCCCCCGGACCAGGAAGGGCAAGACCCCACCACCACCACCACCACGCAGCTCCACCACCCAGTCTCTCTCCTCCATCCCCCAGGCCACCACTCCACAGGTTCCACTGCCACACCCTGCCCCAGGTTACCCCACACACCAATACCGCATCCCCAAACTGCTTAGGCCCTCCCCCCTGCCACTTGCTCTTCCACCCCCAACCCAGACGCTCAGCCTGTTTCTGCCACTGGTGTGGAGACCGGGTCCCCCCTCCGTCCTGCCCACCTCATCTGCCCCCCTTCCACTCCCTTGGAGGCATGCACTGCAGTGGAGTCCACAACCACCCCGTCTGACTCGGGCACTGCAGTGGGGACCCAGTCCACTCCATCAGACCAGCCCACTGCAGTGGTTGCAGCACCAACACCATCTGATTTGTGCCCTACAGTGGTGCCGGCCCCCCCTGAATCAGACACCTCCACTGCAGTTGCTGGTGACACTCCTGCACCCACCACCCCTTCACTGCCTCACTCTGGCATCCCCTGATCCTGTCCCTGCGGTGCCTGGCCTACCCCTTGTATGCCCCTCCAAGGGGGATGTCCCCTGTCCCTACCAGTGCAGGCAAGCAATGGGTGACAAGTTGTCACATATCACCGTGTTGGGACTGTGTATTTGGACTGGCCATTGGCCTTAGTTTAATTTGGACTTCTGATTTTTTATTGACATTTGCTGAATAAAGCCTATTTTTGTTTACTTGTGGTTTTTCTTTTGATGTACATGATGTAGATGAGTATCATCATGCATTTGCAGTTGTAATAGTGTTCAGATCAGGGAAATGAAGTGTTGCAGTGATGGACTCCATGTGGTCCATGGGATATGTGTCCTGTTGTAGTCTGGATCTATGGCATCCTCTGCTGCAGTCTGAGGGTGTGATGTTCAGCATATGACACAGGGATGTACGTTTTGCATTTGTAAATTAACATCTTTGTCTTACAGTGATGCACATCTGGTGGGCTTACCACTGTTCAATGTTTCTATTTCCCTGACTGTGTGCCCATCTCCACTGGACATGCAGTTTAGCACACCAATGTTGAAGGACTCATCAGTGTATACAGTGCACCTTGCTTGACACGTGTTTTGGGTGTATGCAGATGACTGACGTGACACTCCCGTACCCAGGCTGATGTGAGCAGAGCCTTCAGTGTGTTGTAGTTGTTGACTCACTGACCGAGTGTTCTGCCGACATGTTTGAGTCGTGCACAGACAAGGTTTGGCACAGCGGACCTTCCACAACAGTGGAGTGCCCTCATGGCAGTGTGTAATCCCGTGACATTGCCTGGGCCCGTGTTTTGTGTTGTGTAAGCATGTCTGTGCGTGTACCCTTCCCTTTTCCTACACAGGCTGTGTCCCTACGGATGTTCCTGTTTCTGATGCTTGCTGAGTTGTTCTGTGTTCATCCAGCATCTTGGACCTGGTTACTCCGGGATGTGGGTGCATGGCAAACTAAGGTTCATCAGGTTGTCATCCCAGGTTGTCTTTGTTGTCAGGGCTGGGGATGTGGGCAAACGCAGATGGGACACATTCAGGATTCCCCTTGGCACTTGTTGGTTACACATGTCATGTAATTTACAGTCTGTGGTAGCTTTCAGTGATTGTGACACGTTGTGTGTGTGACTGCTGCCACTCCTCAGGGTCAGAGCTGCAATGTTGGAAGTTGTGTACGTGTGTTCTTTGTGTGTCACCTTGTCTTCTTCATTGGTGTGTGACTATGGCCAGGATCCCATTGATTGTGGTGGATTTCACGTCATGCCCATGTACCGAGTAGTGTGCAGTGTGTCAGACATTCACGAGTCTTGTTGACTGGCCATGTGTGATGGGTTTCTGCACCTTAGTTCCCACCACCACCCCTGGGATTGTCATGGGTGCATGTGCAATGTCACCAGTCCATGTGAGCTTCACTGCTGCACATTGGTGGAGATCAAGGTGTGTGGTGTTGAGTGTGTGCAAATGTGAGTTGTTGCACGGCTAGACCCCTACCTCCATATTGGCCATGGCTGGCAGGCCGTGCTGTTTGATTTGTGCTTGTGTAGGTGTGATGGTAGTTTGTTGCTCAGGACACATGGATGTGGTTCACAGTGTGAATGACATCTACCTTTGTCATCACAGTGGGATTATCATGCAGGCTAGTGTCACCACAATGTGGGGTCCCTGGGGGTAGTGCTGTGGTGGGTCTGTCTCTTGCTGTGTTAGTTGCTGTTCCTACTAGCTTGTGTGACATGTGTAATTTGGGCTCCCTCTCATCTAACAATGCCTCTTTGCCCACATAGGGGAATCCGATCCATGAGTAACGTTTGTATGGCACTGTATACACATCTGTGTAATTGGATTACAGGCCTCCTCATGCGTTGTGTGGTTGCCTGGGGACACTGGCACACACCCCCATCACCTGTTGTGTTTGCTATGCAGTGTGAGTCTGCCTGTTTGTGTTTGTGCATTTGCACCACTGCATTGGCATATCTTGAGTGTGCCATTGGCTGTATGTTGTTTGGTGGCTTTCCCCTGCTGTCCCTGGGACTCCTAGGTCTTCAGTCAGCACAATAATCATGGTTTGTATGTCCCATTGCTGCCATGGTATGGTATTTGTTCACCTGACATCTACAGTCTCCACAGGATATCTACATTTGTGTGCCATTGGTGCAGATATGTGGGTCTGCATTATGATGGTCACTTCTGTCATTGTGTTATTTGTGAATGTTGACAATGTGAGCCCCCATGGGTGATGTTTGTACGCACATGGCCAAAGGTATGTTTTATTTGCACTGCACTGTTTGCCTCACCCAATCTATGTTGCTATGGGACACAAGCACTACTATGCCACTGATGTGTTTGTTGTTGTGTGACCAGGAATCATCCATGCAGTTTGGCTTTGGCAGCTTTTACCCTGACTACACTTCCCTTTTGGTCACTGTGGTGATGGTGCTTTGGGCCCCATTGCCACACTGTTCAAAAGGTGCATCAGCTATGCACCCCACACCTACCTTTTGGTCACTGTGGTGATGGGGCTTTGGGCCCCATTGCCACACTATTCAAAAGGTGCATCAGCTATGGACCCCACACCTACCTTTTGGTCACTGTGGTGATGGGGCTTTGGGCCCCATTGCCACACTGTTCAAAAGGTGCATCAGCTATGGACCCCACACTTCCCTTTTGGTCACTGTGGTGATGGGGCTTTGGGCCCATTGCCACACTGTTCAGAAGGTGCATCAGCTATGGACCCCACACTTCCCTTTTGGTCACTGTGGTGATGGGGCTTTGGGCCCCATTGCCACACTGTTCAAAAGGTGCATCAGCTATGGACCCCACACCTACCTTTTGGTCACTGTGGTGATGGGGCTTTGGGCCCCATTGCCACACTGTTCAAAAGGTGCATCAGCTATGGACCCCACACTTCCCTTTTGGTCACTGTGGTGATGGGGCTTTGGGCCCCATTGCCACATTGTTCAAAAGGTGCATCAGCTATGGACCCCACACTTACCTTTTGGTCGCTGTGGTGATGGGGTGTTCAACAGTGGCCAGGGCAGCTGACTTCGGAGCACAGGGTTCACGGTTCGATCCCCGGCTCCGGCGGCAGCTCAGCACCATGTGACTCTGGGCAATAGCTCACTTAATTTCCACTCCGGCCCCCAGCGCCTTGAGACCCGTAAGGGTGAGTAGCTGCGCTATATAAAAACAGACTTACATTGTATGTTCAATGTCATGTTCAGTGTTGTAGGCATTTGTCACAGACTACACACGCTTGTCATGGTGTTGGGGGGGATGTAATTTTCAGACATTCCTTATGTGGGAGTATGCTGGTTGTGTCATGCATTACCCGTCCTATGAGTAGGGGTGGAGGTAGTGGCAGGCATCCAGCCCCCAGAGTAGGGGTGGTGGTAGTGGTAGGCATCCATCCCCCTAAGGGTGGGGATGGTAGTAGTGACAGGTATCCAGCCCCCCCTGAGTGGGGTGGTGGTAGTGGCAGGCATCCATCCCTCTAAGGGTGGGGATGGTAGTAGTGATGGGCATCCAGTCCCCTATGAGTGGGGATGGTAGTAGTGATGGGCATCCAGCCCCCTATGAGTGGGGATGGTAGTAGTGATGGGCATCCAGCCCCCTATGAGTAGGGGTGGTGGTAGTGGTAGGCATCCAGGCTCCCCTGAGTAGGGGTGGTGGTAGTGGCAGGCATCCAGCCCCCTGAGTAGGGGTGGTGGTAGTGGTAGGCATCCAGGCCCCCTGAGTAGGGGTGGTGGTAGTGGTAGGCATCCAGGCCCCCTGAGTAGGGGTGGCGGTAGTGGTAGGCATCCATCCCCCTAAGGGTGGGGATGGTAGTAGTGACAGACATCCAGCCCTCCCTGAGTGGGGTGGTGGTAGTGGCAGGCATCCATCCCCCTAAGGGTGGGGATGGTAGTAGTGACAGGCATCCAGCCCCCCCTGAGTAGGGGTGGTGGTAGTGGCAGGCATCCAGCCCCCCCTGAGTAGGGGTGGTGGTAGTGGTAGGCATCCAGCCACCTGAGGGTGGGGATGGTAGTAGTGACAGGCATCCAGGCCCCCCTGAGTAGGGGTGGTGGTAGTGGTAGGCATCCAGCCCCCCCTGAGTAGGGGTGGTGGTAGTGGTGGGCATCCATACCCCTAAGGGTGGGGATGGTAGTAGTGACAGGCATCCAGCCCCCTATGAGTGGGGATGGTAGTAGTGATGGGCATCCAGCCCCCTATGAGTAGGGGTGGTGGTACTGGTAGGCATCCATCCCCCTAAGGGTGGGGATGGTAGTAGTGACAGGCATCCAGCCCCCCCTGAGTGGGGTGGTGGTAGTGGCAGGCATCCAGCCCCCCCTGAGTAGGGGTGGTGGTAGTGGCAGGCATCCAGCCCCCCCTGAATAGGGGTGGTGGTAGTGGTAGGCATCCAGCCCCCCCTGAGTAGGGGTGGTGGTAGTGGTATGCATCCAGGCCCCCCTGAGTAGGGGTGGTGGTAGTGGTAGGCATCCAGGCCCCCCTGAGTAGGGGTGGTGGTAGTGGCAGGCATCCAGCCCCCCCTGAGTAGGGGTGGTGGTAGTGGTAGGCATCCAGGCATCCAGGCACCCCTGAGTGGGGTGGTGGTTGTGGCAGGCATCCAGGCATCCAGGCACCCCTGAGTGGGGTGGTGGTTGTGGCAGGCATCCATCCCCCTAAGGGTGGGGATGGTAGTAGTGACAGGCCTCCAGCCCCCCCTGAGTGGGGTGGTGGTAGTGGCAGGCATCCAGCCCCCCCTGAGTAGGGGTGGTGGTAGTGGTAGGCATCCAGGCCCCACTGAGTGTGGTGGTGGTAGTGGCAGGCATCCATCCCCCTAAGGGTGGGGATGGTAGTAGTGACAGGCATCCAGCCCCCCCTGAGTGGGGTGGTGGTAGTGGCAGGCATCCAGGCCCCCCTGAGTAGGGGTGGTGGTAGTGGTAGGCATCCAGGCCCCCCTGAGTAGGGGTGGTGGTAGTGGTAGGCATCCATCCCACCATGAGTGGGGATGGTAGTAGTGGTAGGCATCCAGCCCCCTATGAGTGGGGATGGTAGTAGTGACAGGCATCCAGGCCCCCCTGAGTAGGGGTGGTGGTAGTGGTGGGCATCCATCCCCCCATGAGTGTGGATGGTAGTAGTGGTAGGCATCCATACCCCCATGAGTGGGGATGGTAGTAGTGGTAGGCATCCATCCCCCTATGAGTGGGGATGGTAGTAGTGACAGGCATCCAGGCCCCCCTGAGTAGGGGTGGTGGTAGTGGTAGGCATCCATACCCCTAAGGGTGGGGATGGTAGTAGTGGCAGGCATCCAGGCCCCCCTGAGTAGTGATGGTGGTAGTGGTAGGCATCCATACCCCTAAGAGTGGGAATGGTAGTAGTGGCAGGCATCCAGGCCCCCCTGAGTAGGGGTGGTGGTAGTGGTAGGCATCCAGGCCCCCCTGAGTAGGGGTGGTGGTAGTGGTAGGCATCCATCCCCCCATGAGTGGGGATGGTAGTAGTGGTAGGCATCCATCCCCCTATGAGTGGGGATGGTAGTAGTGACAGGCATCTAGGCCCCCTGAGTAGGGGTGGTGGTAGTGGTAGGCATCCATCCCCCATGATTGGGGATGGTAGTAGTGACAGGCATCCAGGCCCCCTGAGTAGGGGTGGTGGTAGTGGTAGGCATCCAGGCCCCCTGAGTAGGGGTGGTGGTATTGGCAGGCATCCAGCCCCCCTGAGTAGGGGTGGTGGTAGTGGTAGGCATCCAGAGTAGGGGTGGTGGTAGTGGTAGGCATCCAGGCCCCCTGAGTAGGGGTGGTGGTAGTAGTAGGCATCCAGGCCCCCTGAGTAGGGGTGGTGGTAGTGGCAGGCATCCAGCCCCCTGAGTAGGGGTGGTGGTAGTGGTAGGCATCCAGGCACCCCTGAATGGGGTGGTGGTAGTAGCAGGCATCCATCCCCCTAAGGGTGGGGATGGTAGTAGTGACAGGCATCCAGCCCCCCCTGAGTGGGGTGGTGGTAGTGGCAGGCATCCAGCCCCCCCTGAGTAGGGGTGGTAGTAGGCATCCAGGCCCCCCTGAGTGGGGTGGTGGTAGTGGCAGGCATCCATCCCCCTAAGGGTGGGGATGGTAGTAGTGACAGGCATCCAGCCCCCCCTGAGTGGGGTGGTGGTAGTGGCAGGCATCCAGCCCCCCTGAGTAGGGGTGGTGGTAGTGGCAGGCATCCAGCCCCCCCTGAGTAGGGGAGGTGGTAGTGGTAGGCATCCAGGCCCCCCTGAGTAGGGGTCGTGGTAGAGGTAGGCATCCAGCCCCCCCTGAGTAGGGGTGGTGGTAGGGTGGTGTTGGTGGTAGGCATCCATCCCCCTATGGGTGTGTATGGCATTGGTGATGGCCATCCCACCCCTATGGTTCTGCTGTTGCTAGTGTACGTCATTTGTGCATCCCTATGTGTGTGTGACATATTTCGGGTACGTGTCGTTTGTTTGTATTGTTGGTGTTTGACTTACCGTCTGCGCCGTACGCGTCCGTGCCGGTCCCGGTAATAGATGTCGAGTATAGGTAGGACCTGCGCAATGGGATTCATGCTTGGATCGTCTCGTTCGGGTTTCTCGTGTCTTCGAGTCGTACTCGTAGCAGGCTTGTTCGTCTCGTAGCCGTGGATCGTCTTGTGGCGCGAAACGGAGCTTATGTACGGCTCGCCCGGATGCTCAAACGTCACGGACGTAGCGACGGGTCCGGCGCGTACGGAGTGCGCATCGTACTCGTCCGGCCGGAAGGTGCTGTGTATTTGCTTCCGTACGACTCGATTCGGCGTTTACGGATCCGGCTCGGGCGGGGAACAGGAGCTGGATTGGGTAAGTACGGCTCGCTCGGAAACTAGGTTGTTATACGCATCGTACTTGTTCATCCGGACGAGTGTTCGAATCGGTCGGGAAACACGCAATCGGCTGTTTTTTTTTCCGGTCGAATACTGTTAGGTGCGCTTCCGGCCAAAATCGGAATCGACCCCTAAGTTATTTTAACGAAAGGAGAAGGGAAAAGCTTACCTGGCTATTAATTTTCTGTACATTCCAGTGAGGTATCAATTCCATCTAGCAGGATCCATAATCTCTAACACTTTTAATTTAACATTACTAAGGTTAAGCTCTAAGGGACACCTGCCACTGTTGCAGGGATTCTGTACATACACAGAACTATGCGCAGGATTATGGGACCTCGGTGTATAGGGGCTAAGCCTTCCCACCACCTTAGTGCCCACGAGCCCAGGACCGACTAGCTCTAGTGTCTCACTCGCTCTCCTACACACTCACGAAGAAGCAAATGATTAGACACCCCAGAACACAACACTCCCGGATCTCTCAGGACTCATGGTAACAAGACTCACCTTTTCGCTCACACTCTCGTACCTGTCCACAATAAGATCTGACGGAGACACTAAAATAGTTTAAAACGCTTATTTTAACTATCGTGCTCTAACATGCAGTACACATGCCACAACAAGCAGAAAATGCATAACACAAATATAGTTAGCATTGCAGCTAGGCCATACTTCATAAAGGGAGATGTCATCATATAAAGACAATGGAGAAAGGACTATGATGCCTAACCTCCCTCCCCTTGGTAAGAAGAAGTATTATTATATATTAGAAGATCTCTGGGCTTTGTCAGCAGACTCCATACCTTAGACCATAGATGGTATTTCTACATCATAGGTGCGTGTTGCTCTTCTCCCCGGAAATGTCCTTCTCCAAGTGTCTGCTACCTAAAAATGCCTCCTCATAATATCAGAGTACGAGTCTCCAGCAGCAGCTTTATTAGTATGTTTTGTCTAGGTGCTAGGGCCTGACCAGAAGAGAATAACAAGGGTCATTGTTTATCGACCTTGTTCACAATGTTCAGACTAAACTCCAGGAACAGGCAGAGGACGAGCACAGCAAACAGTTCTCATGTGAAAGGCATAAACAGAATATTGCAAAAATAAAGCCATGTAGTAACATGCGCAAAAGCTGCATCATGGCTGCAGGGCTCATGCTAACTTTGTGATGTCGACAATGTCCCCATCAGCCACGTGACACCACCTGTCCCTTTAGCGTGCTGCTTTGCGTTGCTATAATCTTCATGCACTTTCTTGCGCAGATCATACCACCTCTTTTTAATATTAGTTACAAGGCATTTGGTAGTGGAGATGGCATTTATCTTTTGCAGAATACTGTGCCAGATACCATTTTTTATGTGGAGAGATGTACAATGGGACTGTGCATCAAATAAAACATCCTAGTTTTCCAAGATAGAGTCAAAAAGTAGTTCCAAATATTGTTTGGAAAATCTAGCCTTCTTTTTCTACATAGATTTGCATTGGCCATGTTTGCAAATAGATTAACTTCAGTATAACTGATCTGTCAAACAATCCTCTGAACAGAATTTTTTTTCCATTTTTTTCCTGAACCAGGCTTTTCCAGCAACAGCTTTAAGAATAATTTATTGGCAGCAAAGTTCACAGGCCAGATTATCTGTTAGCATACAAAAATGTAAACACCCCTGACATGCTTTGCCTTTGCTTTTTACTCCACAAATCAGACTCCGACACATTTCTGACAATTTGCTAGGCAAGCACTTCTAAAATATCGACCGAACACTTACTCCCTACCGAGGAGTTAGTTGGAACCTTTAAAATAGGTTCATAAATAACATTACACTTCATATCTTAAACTGTCGAAAGCGAAATGGAAATAATGAATTGCACTTCTCTTTGAACAAAATCGGCACTTGAATGTGTTACATTTCTTCTATGCCAGAAGTCGTTCGTTTTTTCACATCTTCTCTTTTTCTACAACTGTTTTTTTCTTTCTTTTCATCTTCCTTCCTCTTTTCTTTTTTCTTCCCCCTTTCTTTTTATCTGACTCTTACCGTGGCAATACAATTTACTTGTTCCCTTGCATGGTTTACCTATTTTTTCCATTTTGCATTGTACTTTTTACTAAATTAAGAATGTATTTAAAATATAAGCTGTTTTCCCACTTATATGATTAATAATCTCCAAGTGGTGTCCTGGAATGTGAATGGTCTAGGTAACCCTATTAGGAAACAGAGAGTGCTAGCGCATTTAGCCAGATTACAGTGCAAGATTGTTATGTTACAAGAAACTCACCTTACAGAAAAAGAGATTAACTCGTTAAAGAAACATTGGGTAGGTCACGCTTTCTGTTCTCCTACAAATCAAAATAAGAACGGGGTAATTACACTATTTCATAAGTCACTTTCAATTTCAATTGAAAAGGAGGAGAGAGATGAGGATGGTCGCTGGCTTCTCCTTCACACCAACATCAACAATACTCCCATTTCCCTCCTTAACATCTATAGCCCCACTGGTATTGACGTACAATTTTGGGAACACATATCTCTTGTTTTACATTCCTCTTCCGGCAGTAATCTTCTTGTGAGAGGAGACTGTAATCAGATTATGGATCCTTTTATCAATATATAATCCTTGGCCAGATATGTCTCAAATAGAATGCAAAAAACCTTCAAAAACACTATCCAATGCAGAGGTCTGGTAGATGCATGGAGGATCTCTAATCCAGAGAATCTAGAATTTACTTTTCATTTACCCACACATAATTCCAAATCCAGAATTTACTATATTTTCCAATTAATATCCGATCATGCACCTGTTTTTATTGATATAGATATTTCACTTGAATCCTCCAGATCAAAAAGATGGGAATAAACAACTTTAGGCCTATAAAAAGCTTTCGATCGTGTTCACTGGCGTTTTATGATGCAAGCACTCAAATGGCATGATTTTGGCCCCAGAATACAGCAATATATTAGTTTGATTTACTCCTCTCCAACTACCTCTATTTTTGTTAACGGAACCCAATCCTCTTATTTTTTTCTCCAACGTGGTACCAGACAAGGTTGCCCATTATTTCCATTACTTTTCATATTATCCCTAGAACCCTTTTTACATATTCTATGCCAGTCATCATATTTTCATGATTTCATATATAAAAACACAGAAATTAAATTCACAGCCTATGAGGATGATATCGCTTTATATGTCTCACAACCACAAACTTCCATTCCTGCCTTTACTGATCTTCTACACACCTACTCCAGCTTATCGGGTTACAAAGTAAATTTTACTAAATCTGAAGTTCTCCCAATAAATAAATTCTGTTTGAAAGAGATGTTTGCAAAAGATGGTTTTGAATGGATTTCCAATTCTATTAAATGTCTAGGGATCAAAACTCTTCCTCCACCGTGAAAACCATTCAGATCAATTTGGAGGATCTCCTCCAAAAAACTCTCCAAACGTTTGAGAAATGGTCCCCTCTTTATTTATCCTGGTGGGGTCGGCTAGACACAATAAAAATTATGATGCTCCATGTTATCAACTTTTACCTATCAATGCTACCTGTTAGAATCCCTTTGAAATTCTTTAATTCCCTTAACAGTTCCCTTAGTAAATTTTTATGGAATGGAAGAAGAGCGCGTCTTTCTTTATCTCTTCTGTGCAAACCCAAGGATAAGGGCGGAGTCAACTTTCCTAACTTTCAACAGTATCTTTCTTCCTTTTTTAATTAAACACGTTTTATATCACATTCTTTCATCACATGAGACTCCCTCAATGTTTTGGCATCTGCTGGAAGATTCCCTAATTTTCCCTTTCCTTTTCATTCTTTGTCTTATTTTCCTCAACCTCCAAACTCTTTTGCACCACCTACCATTACACATTCTATTTCTACCCTCTTCCGGATCCACACTAGATTTCTCCCTTCTTCGTACTTTTCCTAAAATCATCTATATGGCACAATAAATCCATTAGGATATCAAATCGCACTATCTTCTGGAAAGTTTGGGTTGCTAGAGGAATAAATAATTCACGTCAAACATTTAGTCCAAGGGTCACGTCTTCTTACCTTCTCTGAAGTGCACAACACATTTGGTCTCTCTGTCCCTTCCATTCTTAAATATAAATCGCTAAAAAATTCTTCTACACAATTTATCTCTCAGATTTCACAGGCTTCTCCTTCGACAACATCCACCTCCGTTACAATCACTCTTTTCCTTACCCTCTAAAGCATGGGTACTCGCAAACATTTTCCCAGGGACCATAAAGTTTGGTCTGTAATGTGACAGAGGGCCGCATTGATTCCAGAAGGGTGGCGGTCGAGGTTGGGGGGGATAGGTGGTAAAGTGGGTGTAAGGAAGGAGTGACATATACATCTAGGGGCCGATTCCGATTCGGGCCAGAAATCTCTCCGACCGAGCCGGACTCGGAGAGATTTCCGACCGAATCGGACTCTAGCAGTCCGACCGAACGAGTACGATGCGCACGTATGCTATCAGACTCGATTCGGTCGGACTCCCATTGAAGTCAATGGGAGCCAGTCGTACGACGCGTACACAAGCTTCCATTGACTCAATGGGCACGACGCGAACAAGGGCGCCCCTACAGCGTGTTCGCGTCGATGCGGGTCGCACCGGACATGCACGTGTAGGGGGACCCATGGCTCCCCCTGTGTGCGACTCGCGTGCCTACGCTTCCAGGGGGGTCCGACACGGACCCCCAAAGTGCGGCTCCGACAGCTCCTTGGAGCCGGACTGCGCGAGTCGGTCGGAGCGGTCGCGATGCGCATCGTACTTACCCGGCCGGGGAACGTCTCCATAGCGCGATGCGAGTCGTCCCCGTGCGAGTCGGTCGGAGCGGTTGGGTCCTGCGAACGAGTCGGTTGGAGATTTCGCGAGCGCACGCATCGTACTCGCTCGCCCGGACGCACGTACGAATTGGTCGGGAAATAGGGCTCCGAATCGGATCCGGTAAAGCCGAATCCGATTCGGAGCCCTACCGGCCGAGATCGGAATCGGCACCCTAGTGTCTGAATTCCACAATGTGAAACCTAAAACTTGGGATTTATTGTGGCTTCTCCACTTAAAACAATTGCCTAGGATCACACAATTTGGTTATTTTACGTCCCCTCCTTTTTATTCATTATCACATATGAGGACCTTGAAATACAAGACTTCAGCATGTGTGCTGCACAACACCTGCTCCTGTGTTTGATTTAATAAACTATTGTTGCCTGGGTGGGGGAAGAATAAATGTTTTTGAATGAATGTTTGAAAAAATACTTTTCAATCCACTGATATAATCTGGTGTACTAAGATAAAATGGTTCTGCATGTTAATGAAACACACTATTTGAATTTTGATCAGCCTTTATACTTTTACACTTTTGCTGCAAGATGTCTTTAAAAATGAAGGTGTTCCTAAAGTTCAGTGATGCAAGATATCCTAGTTACTTTGTTTCTTTAACGTCCATTAACCTCTGAATAAATGTTTGCCTGTTTATTTAACATCTTTTTAATGTTAGTGCTGAGTCAAGCAAACAGCAGCCCAGTTCGGCTGTTGACTAGGGGGCCGCTTGTAAAGGTCAGGAGAGCTGCATGCGGTCCCCGGGACGTACTTTGATTATCACTGCTTTAAAGACTCCTACCAATGTAAATATCGCCAGTATTCTACACCCAATCATCCCAAATACAAAATAGAACTTATATGGGAGTCAGAATTACAACACTCTTTCTCCATACAAACCTGGAATTCCTTCTGGCAAAAAATACATCATACCTCTTGTAATGCCAGCACTACACAAACTTTATACTATTTTTAGCAAAGATTGTTTTTAACTCCTACCTCTATTTGTAAATATTACTCAAGTCTGTCAAACTCATGTTGGACTTGCACTAGCACACCAGGCACATACTTACATTGTTTTTTTTATTGCCCTCACATTAATTCATTCTGGAAGAGGATTTGTAGAACCATTTCCACAATGTGCTCCATTCATTTTCCTTTTGAGATTAAATCTATTTTTTGGGGAGTTCCTCACCTATCTGGATTTGAGCTCGTAAAGTGGGTAAATTTGTGGAATTGCTTATTGCCGTTGCTTTTCAAATTATTACATTAATTGGAAAGACATTACCAAAGTTACTTTTGCTGGTTGGTGGAATTTACTTTGCCATCATCATAGACTTGACAGAGCATCTACTACCTCCAACCATCAACTTCTTATCAGAAGGATATTTTTTTGGTCACCTCTTACTATCTATTTATCTACTCCGCCTACATGGAATCAGGATAGTAATTTTATTTTTCAAACACCTTGATCTTCTCATTATTGTCTATAACATTCAATTGTAATTAATTGTTGGTACTCTCAATCACAGTGCTATTGTTAATTTACAGTATTGTCCTCGGTAAGCTCGGTGACTTGCACTATTTTATTTATTATTTCTTTTATTATCTTTTCTTCGCTCTCCTCTCCTCTGTTTTTGTTTTTATTTCCCTTTTCCTCCCTCTTATTACAAACATAAAATGCGATATTATTTTGGTACTAATTGTATGAGGTTTTTCTTTACCGGTCTATTGCCTTTATAGTACAGTATTTTAATATTTGTTCATGTTCTAACTGTATCTTCTTTTTCTGTATTAATATGTTATTACTATATCTATTCCTAGTTACTGGACATATATTATTGTGTTGTACCTTTCTGATGCAATTATTTCTATAAATCTTTCTTAAACTAAAAAAAAGAAAAAAACTACAGAAATACCACTCTTTATTCTATAATGCTTCGCCCATTTTAAATTAAAGACTCAACACTGAAATGCAGTGAAAAAGCTTGGACTGGATTAGCCATGGACTAATATACATTTGTTGTTCCAGTGTACATGTGTTTGTATGAATATAAATATATTTTTTCAATTAAATTGTTTCTGCAAATGTATATCTTTACTCAAATTTACATTGGTTGGTGAAATTGTAAATTTTATAGTCTCAAATGTCCATTTGTTAGAGTGAATGTATATTCACTTGGTCTCTGTCCCATACCTTCTGAATAGTTAACTAATACTAATGTTATCATGACTATATTATCTGAACTTGCGTTTTTAATTTTGTTTACACTCTCTTTTTTGTTCCCAATAGCAGCTTACGTGGTAGGAGATTCTGGGTACTGTTCATTTTGTTTATTTTTTCGTCTTCATTTTCATCTTGGAGTTCTCCCCATGCCTGTCTGACAGACAAAGAGTTAGCTACATTCATATAACACTATGTGCTGATTTAAGAATGCTGCCCACCTTTCTTTGCAAGCAGTGCAACAAAAATAATCCCATCTGTTGCCATCATTGAGCAGTCGGCCAGTGGGTGCACTTGGTACAGATAGCTGCCAGTTTCAGAAGGCAGCCTACCCACCTCTTTTGTTGAGCAAAGAGAAGATCAACGCCCTGAGCCGTTCTTACTACTCTACCTAGATGTGATACCAGTCAAAATATTTTCTGTTAATTGTGTTACTTTTACCAAATCCTACTTTCTGTGCATTTTGCATTACCTATTAACTGGTTCAACCTCTACCCTCAGAGAATCCTTGTCTTCTACCTTTGCACCATATGTTTAGACACGGTTGACCCTCTAATTAAAATAATTAAGAGGGTTGGGAAGTTGAATTGGGACTATCTGAATCTTTATAAGATTGAGTCCAAGCCAAATCAAAAACTTTAGGGGTGGGCAGAAAACGCCACTCCTCCGGCGGAGTTCGCAGTTTTGCCTACTCAGCTATCCAAGAGTTTCGGAAAAACTCTGCCAACTGCCGCATGGTGGAGTTTTTTCTTGTGCACGGCTCACCAATGTTAAGTTGGCGAGCACGAGCGAGAAAACGAGCTAGACTGTCTCCCGGTGAGATTTCTCAACGCGGGCTGTCGCAGCTGGACGCTACCGCTAGCATTGAGAAAGCTGCAGCTCGCGTTGAGAAAGCTGCTGCTCAAGTAAAAAATCTACTCGAATAGAAGAAAGAAGCAGCGCCCTCTAGCTCCGCGTGATGCCGTTCGTAATGATTTTACAGCGCAAGACAAGCTCTTGGCACTAATAATTATCATGAGCAGCACAGCGTATCCACTCTGCTGCTCGCGGAACTCCACAGTATCTCGCAGAGTTTTTAGGTAACTCCACAAGTTCTGCCCACCCCTAATAAACTTACGCCCAATAGAATGCCAAGTTAACCGGTATACGTTTATTCAAAATTAAGATTTTGTGGTGAGAGACTACAAAATAGGGTTTTACTATCAATGTAACATATTAAGAAATCAATCACTATTCTAATACATATACATTAAATAAGATACATCGAGGAACACCTACTTTACTGCATAATAATGAATGAAGTGTCCTACTTGGGAAGTAGGATTGGGACTATCTGAATCTTTATAAGATTGAGTTCAAGCAAAATCAAATAAACTTTAGGGGTGGGCAGTAAACTCCATTCCTCCGGCGGAGTTCGCAGTTTTGCCCACTCTGTGCTCCAAGAGTTTCGGATAACTCTGCCAACTGCCGCGTGGTAGAGTTTTTTCTTGTGCACGGCTCGCCAATGCTAAGTTGACAAGCACGAGTGAGAAAACGAGCTAGACTGCCTCCCAGCGAGATTTCTCAACGCGGGCTGTCGTGGCGGGACGCTACTGCTCGCATTGAGAACAATGCCGCTCACGTTGAGAAAGCTGCCACTCGAGTCAAAAATCTACTTGAATGGCAGAAAGAAGCAGTGCCCTCTGTAGCTCCGCGTGGTGCTGTTCGTACTGATTTTACAGCGCGAGACAAGCTCCTGGCGCTAACAATTAGCGTGAGCAGCACAGCGTATCCACTCCGCTGCTTGCGGAACTCCACGGAATCTCGCAGAGTTTTTAGGTAACTCCGCGAGTTCCGCCCACCCCTAATAAACTCACGCCCAACAGAATGCCAAGTTAACACATATAGGTTTATTCAAAATTAAGATTTTGTGGTTAGAGATTACAAAATAGGGTTTTACTATCAATATAACATATTAAGAATCCTATCACTATTCTAATACATATACATTAAATAAGATACATCGAGGAACACCTATTTTACTGCATAATAATGAATGAAGTGTCCATAGGAAATGAAGGCAACGACATGATGTTTATATAATTCAGAAATATAATAGACAGTTCAACTAATGAATAATGGGTTTCTAGGAAAGGCTTGAGTATATGACCTTGAAAGTTACAAAGACAAGAACATCCTGGGCATGGTTTCCGAAAGAGGAACACAAACTAATGCAATTTATTATTAGAGAGACCATCGAGTAGGCTTCTATTTTACTGGTTTTCTAAAATAGAAAAACACACAGCACAGATGCAAGTGGAAAAGCTCCATAGAAAATAAAAGAGCACATTTCTTTCTGCAAATATGGATAGGTGTCAATGCACGCTGTCGAAGGCCTAGTCATGCTAACTAAACCACGTCTAAATTTGTCGTTATTTTGTAATTAGTAAAACCTTTTTTACAACAGCAGGTAGGAAGATGATACTAGGTGCCTTCAGCATCTGGAAAGAGATATCAAAGTGCCTAACATTCAGTTTCATCGTGAACTCTTGCCGTTTTTAGTCCTCAGCATCTGGACTTGTGGTGTACTTACCTGGACAGTTATATGTTGGTTCTTATTTTTGTTGAGCCAGATCTTACTGACCCTTCTGCCCTATTCACCTGTAATGGTGAGACCTTTTTATGGTCCTCTTATCGCTCTCTAGAAACACCTGCTGCCATAGATAATTTGCTACAGAATTTCAGAAAGGATGTGCATAGTTTTCTGACTCCTGCCTCAAAAATGCTGTATCCAACACCCTTTTTGAGTCCTTGCCTAATTTAGCTTCTCGCTCTTGCCAACATCATAATTTGGTTTCTTGCCACAATTGATACTGTCTTGCTCTTTATGGGCAAGGACCCATGGCAGCATGATGCACAAGTGTCTCGTCCAACTTTAAATGTCTGCAAATATGCAGAAAGTAGCTAAAGTGTGAAGTGAGATTGGTCTTAAGATGACCCATCTCCAAGACATTAGGTGCTACAAACTCTCCAAGCAAGGCCACCTGCTTACCATTTATAGTATCAAAGTATCTGCTAATACCTATAAATAGATGTTTTCTATTGCCAAGGAACTTTCCAACCCTGTGTGCTCTGACTCCCAAGATTTCACCTTTGCTTGAGCTCTGAGTCACTGTCCAGTTTTTTTCTATTTACACTTTTTAGGGCATCAGACAGCATCTATTGCTTATCTCAGGTTGGCTCTGGACATCTGCTGGGCTTTTGAATGCACAATAATTTCTTTGACGTGCCTGCTGTCTATGGTTCGTCTCCCTCAATCTTAAGTCCCTTCTGGAATTGGTCTTGGCTGCTGTGTTGGACGACCTTTGCTGCATTCTATACAGTACAGTGAAGGTCCCTTTGATCTCTGTGGGCCTCTGTGCCGTGTTTGACACAGTGGACCATACCACTGTGGCCACCAGGCTGTCTGATGCTTGTTTTCAGGACTGAGCACAGCGCATCTCTTATTTTATTGCTGGCAAAGCCCAAGCTGTGACCATTGCTAGTTTTATTCCAAGCTGTGGTTGTTGCTCAGCCATGCCTTGATCATTCTGTGTGGCCCCCCTCACTTGTTTTTACAAATCATTCTCAAGATGGCTGGCATATACCTCTGTTTTCAAGTTTATTAATCCCCCGTTGGAACGAGGATGAAAAACAATACTTTGAAATTAAAGACTGAGGTGTTGTTAGTTGGTGGCTTCCAAATCTATGTGTACTTCTGCTCTATGAACATCTGTCACTGAGCAAACCCCCAGTGCCCTTCTGTGAAGGTTAGAAGTCTAGGGTTTGCAATTAACTCCTCCCAGAGCCCAAGCTTTCTATGAAAGTTCAAATCTTTCTTCTAAAATTGGTGTTAATGCTATTTAAAAGTCTTTGAAAGACTGTTATCCAAATCCGTTGTACTTGTACTCCCTCCAACCTAGCATAGGAGGCTCAATTTTATTAAACATACTGTGTTATCTCATTCATTCTGCGCCTTCCCAAATTTGCACATATCTCACATCATCTAGCCAAACATCACAATCTCCATTATTGAGGGGTATATTTCGTTGAAAGAACTATGTGGCTGCCTTTGCTTGCTCTCTTCCTCTGGATAGGGGTTTCCTCACCCTTGGTTCACTTGCTGCTATTCTGCTGGCCCTTTATCAGATTCCGTGTTACCTTCTCTTTGTTGAGGTATGCTCGGATTGATGTAACCCCTGCCTCTGTCATCACTGTATGATTTTGGAATAGCTTACTACATTCTCTTTGTTTACTGCATAGCCACATCCAGTTGTAAAACAGCTAAAATGTGACTCCTCGGCACTTCTATCTTGTGCCCTGTCCTCAGTGTCATGCACCTTGCCATTACAAATTTCAGGGTTATAAGTGTGCTCTACAAATGTCATACTTTCACTGCTTTGTGGAATAATGCGTGTGTTGTGATTTTAGAATATATTGAATATCACTGTACATTCTCGAATTACAGAAAACGTGAGCCTGCAAGTGATCGTCTTTTTCTTTGTGCTATTTTCCCTGTTTGTGAAGTATTAAAATGAGTTGCATTTGGGGAAAATGTCATGCTTACACCTCGTTTTTGCAATGCTGTTTATTATTTTATCAACATTTACTTGTTATGCAACTAAAAATCACAAAACAAAACCTGTGCTCGCCTGACAACTGGTCCTTAGTAATACGTTGTAGATGCAGTTCCTTCATTCATTTTCACAAAACGTCACAGCCTTGTTAGCTCCTGTCCCCATTCCTGGCTATTCATAGTGCCCTCGCAAGATCAACTAACAATGTAAGTAACCGTACAGCAAGCTGTTGTGTCTTGCAGGTGCTACAATTATCATTTTCTTGAAAATAATCCAGTAAACATCATAACATTATACACTGCCTAATCAAAGATATAGCTAAAACTCATATAAAAGATCATCAGACACCCACACTTGTCCCTACCACAAAGGAGGCGGAAATCCCTCACATAGACGTAATGAGCAACAAGTAATTGGGTATTACAAGACACTGCAATTAGAGGTAATGAGCTTTTGAAGACTGCCCTTTCTATAAATATATAGTCACTCAACTATTAATATAGTTAGCATTTCAATTTCCAATTTATTGCAATAGTAAAGTCACACTAACTTCTGCAATCATTAGTTACTTCCACACAGACTTTATCCTACAGTCACTTATTGGAAAACCAGCTGTACCCATGCTCACCGGGCCTATTTACCGAGATTTTATCCCACTGCAAACTATAATCCTTGGTAAGCTGGTTTTGATGATATAGTTTTTCCCTCTGTAATGTCTACATACCAAAACCAGATTATCATGAATCGCACACGATCATCGCCTGAGAGCATTATCCTATTTATTCGCTTGTTTGATTCTACCCCATCAACATGATCTTTGTGTTTTTCACGAAGATCGGTTATAAGAGGCTCGGGAATACCAAAAGTCAATGTCCCTATGTTAAACGTCTTTGCAAACATTCTGGTAAAATAGCACAAAACAACCTGGACTGATTTACACCAAAAGTGCAGGAGGTGTAAGTGGCCCAACTTGCAGTCCTTTATATTTTTTAGAAACACTTTATTCGTTTATTCCAAATATACTTTGACAAAAACGACACAAACTGATATAATAGTCAGGTAATGTGTGTTGATCAGCCAGTGAACATTAAAGCAGCATGAATAGATTACATTAGTATTCATCACATGTCTACAATTTCTGTGGTAATATCATTACTCAAGAGGTCAAACTGTTGCACCCAACTCCCCCATACTCAATATCCTCTCCGTTCAAGACCTGCTAATAAAGAATCCTGAATTGATCCAGGCCCGCTAACCACTAGTCCACAATAGGAGCTTTGATCGTCTCCAAAGGGAGTCATCTCAATGTCTCTCTCAGCCCTAATTAAGCCCAACCCTACAAAGGTTTTTTGATACTTGTGTAGATCAATATTTCCAGACTATTTAGCAATGAGATTAGGGGCCAGATTATTTGTCTGATTCCAGTGCCTATCAGTAGTACCTAATACAGCACTATCTCACTTGCAAATAAGGCTATTTCTTTCTACAGCTTTGCATCCACAGATTGCATGCAATCTCAAAAACCCTTCTCTGTATTTCCATGAAAAATGACCTTGATTTAAATCTTCCAATTGTTGTCTCTCCTTTTCTTTTAAATAAACCTCTCCTTTCTCCCCATCTTCTGCATGCCTCCTCTCTCTGAGCACATCATATTTTAAGTCACGAATATGTTTTTCTTAATCCCTATTTTATATTTCTACAAACTGCCTACACCTCATTTCAAAGATCACAACCTTGTGTTTAAAAATCATACCCTGCAACCTAACAATATCTAATCTCCTTTAGCTCAATCATATACTAATACGCCAACCATCTGCATGAATTAACATAGCCCCTCCCACTAAAGATCACACCTAACTCCTACTAATTTAATCTACCAGAGAGAAACTGGATTAAATGCATGAAATGGTTTGCTAACTAGCACAAGACTAATTCCAATAACCACTGAAAAAACACTAACCTTGGGCTCCGAAGCGGTGTGCTTCCCGGCATCAAGCGATTTATTGCCTCATCAGGGGTAGTTACTGCTATATAAATGCAATTATAGTACAATACATAACCTTCATGGCCCACACTAACACCATAACGCTCAGGGGTTGGGCAGCTGATTTTAGATCACATCAGCTTCATAATTCCCTTATACTACCTGACGCTATCACACTCACATAAGACAGATCTGCCACGGGTTTTGTCCATCTCCTAGTACTGTCCCAGCTCATAATCCAACCATCACCAACTGAACAGGCATGGAATAAATGAAGACATCTGCCATATACTGCTGGGAAATCCAAAAACTCTAATCTAGTCCAGCACTGCAGGTACCAACAAGCTACATAATATGACAGCTTCTTGACATCTGAAAAAATCTGATATGGAATGATCAATCATTCCTGCCTCCAACCTATGCCTGTTTGGAACCATAAACCTTAATCTTAATATCTCAGAATGGACAACCCAGTACAGTAAACATCTAAATGGACTATGACCATTAGAAATATCATGAAGGGACCTTCTGAGCTGTTCAAAGCTGCCTGCTGACTGAAAACAATAAACCAAAATGTTGTGTCTCACACCTCTTTATCTGCCACACTGTTCAACCTTGCATCCCATAACACAATAACCGCACCTCGCTGCTCATCGAACACAAAATGGAAATATTTCCTACATAGGATCAAAATCAAAATAACACACTTCCAACCACACACACTACACGGTGTAGCTGCTACCCATGTAGGCAAGCACTTCAGCACTTCACATAGGGTCAGTAAGTGCTATATAAATGTTGCAATGGAATTCTCATTAAGTAGCAACCATTGCCCCCAGATCTATAGAAATTGGATCACGATGTCTGACATTTATAGTACTGTACCCCTCACCATCGGATTTCTATTGTTTTTTTTCAGCGTTAAGCCCTTATCAATATAATATCTACTGCTCTGGTCTAGGGCGGAGTATAATACATTGAGGCCTGTGAAAATGTGCTGTACGAAAATGTTCTATGCCTGTGGTGGGCTACAGAGTCCACAGGTCCAGAATGTGCCTGAGCAGATCGAGATTTGCCAACTTCAAAAAACAATTACCATTTGAGAAGGCACATCTACTTGTTCGCTCACCCACAACAACAAAAAATACCTCTGAGGCTGCTGCCAATATCTTTGGGAGGTTACACACCCCTTAAATGGACATCGCTATGCAGTGCCTCTGAACAAGAGCTGGAAACACACTTGGTGAAGGAGTTTTGAGCACACATTGGGACATATTCCCAAACTGCATTTCATAGTGCTACAAAGTTCGACAACATGCTAAACTTAAGTGGCGTTTCCGTCTCTCCAATCTTTCTGTGCGCAGATCTCCACCCTGGTCTGCACACACATAAGTACACCTTTTACTAGTAAATGTGGGAGGGACAGAGGTAGTAGCTGGAAAATGGGGAATACTTACTACAGAAGGGGAAGGGTTTAGGGAGGAGTAAGAAGGGGTTAAGGAAGGGTTAGGGAGAGGTTTAGGGAGGGACATGTACCCACCCACAAAAGAGTAAGCCCATTGCTATTTACAAACTCACCTTCTAAAGTTACTACAGCCAAAAATTAATGAATATTAGCTTTGTAAAGCGCAAACTTTGCCCATGGGCGTCAAGGCGCTGCGGAAAGGGGCCAACAGACGATAGTGTATAAGGCTCACGATGTTGAAAGGGTGAAAAGCCAAGTCTTCAGGGCTTTACGGAAGAAAGAATGAGGTTCCAATCCAGAGATTGAGGAAGGAAGGGAATTCCAGAGTTTGGCCGCAGCAAGAGAAAAGGCTCTACCCCCCCCATCTTACTTTCCTGAAACTCGGAACTACCAGCAAATTCTTGCTGGCGGATCTTAACTGCTTGGAGGGGACATATCTTCGAAAGAGCCTTTTGATGCCTTCCGACCCAGTATTATAGAATGCCTTGTGAGCGAGGCAAAGGGCTTTAAATAGGATTCGCCAGCCAAGAGGGAGCCAGTGCAGCTTACTGATAGTAGCCGAAACTGAGTGATATTTGGGAAGGCCCATCACCAGCCTGGCAGCAGCGTTCTGCACCAGCTGTAGTCGATGCACGAGTCCCTTGTTGATACCCAGGTAGAGGGCATTACAATAGTTCAATCTGGACAGCACAAGGGCCACAACTGCCTGTTTTCTGGAGGAAAAGGAGAGAAATTGAGAGATCGTCCTAAGGGTCCTAATGATCCCAAAGCAGGTGGAAACCGTTCTACTAATCTGGGGGCCCAGGGAGAGGGAATTGTCAACTATGATGCCAAGGTTTTTAGTGCTGGACCCAGGGCGGGGGCAAGGGCCAAGCGTATCTGGCCACCAGGCCTCTGACCAGATATCCTGTTGGTTTCCAAAAATTAAAACATCCGTTTTGTCCCCATTGAGTCTGAGATAGTTCTCAACCATCCAGGAGGCCACTGCCTGCATGCAGTTTTTAAAATTTGTCGCCGAACATTCTACGTTGTTAGTAATGGATACCATGATTTGAGTGTCATCAGCGTAGGATAGCACCTCCAGCCCAGAAGATCTTACGACCCTGGCAAGAGGGGCCACATAAATGTTAAAAAGGGTCGGGCTCAATGAGGATCCCTGAGGGACTCCACAGAACAGCTGAATGGGACCTGAGTAGAATTGGCCCATCTTAACTCTTTGGGACCTAATATGATAGTACTCCAGATCTGAGCTGAAGTAAGTCTGTCACCTCACTTGGCTAACTGCTGGTACTGCAAAACACTCCTATAGAAATCAATGATAGAGACTTGAAATAAAACTCCATAAGAAATAATGTAAAATTAATTTAAAATAGTTAAAAATAAAAATAAATATAATTTAATATAAATCATATAAAAATAATATATAGTAAGGATTCAATTATAATATATCTCAACAACATTTTTGATTTAAAAATTACTGTAAGGTTACATTTCAGTAAAATATAATCAAATCACTTTTAATTAATTCTATTTACCACTTTTATTAATTATTAAAGCATAACAAATATTTTTTAATTTAGGTAGGATTATTGTTAAATTAAACCTGAGAAAAAGATTTTTAATGTAATATAGTTAAATTAATTTAAGTTTTTATTTTAGAATTACGTTAATAGTGTTGTACATTATTTTCTTCTGTTCAACTTTTAAAATCAATATATACAATAAATATACATTAATAGTTAACATAAATATATTTTTACAAATTTTTCCAAGTTTAATAAACTTGTTTACTTTTTCCTATACTTTACCAAAGGGATATCTATGGAGATGGGGCAGAGATCTCACTATGGTAAAGTAAAGGGGAAAATGTCCCTATATTTTACCATAGGGAAATCTCCACCCGAGTGCTGGAGAGCTCTCTATGGTAAAGTATAGGTACAAATGTAAAAGGTTTATTAAACTTGAAAAAAGTCTGTAAAAATATCATTATGTTAAATATTAAAGTAAATTCTTCTTTAAATTTATTGTAAGTGCAGAACTAGAGAAAAAAATGCTACTACAGCATTATTAACTTAATTTTGAATGAAATCTTCACTCAATGTCAATCTATTAAATTAAATTACATTTATTTTTCTGAACCTTAAAATAAAAATGAATTCTTGCTTAAGTTAAAAAAAAATTATTACACTTTGCTATTGATGTATACAATTAAGCAAAAGTAACTTAATTCAAAAGGCTTATTCAAATTTGTTTTAATTAAACACTAAGGGGTCGATTCCGATCTCGGCCGGTAGGGCACCTAACAGTATTCGTCCGGAAAAAATACCAGCCGAATGCGTGTTCCCCGACCGATTCGTACACTCGTCCGGACGAACAAGTACGATGCGTATAACAACTCATTTTCCGAGCGAGCCGTACTCACCCAATCCAGCTCCTGTTCCCCGCCCGAGCCGGATCCGTGAACGCCGAATCGAGCCGCACGGAAGCAAATACACAGCACCTTCCGGCCGGACTAGTACGATGCGCAATCCGTACGCGCCGAACCCGTCGCTACGTCCGGCACGTTTGAGCATCCGGGCGAGCCGTACATAAGCTCCGTTTCGCGCCACAAGACGATCCACGGCTATGAGACGAACAAGCCTGCTACGAGTACGACTCGAAGACACGAGAAACCCGAACGAGACAATCCAAGCATGAATCCCATTGCGCAGGTCCTACCTATACTCTACATCTATTACCGGGACCGGCACGGACGCGTACGGTGCAGACGGTAAGTAAAACACCAACAATACAAACAAACTACACGTACCCAAAATATGTCACACACACACATAGGGATGCACAAATAACGTACACTAGCAACAGCAGAACCATAGGGGTGGGATGGCCAACACCAATGCCATGCACACCCATAGGGGGATGGATACCTACCACCAACACCACCCTACCACCACCCCTACTCAGGGGGGCCTGGATGCCTGCCACTACTACCATCCCCACCCTTAGGGGTATGGATGCCTACCACTACCACCACCCCTACTCAGGGGGCCTGGATGCCTGCCACTACTACCATCCCCACCCTTAGGGGTATGGATGCCTACCACTACCACCATCACTACTCAGGGGGTATGGATGCCTACCACTACCACCATCACTACTCAGGGGCCTGGATGCCTGTCACTACTACCATCCCCACCCTTAGGGGTATGGATGCCTACCACTACCACCATCACTACTCAGGGGGGCCTGGATGCCTGCCACTACTACCATCCCCACACTTACGGGTATGGATGCCTACCACTATCACCATCACTACTCAGGGGGGTATGGATGCCTACCACTACCACCATCACTACTCAGGGGGGCCTGGATGCCTGTCACTACTACCATCCCCACTCATAGGGGGCTGGATGCCTACCACTACTACCATCCCCACTCATGGGGGGATGGATGCCTACCACTACCACCACCCCTACTCAGGGGGCCTGGATGCCTGTCACTACTACCATCCCCACCCTTAGGGGTATGGATGCCTACCACTACCACCATCACTACTCAGGGGGCCTGGATGCCTGCCACTACTACCATCCCCACACTTAGGGGTATGGATGCCTACCACTACCACCATCACTACTCAGGGGGTATGGATGCCTACCACTACCACCATCACTACTCAGGGGGCCTGGATGCCTGTCACTACTACCATCCCCACTCATAGGGGCTGGATGCCTACCACTACTACCATCCACACTCATGGGGGATGGATGCCCACCACTACTACCATCCCCACTCATGGGGGATGGATGCCTACCACTACCACCACCCCTACTCAGGGGGCCTGGATGCCTGTCACTACTACCATCCCCACTCATAGGGGGATGGATGCCTACCACTACTACCATCCCCACTCATGGGGGTATGGATGCCTACCACTACCACCATCACTACTCAGAGGGGCTGGATGCCTACCACTACTACCATCCACACTCATGGGGGATGGATGCCCACCACTACCACCACCCCTACTCAGGGGGCCTGGATGCCTGTCACTACTACCATCCCCACTCATAGGGGGCTGGATGCCTACCACTACTACCATCCCCACTCATGGGGGATGGATGCCTACCACTACCACCACCCCTACTCAGGGGGCCTGGATGCCTACCACTACCACCACCCCTACTCAGGGGGCCTGGATGCCTACCACTACTACCATCCACACTCATGGGGGATGGATGCCCACCACTACTACCATCCCCACTCATGGGGGATGGATGCCTACCACTACCACCACCCCTACTCAGGGGGCCTAGATGCCTGTCACTACTACCATCCCCACTCATAGGGGGATGGATGCCTATCACTACTACCATCCCCACTCATGGGGGATGGATGCCTACCACTACCACCACCCCTACTCAGGGGGCCTGGATGCCTACCACTACCACCACCCCTACTCAGGGGGCCTGGATGCCTGCCACTACTACCATCCCCACCCTTAGGGGTATGGATGCCTACCACTACCACCATCACTACTCAGGGGGCCTGGATGCCTGCCACTACTACCATCCCCACCCTTAGGGGTATCGATGCCTACCACTACCACCACCCCTACTCAGGGGGGCCTGGATGCCTGCCACTACTACCATCCCCACCCTTAGGGGTATGGATGCCTACCACTAACACCATCACTACTCAGGGGGTGCTGGATGCCTACCACTACCACCACCCCTACTCAGGGGGGCCTGGATGCCTGCCACTACTACCATCCCCACTCATAGGGGACGGATGCCTGCCACTACCACCATCACTACTCAGGGGGCATGGATGCCTACCACTACCACCACCCCTACTCAGGGGGCCTGGATGCCTGTCACTACTACCATCCCCACTCATGGGGGATGGATGCCTACCACTACCACCACCCCTCCTCAGGGGGGCCTGGATGCCTACCACCACCCCTACTCAGGGGGGCCTGGATGCCTGCCACTACTACCATCCCCACCCTTAGGGGGATGGATGCCTACCACTACTACCATCCCCACTCATGTGGGGATGGATGCCTACCACTACCACCACCCCTACTCAGGGGGGCCTGGATGCCTACCACTACTACCATCCCCACCCTTAGGGGTATGGATGCCTACCACTACCACCATCACTACTCAGGGGGGCCTGGATGCCTACCACTACCACCACCCCTACTCAGGGGGGCCTGGATGCCTGCCACTACTACCATCCCCATTCATAGGGGGATGGATGCCTACCACTACTACCATCCCCACTCTTAGGGGGCCTGGATGCCTGCCACTACTACCATCCCCACCCTCAGGGGTATGGATGCCTACCACTACCACCACCCCTACTCAGGGGGCCTCGATGCCTGCCTCTACTACCATCCCCACCCTTAGGGGTATGGATGCCTACCTCTACCACCATCACTACTCAGGGGGGGCTGGATGCCTACCACTACCACCACCCCTACTCAGGGGGGCCTGGATGCCTGTCACTACTACCATCCCCACTCATGGGGGGATGGATGCCTACCACTAACACCACTCCTACTCATAGGACGGGTAATGCATGACACAACTAGCATACTCCCACATAAGGAATGACAGAAGATTACATCCCCCAACACCATGACAAGTGTGTGTAGTCTGTGTCAAATGCCTACAACACTGAACATGACATTGAACATACAATGTGACCCCCTAGCACATGTGTCACACATAAATGAGTGTGGCCTCCACAATGCAAGCCGACCATGGCCACTGTGGCAATGGGCTCGAACACCCCATCACCACAGTGACCAAAAGGGAAGTGTGGTGTCCATAGCTGATGCACATTTTGAACAGTGTGGCAATGGGGCCTAAAGCCCCATCACCACAGTGACCAAAAGGGAAGTGTGGTGTCCATAGCTGATGCACATTTTGAACAGTGTGGCAATGGGGCCTAAAGCCCCATCACCACAGTGACCAAAAGGGAAGTGTGGAATCCATAGCTGATGCACATTTTGAACAGTGTGGCAATGGGGCCTAAAGCCCCATCACCACAGTGACCAAAAGGGAAGTGTGGAATCCATAGCTGATGCACATTTTGAACAGTGTGGCAATGGGGCCTAAAGCCCCATCATCACAGTGACCAAAAGGGAAGTGTAGTCATGGAAAAAGCTGCCAAAGCCAAACTGCATGGATGAATCCTGGTCACACAACAACAAACACATCAGTGGCATAGTAGTGCTTGTGTCCCATAGCAACATAGATTGGTCGAGGCAAACAGTGCAGTGTCACTGAAACATCGTTTTGGCCATGTGCATACAAACATCACCCATGGGGGCCCACATTGTCAACATTCACAAATAACACAATGACAGAAGTGACCATCATAATGCTGACCCACATATCTGCACCAATGGACACACAAATGTAGATATCCTGTGGAGACTGTAGATGTCAGGTGAACAAATACCATACCATGGCAGCAATGGGACATACAAACCATGATTATTGTGCTGACTGATGACCTAGGAGTCCCAGGGACAGCAGGGGAAAGCCACTAAACAACATACAGCCAATGGCACACTCAAGATATGCCAATGCAGTGGTGCAAAGGCACAAACACAAACAGGCAGACTCACACTGCATATCAAACACAACAGGTGATGGGGGTGTGCCAGTGTCCCCAGGCAACCACACAACACATGAGGAGGCCTGAATTCCAACCACACAGATGTGTATACAGTGCCATACAAAAGTTACTCATGGATCGGATACCCCTATGTGGGCAATCAGGCATTGTTAGATGAGAGGGAGCACAAATTACACATGTCACACAAGCTTGTAAGAACAGCAACTAACACAGCAAGAGACAGACCCACCACAGCACTACCCCCAGGGACCCCACATTGTGCTGACACTAGCCTGCATTAATCACACTGTGATGACAAAGTTAGATGTCGTTCACACTGTGAACCACAGCCATGTGTCCTGAGCAACTAACTACCATCATACCTACACAAGCTCCAATCAATCAGCACGGCCTGCCCGCCAAGGCCAATATGGAGGTAGGGGTCTAGCCGTGCAACAACTCACTTTTGCACACACTCAACACCACACCCCCTGATCTCCACCAATGTGCAGCAGTGAAGCTCACATGGACTGGTGACATTGGACATGCACCCATGACAATACCAGGGGTGGTGGTGGGAACTAAGGTGCAGAAACTCATCACACATGGCAAGTCAACAAGACTCGTCAATGTCTGACACACAGCACAGTATGCCGTACATGGGCATGATGTGAAATCCACCACAATCAATGGGATCCTGGCCATAGTCACACACCAACGAAGAAGCCAAGGTGACACACGAAGAACACACGTACACAACTTCCAACATTGTAGCTCTGACCCTGAGGAGTGGCAGCAGTCACACACACAACGTGTCACAATCAATGAAAGCTACCGCAAACTGTAAATCACATGACTCGTGTAAACAACAAGTGCCAAGGGGAATCCTGAATGTGTCCCATCTGCGTTTGCCCACATCCCCAGCCCTGACAACAAAGACAACCTGGTATGACAACCTCATGAACATTAGTTTGCCACACCCACATCACGGAGAAGCCAGGACCAAGATGCTGGATGAACACAGAACAACTCAGCAAGCATCACAAACAGGAACATCCCTAGGGACACAGCCTGTGTAGGAAAAGGGAAGGGAACACGCACATACATGCTTACACAACACACAACACAGGCCCACGCAATGTCACCGGATTACACACTGCCATGAGGGCACTCCACTCCTGTGGAAGGTCCGCTGTGCCAAACCTTGTCTGTGCACGACCCAAACATGTCAGCAGAACACTCCGTCAGTGAGTCAACAACCACAACACACAGAACGCTCTGCTCACATCAGCCTGGGTACGGGAGTGTCACGTCAGTCATCTGCACACACACAAAACACGTGTCAAGCAAGTTGCACTGTATACACAGATGAGTCCTTCGACATTGATGTGCAAAACTGCATGTCCAGTGGAGCTGGGCACACAGTCAGGGAAATCGGAACATTGAACAGTGGTAAGCCCACCAGATGTGCATCAGTGTAAGACAAAGATGTTCATTTACAAATGCAAAATGGACATCCCTGTGTCAAATGCTGAACATTACACCCTCAGACTGTAGCAAAGGATGCCATAGATCCAGACTACAACAGGACACATATCCCATGGATCACATGGAGTCCATCACTGCAACACTTCATTTTCCTGATGTGAACACTATTACAACTGCAAATGCAGGATGCTACTCATCCACATCATGTACATCAAAAGAAAACCCACAAGTAAACAAAAAGAGGCTTTATTCAGCAAATGTCAGGGTAAACACGGAAGTCCAAAAGAAACTAAGGCCAATGGCCAGTCCAAAATCACAGTCCCAACGGGGTGAGAAGTGACAACTGGTCACACATTGCTTGCCTGCACTGGTACGGTTAGGGGACATCCCCCTTGCCTTGGAGGGGCATACAAGGGGCAGGCCAGGCACCGCTGGGACAGGATCAGGGGATGGCAGAGTGAGGCAGTGAAGGGGTGGTGGGTGCAGGAGTGTCACCGGCAACTGCAGTGGAGGTGTCTGACTCAGGGGGGGCCGGCACCACTGTGGTACACAAGTCAGTTGGTGTGGGTGCTGCAACCACTGCAGTGGGCTGGACTGATGTAGTGGACTGGGTACCCACTGCAGTGCCCGAGTCAGACGTGGTGGTTGTGGACTCCACTGCAGTGCATGACTCCAAGGGAGTGGAAGGGTGGGCAGATGAGGTGGGCAGGACAGAGGGGGGACCCGGTCTCCACAACAGTGCCACTAACAGGCAGAGCATCTGGGTTGGGGGTGGAAGAGCAAGTGGCAGGGGGAGGGCCTAAGCAGTCTGGGGATGCGGTATCGGTGTGTGGGGGAACCTGGGGCAGGGTGTGGCGGGGGAACCTGTGCAGTGGTGGCCTGGGGGATGGAGGAGAGAGACTGGGCGGTGGAGCTGCGTGGTGGTGGTGGTGGGGTCTTGCTCTTCCTGGTCCGGGGGACTTCCGAATGGGGTCCTGTGTCTGCCTGCACCTGGGGGAGGGTGTCCAGGGGCGAGGGGCACTCCCCTCTGAGTGGGTGGACTTCCTCTTCCCCCGGTATGCTGGATCAGCAGGATTGGAAGGGAAGAGGCCGAGGTCACACAGGAAGATCTGCTGTGTAGGTGGGGTAGCAGGCGAGGCAAGGGAAGGGGTCTTGGAGGGAGAGGATTTGGAGGACTGCGGAGTGAATGTGGATGCGTGTGTGTGTGTGTGTTCCCCATCCCCTGTGTCTGTGGTATCAGTCCCCTGAGGATGCTTGTGTGCACGTCTTGCCTTTCTCTTGGGTGTGTCTGTGGGGCAGAGGTGGGAGGGGTGAGGGACTGTTGGAGGAGGGACACTGCTGCCGTCAGGGAGGAGTCCATGGACTTATTGCTCCTCTGTAGGGCAGACATACCCGTCGAGATGCCCTCCATGAACGACACCAGCTGTGTCAACAGAGTGGTGTGTGCATGGAGGACACTCAGCATTGCTGTCTGCCCTACATGGAGCTGCCGAAGGAGGTACACAGACTCCTCACTCAGGGCAGCAGGGGACACAGGGGCAGGGGGTGCGGTGCCTGGCACGAAGGAGACACGCTCCCGAGCACGGGAGCCTCCACGGACCTCAGGAATGGGAGCCAATGGGAGGGCGGTGGTGGTGGTGGTGGTGGCGGGGCCAGACAGACTAGCTGGCCTTTGGTGGCTGCTGAGACCCGCCTCCACAAGGGAGTCATCCTCCGAGCTGCTGTGGTCCTCAGCTGAGGTGGATGGTGCTGAGGACTCCTCGGTGTGGCTCCCCTCGCCCTCCGTGCCACTGGGTCCCTCTGACCACTCGTCCGATGCTGACCCAGTCTGGCTCCGCTGCTCCTCCTGGTCCGTGGAGGTGTCCCCTCCTGTGGCCGTGGATGTATCTGCGAACAATTAGGGAAATAGACAAACATCAGTCACCTGCACTGACCGCACACACCACAGTAAGTACAGCACATTACAGAGCAAGCCCTGGCATCCTTAGTTGAACATTGCCTAAAGTCCTCACACAGATTCGGGGAAGCCAATTGTCAGTCTGATGGTCAACCATGGGACTCACACCCCTCCTGCCCTTGCACCCATCTGTCTGGTGCCTGTCTGATGGTAAGACCCCAGTGTGGACACATGCACCACCTACACAGTTGTTGGACATTGAAGGGAACACGGTGAAGTATGTGAACATGCACACATCACATCTCTTGCCACTGAGTCAGTGCAGGTGTCCGGATAAAGGGATGGCCAGAGTCTAAATAGAAATCCATGTGATGCATACCAGCACCAGACACCATGATGCACCCATGTCCGGATAGTCAATGCCACAATGGGGTGCATGTTGCACATGTCACTCCCCTGCAGGATCAGTCTTAGGAAGTTTAATGCCATGACACAGGAATGCGTGCAAAGTCATACATTACTGCCTCAAGTCACATGGCCATGGCAGCCAGCCAACAACAGTCTGCACTGTGTCACAATCAGAGGGCATGGGGAATGCAAGTTATGTGACTGACAAGTGCACATGTCCATCCCCAAAAACCACATCATCTGTACTACTATTTGTCCACGTCATACCAACTGGACATATGGGGGACATGAAACACAACTCTCTGAACATGAGCACCTCACAGTGTGCTGTGAATGAAAATACAGCTGCCTGAAAGTCACAGTCGCAAACACCTGTGTGCACAGTCAAGTGATCAGACACCTATAAGTCACAGAAGTATCGTCTATCATGGTCACATCTCAGATGGCATGCTGAGCCCTAACCGATAAACATACCAGTAGTCCTGACAACGAAGACACAGCACAATGAGACAGAGGCAGACACCTGAGGGTACATTTCACTGATTACAACATGCCAGATGATACACGGGAGTGGGAGTACAGAGTGTATTGTATGCCCTGGAGTAGGCATGACTGTCCAGCTCCACCTGTAAGAGGGATGAGTCCTGGACAGTAGGCAGGTGGTTAAGCATGTGTGACACACTGGATACACATACTCCTGAGTCCCAAACATTGTTCCCACCAGCAGCATGGGTGTGTGCCAAATTCCCCAGGGACTTGTGGTGAGTCAGAGCAGCAAGCGGACCACATATCAAAGTTACACCCAGATTACATGTCAGAACTTAGGCATTGTGTAAGCAATTGACCCACCCATGAATCGCACAACATAGTCACGGGAACAAATGCTGTCCCCCACCTTGAGCAAAGCTAAATGCAATGACACAGTCCCCAAATGACACAATTTCCTGACTATAAGGGCCACACATATGCGTATCAGAGGAGAAGTGGGCATGTCACAAATGAGGGACCTGGGTCCTGGACCACATGACTGATGTACTGTGGAAGTTTAACCAGGCCAGAGGAGGGCACATAGCATGTCAGACAAAGAGGAGGCGACAGCTTCAGCTGGACCCTTGCGATCCTCCGGGTCCAGCCACGAAGGTCCTGCCACCTCTTCTGGCAGTTGCGGATCCTGCGCCTGTAGACCCCCACGGATCTTACTTTCCGGGCGATGATCAGCCAGATTTCCTGCTTCTGGTGGGCATTAACCTGTGAGGATGACAAAGTGAAAAGGCCATTACTACACATGCAACATATACGTGCATCACACAGTTGGATATACATGTCTCAATCACAGGGGCATATGATGTACACAGGCAGTGCAACAATGGCTATGAACAGTTTGCCAGCAGTCACTACATGGTATCATTGCATGGGAAGTAAACCTAGTTGGAATGCACTGTTACTGCACTGTACCAGTTCAGTGCATGTAACTACACACTTTGGGGTGTGACAACTACTCAGTGGGCATGCTAGCCAGTGGTGTGCACACTGAAAGTCCTGCTAGTCAGACAACATGCACAATTAGTGAGGCAGTGGACAGCACACTCACCTGCTCCCCTGGTTTCCCATACAGCTTGCTGTACTGTGGAAGGAGGCTGTCCAGCAGGGCCTGGTTCTCCTCAAGGCTGAAGGCTGGGGCTCTCTCCACAGTACGTGCCATTGCAGGAGCCAGAGGTTGCATAAACAGCAGCAGTGTTGGTGGCAGATGTCGTCCTGGAGCATGTAAGTCCGTTTTTTTTTTTTAATATAGCGCAGCTACTCACCCTTACGGGTCTCAAGGCGCTGGGGGCCGTAGTGGAAATTAAGTGAGCTATTGCCCAGAGTCACACGGTGCTGAGCTGAGCTGCCGCCGGAGCCGGGGATCGAACCGTGAACCCTGTGCTCCGAAGTCAGCCGCCCTGGCCGCTGCACCACACCTCTCCACTGTGCAGGCAAGTGAGCTCTCAGGGGAACAGCCAGCATTATATGTGTGCTGCAGAGGCAGATACTGTCCCATGTGTCCAAAGTGATAGGTCAAAGTCGTTTGCATCTTCTGAATCTGACCAATCCATGGAATAGCAGCACTAATACACGCCCACAGCATCCTTCAAATCTTCAACTTCATGACACCCATGATTTTGCAACATTGTTGTGGCTGGCCAACTGAATTCACTGCATCAGACTCGTTGGAGCTTCGAAACGCGTCCGTTGCCATGCCAGGCCCCAGCCAATGTGTGCGCACCGTTCGGTCCATTGCTGTACAACGCGTATTTCGGGATACAACGCGTACCCGCTCACAACACATGCAATGGGCCGGCTGGGCACACCGATCGGTCCATTGCTGTTCAACGCGTACCCGCTCACATCATATGCAATGGGCCGGCCGGGCACACCGATCGGTCCATTGCTGTACAACGCGTATTTCGGGATACAACGCGTACCCGCTCACAACAGATGCAATGGGCCGGCCGGGCACACCGATCGGTCCATTGCTGTACAACGCGTACCTGTACAGGTCAGTCGCATATGTCACCATGCTTGTCACTGGTGAACGTATGCCAGCCACATATACCTGCCAGAGACCCAGGGGCACACCTACAACACCACACCCAGTCCACACTGTTTCCTGAGGCATGTAAGGCTGCATTTCCTTCTCTGTGTATGGGGGTTAACATGTGGTTTTTGTGGTGGCACTTGTGGGCAGCCACACCCAGGCTGTGCATGTGTTCATGGGGACAGGGTCCTTGGTGTGTTGTGCACATGACCACTGTGATGTGCAACAGTTCATTTTGGAGCACGTGGCATGGTCACATTTCCAGGTTGTGTATGTGTATGACATGTCACATACCCCCAGAGTCCCATGTGGGAAGGCATGTATGTCACAGGATGACCCATTGCCACAATAGTGATGTCCCTCCACAGACTGTGTGCATGTTGTGTTTCCGATGTCACTGATTCCATGTGCACGATGGGAGACAGTCTCCACATCAACGTTGTTTGTGCATGGACTTTGATGTTGTACGTCACTGGCGTCCATGTCTGTCCTGCGGATGCAACAGGGGCCACTACCTGTGGGAGTCATGTTTGTTTTTCTGACGTGTACATGATACGCCATGTCATGCCAGTGGCCATGTGGCAAGACAGGGTCACTGGGAATCTACCTGTCAATGATCTGTGATGCCTGTGGCGCATCTGTCCAGACATGTCACTGTGGTGTGTGTGTGGAACGTGACAGCAGTAAATGGGTACTGTGACACAGCCTAATGGTTTCCCATAGCACAACCTGGTACCTGTTGTGCACACATGTTGTACTGAGAAGTTAGGTGATGGCCATGTAGGTGCGAGTTATGTCCGACAGAACGGCACACAAATCAAGTGCTTGTGTCACGTAATGATGTATCATGTGAAATTGAGTATGGTGAATGGCACATATGTGGGGTGACTGACAATCTTTCTTCCTTCAACCTATGCACTGCAGGGCTCCAGCTGTCCATAGACCATTCCCTGACGTGGCAACGATGGTGGAACGTGACAGCATCCGACGGTACCGCTTCACCAGGCAGCTGATTGAGGATTTGGCAGTGCGCTTGGCACCACATTTGCAACCTGGCCGGACGTACCCTACGGCGCTGACCCCCAAGGTGAAGGTAGTGGCAGCCCTACACTTCTTTGCCACCGGTACCTTTCAACACACTGTTGCGACTGCCGGTGGGATGTCACAGACTATGTTCAGCCGTGTGCTACGCGATGTTTTGGAGGTAATGTTGAGATGCCTGAACCAGTACATCTATTTCCCAACACGTCAACAACTCACTGACGTCAAGAGTGACTTCTATGCCCTGGGGAGGATGCCACATGTCATTGGCTCCATTGATGGGACACATGTGGCTTTGATACCACCACAGGCACATGAGCAGGCATACCGGAACCGTAAACATTACCATTCGATCAATGCTCTGGTGGTATGTTTAGCAGATATGGGCATCACACATGTGTGCGCCCGTTTCCCTGGTTCAGCACACGATGCCTACGTGATGAGGAGTAGTCGCATCCCGAGGATGATGGCACAGATGCAGAACCAGCGTGCCTGGCTTGTCGGTGTGTACTGACTTTGTACCATTGTGTGTGTTCTGATCTGTAGTATTCCACTCACTTTTCCAAATCAGCTAATGTGCACTTGTCTGTCCGTAGGTGACTCCGGATACCCCAACATGCCGTGGTTGCTGAAACCCCTCAGGAACCCTGTGACACCAGCCCAGATGCGCTACAATGAGGTACATGGTCGGACCAGGAGAGTGATAGAGCGGACCTTTGGTCTCCTGAAGAGCCGCTTCCGCTGCCTGGACAAGACAGGAGGGGCCCTCCCATATGCCCCAGCAAAGGTGTGCAAGATTGTCATCGTCTGCTGCATGCTACACAACCTGGCAGTGCGGAAGGAGTTGCCTCTCATCCTGGATGACGATGACCAACGTCCGCCACCTGTGGAGGATCCTGGCCTGGACCACGATGCCAGTGATGATGATGATGATGATGATGGTGATGTCCGCACACAGCTCATCACCAACTTCTTCAGCTGAATGTGAGTATCCAGGGAGATGTAATGTGAATGACGTGAGTTTGCATGATATGTGTGGGTGGTGCTCTGGTGCTGTTTGAGTGTGGCCATGTGCTACTTGACTGGATGCGTGCAGCAATGTGTCCTTACAGGTAGTCTGAACTCCCCAACAGTTTTGATATGCTAACTTGGTTTTGTGTAGTTGTCTTGTGACATGTATTGGGCATGAGTATTGCAGTACTGTCCTGTTCTACAGTGATTTTAACTGTGTGTCATGTCTGTCCTTCACAGGCTGCTTACTGAGTACTTTGGTCAACTTGGATCCCCCGACACCATGATTCAGCTTTCAGGGTGGCAGCAGTAGTTGGCCTACAAGTGATGTGCCACACACCCCTGGACTTCATATCTTCTGCACTTGTTGACTGTGTGGCCACTGCCACGTGGGTAAACCTTGCATTTCTAGTGGAAACAACATGTTGCATTGTGTAATAAACCTGTGCTTCACTTTGGGATGTGCGTTGTCTGTGGTCACACATCTGACTGACATTTGCTTACTGCACCTGTGGGCTAGTTGACACAGACTCTGAATAGGTGTGGTGGCTGTGCATTCCACTCTATTTCCTGGCAACATCACTGTGGGCGATGAGTCCGATGGCCCTGGTGTCTGTGTTGTGTAGCCCTAGTGGTGTGTCTCCCTCATATGTGTCACGTCACCATGACTCACACAACGGTGTTGTACTTGCTGTAGCAGTTAGCATACACAGTGTAATTTAGCAGAACATCATCACCATAACAGTATCCACATTTGAATAACAACAGTGGCAAGTATGGTGTACTAGTGATTTTATTTACAGAAATGTGTGTGTGTATAGTGCACAGGATGGTGGGTGCTGTACATTGGGATTGTGATCCAAAGTTCCCAGATGAGTTGGAAGTCTTGGTAGCAGAAATGTCCTGAGTGAAGTCCACAGTCATATGATACATTAGTCCAACTTGAACTCCCCATGTCATGTGGGAAAGTAGTGTTGCATTCGACAGGGTGAAACGTTTGCAGACAAAGGAGAATTTCCGGAACAGGTGTTGGCTTCCTAGGGGATGTACGTGGCCATCAACCTCTCAGTTTTCCTTCCTCGGACGACCCCTCTTCTTTGGGGGGGGACCCTCACGTGCAGGCTGCGGCAGTGCAGGGGACTCTCCGCCAGAGTCCTCCTCCCTCCCTGTGGCGGTGTCAGTTGTTGCAGCACCAGATGTTGTGGGCACACAGGGAGGTGTGGCCATGTTGGTGCTAATCTGGCGGAGGCATGTCAATATGTCCCTATGCACCGCTGTGAGTTCTTGCAATGTGTCCCACTTGGACTCCGTGCCCGACATGTGTGTCTCCACACGGGCCATGTGTGTCTCCACACGGGCCATGTGGGAGTCCAAGCGGGCATGATGGGCAGCCTGCTGCTGTTGTATGTCCTTGAGGATCCCCACTACCTGTCTGACCTTTCCGGTGCTATCCTGGTACGCATCAGCGATGCGTGCCAGTTGTGGGTCATCATGCAGTCCAGACCCCTCTGCAAGCAGCGACCTATGTCTACCACCCCTCCCACCACCCCTGGCGACACGTGCAGGACCTGTGGTGGCACGCACAGGTGACCCAAGGCCCACTTGGGGGTTGTTAGTGGTGTTGTCATCCGTTGCTCCACGGTGGGCCTGGGGCCCTGTGCTGTTGTCAGCGGTGGTCCTTGGTCTGTCCGTGTCGGCGGGGGTGGTCTGTATGTTGGCAGTTGTTGGAGGGGTGGGTGCAGGGGTGCAGATGTTGGTCCAGCTGGTGCTGCATTATGACTCACACCGGAGGTGCCAGGTAGGTCTTCGCCATCCGAGGAGGGCAGAGGCTGTTCCACACCAGTGAGCTCTGTGTCCCCCGGAGCCTGGGACAGGGACTCCTCCTCGCCTGCTGCTGTGTCCCCATCATCGTCACCTGTATTTGGAAGAGACACACATTGTATGTAATGTTTCTACAGACATCAATGGTTCACACACCTGACAGTTGTGACTGTACCTCTGGATGCGGGCATGTACATTGCATTGTCCTAAGTTGTCACAGTAAGAGGTTGATATTGGTGTAGCACATTGTCATGCATACCTGGGGCATTTCAATATGAATGTTGAGGTGTGTGCATGGCCAGCATTGGTTGTATTTGGTGGACATCCGGCCATCCTTCTCCACCTGGCCCAGTTATCCCACCATGAAGCATGCCACCCTTGCAGTGGGTTCAGGTTGACTCTCAGGATGTCAGGCAGTGGTGTTGTGCTGTTTGTTGGTGCACAGTTCCCAGCAGGGCCTTGTGCTCCCCACAGCAGTAGCCAGTGTCAGCCATCTTGTCAGTCCTTATCCACTCCCTGTGATGTGAGCATGGTTCAGAGAGGTGTTGATGGGCCAATTGTGAGGGTGAGCAGTATCTGTGACTCCAACACCCATCATGCTATTGCCTACACCCCCTTCCCAGCATGCCCGTACTTCCTTCCTTTGGACTCTGCTTCCCTGTGGGGTAGTGTGCCTGTGCTGACAGGAAGGCTGACAGTGTTGTCCTTGCGTTTGTTTGGCTACAAGTCCCAGGTGTGTCCCTGTGCTTCACACAGCATTACCCAGGGTGGTGGTTCTTTGTGGGATCTTCATTTGGTATGTGAGGCATTGCATTCTCCCAGGTGGGTTATGTGGAGTTTGTGTTGAGGGGTGTGTGAGGTGAGCTGCTTGTAACTATGGTCAGTGCTGTGAGTCCTCCTTCCCAGCTAGCCAGATATCCCACCATGCAACGTGCTTGCATTGCAGAGAGTGCAAGTTGGCTTTCAGGATGTCAGGCAGTGGTGTTGTGCTGTTTGTTGGTGCACAGTTCCCAGCAGGGCCTTGTGCTCCCCACAGCAGTAGCCAGTGTCAGCCATCTTGTCAGTCCTTATCCACTCCCTGTGATGTGAGCATGGTTCAGAGTGGTGTTGATGGGACAATTGTGAGGGTGAGCAGTATCTGTGACTCCAACTCCCATCATGCTATTGCCTACACCCCCTTCCCAGCATGCCCGTACTTCCTTCCTTTGAACTCTGCTTCCTGTGGGGTAGTGTGCCTGTGCTGACAGGAAGGCTGACAGTGTTGTCCTTGTGTTTGTTTGGCTACAAGTCCCAGGTGTGTCCCTGTGCTTCACACAGCATTACCCAGGGTGGTGGTTCTTTGTGGGATCTTCATTTGGTATGTGAGGCATTGCATTCTCCCAGGTGGGTTATGTGGAGTTTGTGTTGAGGGGTGTGTGAGGTGAGCTGCTTGTAACTATGGTCAGTGCTGTGAGTCCTCCTTCCCAGCCAGCCAGATATCCCACCATGCAACGTGCTTGCATTGCAGGGAGTGCAAGTTGGCTTTCAGGATGTCAGGCAGTGGTGTTGTGCTGTTTGTTGGTGCACAGTTCCCAGCAGGGCCTTGTGCTCCCCACACCAGTAGCCAGTGTCAGCCATCTTGTCAGTCATTATCCACTCCCTGTGATGTGAGCATGGTTCAGGGTGGTGTTGATGGGCCAATTGTGAGGGTGAGCAGTATCTGTGACTACAACTCCCATCATGCTATTGGCTACACTAACTTCACCAGCATACACAGAATTCCTTCCTTTAAGTGAGCTTCCCTGTGAGGTGGTGTTCTAGTGGTGGCAAAATATCAGGCAGTGTTTGTTGGTTATATTTGTGCCACTGCCTTGCTCTATTTGTTGTTAGGTTTGTGCATGTCATGACACAGTTACATATCACTGTGAGATGGCATGTATTGTGTTTATCTAACTGACATACACATCTTGGGATGATTATCTTTTGGTTGCTGTTGATTTGCTAGGGGTGGATGGTTTGACTGTCCCCTTGACAGTGATGTGTGTGTATTGGCACACAATATTGTGTATATTAGTTGTGTACTCACCAGGCTCTGGGATGTCTGTTAGTCCATATACGCTCACTGGTGGTAGGATGGCCCGCACCTTCTCCTCCCAGGGCCTGAGGTATACTGGTTTTGCAGGAGGGCCACTGCCGGTGTGCTGGCTCAGGAGGTAATCCTTCTTGAGTAGGTCTCTGACCCTCCTGCACACATCATACCACCTGTTCTGGATGTCTTCCTTTGTGCGCAAACATGGTGATTGTGCGTTCACCCTGTCGACGATCCTCGCCCACATCTTGGTTTTCTGCGACATGGGGATCTGTTGGACCAATGTGCCAAACAACTGTGGCTCTACCCTCAGGATCTCGTCTACCATGACTTCCAATTCACTATCTAGGAACTTTGGATTCTTCTTTAGGGGCATGGTGATGGGTGGTGGTGGTGGTGATTGATGTGTGTGTGTGCAAGTGAGGGTGTGTGTGTGTAGGTTTTGCTGTGTGTGTGTGAGGGTGCTATTTGTTGAGGTGCTAATGGTGTGTGGCTTTTGTGTTGGATGAGCTGTGTGTGTGTCTGTGTTTGCTGTGTGATGGTGTTCTGTGCTGGCAGGTCAGTGGGATTTGCAAAGGATCATGGTAGGGATTTGTGGGCTTTATGTAGGTGGAGTTGGGGGTGTGTCCTTGTTCCATTTTTTTCACCCCTGTATTTATTGGCTTTGTCATTGCTTGTTTGGCCCTTTTTTTGTATTTTTTCATTTGTGATTATTGTGCATGTAGGAGTCGGTCTTCTGACCGAGTAGGACGTTGCAGTTGTCTCGTGCGCGCCTCTCCGAGTCGTTCCCGCTGTGTTTCAGCTCAGTTTCATATGCGGCGTACGCGTCGGTCGCGGAGTATTGTGTTTGTTCGGCTGGGTCTGGTATGTGTGTCGGTCGTACGGCTTGGGCTCCGTACGAATCGGTCTGAATTTGCACCCATTGCATCGTACTGCGCGGGTCGGAGTTTGCGGGTACGTTTCGTTCGGATTATTTCCTGATGCGTATCGGTCGGTTCGATTCGCGTGGTTTCCCGGCCGGATAGCTTGTTTCCGGCCGGGTCGGTCGTTCGCCTTGAGTTCCGTACGAGTCGGTCGTGATTCCCATGCATTTCATTGTACTTCCCAGGTCAGGCAACGCCAGTACGTGTCGGTTGGACTATTATCCCGTACCGAGTCGGTCGGTATTTTTTCCGGCCCGAATCGGATTCGGCCCCTAAATATGTACTTTTTAAATGTATTTTGTACATTAAATTATAATTATTTATGTTTTTACCTATTTTAAACAATTTAATTTAATTTAACATTATTTCCTAAGTGGTTTAAATGTATTTCACTGTCCTCATTATTTTCTATAGGAGGGTGTAGCAGTACCAGTGGTTGGCCACGTTTGGTGCTGGACTTATTTTTGTCTTTTTTTAGGTCTAGTCCAAAACAGCACATGGACTGTCTTTTGCAAGACATATGGTTTTCTAACTGTGCTTAGAGGTCACCCATTACTTACCATTAATTGGCTTCATTGTCACTCTCATTTGCTTGCTTCTTATTGGTCAGCTGCCAAAGGCTTCCTTCTACTTTATGAGTTTGCTCCTCCCTTGGAACATGGATTTATTTATAAAGTTTTATATAGCGCTGGCTAGGACCCGGAGGTATCAGAGCGCTTTACATAAGGACCAGTGCGTTACAGGTTACATAGTTACAGGATCAGCGAGTTACAGGTTACATAGTTACATCAATTAGATCAATGAATAACGGAGGGGGAGGGGGAGGAAAAACAGCGGGGGACGAGGAAAACAATGTCAGATGTCCGGCTGGGTAGGTGATGGCCAAGGGGTGAACCAGAGCCAGACTCCTCTATAGCTGCAAAGAACAGCTCCACCGGGCATCAGCCAAGGTTGCTCGGGCTCCGCAGTAGGTACAAAACAGTTTTGGAATCAGACAAGGGGGCATCGTCATACCTCCATCAAAAAGCACCGGTCCCGGTATTCCTGGGGAGTGCCGTCCGCCTCGTCTTTCAGCTTACCCCCAGGACACAAGAGGTGGGTGGAGAGGAGGAAGGGACAGTTCCAAGGTCTGAAGAATTCACACAAAGAGCTGACCTGGGAAAACAGCATAGGGATCCCTGAAACCAACGCCCGTACTCCATAGCTGTAACCAGTCTGGATAAGAAGACCAGGGAAGCAGCGCTGGGATCCCTGAAACCAGAGCCCATTCTCTGTGTCTGAAGCTAATCCGGAAACTTGCAAACCCTGGCCTCGCTGGAGAGACACTGGCGATCGCCATCTTGAGGAGTGAAATAACTGGCGGATCGTCGCAACTTCAGGAACATTACTTGTGTCCTTCCACTGCTCATTTTTGTAGTTGCTACTTTATTCTTTGTGTTTAAGCACTCTATCAGTGTGTGTCTTTTTCTGATGGCTCCATTGTGTACTTCTCTCCCCTCTGCTGTCTGTCTGCTTACCCTCTCCATCCTTTCCTCCCTCTGTGTTGCCTCCCGCCAACCACCGGCAATAAATAAAAATAAAGCGTAATGGCTGTATTTTTCCTCATATCTTATGTTGTCCATGTAGACCCCTCCCCCACGTCTTCCCTCTGTGTTAACTCCTGTTCTCACTCCCTGCTGCCCACCCACCAGCAATACAAAAGAGGCGCTGACCAGGTCATATCTATTGTTTTTAATATAAACGTAAAAGGGACTTACATCCCGCCTCCTCTCTTTCCTGGCTTCTCATTGGTTCCTGTGTGTGCTACTTTCTTTTCCTTCATTTCTATTAGCTGTAGCATATTTTCCTACATTTACCAATGCTTGTTCCTCATCTGCTTCTCTTATCAGTTTTCCGTAGCCGAAATACTGTTAACATCCGCTTTGGTGGAACAATTTTTTCATAAAGTGTTGCCTCTTTTTAGTCTTGCAGCATATTCATATAACAATTTATCACCCAGAGAGATTACATGATTTGCATAGAATCACAGGATGTTGCTCCACCAAGACTCGAACCGGGATCCCCAGCTCTCCTCGGCAGCTCTGCCCGCTGCCCACATCCTCTCCACTCCAGAGATTTATTTTATTTATTTATTTAATGCAGTTTTATATAGTGCAAACTTTACCCAAAGGTGTCAGAGCGCTTTACAATAGAAACAAGTAAGTTACACAAGGTACACGTGATGGAATTTACACACTAACAAGTTACACATACAATCAGTATTATTAAAAAATGAAAGGTGGCAAAATTAGGTTAAAACAGGTATAGAATACATATTTACAAAGTTGAGCTCATGTGAATGTTGAGCGGCCGTGAGGGTCATGAAATTGGTTGAATTATTCCTGGAAGTGTCTTTGGAAGAGAAGAGTTTTAAGATCTGTTTTGAAAGTCTGGATAGAGGCAGTGGTTCGGAGGACTGGAGGAAGCGAATTCGAAATTCTAGCTGCATTGCCTGAGAAGGATTGAGCCATAAATCTTTCCCTTTTGAGGAGGTTCGAGCAGTACGTTTTCAGCATTGCCTAAAGGTGTAGAGCCACCTGAGATTTTGAGTTTATTCGCCAGATAGAGAGGGGTGGAGGAGTGCAAGGCTTTGTGGGTGATACAGGCAGTCTTGTAAATTGCCATAGCTTCGATGGGAAGTCAGCGTAGAGAAATAGTATGGGTGTGATGTGATAATTTCTTTTGTCCCCAAATACTAAATGTGCCGCTGAATGGAGGATGGATTTTAGAGGGAAAAGGTGGGTTTTGGGGAGGGCAGCAAGGAGAGAGTTGGTGTAGTCCAATCTAGAGAGAACAAATTATTGGACCAAAGTTTTTAGGTCTTGCTCAGGAAAGAAATGCCGAACCCCTCAGAGAATGTGCATTGTTGGCGATGGTATTGATATAGGATGTAGGTTGAGCCTTTAGTCTAGGATGACGCCTAGGGATTTGACGCTGTCAACAATAATAGGTTTGTTGTTAAGTATGTTCAGATTGTCCATCCATGATTGAACAGGAGGAGGAGAGAGTGAGGTAGAGAGAAGAAAAATTCCGTTTTGGAAGGATTTAGAATTAGTCGATGAGTTGACATCCAATATTGGATGGAGTTGAGAGTGGTATTGAGGATTGAGATGTTGTGTGCAGAAGACACCTTTAGGTAGATTTGGGTGTCATCAGCATAGAGGTGAGAATGGATCCCAGATTATTTTAGATTTCCCAGCGGCTCCATGTAAAGATTGAACAGGGTGGGCTAGGGGACCGAGCCTTGAGGGACGCCTTGTCCTACAGCCATTGATGTAGAGAAACAATTTGCTATTTTGATCATCTGAGATCTGCCCGAGAGGAAAGATTCAAACCATTTGAGCACTGTGCCTTCAAACCCCATTCTTAAATTTAAAGTGTTCAAAAGAGTGTTGTGGTTAACAGTGTCAAAGGCTGCGGATAGGTCAAGAAGGATCAGGAGACAAGACTCACCTGAGTCAAGTACTCGCAGTGCATTGTCGATCACTTGTAGCAGGGCTGTTTCAGTGCTGCAGCCTTGAATGAAACCAGATTGGAATGTGTCAAGAAGGTTGTTGTCCTTGATATGTTGGGAAAGTTGCTTTGCTACACAACTTTTCAATAATTTTAGCAAGACTAGGGAGGTTGGTGATAGGGCTGAAATTGTTGAGGTCATTCACATCAGCAGAGGGTTTCTTAAGAAGTGGGATAACCTGTCCTGTTTTAAGGACAACAGGAAGGGAGCCTTGGCTGAGGAAGAGGTTTACCAGACTGGTCCAGTAGTGGAGAGTGTAGGTGTAGAAGTCAATGGCAATGTCACTAGGGATTGGGTTTGATAGAATGGTTAAAAGGTTTTGTTTCTAGAATGCTTCTGACGAGGGCATCGTCAGTGATGATGTCAAAGTTCTGCCACAAGACTATGGATATGCGGTCCTCAAAGGGGGTAGGATGAGTGACCTAATCCACAAGCCATTTCACTTTTTCATCGAAGAATAGTGCAAATTCAGCTGCTTTCTTGGGAGGGTTGTCAAATTTGATGGTTGAGGGAGAGATGTTGGTACTTTTGATAAGGTCAAATAGCTTTTTAGGTCTGTTCTTGGCGGAGTCGAGGAGGGTTCTGAAGTGCATCGCTTTTTCATGGAAGATGTGTTTTTCTGTAGCGTGATCTTGCGTAGCGGAGATTAGAGAGATTAATGGTGGAGGGAGATTGTCTCCATTGTTTCTCCAGGTACCTCAAGTTTTTTTTGCTTCATAGAGGGATTTATTGAACCATGGTGCAGGAGTGGTCCTTTTCTTTTTACTTTGTAGTACAGCAACATTTTCAAATACGACTGAAAGACTGGTGAGACATTGGGTGGTAAGATCATTTACATCAGAGTTGGGGTCTAAGACTAAAAGTGATCTCATAGCTGGGTTGCACAGAATGTCATGGTCGATGTTTTTGGTGTTATGAAACCAGGTAGTAGTCCTTTTAGGTTGGCCAAGGGTTACAGAATGAGATAGGTACAGAGAGAAGGTGATGATGAAGTGGTCAGACAAGTCTACTGGTATAGGATTAACAGCAGTTAGCATATCTACTTTGGAGATAATAAGGTCAAGAATGGAGCTCTTAAAGTGTGTCGTTTTGTGCTATGTGATGCTTGTTGGGTTCCTGCTTGTCCTCTGCTCCCCCGACTTCTTCCCCAGGTGCAGCAGCTTGGCCTCCCACAGATTCTGATCATCTTGGACTGCCGCCACTTTATCGTGGGTGTTGGCCGTGGAGTCAATCCTACGCCTCGGCCCCACAGCTTCCCGTCGGACAGGGACCTCTATGGCTGCCCTGATCTTTATGTTGCATACAGGAGATAGGCAGCATGGAGCCACCATAAGGGTAACTATCTAATCAGAAAAGCAGTGGAATCGGTATGTACAAACATTTATTTTTATTTTTTATTTGGAGATTGTTTGCGGTTATGCTATTTTCCTTTACCAATATGCCTTTAGTCTTACTTGGTTGTTTATTCTGGGGACTTAGGTCTGTGTTAGAGGTGTAAAGCTTTCCTGCCAGTCGTCTTAATTTGCCTACACATGGCCTTGCCTTCTGTGCAGTAAGGCTGAACTACCCGCAACCCCCCTGCTGTCCCGGCGGTGCCACGTGCAGTGCATGTTAACCCACATTCCGCCCTCCTGGAGACAGCTGACAGCTTGCAGTGTAGTGTGTGAAGCAGTGAGGTAATGCTCTGTGAGGGGGTGATGTCAGTCCCCACTCCCCGCTTGCCTTCACAGGCCCAGGCAACAATAGCAAGTGCCCTCTGGCACTCTCATTCACAGGGATTAACACTAAGGTAATCTCTTCCCCATGTCTGACTCATCAGAGGCTGAAGAAAACCGACCGCTCCTTGAAAGCAGATAAATGAATCACCTGTGCCATTGATGACTTCCTAACCACGTTATTCTAAATGTGTACCACTCAACATCGCTTATCATTTTACAGAGTCACATGTGCATTACATTAAATACGTAGCATGGATCTTTGTGACTAATTGAGTGCTTAAATCCCTCATCAAGGGTAGAAACCGCTAAATAAAACAATGCAATACAATTAATTCCTTCGCTCATCGTAAACGGCACGTGGAACATGCAATGCTCACCCTCAACTTTAGGATAACTCTTTTTTAACGTAATGTGCATCTCGTCTGAGGTTTTTCTTCTGTCAAATAGAATTCAAGTAGGTCTTTTTCCAGTGATTTGTATTCATAGGTGTGGTGGCTGAATTATTAAATATTCTCACATATTATGTACAATCAGAAGCTTTCTTTTCAATTATTTTGAATATGAACCAGACGTGCATTGCATTTAGCTCCTTAGTAAATATTTGGTATTTTAATATTTTCAAACGTTTTTTGATTTTTTTTTTTTAAATACAAAATCCACAAGTTGTATAGCGAGACAGCAGTAGCTATACTGTTAATTGCAGGCATTAAACAGACACAAAACAAACAAATGTGAATATTCAGGTCTGTTCAGCTGCCTAATAAATAACTTGGGTTTTTGAGAAGACAAGGGTACCCCAATATGTGAACCTGGGGTGGCGAGATATTTAGGAAACAGTGGTTCAGGTGTGGCCTAAATGGTCCAAAGCGAGAAAGTGACCCAGCAGGGAACACTTGGTTCTAAGATTTTGAAATTAATTCATGAGGGAGCAAAGGAAAGATCAAAGGAAGGTCATGTAGGTCAGATAAATGATAAACATTTATTTTACAATTTTTGTATAGTATTCAGGTGCTCACATATATTTAAGTGAAAGGAAGCGTGACATGCAGGGTGATAGTGAGATTTAAAAGGCATCGCATTGACAACAGTATAATGAACTCCACAGTTATTTTACAAGGAGTAATAGGAGTTCATGTTGTATGGTGGTCTACGGCGTTTTGAACCCAATAAGTGGGTTTCATCTTCAGGACAAGGGTGAGCAAGCTGAATTAGAGGAAAGGAAAATCATCCTAGGCCCATTCGTCTGTTAATGATGAGGGCAGCTGGTACTGATTTTTAAAATTGGCTGAGGGAGTGAATTATTGGCGCCAAGAAACTGAGTGGGAATGTCTGCCCGGGACTCGTGTTTGCTTATTTAGGAGGGAATGCATTCAACGCCAGCGAAGGCAGAAGCAGGACGCTCCTGTCTGCTCAGCTCCAGGCCACCAAATTAATGGCCCTGTTGTTCGTTTTCCATAAAAAACTAAACTAATCATCCCGGCCAGCTGCCTTCCCATCCCATGCCTGTCACTACTACCATCCCCACCCATAGGGGGATGGATGCCTACCACTACCACCACCCCTACTCAGGGGGGGCTGGATGCCTGCCACTACCACCACCCCTACTCAGGGGGGGCTGGATGCCTGCAACTACCACCACCCCTACTCAGGGGGGGCTGGATGCGTACCACTACCACCACCCCTACCCAGGGGGGGCTGGATGCCTACCACTACCACCACCCCTACCCAGGGGGGGCTGGATGCCTACCACTACCACCACCCCTTCTCAGGGGGGGCTGGATGCCTGCCACTATCACCACCCCTACTCAGGGGCTGGATGCCTGCCACTACCACCACCCCTACTCAGGGGGCTGGATGCCTACCACTACCACCACCCCTACTCATGGGGGCCTGGATGCCTGTCACCACTACCATCCCCACCCATAGGGGGATGGATGCCTACCACTACCACCACCCCTACTCATGGGGGCCTGGATGCCTGTCACTACTACCATCCCCACCGATAGGGGGATGGATGCCTACCACTACCACCACCCCTACTCAGGGGGGGCTGAATGCCTGCCACTACCACCACGCCTACTCAGGGGGGGGCTGGATGCCTGCCACTACCACCACCCCTACTCAGGGGGGGCTGGATGCCTACCACCACCCCTACCCAGGGGGGGCTGGATGCCTACCACTACCACCACCCCTACCCAGGGGGGGCTGGATGCCTGCCACTACCACCACCCCTACTCAGGGGGGCTGGATGCCTGCCACTACCACCACCCCTACTCATAGGACGGGTAATGCATGACACAACCAGCATACTCCCACATAAGGAATGACAGAAAATTACATCCCCCCCAACACCATGACAAGCGTGTGTAGTCTGTGTTAAATGCCTACAACACTGAACGTGACATTGAACATACAATGTGACCCACTATCACATGTGTCACACATAAATGTGTGTGGCCTGCACAATGCAAGCAGACCATGACCACTGTGGCCATGGGGTCGAACACCCCATCATCACAGTGACCAAAAGGTAAGTGTGGGGTCCATAGCTGATGCACCTCTTGAACAGTGTGGCCATGGGGCCTAAAGCCCATCACTACAGTGACCAAAAGGTAAGTGTGGGGTCCATAGCTGATGCACCTCTTGAACAGTGTGGCCATGGGGCCTAAAGCCTCATCACCACAGTGACCAAAAGGTAAGTGTGGGGTCCATAGCTGATGCACATCTTGAACAGTGTCACCATGGGGCCTAAAGCCCCATCACCACAGTGACCAAAAGGTAAGTGTGGGGTCCATAGCTGATGCACCTCTTGAACAGTGTGGCCATGGGGCCTAAAGCCCAATCACCACAGTGACCAAAAGGTAAGTGTGGCGTCCATAGCTGATGCACCTCTTGAACAGTGTGGCCATGGGGCCTAAAGCCCCATCACCACAGTGACCAAAAGGTAAGTGTGGGGTCCATAGCTGATGCACCTCTTGAACAGTGTGGCCATGGGGCCTAAAGCCCCATCACCACGGTGATCATAAGGTAAGTGTAGTTATGGTAAAAGCTGCGAAAGCCAAACTGTATGGATGAATCCTGGTCACACAACAACAAACACATCAGTGGCATAGTAGTGCTTGTGTCCCATAGCAACATAGATTGGGCGGGGCAAACAGTGCAGTGTCACAGAAACATCGTTTTGGCCATGTGCATACAAACATCACCCATGGGGGACCACATTGTCAATATTCACAAATAACACAATGACAGAAGTGACCATCATAATGCTGAGCCACATATCTGCACCAATGGACACACAAATGTAGATATCCTGTGGAGACTGTCGATGTCAGGTGAACAAATACCATACCATGGCAGCAATGGGACATACAAACCATGATCATTGTGCTGACTGATGACCTAGGAGTCCCAGGGACAGCTGGGGAAACCAAACAAACAACATACAGACAATGGCACACTACAGAAATGCCAATGCAGTGGTGCAAATGCACAAACACAAACAGGCAGACTCACACTGCATTTCAAACACAACAGGTGATGGGGGGTGTGCCAGTGTCCCCAGGCAACCACACAACACATGAGGAGGCCTGAACTCCAATCACACAGATGTGTATACAGTGCCATACAAAAGTTACTCATGGATCGGATACCCCTATGTGGGCAATCAGGCATCGTCAGCTGAGAGGGAGGCCAAATTACACATGTCACACAAGCTTGTAGGAACAGCAACTAACACAGCAAGAGACAGACCCACCACAGCACTACCCCCAGGGACCCCACATTGTGCTGACACTAGCCTGCATGACAATCCCACTGTGATGACAAAGGTAGATGTCGTTCACACTGTGAACCACAGCCATGTGTCCTGAGCAACAAACTACCATCACACCTACACAAGCTCCAATCAATCAGCACGGCCTGCCAGACAAGGCCAATATGGAGGTAGGGGTCTAGCCGTGCAACAACTCACATTTGCACACTCAACACCACACACCCTGATCTCCACCAATGTGCAGCAGTGAAGCTCACATGGACTGGTGACAGTGCACATGCACCCATGACAATTCCAGGGGTGGTGGGGGGAACTAAGGTGCAGATACCCATCACACATGGCCAGTGAATAAGACTCGTCAATATCTGACACACAGCACAGTACGCCGTACATGGGCATGATGTGAAATCCACCACAATCAATGGGATCCTGGCCATAGTCACACACCTACGAAGAAGCCAAGGTGACACACAAAGAACACACGTACACAACTTCCAACATTGCAGCTCTGACCCTGAGGAGTGGCAGCAGTCACACACACACCGTGTCACAATCACTGAAAGCTACCACAAACTGAAATTCACATGACTTGTGTAAACAACAAGTGCCAAGGGGAATCCAGAATGTGTCCCATCACCGTTTGCCCACAACCCCAGCCCTGACAACAAAGACAACCTGGGATGACAACCTCATGAACATTAGTTTGCCATGCAACCACATCACAGAGAAACCAGGTCCAAGATGCTGGATGAACACAGACCAACTCTGCAAGCAACACAAACAGGAACATCCCTAGGGACACAGCCTGTGTAGGAAAAGGGAAGGGAACACGCACAGACATGCTTACACAACACGGGCACACGCAATGTCACGGGATTACACACTGCCATGAGGGCACTCCACTCCTGTGGAAGGTCCGCTGTGCCAAACCTTGTCTGTGCACGACTCAAACATGTCAGCAGGACACTCCGTCAGTGAGTCAACAACTACAACACACAGAAGGCTCTGCTCACATCAGCCTGGGTACGGGAGTGTCACGTCAGTCATCTGCATACACCCAAAACACGTGTCAAGCCAGTTGCACTGTATACACAGATGAGTCCTTCAACATTGATGTGCAAAACTGCATGTCCAGTGGAGATGGGCACACAGTCAGGGAAATCGGAACATTGAACAGTGGTAAGCCCACCAGATGTGCATCAGTGTAAGACAAAGATGTTCCTTTACAAATGCAAAACGTACATCCCTGTGTCAAATGCTGAACATTACACCCTCAGACTGCAGCAAAGGATGCCATAGATCCAGAGTAGAACAGGACACATATCCCATGGACCACATGGAGTCCATCACAGCAACACTTCATTTTCCTGAACTGAACACTATAACAACTGCAAATGCAGGATGCTACTCATCTACATCATGTACATCAAAAGAAACACCTCAATTAAACAAAAAGAGGCTTTATTCAGCTAATGTAAAATTAAAAGTTGACGTCCAAAAGAAACTAAGGCCAATGGCCAGTCCAAAATCCATGTCCCAACAGGGTGACAAGTGACAACTGGTCACCCATTGCTTGCCTGCACTGGTACGGACAGGGGACATCCCCCTTGGAGGGGCATACAAGGGGCAGGCCAGGCACCGCAGGGACAGGGGATGGCAGAGTGAGGCAGTGAAGGGGTGGTGGGTGCAGGAGTGTCACCGGCAACTGCAGTGGAGGTGTCTGACTCAGGGGGGCCAGCACCACCGTGCTACACAAGTCAATTGGTGTGGGTGCTGCAACCACTGCAGTGGGCTAGTCTGATGTAGTGGACTGTGTCCCCACTGCAGTGCCCAAGTCAGACGGTGTGGTTGTGGACTCCACTGCAGTGCATAACTCCAAGGGAGTGGAAGGGTGGGCAGATGAGGTGGGCAGGACAGAGGGGGGGGACCCGGTCCCCACACCAGTGGCACTAACAGGCAGAGCGTCTGAGTTGGGTGTGGAAGAGCAAGTGGCAGGGGGGGAGGGCCTAAGCAGTCTGGGGATGCAGTATCGGTGTGTGGGGGAACCTGGGGCAGGGTGTGGCGGGGGAACCTGTGGAGTGGTGGCCTGGGGGATGGAGGAGAGAAACTGGGTGGTGGAGCTGCGTGGTGGTGGTGGTGGGGTCTTGCTCTTCCTGGTCCGGGGGACTTCCGAATAGGGTCCTGTGTCTGCCTGCGCCTGGGGGAGGGTGTCCGGGGGCGAGGGGCACTCCCTCTGTGTGGGTGGACTTCCTCTTCCCCTGGTATGCTGGATCAGCAGGATTGGAGGAAGAGGCCGAGGTCACACAGGAAGAGCTGCTGTGTATGTGGGGTAGCAGGTGAGGCAAGGGAAGGGGTCTTGGAGGGAGAGGATTTGGAGGACTGCGGAGTGACTGTGGATGCCTGTGTGTGTGTGTGTTCCCCATCCTCTGTGTCTGTGGTATCAGTCCCCTGAGGATGCTTGTGTGCACGTCTTGCCTTTCTCTTGGGTGTGTCTGTGCTGCTCGTGTCTGTGTGTTTGGGTGATTGTGCAGGTGTGCATGTGCTTTGGACAGGTAGGGTGGCAGGAAGTGTGGATGGGGCAGAGGTGGGAGGGGTGAGGGACTGTTGGAGGAGGGACACTGCTGCCGTCAGGGAGGAGTCCATGGACCTATTGCTCCTCTGTAGGGCAGACATACCCGTCGAGATGCCCTCCATGAACGACACCAGCTGTGTCAACAGAGTGGTGTGTGCATGGAGGACAGTCAGCATTGCTGTCTGCCCTACATGGAGCTGCCGAAGGAGGTACACAGACTCCTCACTCAGGACAGCAGGGGACACAGGGGCAGGGGGTGCGGTGCCTGGCATGAAGGAGACACGCTCCCGAGCATGGGAGCCTCCACGGACCTCAGGAATGGGAGCCAATGGGAGGGCGGTGGTGGTGGTGGCGGGGCCAGACAGACTAGCTTGACTTTGGTGGCTGCTGACACCCGCCTCCCCAAGGGAGTCATCCTCCGAGCTGCTGTGGTCCTCAGCTGAGGTGGATGGTGCTGAGGACTCCTCGGTGTGGCTCCCTCGCCCTCCGTGCCACTGGGTCCCTCTGACCACTCGTCGGACGCTGACCCAGTCTGGCTCCGCTGCTCCTCCTGGTCCGTGGAGCTGTCCCCTCCTGTGGCCGTGGATGTATCTGCAAACAATTAGGGAAACAGACAAACATCAGTCACCTGCACTGAACGCACCCACCACAGTAAGTACAGCACATCACAGAGCCAACCCAGGCATCCTTAGTTGAACATTGCCTAAAGTCCTCACACAGATTTGTGGAAGCCAATTGTCAGTCTGATGGTCAACCATGGGACTCACACCCCTTCTGCCCTTGCACCCATCTGTCTGGTGCCTGTCTGATGGTAAGACCCCAGTGTGGACAAATGCACCACCTACACAGTTGTTGGACATTGCAGGGAACACAGTGAAGTATGTGAACATGCACACAACACATCTCTTGCCACTAAGTCAGTGCAGGTGTCCGGATGAAGGGATGGCCAGAGTCTAAATAGAAATGCATGTGATGCATACCAGCACCACACACCATGATGCACCCATGTCCGGATAGTCAATGCCACAATGGGGTGCATGTTGCACATGTCACTCCCCTGCAGGATCACTCTTAGGAAGTTTAATGCCATGACACAGGCATGCGTGCAAAGTCATACATCACTGTCTTCAGTCACATGGGCATGGCAGCCAGCCAACAACAGTCTGCACTGTGTCACAATCCTAGGACATGGGGAATGCAAGTTATGTAACTGACAAGTGCACATGTCCATCCCCCAAAAACTACATCATCAGTACTACTACTTGTCCACGTCATACCAATTGGACATATGGGGGACATGAAACACAACTCTCTGAACATGAGCACCTCACAGTGTGCTGTGAATGAGAAATAGCTGCCTGAAAGTCACAGTCGCATACACCTGTGTGCACAGTCAAGTGATCAGACACCTAAAAATCACAGAAGTTTCGTCTATCATGGTCACATCTCCGCTGGCATGCTGAGCCCTAACCGATAAACATACCAGTAGTCCTGACAACGAGGACACAGCACAATGACACAGAGGCAGACACCTGAGGAAACATTTCACTGATCACAACATGCCAGATGGTTCACGGGAGTGGGAGTACAGAGTGTATTGTATGCCCTGGAGTAGGTATGACTGTCCAGCTCCACCTGTAAGAGGAATGAGTCCTGGACAGTAGGCATGTGGCTGAGCACGTGTGACACACTTGATACACATACTCCTGAGGCCCAAACATTGTTCCCACCGGCAGCATGGGTGTGTGCCAAATTCCCCAGGGACATGTGGTGATTCAGATCATCAAGTGGACCACATATCAAAGTTACACCCAGATTACATGTCAGAACTTAGGCATTGTGTAAGCAATTGACCCACACATGAATCCCACAACATAGTCACGGGAACAAATGCTGTCCCCACCTTGAGCGAAGCTAAATGCAATGACACAGTCCCCAAGTGACACAATTTCCTGACTGTAAGGGCCACACATATGCGTATCAGAGGAGAAGTGGGCATGTCACAAATGAGGGACATGGGTCCTGGACCACATGACTGATATACTGTGGAAGTTTAACCAGGCCAGAGGAGGGCACATAGCATGTCAGACAAAGTGCACAGTGCAGTCATGGACTCACCCCCTCCTTGCTGCTGTCTGGCCTTCAGCTGCCCATCCAGGTCAGGGAAGACCACCGCCAGGATCCGGAGCATGTGGTGGGTCAGGGTCCGGTGTCCGCCCCTCCTGCGAGGAGGCAACAGCTTCAGCTGGACCCTTGCGATCCTCCGGGTCCAGCCACGAAGGTGCTGCCACCTCTTCTGGCAGTTGCGGATCCTGCGCCTGTAGACCCCCACGGATCTTACTTTCCGGGCGATGGTCAGCCAGATTTCCTGCTTCTGGTGGGCATCGACCTGTGAGGATGACAAAGTGAACAAGCATTGGCATAGCCAATAGGTCTCGCCTTTGGGGCCTTATAAGTGTTTAGCCAGAGCTATTGACTTTGCCAATGTCTTCAAGCTGTGCTGTAGAGAAGTGTGGCTGCTGTGCGGCATGCTGAAAAGTTATAATAAAAAGTGTCAGAAGCATTTTTGTTACTTTATATATGACCAAGAAGGCATTATGTAAAACTGAACGACCATATTAAAAAAGTATTTACAATAAAAATTTCCTCAGTTTTCTTTTGTTCTTGCAATGCTGGCAACTTGTTTCTGCCTATTGCAATGGTTGTTTGTTAAAGCTTTTTTTTGAGGGGGCATAAACAATCGGAGGGTGAAGGTTGGGAACTAGTACCTGTATTATAACACTAGCAGCGGCCAGACGCTAGGGAGAATCAACAGATGCCAGATTCCGAGAGCAGGCTGAGGTGGTGCTGAGTGATGCTGAGGTGGTAGTGGTGGTGGTGGTGACTGTTGCGGAGACGATACTGAGGTGATGCTGAATGATACTCAGGTGTTGCTGAGTGATACTGCTGTGGTGCTGAGTGATGCTGTGGTGGTGCTGAGTGATGCTGTGGTGGTGCTGAGTGATATTGTCTTGGCGCTGAGTGATGCTGTGGTGCTGAGTGATATTGTCTTGGCGCTGAGTGATGCTGTGGCGGCGCTGAGTGATGCTGTGGCGGCACTGAGTGATGCTGTGGCAGCGCTGAGTGATGCTGTGGCGGCCCTGAGTGATGCTGTGGCGGCCCTGAGTGATGCTGTGGTGGTGGTGAGCGATGCTGTGGCGATGCTGAACGATGCTGTGGCGGCGCTGAGCGATGCTGTGGCAGTGCTGAGCGATGCTGTGGCGGCACTGAGCGATGCTGTTGTGGCGCTGAGCGATGCTGTGGTGGCGCTGAGCGATGCTGTGGTGGCGCTGAGCGATGCTGTGGTGGCGCTGAGCGATGCTGTGGTACTGCTGAGCGATGCTGTGGTGGTGCTGAGCGATGCTGTTGTGGTGCTGAGTCATCCTGTGGTGGTGCTGAGTCATCCTGTGGTGGTGCTGAGTGATGCAGTGTTGACCCTGAGTGATGATGTGGTGTCGCTGAGTAAAGCTATGGTGGTGCTGAGTGATGCTGTGGTGGCGCGGAGTGATGCTGTGGTAGCGCTGAGTGATGCTGTTGTGGCGCTAAGTGATGCTGTGGTTGTGCTGAGTGATGCTGTGGTTGTGCTGAGTGATGCTGTGGTTGTGCTGAGTGATGCTGTGGTTGTGCTGAGTGATGCTGTGGTTGCACTGAGTGATGCTGTGGTTGTGCTGAGTGATGCTGTGGTTGTGCTGAGTGATGCTGTGGTTACACTGAGTGATGCTGTGGTTGCACTGAGTGATGCCTTGGTTGCACTGAGTGATGCTGTGATGGCGTTGAGTGATGCTGTGATGGCGTTGAGTGATGCTGTGATGGCGTTGAGAGATGTTGTGTTGGTGCTGAGTGATGCTGTGCTGGCTCTGATTGATGCTGTGCTGGCTCTGATTGATGCTGTGGTTGCGCTGAGTGATGCTGTGGTTTTGCCGAGTGAGAGATAGAGTGAAGATATAATGCCCAATTAGAGAGGGTGGTGAGAGAGAAAGAGAGAGAAAGGGTGTACATAGAATAAAGAGTGGAGCGGGATAGAGAGAGAGAAAGAAGGAGTTTGAAAGAGAAACAGATAAAGGGGTGAGAGAGAATGAAAGGCTAAAAAGATAGAGAGGGAGAGTTAATTAAGTAGAGAGAGAATTAGAGAGGGGAGAGAGAGAGAAGGAGAGAGACAATAAGAGTGGGGGTGTGGAGTTTAAATAGAGTGAAGAAGTGACGCGGAAAAAGTAACCTTAAATATAGCTTTGTGCTTTGCGCGAATAAATATATTTTTTTTAAAAACAGAGTGAGACAAAAATACTGGTAATTAGGCTGTGACTCCCAATATAAAACAAATAGCGATATAAGGTGAAATCAACCCACCGAAGCAATATTTCTAACTAGACAAAAAAAAGCTTGCATTTCAATGCTAATCGCTGTTGTTTTTCATGTGACTGTAGTCCAGGGCCCTCAGTTGGGAATGTGAGCTGCTGCTGCGATTGAAACATCAGAGTCCAGAGAGTTAATGAGCCATGACGAGGAAATGAGGAAGAGATAGGAAACCCAGATGGCAGCTGCGCGTGCACGCCATCGTGAACTCAAGCTGGTCGCCAGCCGAAAGCCAGTGTTTGCACTTCCAAAACCCGCTTACTAAAACTCTCGGCCAGACCAGCGCAAGCGCTGGTGCAGGCCGAGACCTAAAAGGACATTACTACACATGCAACATATCCGTGCATCACACAGTTGGATATACATGTCTCAATCACAGGGGCATATGATGTACATAGGCAGTGCAACAATGGCTATGAACAGTTTGCCAGCAGTCACTACATGGTGTCATTGCATGTGGAGTAAACCTTTTTGGAATGCACTGTTACTGCACTGTACCTGTTCAGTGCATGTAACTACACACTTTGGGGTGTGACAACTACTCAGTGAGCATGCTAGCCAGTGGTGTTAATGTTAATGTTAATGTTAACCAGATTTATATAGCGCACAGCTGCCCCAGCGAAGAGGCGTCCCGGCGCTGCCAGCCACAGAGAGTAGCAGGGTAAAGGAGAAACTGGTGAGCAACAGGAAAAAGAGCAGGCGGCCTAAGCTGGCAGAAAGAGGAAGGTTTTGATAGCTTTCCTGAAAGCCAACAAGTGATTTAAGCAGCGAATCTGAGGGGGCAGAGAATTCCATAGCTTAGCGGCCATGTAGTGGAATGATCGACCACCAGCCCGGACGCGCTTCACACGGGGGACAGTGACTAAGTACTGCCCCGAGGATCGCAGCTCACGAGTGGATTCGTAGGGAGTTAACATATTGGCAAGGAGGCTGGGTGAGGCTAGTTTCAAGATCTTGAAAGATAGGCAAAGTGCCTTGAATTGGATCCGTTTGGCCACCGGAAGCCAGTGAAGCCGCCGAACGGCGTCAGTGGCGGAACAGTGACGTGGGAGCCCTAAGAGGGCTCTAGCAGCCGCATTCTGCACACGCTGTAATCGCATAACCTCAGCCTGATTGGCTCCTAAGAGGAGCGAGTTAGCGTAGTCCAGTCTGGATAAAATAGCAGACTGGACAATCAGCTGGCGTGTGGGTGGGTTGAAAAACCTCAGCAACGGCTTGAGACCCCGCAGGAGGCCAAAACAAGTGCCCGCGACTTTTTTTGTATGTTCTTGGAAGCTGAGGGTGGAATCCATCCAAACCCCTAAGTTCTTGACCGCCATCTTAGGGGTGGGGGTGTCTCCAAGCACACTTGGCCACCATAGCTCATTCCAGAGGTTCCTGTCCTTCCCTACCAACAGTACCTCCGTTTTAGTGGCGTTCAACTGAAGGCAATTAGAGGTCATCCACTCTGCTACGGCGGCCAGGCCGCTCCTAAACCTGAGGGCGTCCAGAGGGGAACCATCAGATAGGGCCACCACAAGCTGCGTATCGTCAGCATATGAGACCATAGTGAGGCCCATCTTCCTGGCCACCGTAGCAAGAGGCTGGACATATAAGTTGAACAATACGGGGCTCAGAGCAGAGCCATGGGGTACCCCTTGCCCAATGGAATGGGACTGGGAGAGGAACGGGGGGCTGACACGCGGAAGGATCTTTCACTCAAGAATGACCTAAACCATTCGAGTGCGAGGCCCACCACCCCGGCAGCCTCCAGACGTTGTAGCAGAGTCGCGTGTGAAACCGTAGTCAAATGCGGCACTGAGATCAAGTAGAATCAGTGCCGCAGTATGACCGGAGTCCAGAATGGTCCGTAGGTGTTCAGTCATTGCCAGAAGAGCTGTCTCTGTGCTGTGACCAGCACGGAAACCATTTTGCGAAGGGTCCAGAATGTTATTGGTATTGAGAAATTTTGTAAGGATGTTGTTGACATGGGCCTCAGCAATCTTAGCTACCCACGGCAGGAGGGAGATTGGTCGGAAGTTTTCTAGCTTTGCTGGGTCCAACAAAGGTTTTTTAAGAATGGGAGAAACCCTAGCCTGTTTCCAGAGCACAGGGACCACAGCAGTGGTAAATGAAGTGTTAATGATCTGGCACAGAGGAGCCAAAAAGAGAGACAGTGAGTCCCTAAACTGGGCAGGTTTTAGAGGGTCGGCCGGAGAGCCAGATTTGACTTTCTTACTCAGGAGAGTAAGCTCTTCCTGTGAGATACTGGGAATAGCTGTCAGAGAGTGCAAGGGGGAGGGTCCGCAAAAAGTGGCCGTAGAAGACGGCTTTTGTGGAAAGGACGGATAGATGGTGTCCACCTTGTTAACGAAAAACAGCGCCAGGTCTTCACATTGTTGCTCAGAAATGATCGCAGAGGCCTGGGATTTGTTTCTTACTCTCAGATCCTTCAAAATTTTAAAAATACATTTAGCCGGGTTAGGACTTAATTGTATTTCGTTAGCATAGTAGGCAGCCCGGGCAGTACAGACATTTCTATGATAGTTTTTAATCGCAGCCAAATAGGTTTTTTTTGTTATAGGGTCATAGTCTTTCCTCCACAAGCGCTCTAGTTTCTTACATGCTTTCCGCAGAGCGGCCAGTGTGTCATTGTACCATGGGCTAGGGTCCGCAGAGCGGCCTTTCATCCATTTAGCTGGGATGAGGGAGTCCAGGGTTTGGACAATCCAGTTACAGAAGTCAGTTACAGTTACAGAAGTCACTGTAGGGTGGTGTGCACACTGTAAGTCCTGCTAGTCAGACAACATGCACAATTGGTAAGGCAGTGGACAGCACACTCACCTGCTCCCCTGGTTTCCCATACAGCTTGCTGTACTGTGGAAGGAGGCTGTCCAGCAGGGCCTGGTTCTCCTCAAGGCTGAAGGCTGGGGCTCTATCCACAGTACGTGCCATTGCAGTAGCCAGAGGATGCAGAGACAGCAGCAGTGTTGTTGGCAGATGTCGTCCTGGAGCATGTAGTGCAGGCAAGTGAGCTCTCAGGGGAACAGCCAGCATTATATGTGTGCTGCAGAGGCAGATACTGTCCCATGTGTCCAAAGTGATAGGTCCAAGTCGTTTGCATCTTCTGAATCTGACCAATCCATGGAATAGCAGCACTAATACACGCCCACAGCATCCTTCAAATCTTCAAATTCATGACATCCATGATTTTGCAACATTGTTGTGGCTGGCCAACTGAATTCACTGCATCAGACTCGTTGGAGCCACGAAAACGCGTCCGTTGCCATGCCAGGCCCCAGCCAATGCGTGCGCACCGATCGGTCCATTGCTGTACAACGCGTATTTTGGGGTACAACGCGTACCCGCACACAACACATGCAATGGGCCGGCCGGGCACACCGATCGGTCCATTGCTGTACAACGCATAACCGCACACAACACATGCAATGGGCCGGCCGGGCACACCAATCGGTCCATTGCTGTACAACGCGTACCCGCACACATCACATGCAATGGGCCGGCCGGGCACACCGATCGGTCCATTGCTGTACAACGCTGCACTCCGCACACAACACATGCAATGGGCCGGCCGGGCACACCGATCGGTCCATTGCTGTACAACGCTGCGTACCCGCACACATCACATGCAATGGGCCGGCCGGGCACACCGATCGGTCCATTGCTCGCAGATTTCGGGTACAATGCGCACTCGCGACACAACACATGCAATGGGCCGGCCGGGCACACCGATCGGTCCATTGCTGTACAACGCGTATTTCGGGTACAACGCTGCACCGCGCGACAACACATGCAATGGGCCGGCCGGGCACACCGATCGGTCCATTGCTGTACAACGCTGCATCCAGCACACATCACATGCAATGGGCCGGCCGGGCACACCGATCGGTCCATTGCTGTACAACGCGTGATTTCGGGGTACAACGCTGCACCCACGACATTAACACATGCAATGGGCCGGCCGGGCACACCGATCGGTCCATTGCTGTACAACGCTGTATTTCGGGTACAACGCTGCACTGCAGCACAACACATGCAATGGGCCGGCCGGGCACACCGATCGGTCCATTGCTGCACAACGCTGTATTTCGGGGTACAACGTGTACCCACACACAACACATGCAATGGGCCGGCCGGGCACACCGATCGGTCCATTGCTGTACAACGCGTATTTCGGGGTACAACACGCACTCGCGACACAACACATGCAATGGGCCGGCCGGGCACACCGATCGGTCCATTGCTGTACAACGCGTATTTCGGGGTACAACGCGTACCCGCACACAACACATGCAATGGGCCAGCTGGGCACACCGATCGGTCCATTGCTGTACAACGCGTATTTCGGGTACAACGCGTACTCGCAAGACAACACATGCAATGGGCCGGCCGGGCACACCGATCGGTCCATTGCTGTACAACGCGTACCCGCACACAACACATGCAATGGGCCGGGCGGGCACACCGATCGGTCCATTGCTGTACAACGCGTACCTGTACAGGTCAGTCGCATATGTCACCATGCTTGTCACTGGTGAACATATGCCAGCCACATATACCTGCCAGAGACACAGGGGCACACCTACAACACCACACCCACTCCACACTGTTTCTTAAGACATGTACGGCTGCATTACCTTTTCTGTGTATGGGGGTTGACATGTGGTTTCTGTGGTGGCACTGGTGGGCATCCACACCCAGGCTGTGCATGTGTTCATGGGGACAGGGTCCTTTGTGTGTTGTGCACATGACCACTGTGATGTGCAACAGTTCATTTCAGAGCATGTGGCATGGTCACATTTCCAGGTTGTGTATGTGTGTGACATGTCACATACCCCCAGGGTCCCATGGGGGAAGGCATGTACGTAACAGGATGACCCATTGCCACAATAGTGATGTCCATCCACAGTCTGTGTGCATGTTGTGTTTCCGATGTCTCTGATTCCATGTGCACGATGGGAGACAGTCTCCACAGCAACGTTGTTTGTGCATGGACTTTGATGTTGTGCGTGTGTGTGTCACTGACGTCCATGTCCATCCTGCGGAGGCAACAGGGGCCACTACCTGTGGGAGTCATGTTTGTTTTTCTGACGTGTACATGATACGCCATGTCATGCCAGTGTCCATGTGGCAAGACAGGGTCCCTGGGAATCTACCTGTCAATGTGCTGTGATGCCTGTGGCGCATCTGTCCAGACATGTCACTGTGGTGTGTGTGTGGAACGTGACAGCAGTAAATGGGTACTGTGATACAGCCTAATGGTTTCCCATAGCACAACCTGGTACCTGTTGTGCACACATGTTGTACTGAGAACTTAGATGATGGCCATGTAGGTGCGAGTTATGTCCGAACAGAACGGCACACACATCAAGTACTTGTGTCTCGTAATGATGTATCATGTGAAATTGAGTATGGTGAAAGGCACATCTGTGGGGTGACTGACAATCTTTCTTTCTTCATCCTATGCACTGCAGGGCTCCAGCTGTCCATAGACCATTCCCTGACCTGGCAACGATGGTGGAACTTGACAGCATCCAACGGTACCGCTTCACCAGGCAGCTGATTGAGGATTTGGCAGTGCGCTTGGCACCACATCTGCAACCGGGCCGGCCGTACCCTACGGCGCTGACACCCAAGGTGAAGGTAATGGCAGCCCTACACTTCTTTGCCACTGGTACCTTCCAACACACTGTGGCGACTGCTGGTGGGATGTCACAGACTATGTTCAGCCGTGTGCTACGCGATGTTTTGGTGGCTATGTTGAGGAACCTGAACCAGTTCATCTATTTCCCCAAACGTCGACAACTCACTGACGTTAAGAGTGACTTTTATGCCCTGGGGAGGATGCCACATGTAATTGGCTCCAATGATGGGACACATGTGGCTTTGCTACCACCACAGGCACATGAGCAGGCCTACCGTAACCGCAAACACTACCATTCGATCAATGCGCTTGTGGTATGTCTTGCAGATATGACCATCACACATGTGTGTGCCCGTTTCCCCGGTTCTGCTCACGATGCCTACGTGATGAGGAGTAGTCGCATCCCGAGGATGATGTCACAGATGCCGAACCAGCGTGCCTGGCTTGTCGGTGTGTACTGACTTTGTACCATTGTGTGTGTTCTGCTATGTTGTATTCCGCCCACTTTTTGAACTCAGCTAATGTGCAATTGTCTGTCTGTAGGTGACTCCGGATACCCCAACATGCTGTGGTTGCTGACACCCCTCAGGAACCCTGTGACACCAGCCCAGATGCGCTACAATGAGGCACATGGTCGGACCAGGAGAGTGATCGAGCGGACCTTTGGTCTCCTGAAGAGCCGCTTCCGCTGCCTGGACAAGACAGGAGGGGCCCTCCCATATGCCCCAACAAAGGTGTGCAAGATTGTCATCGTTTGCTGCATGCTCCACAACCTGGCAGTGCGGAAGGAGTTGCCTCTCATCCTGGATGACGATGACCAACGTCTGCCACCTGTGGAGGATCCTGGCCTGGACCACGATGCCAGTGATGATGATGATGATGGTGGTGATGTCCGCACACAGCTCATCACCAACTTCTTCAGCTGAATGTGAGTATCCAGGGAGATGCAATGTGAATGATGTGAGTTTGCATGATATGTGTGGGTGGTGCCCTGGTGCTGTTTTAGTGTGGCCATGTGCCACTTGACTGGATGCGTGCAGCGATGTGTCCTTACAGGTAGTCTGTACTCCCCAACAGTGTTGACATGCAAACGTGCTTTTGTGTAGGTATCTGTGACATGTTTAGGGCATGAGTATTGCAGTTCTGTCCTGTTCTTCAGTGGTTTTGAATGTGTGTCATGTCTGTCCTTCACAGGGTGCTTACGGAGTTGTTTGGTCAACTTGGATCCCCCAACACCATGATTCAGCTTTCAGAGTGGCAGCAGTCGTTTCCCTACAGGTGATGTGCCACACACCCCTGGACTTCATATCTTCTGCACTTGTTGACTGTGTGGCCACTGCCACGTGGGATTAACTTGCATTTGTAGTGGTAACAACATGTTACAAATGTGTAATAAACCAGTGCTTCACTTTGGGATGTGCGTTGTCTGTGGTCACACATCTGACTGACATTTGCTTACTGCACCTGTGGGCTAGTTGACACAGACTTTGAATAGGTGTGGTGTCTGTGCATTCCACTGTATTTCCTGGCAACATCACTGTGGGCGATGAGTCCGATGGCCCTGGTGTCTGTGTTGTGTAGCCCTAGTGGTGTGTCTCCCTCATATGTATCACGTCACCATGACTCACATGACGGTGTTGTACTTGCTGTAGCAGTTAGCATACACAGTGTAATTTAGCAGAACATCATCACCATAACAGTATCCACATTTGAATAACAACAGTGGCAAGTATGGTGTACTAGTGATTTTATTTACAGAAATGTGTGTGTGTATAGTGCACAGGATGGTGGGTGCTGTACATTGTGATTGTGAACCAAAGTTCCCAGATGAGTTGGAAGTCTTGGTAGCAGAAATGTCCTGAGTGAAGTCCACAGTCATATGATACATTAGTCCAACTTGAACTCCCCATGTCATGTGGGAAAGTAGTGTTGCATTCGACAGGGTGAAACGTTTGCACACAAAGGAGAATTTCCGGAACAGGTGTTGGCTTCCTGGGGATGTACGTGGCCATCAACCTCTCAGTTTTCCTTCCTCGGACGACCCCTCTTCTTTGTGGGGGACCCTCATGTGCAGGCTGCTGCGGTGCAGGGGACTCTCCACCAGAGTCCTCCTCCCTCCCTGTTGCGGTGTCAGTTGTTGCAGCACCAGATGTTGTGGGCACACAGGGAGGTGTGGCCATGTTGGTGCTAATCTGGCGGAGGCATGTCAATATGTCCCTATGCACCGCTGTGAGTTCTTGCAATGTATCCCACTTGGACTCCATGCCCGACATGTGTGTCTCCACACGGGCCATGTGTGTCTCCACACGGGCCATGTGGGAGTCCAAGCAGGCATGATGGGCAGCCTGCTGCTGTTGTATGTCCTTGAGGATCCCCACTACCTGTCTGACCTCTCCGGTGCTATCCTGGTACGCATCAGCGATGCGTGCCAGTTGTGGGTCATCATGCAGTCCAGACCCCTCTGCAAGCGGCGACCTATGTCTACCACCCCTGGCGACACGTGCAGGACCTGCGGTGGCACGCACAGGTGACCCGAGGCCCACTTGGGGGTTGTTAGTGGTGTTGTCATCCGTTGCTCCACGGTGGGCCTGGGAACCTGTGCTGTTGTCAGCGGTGGTCCTTGGTCTGTCCGTGTCGGCGTGGGTGGTCTGTATGTTGGCAGTTGTTGGAGGGGTGGGTGCAGGGGGTGCAGATGTTGGTCCAGCTGGTGCTGCATGATGACTCAGACCGGAGGTGCCAGGTAGGTCTTCGCCATCCGAGGTGGGCAGAGGCTGTTCCACACCAGTGAGCTCTGTGTCCCTTGGAGCCTGGGACAGGGACTCCTCCTCGCCTGCTGCTGTGTCCCCATCATCGTCACCTGTATTTGGAAGAGACACACATTGTATGTAATGTTTCTACAGGCATCAATGGTTCACACACCTGATAGTTGTGACTGTACCTCTGGATGTGTGCATGTACATTGCATTGTCCTAAGTTGTCACAGTAAGAGGTTGATATTGGTGTAGCACATTGTCATGCATACATGGGGCATTTCACTATGAATGTTGAGGTGTGTGCATGGCCAGCATTGGTTGTATTTGGTGGACATCCGGCCATCCTTCTCCACCTGGCCCAGTTATCCCACCATGAAGCATGCCACCCTTGCAGTGGGTTCAGGTTGACTCTCAGGATGTCATTCAGTGGTGTTGTGCTGTTTGTTGGTGCACAGTTCCCAGCAGGGCCTTGTGGTCCCCACAGCAGTAGCCAGTGTCAGCCATCTTGTAAGTCCTTGTCCACTCCCTGTGATGTGAGCATGGTTCAGAGTAGTGTTGATGGGCCAATTGTGAGGCTGAGCAATATCTGTGACTCCAACTCCCATCATGCTATTGGCTACACCCCCCTTCCCAGCATGCCCGTACTTCCTTCCTTTGGACTGTGCTTCCCTGTGGGGTAGTGTGCTTGTGCTGACAGGAAGGCTGACAGTGTTGTCCTTGCGTTTGTTTGGCTACAAGTCCCAGGTGTGTCCCTGTGCTTCACACAGCATTACCCAGGGTGGTGGTTCTTTGTGGGATCTTCATTTGGTATGTGAGGCATTGCATTCTCCCAGGTGGGTTATGTGGAGTTTGTGTTGAGGGGGTGTGTGAGGTGAGCTGCTTGTAACTATGGTCAGTGCTGTGAGTCCTCCTTCCCACCCAGCCAGATATCCCACCATGCAACGTGCTTGCATTGCAGAGAGTGCAAGTTGGCTTTCAGGATGTCAGGCAGTGGTGTTGTACTGTTTGTTGGTACACAGTTCCCAGCAGGGCCTTTTACTCCACACAGCAGTAGCCAGTGTCAGCCATCTTGTAAGTTCTTTTCCACTCCCTGTGATGTGAGCATGGTTCAGAGTGGTGTTGATGGGCCAATTGTGAGGCTGAGCAATATCTGTGACTACAACTCCCATCATGCTATTGGCTACACCCCCCTTCCCAGCATGCCCGTACTTCCTTCCTTTGGACTGTGCTTCCCTGTGGGGTAGTGTGCTTGTGCTGACAGGAAGGCTGACAGTGTTGTCCTTGCGTTTGTTTGGCTACAAGTCCCAGGTGTGTCCCTGTGCTTCACACATCATTACCCAGGGTGGTGGTTCTTTGTGGGATCTTCATTTGGTATGTGAGGCATTGCATTCTCCCAGGTGGGTTATGTGGAGTTTGTGTTGAGGGGGTGTGTGAGGTGAGCTGCTTGTAACTATGGTCAGTGCTGTGTGTCCTCCTTCCCACCCAGCCAGATATCCCACCATGTAACGTGCTTGCATTGCAGAGTGCAAGTTGGCTTTCAGAATGTCAGGCAGTGGTGTTATGCTGTTTGTTGGTGCACAGTTCCCAGCAGGGCCTTGTACTCCCCACAGCAGTAGCCAGTGTCAGCCATCTTGTCAGTTCTTTTCCACTCCCTGTGATGTGAGCATGGTTCAGAGTGGTGTTGATGGGCCAATTGTGAGGCTGAGCAATATCTGTGACTACAACTCCCATCATGCTATTGGCTACACCCCCTTCCCAGCATGCCCGTACTTCCTTCCTTTGGACTGTGCTTCCCTGTGGGGTAGTGTGCTTGTGCTGACAGGAAGGCTGACAGTGTTGTCCTTGCGTTTGTTTGGCTACAAGTCCCAGGTGTGTCCCTGTGCTTCACACATCATTACCCAGGGTGGTGGTTCTTTGTGGGATCTTCATTTGGTATGTGAGGCATTGCATTCTCCCAGGTGGGTTATGTGGAGTTTGTGTTGAGGGGTGTGTGAGGTGAGCTGCTTGTAACTATGGTCAGTGCTGTGAGTCCTCCTTCCCACCCAGCCAGATAACCCACCATGCAACGTGCTTGCATTGCAGAGAGTGCAAGTTGGCTTTCAGGATGTCAGGCAGTGGTGTTGTGCTGTTTGTTGGTGCACAGTTCCCAGCAGGGCCTTGTGCTCCACACAGCAGTAGCCAGTGTCAGCCATCTTGTAAGTTCTTTTCCACTCCCTGTGATGTGAGCATGGTTCAGAGTGGTGTTGATGGGCCAATTGTGAGGCTGAGCAATATCTGTGACTACAACTCCCATCATGCTATTGCCTACACCCCCCTTCCCAGCATGCCCGTACTTCCTTGCTTTTGAGTGGACTTCACTGTGTGTGAGTGTGACAGTAATGGCAAGATGGCTGACAGTGGTGTCCTGCTGTTTTTTGGTGCACAGTTCTCAGCAGGGCCTTGTGCACCCCACAGCAGTAGCCAGTGTCAGCCATCTTGTCAGTCCTTATCCACTCCCTGTGATGGGAGCATGTTTCGGAGTGGTGTTGATGGGCCAATTGTGAGGGTGACCAATATCTGTGACTACAACTCCCATCATGCTATTGGCTACACTGACTTCACCAGCATACACAGATTTCCTTCCTTTAAGTGAGCTTCCTGTGAGGTGGTGTTCTAGTGGTGGCAAAATATCAGGCAGTGTTTGTTGGTTATATTTGTACCACTGCCTTGCTCTATTTGTTGTTGTGTTTGTACATGTCATGACACAGTTACATATCACTATGAGATGGCATGTATTGTGTTAATCTAACTGACATACACATCTTGGGATGATTATCTTTTGTTTGCTGTTGATTTGCTAGGGGTGGATGGTTTGACTGTCCCCTTGAGAGTGATGTGTGTGTATTGGCACACAATATTGTGTATATTAGTTGTGTACTCACCAGGCTCTGGGATGTCTGTTAGTCCATATACGCTCACTGGTGGTAGGATGGCCCGCACCTTCTCCTCCCAGGGCCTGAGGTATAGTGGTTTTGCAGGAGGGCCACTGCCGGTGTGCTGGCTCAGGAGGTAATCCTTGAGTAGGTCTCTGACCCTCCTGCGCACATCATACCACCTGTTCTGGATGTCTTCCTTTGTGCGCAAACATGGTGATTGTGCGTTCACCCTGTCGACGATCCTCGCCCACATCTTGGTTTTCTGCGACATGGGGGTCTGTTGGACCAATGTGCCAAACAACTGTGGCTCTACCCTCAGGATCTCGTCTACCATGACTTCCAATTCACTATCTAGGAACTTTGGATTCTTCTTTAGGGGCATGGTGATGGGTGGTGGTGGTGATTGATGTGTGTGTGTGTGTGCAAGTGAGGGTGTGTGAGTGTAGGTTTTGCTGTGTGTGTGTGAGGGTGCTATTTGTTGAGGTGCTAATGGTGTGTGGCTTTTGTGTTGGATGAGCTGTGTGTGTGTCTGTGTTTGCTGTGTGATGGTGTTGTGTGCTGGCAGGTCAGTGGAATTTGCAAAGGATCATGGTAGGGATTTGTGGGCTTTATGTGGGTGGAGTTGGGGGTGTGTCCTTGTTCCATTTTTTTCTCCCCTGTATTTATTGGCTTTGTCATTGCTTGTTTGGCCCTTTTTTTGTATTTTTTCATTAGTGATTATTGTGCATGTAGGAGTCGTTCTTCTAACCGAGTAGGACGTTGCAGTTGTCTCATGCGCGCCTGTCCGAGTCGTTCCCGCTGTGTTTCAGCTCCGTTTCATATGCGGCGTATGCGTCGTTCGCGGGGTATTGTGTTTGTTCGGCTGGCTTTTGTATGCGTGTCGGTCGTACGGCTTGGGCTCCGTGCGAGTCGGTCTGATTTTGCACCCATTGCATCGTACTGCGCGGGTCGGAGTTCGCGGGTACGTTTCGTTCGGGTTGTTTCCTGGTGCGTGTCGGTCGGTGCAATTTGCGTGGTTTCCCGGCCGGATAGCTTGTTTCCGGCCGGGTCGGTCGTTCGCCTTGAGTTCCGTACGAGTCGGTCGTGATTTCCATGCATTTCATCGTACTTCCCAGGTCGGGCAACGCCGGTACGTGTCGGTCGGACTATAATCCCGTACCGAGTCGGTCGGTATTTTTTCCGGCCCGAATCGGAATCGGCCCCTGTGTGTGGTATACTGCGAGTGCACGTTGTCTGCCCAGTTAATTTTGTGTGCATTGTCTGTGCAGTATAGTGTAAGAGCATGTCAGTTTTGTTCAGTTTATTAAGTGTATATTGTATTTGTGGTTAGCATATACCATAAACAATATAATTGTGTCCATCCCATGCATGTATCGTATGATGTGCATTAGGCATATTCACACCTTAAAACTTGAGCATGCTATTTCTACAGTGTCTATTGTGTGCATGGTAAATGTACAAAATAATGTGCTTGCATTTTGTGTACAATAAATAGTGTCTATGACGTGTGAGAATTACATCTCAACATGTACACCATGTACATTTAATACATGGTATACAGATCATAGTTTCTAGAATACAGTGTTTTGCGATAGTATGAAATAAAAAATGAAATACCAGCATTTGTAAAGCGCACAGCTACCTCCGGAGAGGTGTCCCAGCGCTGGGGGCCCTCGGGAAGATTAAGCGAGCTATTGCCCAGAGTCACATGGTGCTGGGCTAACCTGCCGCCGGCACCGGGGATTGAACTGTGAACCCCGTGGTCCGGAGTCAGGCACCCTGGCCGCTGCGCCACACCTCTTCCAGTATGAAATCCATACACGCAATATGGTGAATACATGCCACTCGGTAGACAGTAAGTTGTGTTTCTGTAGTTTATTTATTTTGTTTATGTATACTATTAATTTACAAAATGATGTGGGCGGATGCCGCATCTGTAAGGCATAGATTGTATACAGTCTGCATCTGATGGTTACATCCTGCATGCCTGCTCTGTGTTTATAGTATATTACGTATGCATGCCTTGCGTATTTAGCACGTGCCTGCACGATGTTTTTAAACAGTATAGTCTGCTTGAATGATATGTGCATGCTATATGTTTACAATATAGAGTGTAGATTATGTGTTTTACATTGTTCGGCTTGTGCATATTTTTTTTCTGTGTTGTATGCATTTGGATGACTGTACAGTATATTGTGTTCAAACTCTGTCTACAGAAGCATAGTGTGTTTTTACAACACCCTGTGTATGATGTTTTTTTCTTTTACAATTTGTTAATGATAATTGCACTGTATATACATAAGTCATAACACTTTTACGAAGTTTCAGTAACTTATATTGCACAACTGCTCACCAAGCTAACATTTACACAAAAAAAGTATCCCTCACATAGGCGAAACCTAATGCATTTACCAATGCTTGTTTTTCTACTTACCCCCATACGTCCTCACTCTCTCCATGATCTGTCCAGCACCCCTTCCCACCAGAAAAAAAACCAAGCATTTGCAATACAATAGGTCTCGCATTTGTGAGAGTTTAAGCTATTGGCATTGTAAATGATAATGCCTTTTATTTATCTGTTTTGATAATTAACACATAAATAAAAGGCATTGTCATTTACAATGCCAATAGCTCCAACTCTTGTAAATGCGAGACCTACTTCATTTCAAAGAAGAGGCAGCCATTGTCCTGGGCTGCTTGTAAAGTGAAAGCATGCATGGCGCGCTGAATGTAGCAGGAAAGCATGTCTTGCCTGCAATAGGAGAAATTCATTAAAGAAAATAGTGGGGGGATGGCTTGGATAGCCAATATGGCGGACGCAACCTAACGAGGCTCCCGGCCGCCCAAGCCTGTAATCCGTTATAATCCTGCACGGATCACTGACATAATATCGACAACAAAAATATCGTATTGACAAAATATCGTCGTCATAATATCGACTACAATAATATCGACTACCAATACTTATTTAAAAAATTACAAAAATATTGAGTACACAATATCGTATATAAAAAATATCGTACACCACAATATCGAAATACAAAATATCGTTAAAGTAAATATCGTTCAAATTTAAATAACATACAAAATATCAAAAATATCGAATACCAAAATATAGACATCAATATTATCGACTTTTTAAAAATATCGACTATTGAAAAACTGGTCAATTAAATATATGTTTAGCACCAAATATAAATTCACATTATAAAACAATATAAAACACTTAAATAACATAAAATAATCATTTGCAAACACATCAATATATAAAACTTAAATTTTTTTCTAAACAAACAATTACAGTAATAAAATAAAAGCTTTAAAATATATAATGCTTGCATCATTTCACATTCAAAACAATGTTTAATATATTTTAAAAAAGAAAACGAAAAAATAATAACTTTCTACTAACAAGTTCTTAATTAGCGTTTCCTTATATGGAAACAAACAGCCAAAACACTAAAAACAATTAACTTGAACGAATCAAATACTCACATTTTAAAATACAACATTAACATAAAGCAACCAATTAAATAAACACTATATAAACATGAAATGTTTGCATCTCTTTTACACTTCTAACCTACAATAAAGAAGAAGGTGAAACTCTGCCCGACTGTTTCCTGAAAGAAAACTTTCATTACTGAAGAAATCTTTAAAACTGCACTAAGTAAGTAAAACTGTATTTAAAATATAACGATACTACTAGCCTTCAACTCTAAGGGGTCGATTCCGATGTCGGCCGGAAGCGCACCTAACAGTATTCGTCCGGAAAAAAACACCAGCCGAACGCGTGTTTTCCGACCGACTCGAACACTCTACCGAACGAACAAGTACGATGCGCATAACAGCCCAGATTCCGAGCGAGCCGTACTTACCCATACCAGCTCCTGTTCCCCGCCCGAGCCGGATCCGTAAACGCCGAATCGAGTCGCACGGAACCAAATACACAGCACCTTCCGGCCGGACTAGTACGATGAGTCTTCCGTACGCTCCGAACTCGCCGCTACGTCCGGCACGTTTGAGCATCCGGGCGAGCCGTACATAAGCTCCGCTTTCGCGCCACAAGACGATCCACGGCTACGAGACGAACAAGCCTGCTACGAGTACGACTCGAATACACGAGAAACCCGAACGAGACGATCCAAGCATGAATCCCATTGTGCAGGTCCTACCTATACTCTACATCTATTACCGGGACCGGCACAGACGCGTACGGCGCAGACGGTAAGTCAAACACCAACAATACAAACAAACCACACGTACACGAAATATGTCACACACACATAGGGATGCACAAATAACGTACACTAGCAACAGCAGAACCATAGGGGTGGGATGGCCAACACCAATGCCATACACACCCATAGGGGGATGGATGCCTGCCACTACTACCACCCCTACCCAGGGGTGCCCGGATGCCTGCCACTACTACCACCCCTACCCAGGGGCCCTGGATGCCTGCCACTACTACCACCCCTACCCAGGGGGCCTGGATGCCTGTCACTACCACCACCCCTACTCAGGGGGGCCTGGATGCCTGTCACTACCACCACCCCTACTCAGGGGTCTGGATGCCTGCCACTACCACCACCCCTATCCAGGGGGCTGGATGCATGCCACTACTACCATACCCACCCTTAGGGGATGGATGCCTGCCACTACTACCATACCCACCCTAAGGTGGATGGATGCCTGCCACTACTACCATCCCCACTCATGGGGGCTGGATGCCTACCACTACTACCATCCCCACTCATGGGGGCTGGATGCCTATGATCCAGCGCTAACAATAAAAATTCTTCTCCTATATGACTCGGTCATCCAGGTATAACTATCCCTCCAATACACAAACTATATCCATATGACGGTGGGGCCCATAAACACCGCATATACATTCACTTACTCATTTATTCCCTGGATTACCTCCGTCCTTAACCTAGGAGAAAAAACAGTAAAAACGATTTGCTGGAAGGAGACGGGATACCTCTTTTAACATGACATAATAATTCTCATTGCTTTTAAGGTATTCCGCTCATTGGTCGATGGACCAACTAGTAGGAATCAGTTGATGGTGATTAAGACCAGCTCAATCACAATAAACTTTTTAACATTTTACCTTAATTGTTGAGCTAAAGAATCACTGAGTCATTTGTTTAGAGACAATAAAGTTTATATAAAGTTTTAGAAACAATGCATACATTTTAAGTTTATCACTCAGATTATTACATTTATCATCATTATAAGAATAAATTGAAATTACAATGCATACCTATTAGATGGAAAATAAAGTTATGTCACAGCAAGAACTCCAAAAAGATCTATCTATCTTTCTTTGAAAATCTAATAGCTCTAAAGGAAAAATCTATCAGGAGTAAAAAGCTTCTCCAAAAGCAGCATCTTATAATAATGAAAATAGCAGCAGCCGCTTCGATCATCCGCAACAGCAACTCCGCACCCGCAACTCATCTATCAGCAATCTCAGCTCTCCCTTCTCCTAACAGTACGCTCGCTCATCATCATCAAAATAATACTAATAACAACTAACCCCTCCCGGAGTAGGTCTTCTTATACCCTAATTCTTGTTTACTAAATAAAATGTTGCCTCTTTATGGCGTGACTCTCTCTCATTGGTCCATTCAAGTCCATATACATTTTTATCAAACTTCCTTGTCTTAACCAGTTCTTTGTGGAATGTCCATGCTTGCATCGTTTCCCACAGTTCATGACATTACTCATCAGTTTCGATCAGTCCAATTTGTATCATTTTCTGATACTTTTTAGGTTCAACAGTTCCGTTTGTCCATTTATTCATTTTGACTTCTCACGCTTCTTGCTGATCATCTTGGCACACATTTGCTCAGTAAGGTCACAATAGCCTTGACCATACTTCCATCGTAGGCTCTCAGCACGAACACGTGGTCTTTCTTTGTTCACGGCCTTTCTCCTTTTCCACACGGCTTCTCGCGCATGCGTACTCTAGCTTATGGTGGCCATTTTATATCGCTGCTCAACAGGCCTAAGCGCACTATTTATAAAGATAAACAGAATATTGTTAAAATAAGGAATATAAACCCTTTCGTTTCCCTCCCGTCTTTCTACGTACCCCAATTAAGTATTACCTAGCAAAAAGCAACATATAAAGCCGTCCCTTACTTACCATCGCTTTATTTTGCCACCACACGTTTTATTTTCAAAGCACAAATCATGCGTTTATTATTTTATTAGTACGCAAATATTAGATTATGTTAGCCACGTCAACAATTATAAGTAGATTAATTTGCACACAAAATAGCGTGTTACCTTTAACCCTTCACATGTAACATACATTGTTGGTTATTTACTTAAACGAACATGTTTATTAATTATTTTACGTGAATTATTAGGAGGTTAAACATTTTTCATTTATCCTGCTCCATCAACTCCCCCCTTTGGTGATTTTTAATATCACCACAAAACCCAAGTTATACAATTCTCTCAGACAGCATATTTCTTTTATCCGTTTGCTTTTGTTAGTTTACACAACTGTATCCCTTTCAACTTGTCTCTTGGTCTTCTTGTACATGTTCTCTTTTATCTCTTTTAACTCTATTTCACCCATTTCTCTCTCTCTCTCCTTATTTATCATGTTTTCTTTTTCTATTTTATTCTGTCTTCTTCTTTTCTTTATACATGTAATTACAAGCTTGAGCACCAAAATTATTATGATTATCATGGTTGCTATTATTATAACTTTCCCTATTATTATTTTTTTGATAATCAACTTTATTGATTTTTAACGCACAATAAAAACCCAAAGCCTTGGTTTTACATTTTAAGTAGTAGTAAGATACAGTTTGGAGCGACAAGAGAGACAGGGAGCCACTAGAACTTTCCCTATTATTAATCCACTCATTCTTGTTAACCAATTTATTACTGAAGAAAACCCTTTACCAAGTTTTCCAAACGCACTTTCAACCTCCAGTGGAACAAGTTCTTTGTGCAAACTTGTAATATTCGTTATATACTTTTGTATATTTTCACTTTCATCTGGAATGTAAGTGCAACAATGTTGGACTTTCAGCATTCCACAGACTCCACCCTCTTTGGCCAAAAGAATGTCAAGGGCAAGTCGATTTTGCATTACCATAGCTCTCATGGCAACCATCTCGGTATTTACCATCAAGAACCCTCCTGCAGTATCTGTAGATAAACGATCTACCACTGTGGATAATTTCCGAATTTTAAATGCATTCAAAGATATTCCCACTGCTGGTATCAATGCACCAAAAATATCACCTACTATTTCTGAAAAACTTTCTTTTTTTCTACGTGTAAAGGTATTTATCATTTTGTGTGTTCCTTTCTCTTTTCTATCCATATGAAAAATCTTTGGAAAGACCCGGCCTAAATAACATGACCCATACCAATGGTCCGGCAACCTGTAATAAGCCCTATTACCGCAAAACATAATAGATCCCTGGAAATATTGGATCTTTTCCCCTTTGAATCCCCATCCGCCTAAAATTTGATAATTGTCATGGCAATCACTGGAACCCACAAAATAATTGTCATATCTTGTTCTATTTCTTCTAATGCACAACCTTCCCTGTTGGGGCCAATCCAGAGTCATAGCTGCATTTGTCTTTTTCTTGTCATGATTGTCTTCCTCAAACGCCCAAAGAGGTGTTTTTGTCTCTTCTCTCACTTTTCTTTGAAATTTCTCTCTTCTTTATTCAACCATCTCTAAAAATACTTTTTCTTCCTTCTTTAACTCACAGGTAAGGTTGTTTTTAACTATATTATCTAATGTTAACATCTTATCTTCTATGAAATATTCACCAAACGTTTTTCCCTCTTTTATTTTGTTTAGTTCGGGAACTACAGGAATTTTTGCAAAAATCTTATCTATGTCAGTGTAATAATATTCTAATCTACCTGTTTTATAAAATAAACTTGCTAAAACACTACGGGGCCGATTCCGATCTCGGCCGGTAGTGCTCCGAATCGGATTCGGCTTTACCGGATCCGATTCGGAGCCCTGTTTCCCGACCGAACCGTACGCGGGTCCGGCCGAGCGAGTACGATGCGAAATCGCCGACCGACTCGTCCGGGCGTCCCGACCGCTCCGACCGACTCGCTCCCGGCTCGAACCGCTCCGACCGACTCGCTCGGACTCGACTCGCACCGCGCAATGGAGACGTTTCCCGGCCGGGTAAGTACGATGCGCGCCGCGAGCAGTCCGACCGAGCCGCGCACTTCGGCTCGTAAGAGCTGTCGGAGCCGTACTTTGGGGGTCCGTGTCGGACCCCTGTACGCGTAGCCGCGCGAAGTCGCACACAGGGGGACCCATGGGTCCCCTACCTATGCGTGTACGGCGCGAATCGCTTCGCCGCGCACCCGCTGTAGGGGGCGCCCTTGTCCGACTCGCACCCATTGAGTCAATGGGAGCCCGCGTACGCGTTGTACGACCGGCTCCCATTGACATCAATGGGAGTCCGACCGACTCGAGTCCGATAACATACGGACGCATCGTACTCGTTCGGTCGGACTGCACGGGTCCGATTCGGTCGGAAATCTCTCCGGGTCCGGCTCGGTCGGTGAAATTTCCAGCCCGAATCGGAATCGACCCCTACATGTTATTCCATACGTCAAAGGAAGGTGATGATAAGTCACACCCTCTGCTACAGACGCAGGCAATTGCATACAAACATAACAATCTCTTACATCCATTGTTTCTAGATACTCATATAATAATTTAGTAAAAAGATTCTTTGAAAAATCTGTTATTGATTTGTCTTTATGTAACTCTGCACTACTTTTTAATATAACTGGTTCTTGAGTGTTAGCTCCTTTTTCTTTCTCTATGTGATTAGATGTTTCTTCTACAGCTAAACTAATTGGAATAGTGATTGCTAAAACCACCCATACTGTCATTAATAATCCTGTACAAAAGAAGCACATCTTACACCATCTACTTAAAAACTCACATCTACATTTTCTATCTCTAGTATCCTCCATTTTGTTTTATAACCTATTTATTTATCTACAAGAAAATTGTGTCACTACACCTCAGAAATCATTTCTTAGCCACTCTGCACTTCAATGTTTTTGTCTTCGTTTGGTACTTTCTTTTAATTCTTTTCAGAATTCTTTCTTTGTCAAATCCAGTATTTTGTCAAGTCCGGTAGAAATTCATCAGATCCAGTATTTTTGTCAAATCCGGTAGAAATTCGTTTAAATTTCTTCAAGTTTGTTGCACTTCACCTTCACCCATTAGGTTTCTTTGTTCTGGGTTCTCGTGAGTGTTCTTTTCTTCTTTGATATCAGTTAAAGCAAGGTACAACCATTCAGGCGATCTATACTTCGGATTTACCTTCTTTACTCTTTTCGTTTTCTGCAAGTGTTTTCCACCTTGTTTTTCTTGCTCTTTCTGACTTGTTATTTCATTCACTTGTTCAGCACTTTTTCCATCTAACCTTATGATCCTGTACCTTAATTTTCTTACTTCGTTGGGCCAATTGTCTCCTTTTCTTGACCTTTTGCCTCACTTCCTTGTTCCTCTCTTTCTGTTTTCCAAGTTCTTTTTCTTGACTCTAGTTTTTGGTTTCTTTCTTCTCCACTTTCTTCAGACTCTGTTTCATTTTTCTCTTTATTGTCTCTTATTTTGAATTTTATAATTTCATTTCCTTCCTCTATTTGTGGTTCTTTTCTTATCTTCCTTCGTTCACCTACTTCTGTCCCTCCTCGAGGTTCTTCCGAATTTGTGTCAATCTCTCTATCTGCTTCTAAATTTCCCTGTTCTTTTATTTGGCTATCTGTCCCTATTGCTCCTCTGGGATCTTCCGATTTTTCTAACTTTCTGTTTGAAACTCTCCCTTCTTCATCTATTAATATTATCTCCGAAGGATTTTTACCACAACTCGTACTTGGTTGCTCACTGTTACTATCTTCGTGCTCAGTTTCTTCTCTTATGCTTTCAAATTTCCAATTTCTTTTCATAATTTCCTCACAATCCGAATGATCTGTATCAGATTCTGAACTGGTATCTGATATTTCCAGATGTCGACTCACATGTCGATCTTCAGGTTCTGGAACTTCCGCTATTTCCTCCACTTCTTCTGTCGTTGCACTTGTAGTTGGGTCTTCCAGATGTCGACTTACAGGTCGATCTTCAGATTGTGGCACCCTGCTCGTTTCTTCTTCCGGTTCTGATGCTGAACTGTTATCCAACGCTTCCAGATGTCGACTCACATGTCGATCTTCAGGTTCTGGAACTCTGATGGTGTGACTGGCATGCACCCAGTATTTCACTCCTGCACATTTGACTGCAGTGGTTGTCACCAGGATCACCTGTCGTGGTTCGTCCCAACGAGGAACCAAACAGTTTCTTCTCCTGTGGACTTTTATGCGGACCCAATCTCCTGGATTCAAGTTGTGAGCTGGTTTTCTTTCAAGAGTAGTAGCATCCGGTCCAACCTGATGAAACACAGAACGCACCACATCAGCCAATCCTTTGCAATAATCCAGCACCAGATCATCAGTTATAGTCAGTAGTTTGTTGACAGGTACATGTGCTTGTCTCATTGCTTGTCCCATAATTATCTCATAGGGACTGAGTCCAGTTTTCCTTTCCGGAATACTTCTGATTGTCATTAAAACTAATGGCAAGGCATCTGGCCATTTGAGTCCTGTGGCTTGACACATTTTTCCTAACCTGTTCTTAATTGTTCCATTCACTTGCTCTACTATTCCAGAAGCCTCTGGTCTGTATGCACAATGCAGTTTCTGTTTAATACTAAGTGCTTCACAAATTAGTTTAATTAATTCGTTTTGGAAATGTGTTCCTCTATCTGTTTCAATCGTGACTGGAAAACCATACCTCGGAATGAATTCTCGCAGCATAAGTTTTGCTACCGGTATTCCATCATTCCTTCTGGTCGGGTATGCCTCCACCCAACGGGAAAACAAACAGACGACTACGAGGACATACCTTAGTCTGTTGCTCGGGGCATTTCTATAAAATCCATTTGTATTCTAGTGAACGGACCTCCTTCTCGTCCTATTGTTCCTAGACTCACTACTGTCTTCCTTCCTGGATTTAACTGTTGACAAATAAGACATCTTTGACAAAGACTCTCAGCTATGGCTCTGAATTTTGGATTATACCATGTTTGTCTAAAAAGTCTGATCATTGAATCTCTCCCAATATGGGCTTGTCCATGGTACATCCGTGCCATGTCAGAAATCATGCTATCAGGCATAACTGGTCTTTCATCTCTGTAAACCCAAACATCATTTTCCTCATGTTTTCTACATCCTGCTTTTATCCATGTATCTTTTTCCTCATCATCTGCTGCTTCTTGTAACTGTCTCACCTCCTCCCATGTCTCAACAGGGTTAGTAAAAGCAAAGGACAAGAAATATGCTCTCTTTCTCGGTTCCTGTTCAAAGAAACCACATTCTTTGCACAGAACTGTGCAATCTCGTCAGCGTACTTATTGCCGACAGTTATGTAGTCTTCCCCATTTTTATGTGCATTGCACTTCACAACAGCAATCTGTTTAGGCAGCTGTATCGCCTCAAGCAACTTTTTCACAAAATCTCCATTTCTAATTGGCGTTCCTGCAGACGTCAAGAAACCTCTTTATGACCAAATTTGACCAAAATCATGCACTAATCCAAAGCCGTATTGGCTATCTGTCACAATCGTAACCCGTACATTTCTTCCCAACTTGCATGCTTGAATCAGAGCTATCAGTTCTGCGACTTGGGCAGACCGTATCCCTTTCAGACAAGATGCTTCCATTACAGTTGCTACTGTGCAAACTGCATACGCTGCACTTAGAACTCCATCATTCGTTCTCAAACATGAGCCATCCACGAACAGAATATAATCTGATTCCTTTAAGGGCTCATCTCGTATATCTGATCTCGGTTTTGTACAATATTCAAGCACATTCAGACAATCGTGATCTACTTCATCCATTTCAATCACACTCTCTTCATCTGGCAATGATGTCGAAGGATTCACATTCATACATCTGTCAATGGTCACATTATCTGCACTCAAAATTACTTTTTCATACCTAGTCAGCCGACTATGTGTCATGTATTGGGTTTTCGTTCTTGTCAAGAGAATTTCCACAGAATGGGGAACATATACTCTCAATGGATATCCCATCACTATGCCTTCACTCTGTTCCAGACTCACACAAGTAGCAGCAACTGCTTTCAAACATCCAGGCAACGCTTTTGCTACAGGGTCTAAAACAGCTGAAAAATATGCAATGGGTCTTTTCATGGTTCCATGTCTCTGTACCAAGACTGAAAACGCACACCCATCTCTTTCACTGCAATACAACTCAAAATCTTTCTCATAATCAGGCATTCCCAATGCTGGAGCTTCACACAATTTCTTTTTCAGTTCTCTGAATGCTTTCATTTCCTCATCATTCATTTCAAAAGGATATTTAACATCCTTCTTTGTCAGTTTTTGCAACGGTTTGGCGATCAACGAAAAACCGCTTATCCATTGTCGACAATATCCAACCATTCCCAGAAACATTCTTACCTCTCTTTGCGTCATTGGAGCTCTCATTCCTTGAATCATCTTTATTCTCTCAGTCGTTACCTTTCGCACTCCTTTCTCAATTTTATGCCGTAAATATTGGACTTCTTGTTGACAAAACTGCAATTTTGATGGGGACACTTTATGTCCTCTTTTGGCTAAATGATTCAGCAAAGCAATTGTATAATTGACACATGCTTCCTTCGTTTTTGATGCCACCAGTAGGTCATCAATATACTGAACCATTACTGACTTTTCTGGCATTTTTAAATCTTCCAAGGATTTCTTTAGAATCTGATTAAAGATCGAGGGGCTTTCTGTGTACCCTTGAGGAATTCGGCACCATGCCAAAATACGCTCTCCAAACCTGAACGCAAATAATGGCTGGCTATCTGGATGCAATGGAATAGAGAAAAATGCATGACATAAATCAATTACTGTGTACCATTCTGCTTCACGTGGAATCTGGTATAGAATCACAGCAGGGTTCGGTACTATTGGGCAACAAGGCACTACAATTTTGTTTACCTTCCTCAAATCCTGTACAATTCTATATGTTCCGTTTGGCTTTTTCAGTCCCATTATTGGCGAATTACATGGACTGCTCATGATTTCTTTTAGAATCCCTTGTTCTACCATTTTATTTATTACTGGCGTTATTCCTTCAATTATTTCTGGTATCAATTTATACTGGCGTGTATTTGGGTAACTCGTTCCCTCTTTACGGAGATTTTAACGGGATCTACTTCTTTCATTAATCCTATATCTTCTCCTGTAAAGTCCAACACTTCCTCTTTCACTGTCTCTTTCAGTTCAATTGGGATTTTCTCTGCATCAAATACAGGAAACAAATCATTTACTTCTGGTTCTAAATTTTCCAGTGTCATTTTATACAATACATCTTCATCTGGGGTCTGAAATGCAATTCCATCTGGAGTACAATAGATAGTGCAATTCATTTTGCACAATAGATCGCGTCCTAATAGGTTCACAGGACTACAATCACATACCACAAATCGGTGCATTTCACTAAATGGACCAATCTTTACCTCCACTAATTTAGTAAGAGGCGTCTTAATTTGCTGATTTGATACTCCAACTACTTGGATATGTTCACCTGAGAGAGGAAGGTTTGGAATTTCCACTGACCTAACAGTAGAACGGGTAGCTCCAGTGTCCACAAGGAATGTTACATTTGCACCATTCACTTCTCCATCCACAAATGGACCAGACTGATCTACCTCTAGAGTTGCGCCAAGCACGCACTCTCCCCCCTCTCCTAGGCACCGTCAGAAGCTTTCATCCGTTTCATCCTCATCCTGTCGTAACCAATAATGAGAAATGGCAGCTGCACGCGGCAACTGTGTTACCTGCTCTCCTCCGTAGAATCCTGTTTCTGCACTGAATTTCTGTTGGTTAACACTCTTGGGAAGTGGTGGTTGTGGCACCTGACTCTGTTGAGTAACTACCTCACTCTGCACCTGTGGATTTAATGATTGATTTTCCACATTAAGTTTTGGAGGAAATTTACACTCGTTTCTCCAATGCCCTAGCTTTCCGCAGTTGTGGCATGGCCACTTTTTCTTTGCCTCATCTATACTCATTTGTCCTTTTCCTTTGCCTATATTTGGTCGAAATCTAGCCTGTCCTGCTTCATTACCTGTATTACTCATTTGAGCTTCTTGTTTCTCTGCAACTTTCACCTGTGCCCACATGGCCTTTTCTTTCAATTTACGCTGTCTACTCTCAATATCATCACTGCAATACTTAGCATATCTCAAAACTTCATCGACTGTGCTATTCTGCCAACAAATCATATGCTGTTTAATCATCTCACTTATCTCTGGTTTCAACCCATATACAAATCTATATACAAAATGACTCATATCCTTCTCATTTAGTGTCTCATAACCACTATACTGTTTGAAAACTAACAACAGTCTTTCATAGTAAGCATGCACTGATTCTTTACTTTCCTGCGTGGTTCTATCTATTTTTACCCAATCTGTTTCTTTAGGTGGAATCTTATTCTTCAAAAAAGTAATTACTTGATCGTACTTTCTCATCACTTCTGGTCCTGGCGCTCCTGTTTTAGCATCCCTTGGATATTCTACAGTTGGCCAATCAATAGTAATCTTACATTCTGTCCACAAATCAGCTGGCACTACTATATCAAACAATCCATCCAAGTCTATCCACAACACCTTTGAAACTTTAACAAATCTCTCCACTTGTCTATACCATTCTACCTGCAAAAAATGTTGAAAGCATACCCACCCACACAAATACACCCAAATACATTCATTAAATACAATAACATTAATTTATATGAACAAAACAACACATATTTAGTCATATTATCGTCTGTCTACACTAGGCCTCAAACACTAACTCACGACATCTCACTAAAATATAACTAACACCTACAACACACCAAAAACGCAACAACCTAACAATAAATACAATATATATATCCTAACTAGACTAAAACGTAAGTATTAAGTTAGATAAAATAATTGAAATTCCCCTTACCTTGCTCGACGCGACGCAGCTTCCAACCGCGAGCTTCTCCGGTCCTGAATGACCCAAAATAACAGTACGCGGTTACAAAATAGTCCCTGTGAAATAAAAATGGCTGCTTAAATAAATGTAAAAAAAGGAATAATGTTAAAAAAATGCATTATAGCAAAGTGTAAATGTTACATATCTTTTTCTTATGTTGTACAATTTTTTCTCTATATTTAAAAATTAGTATATATTTTATTATACTTTGTAAAGTTATAATAATTAATATAGAAATATATTTATTATTATTATAATTATATATGTATTTTTTTAAATTATATTAATTATTAAAAATACATATTAATTATATACAAATGGAAAACGAAACTTACCTGTTTAAAAAAAAAATCATGCATTACAACAATGTAATAATTAATATTATTAATATTTTATATACTAATAATATTAATTAACATTTTATTTACATGTAATAAAGTGATAATTTGTTGAAAATGATAAACAATATTCACTACAGCATTATAATATTACAATATTAAATAATAATTAAATATACAATGCTTTATGTTATGTATATATATGCCAAAAATGTTTATATTATTTGTATAAATATATTATAATGTTCCAACAACTCTTGTAAAATAATAAAAAAATATGGTTTGTATATCAAAATATGAATACTTCTGTTATAAAATATGATTATATCATAAAATGTTCTTTTCCTTAAAAATTCCATTAACTTATAAATGTATGTAAAATAATTTATGTTCCTTAAATAAAAATGTACATATTTTCTGTGTTTTAATTTGTATTCCATACTATAAATAAAAAATTTTTTTTTATCTTTCTACCTACTTATACAAAAATAAAGATTGTTTGAAAATAAAAAATATCTTATTTTTTTTATATGTATATATTATTATTGAATATTTTACTTAAATATATTAATTTCATAAATGTACCATTTTAATTTACTATAAATAAGCATAATGTTTTTTTACTAGTAAATTATAAACTATACATCAATTACACAATAAAAATACATTATCACTGCACATAATAAAACACTGTTATATTTCTTCACATATAAAAAGAGATACTGTAATTTTCCTACAACTCTTTATATAAAATTAATAAATACACAGCAAATAACATATATGTAATACAAAAATTTTAGACAAATTATAAATAAATTAAAAATATATTTGTACATAAACATATATCACTCACTATTCCCAATACAATTAAACAATAATCAGGGAAGGTGCTAAACATTAACAATATATCATTTACTCTTCCCACTGCAGTTAGGATTAAATCACAAAAACTGCTGAACATTAACCATATATAATTTACTGTTCCCACTACAATATATATTAAATAAGGAAAGCTGCTGGACATTAAACAAATATAAATTACTATTCCCACTCCAGTCAATATTAAGTCAGGGAATGTGCTGGACATTAAACATATATAAATTACTATTCCCACTTCAGTCAGTATTAAATCAGGGAAGGTGCTGGACATTAAACATATATAAATTACTATTGCCACTCCAGTCAATATTAAGTCAGAGAAGGTGCTGGACATTAAACATATATAAATTACTATTCCCACTCCAGTCAGTATTAAGTCAGGGAAGGTGCTGGACACTAAAGATATATAAATTACTATTCCCACTTCAGTCAGTATTAAGTCTGGGAAGGTGCTGGACATTAAACATATATAAATTACTATTCCCACTCCATTCAGTATTAAGTCAGGGAAGGTGCTAGACACTAAGGGGCCGATTCCGATTCAGGCCGGAAATCTCTCCGACCGAGCCGGACCCGGAGAGATTTCCGACCGAATCGGACTCTGGCAGTCCGACCGAACGAGTACGATGCGCACGCATGCAATCGGACTCGAGTCGGTCGGACTCCCATTGAGTCAATGGGAGCCGGACGTACAACGCGTACGCGGGCTCCCATTGACCCAATGGGTGCAAGGCGAACACGGGTGCCCCCTACAGCGGGTACGCCTTGAAGCGACTCGCAGCGTACATGCACAGGTAGGGGGGACCCATAAGTCCCCCTGTGTGTGACTCGCGCGGCTACGCGTACAGGGGGGTCCGACACGGACCCCCAAAGTGCGGCTCCGACTGCTCTGTTGAGCCGGACGGCGTGAGTCGGTCGGACTGCTCGCGGCACGCATCGTACTTGCCCGGCCGGGGAACGTCTCCATCGCAGGGTGCGCGTCCTGTCCGTGCGAGTCGGTCGGAGCGCTTCGGACCCGCGAACAAGTCGGTCGGCGATTTCGCGTGCGCTCGCATCGTACTCGCCGGCCGGACGCGCGTACGAATCGGTCGGGAAAGAGGGCTCCGAATCGGATCCGGTTAAGCTGAATCCGATTCGGTGCCCTACCGGCCGAAATCGGAATCGGCCCCAATGGGGCCGATTCCGATTCGGGCCGGAAATCTCTCCGACCGAGCCGGACCCGGAGAGATTTCCGACCGAATCGGACCCGTGCAGCCCGACCGAACGAGTACGATGCGTCCGTATGCTATCGTACTCGAGTCGGTCAGACTCCCATTGAAGTCAATGGGAGCCGGTCGTACAACGCGTACGCGGGCTCCCATTGCCTCAATGGGTGCGAGGCGAACAAGGGCGCCCCTACAGCGGGTACGCGGCGAAGCGACTCGCGCCGTACACGCACAGGTAGGGGGACCCATGGGTCCCCCTGTGTGCGACTCGCGCGGCTACGCGTACAGGAGGGTCCGACACGGACCCTCGAAGTACGGCTCCGACTGCTCTTTCGAGCCGGACGGCGCGTGGTCGGTCGGACTGCTCGCGGCGCGCATCGTACTTACCCGGCCGGGAACGTCTCCATTGCGCGGTGCGAGTCGTGTCCGAGCGAAGTCGGTCGGTGCGGTTAGACCCGGGAACGAGTCGGTCGGAGCGGTTGGGATGCCCGAACGAGTCGGTCGGCGACTCCGCATCGTACTCGCCGTCCGGACGCGCGTACGAATCGGTCGGGAAATAGGGCTCCGAATCGGATCCGGTTATGCCAAATCCGATTCGGAGCCCTACCGGCCGAGATCGGAATCGGCCCCATAATATATATAATTTACTATTCAAACTCCACCAAATATTAAGTCCAAGAAAGTGCTACACATATATAAATTACTATTCCCACTCCACTAAGTATTAAATAAGGGAATGTACTGGACATTAAACATATATAAATTACTATTCCCACTTCAGTTAGTATTAAATCACAAAAGGTGCTGGACACTAAAGATATATAAATTACTATTCCCACTACAATGAGTATTAAGTCATAGAAGGTGCTGCTCTCTTTACCATTTTCCCCTAATAACCCAACATCCCAGTACTAAAACAAACATATAGGGGTCGATTCCGATTCGGGCCGGAAAAAGCACCGACCGACTCGGATCCGGAAATAATACCGACCGACACGTACCTGTGGCGCCCGACACGCCAAGTACGATGCAAGGCGTGAAAATCCGACCGACACGCATCGAACCCAAGTCGACCGACCGAGCCGCACGGAAAACAGCAATCCGGCCGGAAAACACGCGAATCCAACCGACCGACACGCACCCGGAACAAATCCGACCGAAACGTACACGCGAACTCCAAACCGCAAAGTACGATGCAAGGCGCGAAATCACGAGCGAGTCGGACGGAGGCTAAGCCGTACGACCGACACGCATACAAAACCGAGCCGAAGCAACACAAAACACCGCGACCGACGCGTACGCAGCATAGAAAACTGCACAAACACAGCGTGAACGAAACGGAGAAGACCGTACGAGACAAATGCAGGGTCCGACTCGGTCACAAGAACGTTTCCAACATACACAGACAGTACAAAGGAAAATTCACCCAAAAAAGGCCAAACAAGCAATTACCAAGCCAATAAATACTGGGGGGTGGTGACAGAGAACAAAGACACACCCACAACTCCACCCATATAAAGGACACAAATCACAACCATGAGCCTTTGCAAATGCCATTCCACTGCCAGCACCCAAGAGAAAGCAACCACACACCCACAGCTCATCCCTCACACAAGCCACACACCATCAGCACACCAACAAATACCTACCTCACATACACCCAGCAAAACACACACTCACACACCCTCACCTGCACACCAACACACACATCACTCACCATCACCACCCATCACCATGCCCCCAAGAAGAATCCCAAGTTCCTAGATTGTGAATTGGAAGTCATGGTAGACGAGATCCTCAGGGTAGAGCCACAGCTGTTTGGCACACTGGTCCAACAGACCCCCATCTCCCAGAAAACCAAGATGTGGGAGAGGATCATCAACAGGGTGAACGCACAATCACCATGTCGGCGCACAAAGAGCGACATCCAGAACAGGTGGTATGACGTGCGCAGGAGGGTACGGGACCTGCTCAATAAAGACTACATCAACAGCCAATACACCGGCAGTGGCCCTCCTGCCAAGCCAATATACCTCAGGCCCTGGGAGGAGAAGGTGCGGGCCATCCTTCCGCCAGTGAGCGTATATGGACTAGAGGACATCCCAGAGCCTGGTGAGTACACAACAAATGTACACAATATACTGCCACAAAACACACACATCACTGTCAAGGGGAGAGTCAAACCATGCACTCATAGCAATTACACAGCAACCAGAACAGAATCATCCCAAAATGTGTATGTCAGTCAGATAAACACAACACATGCCATCAAAAAAGTCACATCCAACTGTGCCAACACATGTACAACCACAACTACAACTACAGCTAGGCAGTGGCACAAATAGAACTAACAAACACATCCAGACATGTAGCCACCACAACAACACCAACACACAGTGAAGACCACTCAAAGGAAGGAATTCTGTGTATGCTGGCCAAGTCAGTGTAGCCAATAGCATCATGGGAGTCGCAGTCACACATATTGCCCCCCCACAACTGTCCCATCAACACCACCATGAACCATGCGCACATCACAGGGAGTGGAGAAGGACTCACAAGATGGCTGACACTGGCAACTGCTGTGGTGAGCACAAGGCCCTGCTGGCAACTGTGCACCAACAAACAGCAGGACACCACTGACTGACATCCTGAGAGACAACTTCCACTCCCTGCAATGCAAGCACGTTCCATGGTGGGATATCTGGCTAGCTGGGTGGGAAGGAGGACTTGCAGCACTGACCATAGTCACAAGCACCTCCCCTCACACACACCCCAACACAAACTCCACAGAACCCACCTGGTAGAATGCAATCCCCCCATCCTAACACAAGATCCCACAAAGAACCACCACCCTGGGTTATGTTGTGTGAAGCACAGGGCCACTCTTGGGACTTTTAGCCAAACAACTGCCAGGACAACACTCCCAGCCATCCTGTCAGCACAGCCAGCCCACCCCACAGGGAAGCAGAGTCAAAAGGAAGGAAGCATGGGCATGCTGGGAAGGGGGTGGAGGCAATAGCATGATGGGAGTCGTAGTCACAGACATAGCTCACCCCCACAACTGTCCCATCAACACCACCCTGAACCATGCTCACATCACAGGGAGTGGAGAAGGACTCACAAGATGGCTGACACTGGCTACTGCTGTGGGGAGCACAAGGCCCTGCTGGCAACTGTGCACCAACAAACAGCAGGACACCACTGACTGACATCCTGAGAGACAACTTCCACTCCCTGCAATGCAAGCACGTTCCATGGTGGGATATCTGGCTGGCTGGGTGGGTGGGAAGGAGGACTTGCAGCACTGACCATAGTCACAAGCACCTCCCTCACACACACCCCAACACAAACTCCACAGAACCCACCTGGTAGAATGCAATGCCCCCATCCTAACACAAGATCCCACAAAGAACCACCACCCTGGGTTATGTTGTGTGAAGCACAGGGCCACTCTTGGGACTTTTAGCCAAACAACTGCCAGGACAACACTCCCAGCCATCCTGTCAGCACAGCCAGCCCACCCCACAGGGAAGCAGAGTCAAAAGGAAGGAAGCATGGGCATGCTGGGAAGGGGGGTGGAGGCAATAGCATGATGGGAGTCGTAGTCACAGCTCTACATCCCCCACCACATGGCCCAGCAAGCTCACACTCACGCATGCACATCCCACAGAGAGTGGAAAGGCCCATCAAAGATGTCTGACACTGTTGCTGTGTCGTGGGGAGCACAAGGGCATGCTGGGTACTGCACACCAACCAACAGCAGGACACCACTGTCAGCCATCTTGCCATTGCTCTCACACCCACACACACTGAACTCCCCACAAAAGCAAGTAAGTATGGGAATGCTGGGAAGTGGGGTGGAGGCAATAGCATGATGGGAGTCGTAGTCACAGACATAGCTCACCCCCACAACTGTCCCATCAACACCACCCTGAACCATGCTCACATCACAGGGAGTGGAGAAGGACTCACAAGATGGCTGACACTGGCTACTGCTGTGGGGAGCACAAGGCCCTGCTGGCAACTGTGCACCAACAAACAGCAGGACACCACTGACTGACATCCTGAGAGACAACTTCCACTCCCTGCAATGCAAGCACGTTCCATGGTGGGATAACTGGCTAGCTGGGTGGGTGGGAAGGAGGACTTGCAGCACTAACCATAGTCACAAGCACCTCCCCTCACACACACCCCAACACAAACTCCACAGAACCCACCTGGTAGAATGCAATGCCCCCATCCTAACACAAGATCCCACAAAGAACCACCACCCTGGGTTATGTTGTGTGAAGCACAGGGCCACTCTTGGGACTTTTAGCCAAACAACTGCCAGGACAACACTCCCAGCCATCCTGTCAGCACAGCCACCCCACCCCACAGGGAAGCAGAGTCAAAAGGAAGGAAGCATTGGCATGCTGGGAAGGGGGGTGGAGGCAATAGCATGATGGAAGTCGTAGTCACAGACATAGCTCACCCCCACAACTGTCCCATCAACACCACCCTGAACCATGCTCACATCACAGGGAGTGGAGAAGGACTCACAAGATGGCTGACACTGGCTACTGCTGTGGGGAGCACAAGGCCCTGCTGCCAACTGTGCACCAACAAACAGCAGGACACCACTGACTGACATCCTGAGAGACAACTTCCACTCCCTGCTATGCAAGCACGTTCCATGGTGGGATAACTGGCTAGCTGGGTGGGTGGGAAGGAGGACTTGCAGCACTAACCATAGTCACAAGCACCTCCCCTCACACACACCCCAACACAAACTCCACAGAACCCACCTGGTAGAATGCAATGCCCCCCATCCTAACACAAGATCCCACAAAGAACCACCACCCTGGGTTATGTTGTGTGAAGCACAGGGCCACTCTTGGGACTTTTAGCCAAACAACTGCCAGGACAACACTCCCAGCCATCCTGTCAGCACAGCCAGCCCACCCCACAGGGAAGCAGAGTCAAAGGAAGGAAGCATGGGCATGCTGGGAAGGGGGTGGAGGCAATAGCATGATGGGAGTCGTAGTCACAGACATAGCTCACCCCCACAACTGTCCCATCAACACCACCCTGAACCATGCTCACATCACAGGGAGTGGAGAAGGACTCACAAGATGGCTGACACTGGCTACTGTTGTGGGGAGCACAAGGCCCTGCTGCCAACTGTGCACCAACAAACAGCAGGACACCACTGACTGACATCCTGAGAGACAACTTCCACTCCCTGCAATGCAAGCACGTTCCATGGTGGGATAACTGGCTAGCTGGGTGGGTGGGAAGGAGGACTTGCAGCACTAACCATAGTCACAAGCACCTCCCCTCACACACACCCCAACACAAACTCCACAGAACCCACCTGGTAGAATGCAATGCCCCCATCCTAACACAAGATCCCACAAAGAACCACCACCCTGGGTTATGTTGTGTGAAGCACAGGGCCACTCTTGGGACTTTTAGCCAAACAACTGCCAGGACAACACTCCCAGCCATCCTGTCAGCACAGCCACCCCACCCCACAGGGAAGCAGAGTCAAAGGAAGGAAGCATGGGCATGCTGGGAAGGGGGTGGAGGCAATAGCATGATGGGAGTCGTAGTCACAGACATAGCTCACCCCCACAACTGTCCCATCAACACCACCCTGAACCATGCTCACATCACAGGGAGTGGAGAAGGACTCACAAGATGGCTGACACTGGCTACTGCTGTGGGGAGCACAAGGCCCTGCTGCCAACTGTGCACCAACAAACAGCAGGACACCACTGACTGACATCCTGAGAGACAACTTCCACTCCCTGCAACGCAAGCACGTTCCATGGTGGGATAACTGACTGGCTGGGTGGGTGGGAAGGAGGGCCGGCTGTCAACCAAACACAACCAATGCAGACCATGTTCACACCCCAAAAATACATAGAAATGCCCAAATAATGCAGGACAATGTGCCACACCAATATCAACCCCTGACTGTGACGACTTAGGACAATGCAATGTACAGGCCCGCACCCAGAGGCACAGTCACAACTGTCATGTGTGTCAACCATTGATGCCTGCAGAAACATAACATACATTGTTTGTATCTCCCAAAAACAGGTGATGATGGGGACACAGCAGCAGACACTGAGGAGTCCCAGTCCCAGGCTCAAGAGGATGCGGAGCTCACTGGCGTCAGTACAGCCTCTGTCCTCCTCGGACGATGAAGACCAACCTGGCACATCCGGTGCAAGTCAACATGCAGCACCAGCAGGACCACCAGCTGCAGCACCAGCAGGACCACCAGCTGCACCCCCTGCACCCACCCCTCCAACGACTGTCACCACAAATACCATCCCTGCCGACATGGACAGAACAAGGAGCAACACCAGCACAGGGACCCTGGACCAACCTGAGGCCATGGACACCACCACCACCACCAACCCCCAAGGTGGACCAGGGTTATCTGTGCGTGCCACTGCACACACTGCACATGTCAGCAGGGGTCGTGGAGGGGTGGGAGACAGAGGTCGCTGCTTGCAGACGTTGCTGGTGTGCATGATGACCCACAACTGGTACGCATAGCTGATGCGTACCAGTCCAGCACCGGAGACCTCAGCCAGGTAGTGGGGCTCCTCAGAGACATGAAACAGCAGCAGGCTGCCCATCATGCCCGCTTGGACTCCCACATGTCCCACGTGGAGTCACACATGTCCCGCGTGGACTCACACATGTCCCGCGTGGAGTCCAAGTGGGATGCACTGCATGAGATGACGGCGGTGCACAGGGACATTTTACAATGCCTCCGCCAGATGAACAGCAACCAGTCCACACCTCCCTGTGTGCCAACAACATCTGGTGCCGAACAAACTGCAACTGCCACAGGGAGGGAGGATGACTCTGGCGGAGAGTCCCCTGCACCGCAGCAGCCTGTACTTGAGGGCCCCCCCCAAGAAGAGGGGTCGTCCGAGGAGGGAAAGTGAGAGGCCGATGGCCAAGCGCAACTCCCAGGAAGCCTGAACCTGTTCTGGATGTTCGCCTTTGTGCACAGACTGTTCACCCTGTTGACGGCAACACTACTCCCACACATTGCATGGGGAGTACAAGTTGGACCAATGTGTCAGACAACTGTGGCCCCGATACTGGGGATCCTGTCTACCAGGACTTTCAATTCACCTAGGAACTTCGGATTGCAAGATTTATGTACAGCACTACCCATCCTATGCACTATTCACACAAATGTATCACAATAAACACACTAATACACCATACTTGCCTCTGTCGTGATTCCAACGTGGGTGCTGTTATGGGGATGATGAACTGCAAAATTACACTGTGTATGCGAACTGCAACAGCAAGGACAACACAGGCATGTGAGTAAAGGCAACGTGACACATATGAGGGAGACACACCACCAGGGCTACACAACACATACACACCTAGGACATCTGACTCATTGCCTACACTGATGTTGCCAGGAAGACGGTGCAATGCACAGACACCACACCCATTCCCAGTTGTAGTCAAGTAGCCCACAGGTGCAGTAAGCAAATGGCACTCAAATGTGTGACCACAGACAACGCACATCACAAAGTGAAGCACAGGTTTATTACACAGTTGCAACATGTCGTAACCACTACAGATGCAAGGTAATCCCACCTGGCAGCGGGCACACAGTCAACAACTGTAGACGGAAGGAAGTCCATGGGTGTGGCGCACATCACCTGTAGGGACACAACAGCTACCAGCCTGGAAGTGCAATCACGTCGTCGTTGGACACAGTTGACCAAACGAATCTGAAAGTACCCTGTGAAGGACAGAAATGACACACAGTCAAAAGCAATGGAGTACAGGACAGAACAGCAAAACTCATGCACAATACATGTTACAAGATACCCACCCAGAACCAAGTTAGCATGTCAACACTGTTGGGGAGTACAGCCCACCTGTAAGCACACATCGCAACACACATCCAGTCAAGTAGCCCATGGACACACTCCAACAGCACCAGAGCACCACCTACACATCATGCCAACTCACATCATTGACATGACACCTCAGGATACTCACATTCAGCTAAAGAAGTTGGTGATGAGCTGTGTGCGGACATCACCATCATCATCATCATCATCATCGTCACTGGCATCGTGGTCCAGGCCAGGATCCTCCACAGGTGGCGGATGTTGGTCATTGTCATCCTGGATGAGAGGCAACTCCTTCCGCACTGCCAGGTTGTGGAGCATGCAGCAGACGATGATAATCTTGCACACTTTCGCAGGGGCATATGGGAGGGACCCTCCGGTCTTGTCCAGGCAGCGGAAGCGGCTCTTCAGGAGACCAAATGTCCGCTCAATCACTCTCCTGGTCCGACCATGTGCCTCATTGTAGCGCATCTGGGCTGGTGTCACAGGGTTCCTGAGGGGTGTCAGCAACCACGGCATGTTGGGGTATCCCGAGTCACCTACGGACAGACAAGTGCACATTAGCTGACTTGGAAAAGTGGGCGGAATACTACAGATCAGATCACACACAATGGCACAAAGTCAGTACACACCGACAAGCCAGGCACGCTGGTTCTGCATCTGTGCCATCATCCTGGGGATGCGACTACTCCTCATCACAAAGGCATCGTGTGCTGAACCAGGGAAACGGGCACACACGTGTGTGATGGTCATGTCTGCAAGACACACCACCAGTGCATTGACCGAGTGGTAGTGCTTGCGGTTCCTGTAGGCCTGCTCCTGGGCCTGTGGTGGTACCAAAGCCACATGTGTCCCATCAATGGAGCCAATGACATGCGGCATCCTCCCCAGGGCATAAAAGTCACTCTTCACGTCAGTGAGTCGTCGCAGTCTAGGGAAATAGATGTACCGGTTCAGGAATAGCAACATTGCCGCCAAAACATCGCGGAGCACACGGCTCAACATGGTCTGTGACATCCCACCAGCAGTCGCCACAGTATGTTGGAAGGTACCGGTGGCAAAGAAGTGTAGGGCTGCCATCACCTTCACCTTGGGGGTCAGCGCTGTAGGATACGGCCGGCCAGGCTGCAAATGTGGGGACAACTGCACTGCCAAATCCTCAATCAGCTGCCTGGTGAAGCGGTACCGTCGGATGCTGTCCCGTTCCACCATCGCTGCCAGGTCTGGGAATGGTCGATGGACAGCAGGAGCCCTGCAGTGCAGAGGAGAAGTAAGCAAGATTGTCAGTCACCCCACATATGCGGCATTGAACACACTCAATATCCCAACATACATCATTATGAGGCACAACTACATGAAGTGTGCAGTTCCGGAAGGACATGTATGGTACATACATGGCCAACATCTGTCAACACGGTCCAACAGGTGGCATCAATTAGTCCCAGGTTGGCCCATTGGATATCATGAGTAGGCCTGGGCGGAAAACTACGCTACGCTCGCGTAGTTTGCGAAGTTTGCGCTACTTCGTACTACGCGAATTGCACGTAGCACAGTGCAAACACGCGCGTACCGTAGTGCAGCGGTCATTTTTGCTTGCTCGCGTCCTCAACGCCAAGTTGGCGACCGCGAGCAAGCAAAATGACATCCCGGCGAGACTTTTCTCGCTCGCGATCAGCAACATCAAGTTGCCGATCGCGAGCGTGGAAAATAAACCTCCCGGCGAGATTCTCAACGCGGGGAGGTCAGGTTTCATTGCGAGTGGTCGCGATGCTCGCGACCGCCGCGATGAGAAACTACCAGTCCGCGTTGAGAAGCTGCCGCTCGAGTAAAAATCTACTCGAGCGGCAGTAAAAGACAGCTCGCACTGTGCAAGATGCCGTTAATGATTGCACAGTGCGGACAAGCATCCGGCACTGTGCAATCATTGCGAACACGCACTACGCAGTTCGCGTAGTGCTACGCGTAGCTCGCGTAGTGCGAACTGCACTTTGCGTGAAGCTCGCGAGCGTTACTCGCGAACTACGCCCAGGGTTAATCATGAGGCCGTGTCACAGTTCCCATCTCCTGCTGCCGTGTCACAATCACCCCCCACAGTGACATGTGAGGACAGATGTGCCCCAGGCACCACAGCTCAACGACAGGTACATTCCCAGGGACCCTGTATTGCCACATGGACACTGGCATTACATGGAGTATCATGTATACACCACAGCAAAACAACCATGACCCCCACAGGTAGTGGCCCCACTTGCCACGGCAGGACAGACATGGACGTCTGTGACACACACACGCCCAACATCAAAGTCCATGCACACAACCTGGATGTGGAGACTGTCTCCCATTGTGCACATGAAATCAGAGATATTGTAAACACTACATGCACAAAGACTGTGGAGGACCATCACTATTGTGCCACTGGGACACCCTGGCTCAAACATACCGTCCCACATGGGACTCACGGGGTATGTGACATGACATACACATACACCACCGTGAAATGTGACCATGGCACATGCACAGATATGAACAGTTGCACATCACAGTGGTCATGTACACGTAACACCCAGCGTGTTGCTTTGATATGCGGTCCACTTGCTGAGCTGAGCCACCACATGTGCCTGGGGTATGTGGCACACGCCCATGCAGCGGGTGGGAACAATGTTTGGGCCCCAGGAGTGTGCAGATTACATGTGTCACACATACATAGCCAGTTATCCACTGTCCAGGGCACATCCCTCATTCATGTGGAGCAGGACAGTCATGCCTACTCCAGGCCATGCAATGCACTCTGTACTCCCACTCCCGTGTATCAGCTGGACACATTGGGCACAGTGATTTGACCCCTCAGGTGTCTGCCTCTGTGTCAGTGTGCTGTGGATTAGTTGCCAGGACTGCTGGGGTGTTTCTTGGTAGGGGCTCAGCATGCCCCTGGAGATGTGACCATAGGAGACGATACTTGTGTGTCACATAGGTGTTTGATCAGCTGCCCGTGCAGACTGGGGCATGCGAATGTGAAGTTCAGGCAGCTGTTCCCCATTCACAGCAAATTCTGAGGGGCTCAGGTTCAGAGGGTAGTGTCACAGGTCTCCCATATGTCCAATAGGTATGACCTGGACAGATGAGGGTTAAGATGATGTGTTGTGTGGGGGATGTAGATGTGCACTTGTGCAGCTCCAGGACTTGCATTCCCCATGACCTACTATTGTGACACAGTGCATAGTGTTGTTGTCTGGCTGCCAAGTCATACATCACTGAGACAGTGATGTATGACTTAGCAGTCATGCCTCTGCCATGGCATGTGTCAACTTATTGGTGGTCCTGCAGGGGAGTGACATGTGCTACATGCACACCATTGTGGCGATGGCTATCAGGACATGGGTGCATCATGGTGTCTGTCGCTGGTATGCATCACATGCATTTCCTATTTGACTCTGGGCATCCCTTTCATCCGGAAACCTGTACTGACTCAGTGGCAAGAGCTGTGATGTGTGCATGTCCACATGCCACACCGTGTCCTCTGCACTGTCCAACTACTGTGTACTTGGTGCATGTGTCCACACTGGGGTGTTGCAATCCAACAGACACCAGACAGATGGGTGCAAGGCCATGTGGGATGTGAGTGCCATGCTTGGCATCAGACTGACAATTGGCTTCTCCTGTTCAGTTAGGGCACTTTTAGCAATGTACAACTAATGATGCCAGGGCTTGCTCTGTAATGTGCTGTGCGCACAGTGGTGTGTGCGTTTGGTTCAGGTGACTGATGTCTGTCTGTTTCCCCATTGTTTGCAGATACATCCACGGCCACGGAAGGGGACAGCTCCACGGACCAGGAGGAGCCAGACTGGGTCAGCAGCCGAGGAGTGGTCGGAGGGACCCAGTGGCACGGAGGGCGAGGGGAGCCACACCGAGGAGTCCTCAGCACCATCCACCTCAGCTGAGGACCAGAGCAACTCGGAGGATGACTCCCTTGTGGAGGCGGGTGTCAGCAGCCACCACACCCCAGCTAGTGTTGCTGTCCCCGCCACCACCAGCACCACCACCGCCCTCCCATCGGCTCCCATTCCCCAGGTCAGTGGAGGCTCCCATGTTCGGGAGCGTGTCTCCTTTGGGCCAGGCACCGCACCCCTGCCCCTGTGTCCCCTGCTGCCCTAAGTGAGGAGTCTGTGTACCTCCTTCGCCAGCTCCATGTAGGGCAGACAGCCATGCTGAGTGTCCTCCATGCGCACACCGCACTGTTGACTCAGCTGGTGTCGTTCATGGAGGGCATCTCATCGGGCATGTCTGACCTACAGAGGGGCAATAGGTCCATGGACTCCTCCCTGACGGCAGCAGTGTCCCTCCTCAGACAGTCCCTCACCCCTCCTGCCTCTGCTCCATCCACACTCCCCAGCACCTTATCCGTCCCAAGCACACACACACTGGCACAGGCACACACCAGCACACACACGTCCAGCACACAGACACACACGCCACAAACAAAACGCACACGCACGCACAGTCAGGGGACTGAAACCAGACTCACAGGGGATGGGGCCCTGGTACACACACACGCATCCACGGGCACTGCGCAGTCCTCAGTTGCCTCTCCCTCCAAAGCACCCTCCCTTGCCTCACCTGCAACCCCAAAGACCCAGCGCCTCTTCCTCAGTGACCTCGGCCTCTTCCCTCCGATCCAGCTGCTCCAGCATCCAGGGGGAAGAGGAAGCCCCCCACACGGAGCAGAGTGCCCCTCGCCCTCGGACACCCTCCCCAGGCGCAGACAGACTGAGGCCCCCACCCGCAAGTCCCCCCGGAGTGGTAAGAGCAAGACCCCGCCGCCGCCCTGCAGCTCAAGCACCAGGTCTCCTTCCTCCATCCCTCAGGCCCCCACTCCACAGGTGCCCCCACCACACTCTGCCCCAGGTTCCCCCACCCACAGATATACCATCCCCAAGAGGCTCCGGCCTTCTCCCCTGCCACTTGCTCTCCCGGCACCACACCCCCGCTGCGCTTGTCTGTGCCACTGATGTGGTGAGGGTGTCCTCCCCTCTGTCCAGCCCACCTTGCCTGTTCCCCATTCTCCTCCCCTGGTGGTAGGCACTGCAGTGGAGTCCACTACCACCCTGTCTGACTTGGGCACTGCAGTGGCGGACCTGTCCACTCCATCTGCAGGGTCCACTGCAGTCGTGCCGGCACCCACAACATCTGAGCCATGCCCCCCAGTTGTGCCGGCACACACCATGTCAGACACCTCCACTGCAGTTGTCAGTGGCTCTCCAGCACCCACCAACCCTTCCCTGCTTCCTCCTGGTGAGCCCTGATCCTGTCCCTGCGGTGCCTGGCCTACCCCCCGGTTGCCCCTCCTAGTGGATTGTCCCTGGTTTTGTGCAGGCATGTGTAGGGTGGCATCTGCCACTGTCACCCACTTGTGACTTTGTTGATGGACTGGCCATTGGCCTTTGTTTATGTTCTACCGGACTTCTACTTTTAATGCCACATATGCTGAATAAAGCAACTTTCTGTTCTCTAGTGCTTTTGCTTCTGATGTACATGATGTTGATGATGCTAACCATGCCCTTGCTGCAGTGATGGTGATATTTGGTCTCATGATAATGAAGTGTTACTGTGCAGGAACCCATGTGGTCCAGGGGAATGTGTCCTATCCTGTGGTGTATCCATGTCATCCATAGCAGCATCTGAGGGTGTCATGTGTTCAGTATTTGGCAATGGGATTTCCTACTTAGATTGGCAATTTCACATCTGTGGCTTCCACCCCTGCACATCTGTTGTGCCTGCCATTGTTCAATTCGCCTACTTCCCTGACCGTGTGGCCATCTCCAGTGGACGTGCAGGTTTGGGCATCAATGGGGAAGGACTCATCTGTGTTGTCAGTGCAACATTGCTATACAAGTGTGTTGGATCTGTGCTGATGATTCCGTTGGCACTTCCATGACCAGGCTGATGTGACGGGAGCCCTCATTTGGTGCTAATTGTTGATTTTGTGACCAAGTGCTCAGCTGACATGATGGGGCCCTACTGAGGCAACATATGGCACAGCTTTCCTCACACAGGAGTGGAGTCCCCTCATGGCAGTGTGTACTCCTGTGACATTGCCTGCGCCCAAGGTGTGTGTTGTATGTGCATGTCTGTGTGTTCACTTCCGTTTAGCTGTGCATGCTGTGATCCCTACGGTTGTACCTGTTTGTGATGCTAGCTGAGTTGAGCTATGTTCCCCCAAAGTCTTCTCCTGGGTTCTCTGTGATGTGGGTGCATGGCACATTACTGGTCATCAGGGTGTCACCCATAGGTGTGTTTGCTGTCAGGGCTGAGTTTGTGTGCAGACGCAGATGGGTCACAGTCAGGTTTCCCCTTGGCACTTGTTGTTTGCCCCTGTCATGTGATTTCCAGTTTGTGTTATCTTTCAGTGATTGTGACACGTTGTGTGTGTGACTGCTGGCACTCCTCAGGGTCCGGGCTGCAATGTTGGTTGTTGTCTATGTGTGTTCTTTGTGGGTGACCTTGGCTTCTTCATTGGTGTGTGACTGTGGCTGGGATCCCATTGGTTGGTGTGGTATTGCCGTCATGTCCATGTACAGCGTAGTGTGCAGTGTGTCAGACATTCAGGAGTCTTGTTGAGTGTCCATGTGTGATGTGTTTCTGCACCTTGGTTCCCACCCACCACCCTGGAATAGTCATGGGTGCATGTGCAATGTCACCAGTGCATGTGTGCTTCACTGCTGCACATTGTTGGAGGTCGAGGGGTGTGGTGTTGAGTGTGTGCAGATGAGAGTTGTTGCCCGGCTAGGCCCCTGCCTCCATGTTGGCCTTGGCTTACTGGCCATGCTGTTTGATTTGTGCTTGTGTAGGTGTGATGGTAGTTAGTTGCTCAGGACACATGACTGTGGTTCACAGTGTGAACCACATTTAGCTTTGTCATCACAGTGGGATTGTAATGCAGCCCAGGGTCACCACATTGTGGGGGCCCTGGGGTGGTGCTGTGGTGTGTCTGTGTCTTGCTGTGTCAGTTGCTGTCCCTACGTGCCTGTGTGACATGTGTGATTTGTGCTCCCTCTCATCTGACAATGCCTGCTTGCCCACATAGGGGATTTGGATCCATGAGTTACCTTTGTGTGGCACTGTATGCACATCTGTATGATTGGTATTCAGGTCTCCTCATGTGTTGTGTGGTTGCCTGGGGACACTGGCACCCACCCCCCTCACCTGTTGTGTATGATGTGCAGTGTGGGTCTGCCTGTTTGTGTTTGTGCATCTGCACCACTGCATTGGCATATCTTGGGTGTGCCATTGGCTGTATGTAGTTTGGTGGGTTTCCCTGCTGTCCCTGGGACTCCTAGGTCATCGGTCAGCACAATGATCATGGTTTGTGTGTCCCATTGCTGCCATGGTATGGTATCTGTTCACCTCACATCTGCAGTCTCCACAGGGTATCTGCATGTGTGTGCCCATTGGTGCAAATATGTGGGTCTGCATTCTGATGGTCACTTCTGTCATTGTGTCATTGATGATTGTTGACGGTGTCAGCCCCCATGGGTGTTGTTTGTCTGCACATGGCCAAAGGTATGTCTTATTTGCACTGCAGGATTTGGCTCCCCCAATTTATGTTGCAATGGGACACATACACTACTTTGCCACTGATGTGTTTGTTGTTCTGTGACCAGGAATCATCCATGCAGTTTGGCAGTTGCACCTCTTTCTTTGTCAACACTTACCTTTTGGTCACTGTGATGATGGGGGTTTGGACCCCATTGCCACAATGTTCGAAATGTGCTTCAGCTATGGACCCCACACTTACCTTTTGGTCACTGTGATGATGGGGGTTTGGACCCCATTGCCACAATGTTCAAAGTGTGCTTCAGCTATGGACCCCACACTTACATTTTGGTCACTGTGATGATGGGGGTTTGGACCCCATTGCCACAATGTTCGAAATGTGCTTCAGCTATGGACCTCACACTTACATTTTGGTCACTGTGATGATGGGGGTTTGGACCCCATTGCCACAATGTTCAAAATGTGCTTCAGCTATGGACCCCACACTTACCTTTTGGTCACTGTGATGATGGGGGTTTGGACCCCATTGCCACAATGTTCAAAGTGTGCTTCAGCTATGGACCCCACACTTACATTTTGGTCACTGTGATGATGGGGGTTTGGAACCCATTGCCACAATGCTCAAAGTGTGCTTCAGCTATGGACCCCACACTTACCTTTTGGTCACTGTGATGATGGGGGTTTGGACCCCATTGCCACAATGTTCAAAGTGTGCTTCAGCTATGGACCCCACACTTACATTTTGGTCACTGTGATGATGGGGGTTTGGACCCCATTGCCACAATGTTCAAAGTGTGCTTCAGCTATGGACCCCACACTTACATTTTGGTCACTGTGATGATGGGGGTTTGGACCCCATTGCCACAATGTTCAAAGTGTGCTTCAGCTATGGACCCCACACTTACATTTTGGTCACTGTGATGATGGGGGTTTGCCACAATGGTCATGGCCTGCTTGCATTGTGGGTGCCACACACATATATGTGTGGCACATGTGCTAGGGGGTCACATTGTATGTTCAAAGTCATGTTCGGTGTTGTAGGCATTTGACACAGTCTACACACGCTTGTCATGGTGTTGGGGGATGTCTTCTTCGTGCATTCCCTAGGTTGTGGTGTGCTGGTTGTGTCATGCATTGTCCATCCTATGAGTGGGGGTGGTAGTAGTGGTAGGCATCCAGCCCCCTGGCTAAGGGTGGTAGTAGTGGTAGGCATCCAGCCCCCCTGAGTGAGGGTGGTAGTAGTGGTAGGCATCCAGCCCCCTGGCTAAGGGTGGTAGTAGTGGTAGGCATCCAGCCCCCTGGGTGAGGGTGGTAGTAGTGGTAGGCATCCAGCCCCCCTGGCTAAGGGTGGTGGTAGGCATCCAGCCCCCTGGGTGAGGGTGGTAGTAGTGGTAGGCATCCAGCCCCCTGGCTAAGGGTGGTAGTAGTGGTAGGCATCCTGCCCCCTGGCTAAGGGTGGTAGTAGTGGTAGGCATCCAGCCCCCCTGGCTAAGGGTGAGTAGTGGTAGGCATCCAGCCCCCCTGGGTGAGGGTGGTAGTAGTGGTAGGCATCCAGCCTCCCTGGGTAAGGGTGGTAGTAGTGGTAGGCATCCTGCCCCCTGGGCAAGGGTTGTAGTAGTGGTAGGCATCCTGCCCCCTGGGTAAGGGTGGTAGTAGTGGTAGGCATCCAGCCCCCCTGGGTGAGGGTGGTAGTGGTGGTAGGCATCCAGCCCCCTGGCTAAGGGTGGTGGTAGGCATCCAGCCCCCTGGCTAAGGGTGGTAGTAGTGGTAGGCATCCTGCCCCCTGGGTAAGGGTGGTAGTAGTGGTAGGCATCCAGCCCCCTGGCAAGGGTGGTAGTAGTGGTAGGCATCCTGCCCCCTGGCTAAGGGTGGTAGTAGTGGTAGGCATCCTGCCCTCCCTGGGTAAGGGTGGTAGTAGTGGTAGGCATCCTGCCCCCTGGGTAAGGGTGGTAGTAGTGTAGGCATCCAGCCCTCCCTGGGTGAGGGTGGCAGTAGTGGTAGGCATCCAGCCCCCTGGGTAAGGGTGGTGGTAGGCATCCAGCCCCCCTGGCTAAGGGTGGTAGTAGTGGTAGGCATCCAGCCCCCTGGGTGAGGGTGGTAGTAGTGGTAGGCATCCAGCCCCCCTGGCTAAGGGTGGTAGTAGTGGTAGGCATCCTGCCCCCTGGCTAAGGGTGGTAGTAGTGGTAGGCATCCTGCCCCCCTGGCTAAGGGTGGTAGTAGTGGTAGGCATCCTGCCCCCCTGGGTAAGGGTGGTAGTAGTGGTAGGCATCCAGCCCCCCTGGCTAAGGGTGGTAGTAGTGGTAGGCATCCTGCCCCCTGGCTAAGGATGGTAGTAGTGGTAGGCATCCTGCCCCCCTGGGCAAGGGTGGTAGTAGTGGTAGGCATCCAGCCCCCTGGCTAAGGGTGGTAGTAGTGGTAGGCATCCTGCCCCCTGGGTAAGGGTGGTAGTAGTGGTAGGCAACCAGCCCCCTGGGTGAGGGTGGTAGTAGTGGTAGGCATCCAGCCCCCCTGGCTAAGGGTGGTGGTAGGCATCCAGCCCCCCTGGGTGAGGGTGGTAGTAGTGGTAGGCATCCAGCCCCCTGGCTAAGGGTGGTAGTAGTGGTAGGCATCCAGCCCCCTGGCTCAGGGTGGTAGTAGTGGTGGGCATCCAGCCCCCCCTGGGTGAGGGTGGTAGTAGTGGTAGGCATCCAGCCCCACCTGGCTAAGGGTGGTGGTAGGCATCCAGCCCCCCCTGGGTGAGGGTGGTAGTAGTGGTAGGCATCCTGCCCCCCCTGGGTAGGGGTGGTGGTGCGCATTCAGGCCCCTGTGTGCATATGTGGCATTGGTGATGGGCATCCCGCCCCTATGGTGCTGCTGTTGCTGGTGTAAGTAAATTCTGCATCCCTCTGTGTGTGTGTGATGTGTCGTGTACGTGTTGTATGTGTTTTGTGGTTGGTGTCTGGCTTACCTTCTGCGCCGTACGCGTCCGTGCCTGTTCCGGTAGTAAATGTAGAATATTGGTATGATCGGGACGAAGGGATTCATGGTTGGTTCGTGTCGTTCGTCCTTCTCGTTGCTTCGCGTCGCCCTCGTCGCTCGCCTCGTCCTCGTAGCTTCGCGTCGTCCTCGTCGCTGGCGTGTTCGTCTCGGAGCCGTGGATCGTGTTGTGGCGCGAATCGGAGCTTATGTGCGCCTCTCCCGGATGCTTTGACGTGCCGTGCGTAGCGACGGGTTCGGGCGCGTACGGAAAGCGCATCGTACTTGTTCGGCCGGACGGAGCTGCATTTTTCCTTCCGTGCGACTCGATTCTGCATTTCCGGATTCGCCTCGGTCGGGGAACAGGACCTGGTTTGGGTGAGTACGGCTCGGCCGGATTCTTTGCTGTTGTGCGCATCGTACTTACTCGTTCGGTGTGTTAGTACGGATCGGTCGGGAAACAGGCTTTCGCATGGCTTTTTTCCCGACCGAATGGTGTTGGGTGCGCCTCCGACCGAGATCGGAATCGGCCCCATAATTTCCATTTTTAATTAACTTTATTTCTTAAAATTAATTTCAATTTTCTAAATTTTAATTTAATAAGTAATTTTATAATAATATTTAAAAACACTCCCCACCCTTATCCCCTAATAACAGAACATCACACTCCTAAAAAAATATATAATTTCATTTTTAAATTTCACTTTCTAATTTTTAAAAAATTGCAATTTTAAATTTTTTAATTAAATATATCAATTCATATAATTATTTTTAAAACACTCCCCACCCTTCTCCCCTAATAACGCAATATCCCACTATGAAAACAAAATTTTAATTTCGAATTTTAAATTTAAATTTCTTATTTTAAATTATTTTCAAAACTCGAAATTTTAATTTAATATGTAAATTTTATACTAATATTTTTAAAATACTCCCCACCCTTACCCCCTAATAACCCAACATCCCGCTCCTAAAACAAAACATATATTTTATATTTTTAATTTAAAAATAATTTTTTAAAATAATTTCTAATTTCAAAAAAATTAATTTAATATGTAAATTTATACTAATATTTTTAAAATACTCCCCACCCTTATCCTCTAATAACCCAACATCCCGCTCCTAAAACATATCTTACAATTTTTTTTATACAATTTCAAAAAATATACAAACAATTAAACTAATAAAAAATTAATAACAATACAGAATATTTAAATATTTAGAAAAAATGATATCTTTTTTCGATATTTTTACATCACTGACAAATCGATATTATCTACTAACGATATTACTTATTCGATATTTTATACTTCGATATTTTTTAATAAAAAAAAACGATATTTTTACTACGATATTCATGACTTCGATATTATGAAACATTCGATATTACAACTTCGATATAACTGCAATTCGATATTTAGAATTCGATATTATGTCCATTTACCATCCTGCACAATCCTATCCCCAGCGATACCAACTGATGTGCACGGCTGGGCTGTGTTAGCGCGGTTCCGACCCAGTGTGAAGTAGCGTCTTGGGGACGGTATTTAGCTCATCTGGAGTGGGCGCAAAGATCGGGCCTGGGCGGCTGCCTGAGGCAGGCGACTGCTGGCGACCATCTCCCCCGAGCCGTCAGAGCAGGATATGGCTCCCACCTTGGGGAAGGCGACAGACTGAAGCAGGGCTCCAGCCCCGGAGGTGAGGTGACATCGCCGTGTGGGGCGATCGGGGCGGCCGCGACCGGTGTTGGCACCGTCCTGCGTGCGCCTGTGGGCCCGCGGGGGTGCGGCGACCACGGTTGCGGCGGGGACTCTGCTGCGTGGCAGAGGGGGCCTGGTCGTGGTCTTCGTATAGGCTCGGGGCCGGGCTGGGTTGGGCCAGTCCCCGCCCCATTACTCCCTCAGCTGGTGCTTAGTGAGGCCCCACAGGCTACTGGTGGGCGCCGTTAGGCACAGAGGATGGCGCTGCAATCAGGGGGCCCTGGGCATGAGCCGACACTGTTTACGGATCAAAATAGCTGCATCCCGGGGCTGGAGCAACCTGTGAGGAGGGAGCAGACCTCCATACTGCTGCGTGATGGGCCTAGGGCATGCCCCCTTGGCTGCAGGAGCTATGCACCACTGCAGATTTAGCGCTGGGGCCCAGCATTGACCACTGGATTCGCCCAGTGGGACTGGGCAGACGGGGCCCCTGTGCTGAAGTTGGGCCTAGCTACCCGGAGACATCACAGAGAGCGAGTGTCTGACCAATGGGTGCAGCTCATGCCTACCAGGGAGCCACAGTGGCGGCCTAACCATCCTCCGGAGGACAGGTGATTACACAGCTTCACTGGGAGTGACCGGACGGGGTTGACCTGCGGGCCGGTGGTCCGGCGAGTCTGATCCCATTAGGGGGTCTACTTGGCTGGCCCCCAAGGGCTGCGGAGGCAGCCAAGCTAGGCTTGGTGCGGCTTGTGGTCACTGGGGGTTAGATTCCGTGAGGCCCGGCTCGCGTCGTACCTGACTGGTCCTCGCCTTCCCCTCGGACCCCTGAGCGAACCCCGGATTGGCATCACCGGAGGGGCCGACCTTCCTTTGCTGCCCACTCGGGCACTGGCCGTCACCGCCTGGTTGGTTCGGGTTCCGTGACACTGCCTCCCCCCCTTCCCTTCGGCCCTCCCTCTCAATATGGGCAAGTAGAAAGTGGCAGGCCCAGGCCCCAAACAAAGCACATTGGACCAATTCACCACCGCATCGAACGGGGCCGTGAGAGGAGAGGCCAGTGGCTCGCCACCAGACAATGCAGCGCTGCTGGCCGCGATTACCCAGGCCAGAGATGCCCTCGACGCGAAGATTGGGGCCGAGGGGTGCGAAGGGTCCTTTCTGCATCAGGACCTCAGAAAGGCCGTGGAACGCATTACGGAGGCGGAGACCCGGGGTTCCACTGTAGAGGACACGGTGACCTCCCTACAGAAGAAGGTAAACAAACTCACGGTGGTGGCACAGGAACTAGCGTCCCGCGTCGAAGATGCAGAGGGCAGATCCCGGCGCAATAACCTACGCTTTGTGGGATTTCCAGAGGGGTGTGAAGGCCCCTCAATGGATCGTTTTTTGACGAACTGGTTTAGGGCCCTGTTGCCAGCAGATTTCATGTCCTCTTGCTTTGTCATGGAGAGAGCGCACAGGGCCCTGACTAAGAAGCCCCCACCTGGTGAGCGCCCGAGGCCAGTAATCGCTAAGCTACTCAATTACGCAGACCGAGACACCATCCTACAATTCCCATGAAACCACAAAGACAAGCTAATTTTCGAATCCAGGCCCATAATGATATTCCCGGATTACACCAGGCTAGTGCAGCAGCAACGCCAATCATTCACGGCGGCAAAACGCAGACTCAGGAAACTGAATGTGCAATATATGTTGCTATATCACGCTCGATTGAGGGTCACCTATAATGCCAAATCCTACTTTTTTGACACCCCGGAAGATGTCTTCGCTTGGGCAGACGAGACCACACACTTAAAACCGCATACACCGCCTCCGCTGGAATCCGACTCCTCACAAGGGTCACAGCGAAACAGACCAATTGGCGCTCTCAGACGCAAGATGACGAACAATAAGACTCTCGACCTGTCCCGGCCTCTCTGGCCTGTGATCCCAGCCAATTCCTGATTTCTTCCGCTCTCTGCAGTATCGCTTGGAGACTATTCACGGCTTGGGGGCCTCCTACATAGACAACTACGTCCTTGAACATTCATGTCGCAGTTCAATGGGAAGGTCGGGTATAATTGGCGGTGCTTCCCCTGGACCCCATGTTGGGGCCCCGGGTGTTCTACCTCCGCAACAGATACTCCTTGTTGTTGGAAGTATTGTGGTGGGGGTGGGGAAAGTTACGACCTACAAAGTTCCTATTGTAGCAGTTCTTACACACACACAGGAGCCATACCACTACCCTACAAACGCGTCCGAGGCAGAATACCTCACTGATGATAGACGACATCATACATTCACCCTCCACAATTCAGTGACTTGACCATAGTGGATGAAATGTCAGAGGACTTCTAAATAAAATCAAGAGAAGTGCAGTCCTCCGGCAAGCCAAACGCTGTGAGGCCGACATCCTGCTCCTGCAGGAGACCCATCCCCTGGGTAATAAAACCCCGTGCCTTACGCGATTTGGGTATACCACTGCGTTTCATTCTGGGTTTACATGAGGTTCCCGAGGCACAGCTGTCTTGGTCCACCGCTGGGTCCCTTTCACCCTATCTCTCAAGTGGTTAGACCCGGGGGGCCGCTACACTAGTATCTCTGGTACGTTACATAGGGAATGCATAACCTTAGGGAGCATTTACGCTCCCCCTCCTCTGGGGCATACCTTCACAGACCAAATCACACAGATATGGGGGGTACTCCCGGAGGGCCTGGTGTTGCTGGGGGTGACTGGAACGACGTAATGTCCCATTTGGACCGCCGATGGGAGACGGGGACCGCGCCCCAGACAGGTTCATCCAAACTGCACCACCTAGCTACAACTTTGGGATGGGTTGACACTTGGCAGGCCCTTCACCCTTCCGAACTGGGGTTTACATTTCTATCAGCCGTACATGGGACCCTATCAAGGCTGGACTACGTTTTTCTATCACAGAGCTACATACACAGGGTTTCACAAATCTCCATTTTGCCCAGGGGGCTGTCCGATCACTCCCCGGTCCTTTTAAACTATGTACTGGGCCACTGAGGACCCCTATCAGGTGGCGTATGTCTTCAGGCACCCGGAGTACCAAGAAGTGCTCCGTCAGGCCATATCGGAGTATTTCCAGTCCAACATCACCTCGTTTTCCTCTAAGGTCACCCTTTGAGAGGCGCTTAAACCTACCATCCGTGGGGTTGACATCAGCTTCCTGGCTGGTGAAAAACATAAGCGTCTGGCCCTGATAGTGGAATTGGAAAACCGCCAGAGGTCCATTGAAGCCCAGATTGACTCTGGGGCCACCCCACAGGCTCGGCGCAACCTTCTTCAAATGCAGCAATTAATACATAAGCACCTTACAGACGAGGCGCATGAGATCTGGCTGGCATCGCAACATAGGATATATCAATGGGGTGACAAGTCCAGCAAAATGCTCCACCGGTTGTGCCAGGCCAGGATGTCCCCCACTCCTGTATCGGCAATTTGTGGCGCGGATGGATGGAGCAGTGTGCACTGCCCCAGAGGCAATAATCCACGTATTCGCAGCCTACTACTCTTCCTTATACGAGCAGAGAGAGATCATCTCAAGCGCTTTGATAGGTGAATTCCTGACGGATATACCCCCTCGAAGGTTTTCAGATCTGGCTCGAGACCAACTAGAGGCCCCAATTACAGTGGAAGAGCTTGGTTCCGGCTCTTGCCGGCCTACACCCAGGCCGGGCGCCCGGCCCCAATGGCTTTCCCTGCGACTTCTTGCGACCGTATATGAAGGAACTCGGTCCCCATTTGCTAGATGCAATTCATGGTACTCTGGAACAACATATCTTGCCCCCGGACTGGCGTCACGCAGAAATTATCGTTTTCCTCAGACCTGGCCGTCCCCCGGAAGATCCCTCGTCTTATCGCCCATTTCCCTCCTTAACTTTGAATCCAAACTATTGGGCAAGGTCCTCGCCGACTGCCTCCGCACGTGTATCCATGACCTGGTCCACCCAGACCAGTGCAGGTTTACGCCACATCGGTCCACCCAACACAATATCCGCCGTGTCCACAACGCTATCATGAAGGCCCCGGAATTAAGTCGCCTGGCCGCCGTCCTTCTGGCAGACATAGACAAAGCGTTCGACTCCCTTAGTTGGACATACCTGTTTCAACTTCTTAAGTCTTTAAATCTTGGCCCGGGCTTTTTAGCGTACGTCCAACTACTATACACAGATTTATCGGCCTCGGTTCGGGTAGCTGGGCATAGGTCGACTCCGTTTCCTATTCGCCACGGCACTCGGCAGGGCTGTCCCCGCTGTTATTCGCCCTGGCTATTGAGCCACTGGCCTCTTGGGTGCGACGGGATCCATTGATTCGGGGGTTCGAAAGGCCGCGGACTAGTACCAACAGAATTGCGTTATACGCGGACGACGTGCTGTTCTTCATGACTGATCCCTGGTTCTCTGGACCCTGTATCCTCTAGATTCTAGGAGGTTGAGGCCTCCACAGTTGTTCTGGGGAGGAATAGAACTCTAGTTGAAAACCCTGTACTGTCTGAAGTACCTAAGGGACCTGTGTTAATGCCTCCCAATTTTGAAGAAACAATCCAATTCTTCCTCCCACCGACACCTCCCCAGCCTGTACCATGCTTACCTGCATAGGAGGTGTCACCGGCGTTGTTGTTGTTGCTGCCTCTGTAGCCACCTCGAATTTGTCTGCCTCTCCCGCCTCTATTGCGGGTAGGATAGAAGTTCGATCGGGTGGCGCCGCCATGACCTCTATTGTCGAAACCTATGGAGGCCTCGAAAAAGTCCACTGTGATATACTTTTTTCATCGAAACCTGGGTCTTGTCCAGGGCCGTAAAGGGGGCCATGTACTTCCCTAATTCTTTGACGAATTTGTCGCCAAACAACAGGCCATTAGCCACCGTGCCCGCTTCCTTATTGGCCATGTCCGCCAATTGAGGATCCAGTCTCATCACGGACGATTTTCTGCGTTCGGTGGACAGCGCACAATTGGCGTTTTCTAGAAAGCACAAAGCTCCCTGAGCCCACTCTAGAATTTCTGTTGGATCAAGGGTTGTGTTTTAATCCTTAGCCCTGACTGCTAAGTCTAGAATCTTGGTGAGGGGCCCTGATACATCTAGTAATTTATCCTGGCAACCCTTCCATGCCCTATTGTCAAGACCACTATAGCTAGTGTCAGTGTAGGTGAGAGAAATGAAAAATCAAGCATTCAATGGAAAAAGGCTATCAAGTACCCACGCTGGAAAAGATTACATTCTTCCTCCAAAAGAACTTTGAAGAGCATCTTTAAGGTTTTGCAGACTGTTAATGGAGTGACAAGTGAGACGGAGACTCATTCTGCAACGTTAGGTCAGCGCACTAGTGTTTTCCCGGCGCCCGAGACCTCGAGAAAGAAATGCGCATGTTCCAATTAGGAACGACACACTTCAACTGTAGCTTGAGGCGTCTAGCGTCTCGCTATAGCGTCTAACATCTGTGGAGATTTTGGTCGGAGTTTTTTTTTTACAGCAGCGTCAAGTGTTCCGGATATTTATGGTTCCGCTTCCTTAATAGGAAGTTTCTGAGGCAGCGGCAGTATCATATATCGCATGCGCAACGAAAGAAAAAATTCAGTTTGCTGCAATAGGAGCTGAAGGCAAGCGCGTAAGATTAAAGACATTGTAGAAAGGCAAGACTATAACTAATTTTGGTAATTCTATTCTTTTTTTTTTAGGCAATATCCTCGAAGAATTCCTTGTCGGTAAGCCAACCTTCGTCGGATTTTCAGCTCGAAGATAAGGTATTGTAACTTACCAACTAGCAACTTCTGCTCTTGTGAAACAATAGAGACTCTCTTATCATCTGGAGTAATGCCAGAAACTATAATTGGAAATAATTAAAAACCTGTATTGAAAAGACGAGAACTATACACTTCAACTTATAAGTCAAAAGAAATAAAGAATAAAATTCCACCATCACTTTTAGAGTGAGAAACAAACCATATTCAAGAGAGAAGCTATTGCCTAGTGCCTTGGGGTAATTAGAGTGTTTAGTGGTTTGATTTTTAAGGCTATGCAGGTGTCTAGATTGCATGCATGATTGTTTCTCTCACTAAGCAGATGCAGAGTATCCAGTCCCAAGCAGAGTAGCGGAGAGGCAGTAGAGGACATCTTGTATCTCCGTGACGAGGCAGTCTCTCTTTATCCACTTCCCCTTTTCCCCCGCTGTTGCGCTCACCAAGAAAATTCTGTTGGTGGGAGTACTGGTGGAGGGGCGTTGGGACCGTCTTCGACTCCTGTGGAATTGGTCTGGTTTCTGACACCTATCTAACCCCTTCTTTGGATCCTTAGCGACTTTTTTAAGGAAGGTCGCCATGTTGGGGTCTAGCTCCGGGGTGTCTGTCTTTTTACCTAGTAAGGAAGGTCTTGGACACTCTGACCTTACAGTACTGCGTACTTCACGCTCAAACCCCTGCCTCATGTTCTCCTGAACATAATGTGCCACTTCTGCGCAGGGCACCCATTCCCGTGGACTTCAGGTGAATGATATTTTTTGGACCAAATAAGAAATTTTTATTCAAGGTCTCCGCCTCCCCATAGTGTGATTTACACTTGCATTTTGCCGCCTTACGCGGTTTCTCCTTGTCCTTGTCTGACTCTGATATATCATGCGCGGAAGGAGACTACTCCTCTGCATCCCTTGGGGTAGAAAGGGAGGAATTACCGAGGGAACTAGAAGGGTGGGGACTGCCATAGCCATGGTCTTTAAGGACCGATGATGCCACCTGGGAACACACCTCAGCTGAGGAATTAAATGAGGGTCTCCCCTGGGCGAAGCCTCGCTCACCCAATAACGCAGATTTTGTTGAAGACTCTCCTAAGAAGGCACTCAATGCTCTCTTTCCATAATTTTTTTACAGTTTAGTGAACGGCTGTAACGCCCTGATTAACACCCTGTTAACCGAATGCTGCACGTGGGAATCTAGGGCCTCTACAAGTTTCTCCTCCATTTGGTGCTCGTAATGCACCTCTTCAAACTCAGCATAGTCATTGTAATCGGCATATTCATCAACCTCCTCGGCGTAGTACGCCATCTTTCACTAATGGAGGTGTGGAGGAGCTTCCGGGGAGAGTAACCCAGGGGTGATATTTTTCAAGGTTAATCCCCGACTATCCCAGGCCTAGAGCCTCCAGTCAGCAGGCCTACAGTGATCTAGCACCTTTTTAAAACTACCTAAACTTGCCTGCACTACATATTTTAATTGTCTTAAAATGTGGAGGGAGCCACCCCTTAACACTCTCCTAGGGCAGTGCCCTACCACGTTTTGCGCCCAGTCGGGCGTTCCAGGGACTGAGGATTGATGGCAGTTGGTTGCGTTGGTGCGAAGAGCCGATTGGAGAATAATGAACTCCGATCGGCTGTCCGCGCATGCGCACAGCTATCGGCAGTGAAACAGGACTGCCTCCTCATGCAGCGCGAGTCCCGCGTCTGTCCCGCTCCACTGTTTCAACATTAATATAACAAAATACCTTGTCCGCTGCTCTGCGGCGCCTATCTCGCTCATCTAATCGCAGCGCTTCAATTATAAAACTATAAACCATGCGCTCATGCATACAATATATATAAATCAAATTGTACTTATCTTGCTGCTGCAGCAGCAAAGAAAGAAGACGGATTTTGGTGTTCTATTGTTACATATCCCAAGGGGACTGGACACTGATTGGTGGAGTGATGTTATACTAGGCATCATGGGTTATGTAGTTCAAAGTTTTATTGACTGCTGTTTGCTTCAGAAAGAAAGAGAGGCATAATCAGAAGCCTCCCTTTCCTGACATAGAATCTCTGCTAACAGACATGTTTCCTGGCTGACACTTTTTATTTTGAGATAAGTAACAATGGATTTTCGATCGAAGAAGGAACTAAATGAGCCAATCACAACACTATTTTACCTTAGATTAACGGTGTATATTGACTCGTTTCCTTACAAAGTGGCTTTATTTATAATATCACTACACTAAAAAGCACCCAGATACACCAACGAGAGGGCTGCCAATTCACTAAACGACTTCCGAGTCCCGCCCCCCCTTGTTCGGACAAAAAAACAAGCACTATACAGCACAGAGACTACATAGTGACAATTCAAAATTTGCGAACATACGTGACAAGAATTTTCAATTCTATTAAGGACACGGAGGCGAGGATTATGCTTCTCTTTTCTTTACTTAAAAAACAGCAGCCAATAAGAAAAGTAAAATAAAACACTACAATACCCATGAACACTTAGTGGGTATCACATGACAACCATAGAGTAACCCCCATATATAAGGAGTATAAGAGAATACCATATCCTCTTTCTTTGACAAATAAATAAGCAGTTAAGTCCATAAAAGCAAAATAAAAATCTGAAAACAGTCTGGAAGGAAAAAGAATCCTGGTAACGAGAAGAACCGTAGGCAAACAGCCGTAGATTGGAGACTTGACTCTGGAGTCAACGAGACGTCCGGACCAACACGGGAGGCTGAAGATACTCCAAGGAGGATGACCAATGAAGTTTATTTGAGGTCTGAACCTGAAATGAAAAATAGGTCGTAATATCTCACCTCCTTAAATAAAGAAGAGTAGATGATAAAGGGTAGGGAAAAAGACACAAGAAATATGCATACTGTATAACATAAATACATTATATCCACAATGCAATTAAAAATGCAAAACAGAATATATTGGGTGGGATAATCCTCGCCTCCGTGTCCTTAATAGAATAGAAAATTCTTGTCACGTATGTTCGCAAATTTTGAATTCTATGGCAGGACCGGAGGCTCCGATTATGCTTGTTTAAAGCTGTGCCACCACTGCAGATGCAATATTCACAATAGGTTTATAATAGAAGGTCTTAAACATAGAATCAGTTGACCAGTCAGCCGCTTTCATAATATCTGACAAACTAGCGCCCAAAGTGAAAGCTTTAGAGGCCATGGCGCCTCTAGCTGAATGCGCCCCAAATTTTGAAATATCAATACCAGCTTCGCCCATGAGCCATCTGACCTATCTTGATAAGGTAGCTGGGGTCACAGGGCGAAAAGGCTTTTGTAAAGCAATTAACAATTGACCATTCATATCATGACGAAACTCAGCAGTACTTACCTCATAATCCTTGATACATTGTACCACACATAGTTGAGGATTATTAGGAAAAACCGGATAAGTAACAGTAGTAGTATTGCACTTAGTACGTCTGGTAATAAGAAAAGTAACACCCTCCGGTGAAAAGCTACGACCCGCGAGATCCAGAGCGCGAACATCTGAAACCCGTTTACAAGAGACAAGACAAAGTAGAATCGTTAGCTTTGCAGAAAGCTGCTTACGTGATAAATATTTGTTGGAAGGCCAAGCCTCCAAAAATTCTAAGACAACAGACACGTCCCATAACTCAAGAATATTTAGGACAAGGAGGCTTTACCAGCCTGATGCCCCTGAGTAACTTGCATACTAACGGATGCTCACCAGCAGGTTTACCATCCACCGGATTGTGGCCTGCAGAGATGGCAGAACGAAAATTGTTAACCGTCCTGTAGGCCAGACCGGAAGAAGCCATGGAGGCAAGAAAATTGACAATCAAGGAGACATCGGCTGAAGCGGGATCCATCTCCCGTTGAGATCACCAACTACACCATCTTTTCCAGGCTGTAGAATAAAGTTTGTGTGTGTTGGGAGACCAAGCGTCGTTGATAAATCTGGTAGCATCTCTCGAAAGGCCTGGGACCTGCCAGCGCTCCCTGAAACCCGCCAAGCCACTAAAAGAAGCTGGCCTGACTCTATCAATGGATGTGGAAGCTTTAGAGGATCTAATACCAGGTTCCATCGCTGAGGAAGAAGGAGCGGAACTGCACAAAGCATCTCCAGAAGTACCGGGAACCATGCTTGAGCCCTCCAGAGAGGAGTGATCAGAATCAATTCCGACTGAAATGTTTTGGCGCGAGCCAGTACCCTGGGAATCATTACAAATGGCGGAAAAGCATAACACAGAGCGGGAGGCCACTCCTGCAGAAACGCATCCGTGGCCAGGGCTTCTGGATCTGGACGCCAGCTGAAGAATGCTGGAATTTGCCTGTTGAGGCGAGAGGCGAAAAGATCGATCTGACATGGACCCCAAATGTGAATCAATGACCTGAATACTCGAGGATAAAGCTTCCAATCGCTGAAGTCCCGGAGATGACGAGAGTTCCAGTCGGCAATCTGATTGTTGCAACCCGGAAGATACTCCACGATCACTGAAATGTTCCTCTGAAGACAAAAGTGCCAGAAATCCTTGGCGATTTCTGCGAGAATTTTGGACCGAGTCCCCCCTAATTTGTTCACATAACGGACTGCGGACACATTGTCCATGTGGAGAAGAATGCAACAATTCGTCTTGCGAGGGGATAGACAGCGGATCGCAAAGGACCCTGCCAGAAGTTCCAGGCAATTGATGTGGCGATGCAATTCCTCTTGTGACCAATGACCCCCTGTAGTTATCTGACCGCAACGGGCTCCCCAGCCCCACCGACTGGCATCGGATTCGATCACTACCTCCGGAGAGGTTCCGAATAGGGCTCGACCATTCCAAGACTCCATGTGCTCCAACCACCACAACATCTCCCACCTCGCATCCTCCGAAAGAGGAATTTGATCTGAATACCTGAGGCCTTTCTGGAGATGCCGGATCTTTAACCGCTGAAGAGCTCGATAATGAAGGGGGCCCGGAAAAATAGCTTGAATAGAGGAGGCTAACAGACCTACGATCCGGGCTGCAGATCTCAATGACACAATCTGCTTGTGCAAAATCAACCTCAGCTCTCTCTTGATAGACCTGATCTTCTGATTGGGTAAGAGGAGCTGGCAACTGAGAGAGTTGATCTTGAAACCCAAGAACTCCATCGATTGTGAGGGAACCAAGACTGACTTCTGTGGATTCACCAGAAATCCGAGGGTCTGCAAAAGATCTATTGTCCATTCCAGATGAGTCACTACTAGAAGGGGACAATGCGCCATGATGAGAATGTCGTCTAGATAAATTATTAGGCGAACACCCTGGGCTCTGAGAGATTCTACAACAGGCCTCAGAAGTTTCGTGAAGCACCAGGGTGCTGACGAGAGGCCGAAGGGGAGGACTTTGTACTCGTACCAAACTCCCTGCCATTGAAATTGAAGGAACCGACGATGAGGAGCGTAGATGGGAACGGAGAGATATGCATCCTTCAGATCTAGACGGACCATCCAGTCCCCTTCCTGAAGAAGATCTCGAAGAAGATGGATGCCCTCCATCTTGAAGTGCCGATAAACGAGCCAACCATTGAACTCCTTTAGATTCAGAACGAGTCTGGACCCACCCCCTCTCTTCTGCACCAAAAAGATGGTGCTGGAGAAACCCTGAGGGTGACGAGATGTCATGACAATGGCCCCTTTTTTGAAGAAGAGAAGTTATCTCCTTGAAAATGACGGACTGCTCTTGAAGGGAGAAACTCAGAGGTAGAGGAGGGAGATTCTGAAAAGGAGAACCGAGAAACTCTATCTTGAAGCCCTTTACAGTGTCTAGAATCCATGCATCGTTGGAGATCAGCTGCCAATTTGGGAGAAAAAACTGAAGCCTGCCCCCTAACAAACCCTCGGTAAACGAAAGCAAGCTCACCTGAAGCGGAGGAATCCTGTTGTCCTCCCTGGTTACTGTTATAACGGCCTTTCCGGAACCTGTTTCTTGCTCTGCGGGTGGGGTAGAAGGAGGAGGAATTATTGTATCCTGAGTCCTGAGAACCTCCACGCTGGTACTGAGAACCTCTTTGGGCGCCTTGATGGTAACCACGGCCGAACAACCGCCCACGATATCGTCCGGCCCGGCCGAAAACCGGCCGAAAAGCTCGTTTGAGAGGCTTCTGCGCTTTATCAAGGCCACTGAAGGTGGCTACAAATTTAGTTAGCTCTTTGAGGAAAGGCTGACCAAAAAGAAGGCCCTGGGTAATGGGCCTGATTCTGAAGAAGATAATTCGGCCAATTTAGGATCCAATTTTAGAAGAATGGACCTACGGCGCTCACAGGACATTGCGCAATTTGCGTTCCCTAATTGGCATATGGCCCGTTGAGCCCACTGAATCAAATCATCAGGGCCAATGGTTGAAGAGGACTCCTTAGCTCGGAAACTGAGCTCCAAAATTTTTGTGAGCGGACCCGTGAGATCTAACAACTTGTCCTGAGAAGACCGCCATGCCCTATCAATCCCCTTTTTGGGATCCTTAGAATATTTTTTAAGATAGGTCATCATGGATGGATCGACTTCAGGCGTGTCCGCCACTTTGTCAGCCAAATCAGGATGAGGACACTCAGAACGGAGACGCGTACGCACCTCCTTGTCAAAGGGTTGGCGGATATGCGACTGCACATAATCCGCAACCTCAGCAGAAGGTAGCCAGGAGGAGGAATTAGGATGGACAATTTCTGTGGGGTCGAAGTTAAGGAGTTTAGGGTGAGAGGGTGCGTCAACATAAAGCTCCTTACGAGGTTTTTTAACAGGCGGAGGAGCGTCGTCTTGTTCAGATGCAGTACCTGAAGAGGTGTCATCACCATCCCCATGAGGGGAAATAGAAGCAGGGACTTCTGTGGAAGAAGGACCATAGGAATGATCATTAGACAAAGCTTTGGCTAACCTTGCAAAGTCAGATTTATGAGGGTTGTGAACACTCTTCCCACTGGACGCGGGACGACCTGAAGAACCAGGAAGCCAGCCTTGCTGTAAAGCATAGGAACATAGATGGCGCTTTAAAGGCTCAATAGTACGAACTAATGCCTTATTGACGGAGTGTTGAACTCCCACATCAAGTGCCTCAACCAACTCCTGCTCCATTGACCCAGAGGGTCCCTCATCATAATACTCCTCCTCATAGTAGTATTCTGCCATGGCACACAATAAAGTGTAAGTAATAATGCCCACTGGAGGAGAATGAAAAACAAATTGTAGTCGTGTGCAACACTGTAGCCCAGAGATACAGTAGACTGAATAAGGGGGAGTGGTAACCCCAGGCAAGCCAACCACACAGTTACAAAGTAACAAGGTGGCTACAGAAACAATTAAGTGTGGAGGGAGGGCCTGCCAAGAAACCACTCTAGGCAATGCCTATGCTCTATTATACAGCCCAAAAGTAATAATTGGCCTTCTGGACGTAAGTAGGGGCTTTTAACAGGCAAGTGGGCAATGAGCGGTGAAAAGCGCTGCTCCCGCGCTCGAAGAAATGCCGAATCATTAAAGAACCGGCAATTCGTAGAAAAACATGGCCGCTGCGCATGCGCGGTAACGGCCGCCTGTTAGCAGAGAAAAGAGGACTGCGCGATGCTAGAACGCGCGTCCTCTAGCCCCCGAACTCCCGCTTCACCTGAGGAAAAACGGCGTGGGCACAAAGCGCCCGACCGGGGAGGTGGAAACAACGCTCCCAAGGGACAACGGAAACTTTGGGGAAATGAAAAACACCACAACTATAAATAGACCAGATCGGCAACAGAGAGGTAAAAGCCAGAAAAAACTATTTGCAACGCACGTCAGCGTAGGAAACAAAGCGCCTTAAGCATACAACTATAATAAGAAGCAACAATGCTAATAGAACGCGCAGCACATATAAAGCAGCATAAGAGCAATTATTTAGATAATGAAGGCAAAGCACTTAACTGGCTGCGGAGCAGCAAAGAAAGAGGATATGGTATTCTATGTCAGTCCACGGAGGCTCAGATTATGCTTCTCTTTACTTTACTGGCAAACAGCAGCCAATGAACAACTTTAAACTGAGCATACCCCGGAAGTACAACCCCTTCCATAGTATGCACCAATCACCATCAGTCCACAGCATATATATAGTTCGTGACGTAGAATCCACTTCCTCTTTCTTTGCTGCTGCAGCAGCGAGTTAAGTGTTTGCATGTTTTTTCTTATGTGGATGTTTCAACGCGCGCTTGTCAGAGGCTAATTGTGCTCTGTGCTTTGTCCGCGCGCTGGTTTTTCATTGAATGGTGTCTTCTGATCTGAGCGCATCGACGCTCGTTGTGGCATTTTCTGTGTAGTGGAGCGGGAGCGAGGCAGACGCGCGTTGCGCGCTTGAGGGGCAGGCAGTCCCCTTTTCATTGCCACGGCGCTCGCGCATGCGCGGGAAGCCGGATCGGAGATTTCAGTTCCGATCGGCTTCTCGCGCATCAGCGAGCGCAGCTGCTCAACCCTCAGCCTCTGGAACGCCCGACGGGGCGCAAAAACGTTTAAGGGCTCTGCCTCAGGGGATGTAAAGGGTGGCTCCCTCCACGACGATTTCAATTCAGACCTTTTGGCAGTGTTGATTCTTAGAATTAGGGTCAGCGTTTGGTGCTTACATTTTCAGGGACAGTATCAGGATTGGCTTGTAAATCTCTATCTTCCTGCCAGTGATCACCCTTGGGTTCTTCCCCCTCTTAACCTCCTCCACACCTCCTAGTACACGATGGCGTATTACGCCGAGGAGGCTGACCAGTGGGCGGATTACTACGATTATGGTGGCTATGAAGAGGTGCCCCAAGAGCACCATTTGGAGGAGCAGTTGGTCGAAGCCCTGGATACCCACGTCCAGGGCTCTGTGAACAGGGCGTTAATTAAGGCTCTACAGCCGTATGCCGAACCCCTGAAGAATTATGGGAAGCGCCAGATGCAGGCGGCTTTAGGCGCCACCCCTCACAACTCCTCTGCGGGGAGCCTTGCGCAGGTGGCGTCTTCGGTCCTTGATCATGGTTCCTATGGTGAGCCGCCTCCGGCCGCAAATTCCACCCGATTGGCAGGGGACACGGATGAGTCTTCTCCGCTTGCCCCAGACACCTCTGATACTGACAAGGACACAATAGAACCGCTTAAACAGGCAAAAAAGAAGCGCAAAACTCACCATGTCAGCGCACCTCCACCTCCAAAAAATCTCCTCTTTGACCCCAAAAACATCATCCACCCGTGTTCCACAGACTGGGTTCCGGGTGTGGAAGTGGCACATTATGTCCAGGAGAACCTTCGCCAGGGGTTTGAGGGCGCCGTGCGTGCCACGCTCCGCTCGGAATGTCCTAGACCAGCCTTGATGGGTAAAGTAGCCGACACTCCCGAGCTGGACCCTAACATGGCCTCTTTCTTAAAGAAATTTACTAAGGATCCTAAGAAGGGTTTGGATAGAGCCTGGAGGGGGTGCCAGGATAAATAATTGGATATCTCTGGCCCTATTACCAAGATCCTGGATGTGGCGGTGAATGCCAAAGATACTAATACACCGCTGGATGTGACGGAAATTTTGGAATGGGCACAGAGGGCCCTCTGTTTTTTGGGCAATGCCAATTGCGCTATATCAACAGAGCGCAGGCGGTCATTTTTAATGCGTATTGACCCCCAATTGGCAGACATGGCCACGACGGAAGCTGGCACTTTGGCCAATGGTCTTTTGTTTGGCGACAAGTTCGTGAAGGAACTTGGTAAATTCGTCGCCACTTTCTCTGCACTGGATAAGGCCCAGGCCAATATTAAGAAGGTTTTCAATGCGGGCCTTTTACCAGGGCCGGTCGCTACAGAGGTCGAGCGCCCAGTCGTGGATTCAATCAGGCCTCCAGAGGTTCCGAGCAGAGAGGCAGAGGAGGAGCCCAAAGGTCCAACTTTTATCCCACCAGAAATCGTGGGGGTCGTGGCAGATTCCAGAGAGGAGGCTACCGAGGACAGGGTAGCGACAGAGACTCCTCCTATTCAGGTAATTCTGCCTGAGTGTGGGATTGTCAAGGTGGGGGGTCGGATTTCTTTGTTTCTTCCCAAATGGAGGACCCTAACGTACGACCCTTGGGTATTACAGACAGTACTCGGTTTTCAGATAGATTTTTATGCCACACCTCGACAAACACACAGACCACAACCACTACATTTTTCCCGAGTAGAGAGGTCTTTTATAGACAGCGAAGTGGCATCTTTGATGCAGAAAGGGGCAATTGTACAAACTACACCCCATCCTCACGGTTTCACAAGCACTGTGTTTCTGGTCCCGAAGAACGATCAGGGTTTTCGTCTGGTATGAAATTTGAAGGAGTTCAACTCTTGAGTAGTGTATCGCCATTTCAAGATGGAGGGCATACACTTACTCCGAGATTTGCTCTTGGAAGGGGATTGGATGGTAAGGCTAGACCTCAAAGATGCTTACTTAGCGGTCCCTATATTTCCTCCCCACCGGCGGTTTCTTCAGTTCCAATGGGGAAACGTCTGGTACGAATTCTCCGCTCTACCGTTCGGACTATCGTCCGCCCCTTGGTGTTTCACCAAACTCCTAAAACCGGTGACCCAATTCTTAAGGGAGCGAGGGGTCAGGCTTATCATCTACTTGGACGACATCTTGATAATGTCTCAGAGTGTGAGCTCAGTTCTTCAACATCTGGCGTTGACGACTCAACTCCTACAGCAGTTGGGGTTTGTCATCAATTCCGACAAATCGATCATGACTCCTGCGCAGTCGATGGAGTTTTTGGGGTTCCAAGTGAATTCGGTGACGACGCAGCTTTTACTTCCACTGAAGAAAAGGGTTGCCATCAAGAAGGAATTGAGGAGAGCGTTGTCCTCTCAGACTATATCATTACGGACTTTAGCCAGGTTGGTGGGCCAGGCCATTTTCCCGGGTCCCCTTCATTACAGGGCACTCCAACGACTAAAGATCTTACACTTACGCAAGGGCCTGAACTACACGGAACAGATTCTGTTGAGTCACGAGGCCAGGACAGAGATTTCTTGGTGGTTGGAGCACATGGACGCGTGGAATGGCAAGGCCATTTTTGCGTCAGTCCCAGAAGTGGTGATAGAATCGGATGCCCAGCAGATGGGGCTGGGGAGCCCGGTGTGGTTCAGTGGAGACGGGGGCAGATGGTCCCCGGAGGAGTTGCGTCTCCACATAAATTGTCTGGAGCTGTTGGCGGGCTCTTTTGCGATCCGGACTCTGTCCCCGCAGAAAGCGAGTTGTCGCATTCTCTTGAGAATGGACAACGTCTCGGCAGTACGATATATTAATCGACTGGGGGGCACCAGATCCCAGCTACTAGTGGAAATAGCCAAGGATTTTTGGCATTATTGCCTTCTCCACCACATTTCAGTGACAGCGGAGTACATTCCGGGCAGCTCCAATGTGGTGGCGGATTGGAACTCTCGTTTTCTTCGAGATTCCAGCGACTGGCGTCTTCACCCCAGGATTTTCAGACAACTCAACAACAAGTGGGGTCCTTGTGTGATGGACCTCTTCGCGTCCAGGCTCAATACACAACTGCCTCTGTTCTACAGTTGGCGACCAGATCCTCGGGCGAGCAACTCGGACGCATTCCTTCAGTCATGGACGACGGGCATGCTGTATGCATTTCCTCCGTTCGCCATGATTCCGAGAGTGTTAGCGCAGATTCGCAGACAGGGTGCGGAGGTGATGTTGATATCCCCATGTTGGAGAGCACAAGCGTGGTTCCCAGCGGCGTTGGCTCTTTCTTGTGCGTCTCCAATACGTCTGCTATCGTATCAGGAAATCTTAGCGGACCCTCTGGGTCAACCGCATCCTCTAGTTCTTCAAGACCAATTGCCGCTCATGGCGTGGAAACTTTCCGGAGACGTTGGCAAGTGCCGGGAGTTTCTGAGAACACACTGTTTTTCTTATCCCAATCATGGGCCCCAGCTACCCACAAGCGATATGAATCAGCTTGGCGTAAGTGGGTTGGTTGGTGTACTGAACGGCAAGGGGATCCCATGGGATCCGGAATCCATATGATCGTTAACTTCCTGTCGGAGATGGCAAGTACAGGGTTAGCCTATAGGACGGTGAACAATTTTAGATCTGCTATCTCAGCGGGTCATCCTCATGTGGATGGTAAGCCAGTGGGGGAACATCCTTTGGTCTGTAAGGTGGTGAGAGGTATCAGGTTGGTAAACCCTCCAAAACCAAGGTATTCACAATTGTGGGATGTGGAAGTAGTACTTCGTTTTCTCAGGAGTTGGCCAGCTAATGATGGTCTATCCCGTAAGCAATTATCAGCTAAATTGACTTTATTGTTATGTTTGATTTCATGTAGACGGGTATCTGATGTACGGGCTCTGGACTTAGCGGGGAGGGTATTCACTCCTTCGGGGGTTTCATTCACAATTTCGAGACGCACAAAAACCAATTCTAAGTGCATTTCCTACCCTGCTTTTCCGCATCATACTAAATTGTGTGTAGTTCAATGTTTAAAATGCTATGAGGATTGTACACGTGAGTTTAGAAATGATGTCGCAGGACAACTGTTAATATCTTTACAGAGACCTTTCCGACCAGTCACTGCCGCAACTTTAGCCAGGTGGGTTACTTGGTTGTTGAATTTGGCAGGCATTGATACTGCGGCCTTTGGCGCTCACTCAGTGAGAGGGGCTATGGCTTCCAAGGCTTTTGCTACAGGTTCTCGTTTGGAGGACATTATGACTGCGGCGGATTGGTCTTCTGATTCTACATTTAAAACGTTTTATCATAAGCCTACTGTTGATGTTGCGACTACTGTGGTGGGTCAACTTTAAACTAGCATAATCTGAGCCTTCGTGGACTGACATAGAATAAAAAATTCTAGCTAACGCGACAAGAATTTTCAATTCTATTAAGGACACGGAGGCGAGGATTATCCCACCTCGAAACTGTTTTTTTATTACAATGTTGAACTTGTTCATATTTCTGATGATAAAAGTTGGTATTATGTGATTACTAAGGGTTTCTTCCCGCCCATTCTGTTGAAATTTACATTTGGTAAATGGTATATTACGATATATATTCTCATTTCAGGAGAACAGAACAAACCGGCATAAAGGCCCAGGTGACATTGACTCTGCATCGGGAGAGGAAATTCCGTGACCAGCGTTGGGACTCACGTCGATGAAGGAATCGGTGGTGTCCTGTGTTCTTCAGTCAAGTTGGTGGACTGTGTTAAAAGTTGTTTGCAAAGAAAGAGGAAGTGGATTCTACGTCACGAACTATATATATGCTGTGGACTGATGGTGATTGGTGCATACTATGGAAGGGGTTGTACTTCCGGGGTATGCTCAGTTTAAAGTTGTTCATTGGCTGCTGTTTGCCAGTAAAGTAAAGAGAAGCATAATCCTCGCCTCCGTGTCCTTAATAGAATTGAAAATTCTTGTCGCGTTAGCTAGAAAAAATTGTATTCTCTTATACTCCTTATATATGGGGGTTACTCTATGGTTGTCATGTGATACCCACTAAGTGTTCATGGGTATTGTAGTGTTTTGTTTTACTTTTCTTATTGGCTGCTGTTTTTTTCAGTAAAGAAAAGAGAAGCATAATCGGAGCCTCCGGTCATGCCATAGAATTGCAGAAGTATGGAGAGGCTCAAGCATCCTGGGATTCTGGGCAAACATAGCTGCCAAGGTTTCAGATTGCCATGTGTGACATTTTTAAAATTTCAGTGAAATTATGAGTGACATTCCAACGACTATGAGTGACACTTTCTCGCGAGCAAAAATCATGCAATGAAGACTAGGGACACTTCTAAATATCAGAAATTACAGCCATTTGAGCAACAAGAAACTTCAAGAACTTGTTGAAACTGCTGCGGAGCACCAGAAATGGAAGGACACTAACCCCAGTTGTAACGGACCCCATCCCTCCCTCCCCTCCTCCCCCCCCCCTCACCCGGCCAGGCCCCAGTGCAGAGAGAGCCAGCCTGGCTGGTAAAACTGTCACGCACTGACCTGTCTGTGAAGATAAAAGTTAGTCAGGGCGCCCATGATAAGGATGAGGAGACAGAGCAGCCCTGCGGCCGGGCCTACAGATTTACTGTGATTAAATCAGATCTGCAGATAAACCAGGCTCACTCAGAAGGATGAATGAGACAGAGCAGCCCTGCCTGCAGATTTTAAACTAAATTGATTGTGTGTGACTGAAATAATTTATCAGAGATGATCAGACTGTGCGTGCCGCGGCGGCGCTGACACAAGCACTAATGCGCTGTGTGAAGTAAGTTACTCTGATCATGAGAAGTGACAGGGGTCCTCTGAGGAATGACGCTACCTACCCCTCCCCCGCGCCGGGCCCCAGTGCGGAGAGCAGAGAGAGCCCTGCCCTGCCTGGTAAAACTGTCACGCACTGACTCAGGAAGGATGATGAGACAGAGCAGCCCTGCCTGCAGATGCTAACTCTGATCATGAGAACGGACAGGGCGGGGGCCTCTAAGGAATGATGGTACCCCTCCCCCGCCCGGCCCCAGTGCCGAGAGCAGAGAGAGCCCTGCCTGGTAAAACTGTCACACACTGACCCGTGAAGATAATACCTTACTACTGACCTAAGATGAGACTCAGACAGAGCAGCCCTGCGGCCCGCCTGCATTTACTGTGATAAATCACAATGATCAGACTGCAGATAAACCAGGAGGCTCACTGACTCAGGAAGGATGATGAGACAGAGCAGCCCTGCAGATGCTATTGTGTGTGAAATTAATTTTTTCAGATGACTCATCATGTAGTATAAAACACTTACTTGAGCTAGTACTAGACGAGTTCAGAGACTCTTCCCGGTCTGTGACCGACGTCCGGCGGCCGCAGGCCGCACAGGGACCCGCCGCGGCCGCACAGCGCTGCAGCACTGTGACTGCACTGCTGCATGATGCACTCTGCAGCAGCAGTCTTCTTCTTCTCCCCCCAGACACTGCAGGCTGCTGACTCACTCGTCCCCCGCTTGGCCACAGTAGTTTGCGCCGCCCGCGATCACCGATGCCTCTTGCACGGCGGGCGGCCATGATGAGAGTCACTCAGTGTCCTATGTCGCCGGTGAGTGAAATTAATTCACTCCGGGTCGGTCAGTCACTCTCCGAGTCCCTGCCGGTCTAGGGCTGCCTGGCATTACATGAACGCGGGCACGCCGGGGGTTTAATTAAATTGCGGCGCTGCGCACCGCAGAATGAAGAGTCAGCACTGTGCACCCTGCGAGGAGGACTCGACTGACTCAGATTGAATCCCCCGCCGTTCTGCCTCACTTCCTCTTTCGCCGGACGTGAGGGCACTGGGTCACATCCGGATTTAATAATCCCGGGCGCCCTGGTGTGCCACAGTGACTGACAGCCAGTAGCATCGACTGCTGAGAGGGCAGGACCCGCCCCCCCGTCGGTAATTGGCAGAAGTGAGAGTGAAGTGTGTGTGTGTGTGTGTGTCAAAGGAAAGCCGCGCGGCGCCAGCCAGGCACGACAGGCTGGGCAGATTTGTTATGATTGTAGTGCTCTCAGCCACTCCAGAGCTGAGAGCAGATGGATCTTTAACTATTTATTGAACTCAGCCCAGCAAGCAGCTGCTGGCAGCACGTCTCTCGGAGCAGCAGAGCCGGTGCACAGGCGCTGCTGGTGGCGCGCGCTGGCGAGTGGCAAAATGCGTGACAATGCATTTCAGTGCGGTGATGCAGAACACCGCACTGAAATGCGTGAGCGTCACACCTGAGGCGTGATACTTGGCAGCACTGGGCAAATCACTTCCTCTCCCCGTGCCGAAAAAACATGAATGTGTCCCTCTGTAATGCAACTGGTGCTCATGTAAAGCGCTCTGATACCTTTGGGTCGAGTTCACGTGAGATAAAACTGCAAAATAAATGTTTTCCACCCTGTGACAGATAGCTACTCTTCAGAGGGGCACCTTGTGAAGAGAGCCAATATCGCGTGACATAGGGGGATAATGATCTTGAAAGCATGCAGTCCATTATTTGAAGCTGAAAAACGTGGCTCCTGCAGTGAATATGCTTTGCGGCATCCAAATATTATCAACCAATTAGATACGTGGTTACATATTTTTATTCTGTGGTGAACTTGCATTCGCTAGAGGACTTTGTAACGTGATTGGCTGAGGTGCTCTTGTTTGTTTTTCATTGGCTGTCTGGCCTTGGAAATTGTACCGTAGTCTGCGCTTGGCTGGGCAAGTTTTTGCGTGTCTGAAAGGAAGGGAAGCGGTCCGGGTCTCTAGTGACATCATCATAGAGATGTGCTGACTACCTGTAGTTAACCGCCTTAGTTTTGAGGAGCGGTGTCCGGATGAGAGCTTTGTGTTACTAGTGATCGGTAACCGTGCTGGTGAGTAGTAGTCTCCCCCCTCCCTTAGTGGGCTCAGTGTATTGGAAACCGAGACATGCCTAAGGTCTCATTTTGGAAGCTCCTGCTGGTTATTTTTTAAAGCGATTCTGTGCATTATCCTATTCAACTATTAGCCCTGGAAATAATTGCTATGGGTAGGTGTTAATGTTTATTCGTGTGGTTTGCATTGTGCCCACTCAAACTATAACACTGTCGTTGTCTGTATGGTTGTTACAGACAAAATGCTATCACTGTAACTTCCTTTAACCGACAGCCGAGAGTTTTCCTCTTCAGGCTCAATCCTAAGTAATCAAAACCTGCGAGTGGTTCATATAGTTCCTTATCCCTAAGAGTGCGCGGGCAGTTCCTTATGACCCCAGACACTCCTAATGTGCCCTTGCCGCTTACAATGTGCATCATCTTGCGTGCGTGTCACAAGTTGCTGCCATTACAGACTAAACACTGAATTCAACCACGGAATATTCGTCTTCAGGCGCAGCTTCTGGGCCACTTTGCACCGCCTTGAGCGACTCATCGTCTACGGATGTCATACTCTGCTTTTCATGCCCGAGTCGAGACTAAATCCTCGCCGCAATCCAGACTGTTTGTTTTTCTTGGATATGGTGTATTGGAATGATGTGCACACCGTCTATCACTGCATTTTAAGAAAACTGAATTTAAGGCACATCAGTACTAACGTGTATTGGCCGTGAACATGTTCTCTAGGACTCTAAGCAGCCTCAAACTGATGTATTATGTGTGATCTCTGAAGGCCATTCCACGCAGCACTAATATGCTAAATCAAACAACGGGTGACTCTCACCTTGTGACAACAGACTTATGCGTTTTTAAACAGTAATGTGTTTTATTTATAAGCAGTAGTATGTGTATTAAAGGAACCGTGCTCAATATGGCATCCTTTATTTAATCCTTTTCAGGTCCCAGACTAATCCTTTAATATTTATCCCCCCCACCTTCCAATCTGTCTGGGGAGCCGCAATGTGTTGCCCTAAATAAACAGAATGTATCTGACACTGAGCTATATATTTACATTGAATTCTCAAACAGCCTCATGACTTTTACCTTACCCCCCCTCCCGAACCCACAGAAGACGGAATTGCTTCTGCTTTCCTACTAACAAATGACAGGGGACACACTAATGACTGTTGAAATCAACTTAATGACATGGGTGTCCCACCTAAAATGATCACCTGGCAGAATCCTTTAGCTTTTAATTTGGCAGACTCCACACCTTGCTATTTCATCAATGAGAGGGCCAAAAACACCAAATTGCAAACAAAACATCTTTGCATCCTCAATTAAGTTGGCGTCCAGGCTTTAGCATTTCACGTTTCTGTGACAGTGTTTTACTGATGGGCCTGCCTTAATCTTGCCTATCTCCCACCAAAGCGGGTCTCCATGCAGCAGCAGGCCTCATAGTGCATATGAGAAGATTTCAGTAGAGATGAAAGCAGAGGGGCATTACGAGTTTTGGATAAAGATGTGTTTATAAGTGTATCTATTCCCGTAATTGAAGAAGGCACCTCACCGGACATACCAGTTTTTTTTTAATACATATTACCAACTCAACCCAAGGACATTGGATCTCTTTACATGAGCACCAGAGTACATTATTCGAGGTGAGATTATTATGTTTTTGTTTTTGTTTTAGGCCCAGAATCACTGTATGTTAAACCGAAGCTGGGACCTGAACCTGGTTCCCCAGTTCCAAGGTGAGCAGCTCTGACCGTTAGGCCACCTGTCCTCCCTTTCCAAAGGTAGCCAATAGCCCTTGATTGTCAACATTGCTGCCAAGAAACAAATCGAAGAGGATTTCACAGAAAGTTAAAAAATATTTTGAAGGTGAAGGGAATGACCAAAACATTTTGATTCTCATTTTATAACAGCAGGTTTTAAACATGTAGCAACAAAACGCAATGCAAAAAGACCCACCAGTTTACTAATTTCTTGCATACGGCTCCATAAGATGTGCTGTGAATTCAATAACTATTTATTCCACGCCATGGAACCTATGACTGCTCCACTTTTTGTTCTGTCATCAGTTACATGTTAGAACTTTCTGTGTTGCCTTGCTCTTTCTAAGCATAACTAGCATGCTGTACTTTTGTTTGAGAGGACTTGGATATCTTTCAGGCACTGGCTGGGTGTGACACTTTATCTGCTGATAGGTGGTGTTGGTATTGCCGATGAAATTTAACAGGTTGGTACTATAGTACATTTTCTTGGCGTTGACTTGGGGCTTTATAGGGAGGGTAGTGACAGCTGTCACATGAGCTAAGGACGTGGTTCTGTGGAACAATTCACCCAGTCCCGGAATCTGTGTTTTATCACTTGGTCAAAGGTTTAGTGGATTCACTCAGCCTTTTGTCTTTCTGTGGTCAATAAAATGAGTACCATTACCACTGAGTTGGGTAACAAATATTCAAACTGTCAATAATGCCAAGGGACCTTCTTTTCGGAGTGGGGTGAACGTGTGCTCTACAAATATGCCTAAAGCCGGTAATGCCTATTAATAAATATCTTGGATCCCCTAGGATATGATGACTCGCCTCACCTCCTTCCCAGCCTCCCGCCCCTCAGTTGCCTCAGCACAAACTGACCAAGTCCATTCACAAACTTGGTGATGCAATTTTTACGGCTAAGAGCAAATCTCAAACGTCTAGCAGGCAGACTATCTAGATATATAAAACGCCTCCAAAGGTCAAAGTCAAGGAAATCCTGCCCTCCATTTAAAAAGATGGCATAGTTGATAAATATGTGCAAGACCAAGGTTGTCAGTTTGGGCATCGGGGCACTGCCACCCTGGTCATCTAACTCCTCAAGCCCTTTCTATCTCCTTTCTAGCACCAAGTAAGCTCCGGCATGCAATAACGGCCCCTTTACTAATGAACAAAAAGGATAGAGCCAGGATCCACCCCAGCAATCCTACCTAACTTGAGACCTAGCTCAAGCCTTGCAAAGACACTGGAAATCTTAGCCACTCACCACTTGTCGTCACACTTGGGAACAAAGTGCATCTACTACTGCTCCCAGTCTTGCTTCAGCCCCCACAGGTGGAATAAAACCACTGTGTGCAGTACAATGCAGGTAATGCCTGCTGCTGACATTGAAGGGAAGGCCTGCACCCTGATGCTACTTGACCCCTTAGTTTTCACATGTATCTAGATGTGTCAGAGATCCACCCGAATATGCGGAAGAGTTCTAGTGAATATTGCATAATTGCTGATAGCTCGTCTCATGTCACTGGATACATCAGAACAAGCTTTGCCTTAATGTATCCAAAATGGAGGTCCTGTTACTGGATTACGCGTCTCTGTGAGCGTTCTTTATCAGTTGACTAAACATGATGGTACAAAACATCAGAACGATCTTAATCTTTACACCCCAAATCAAATTGGGCACCAGCAGCACAGTCTATCACCTATATCTTCTGAGATGGCCCCCCTTGCTGACCATGCTGTACAAGTTAACCTTCCCTCGTCAGCTGAGACCTAGCTATTTTGACTGATGCCCGATGGAGCTACCTTGTTTAGCTATAGGGGAGACGGGCTGTGGATTCCCTCCTCGGTCGTCACCTACCCAGTCGGTCTTTGGGCAGACTTCCTCTCGTCTCTCCTGCCTTCTTTTCACCCATCCTCCCCCTTCACATTTCCCCCCTCCCCCCTCCGCTCTATCCGTCACCTTTCCTTCCTCTTTCAATATGTTGCTTATTTTCTGATGTAAAGTGTAACTTGTTTGTGTTCTGTAACATTGTGTAACCCAATGTAAAGCGCTCTGATACCTCCGGGTCTAGCCAGCGCTATATAAAACTCTCAAAATAAATAAGTTATCCTTGCTCCTCATTGGGAATGTCCCAGCCACACTATTGCAACAATATTTAGAGGCTTTTTTTCAGAATTGCTGAGCACAGAATCACATGCCCTGCAATGTCTTCAGTCCATAGTGCGCAATCTCCATCTTCCCTTTTTTGGGGGAAAAACCCATACTGTCTCTTTGTAAAGAAAGATCATGGTTTAGGTTTTTCAACACTATCCACAAGGCACTCTGTAGCAATAGCCTGAGTACCACAGACCTCCTTTCACAGTAAACCTGCCAGCAGGTCTACAGCAGTCATAAGCACACACCCTACTCCTGAGTAGGCAGCTCAAGTGTAAAAGTTGTATTGGTAAATGGCTGCACCCACTGGTGTAGCACCAGAATATCGCCCTTTAGGAATTAATTATAGCAAGTATACACCCATTAGGATGATATTTTTGTGAACTATTTAGGACAAGATATTTATGTCAAACAGTATTTCTATAAGCGAAATTTAGGATTTTGGCAAGGGCTAACCTTGTGAGTTTTCATTATCCTACAGCTCTTCCGTTTCTTCAGTACCTTGCTGAACGACAATACCAAGATTTTATCGACCACTGTTAAGCCTCCCTTCTTTCTTTCCTTGTTTTGCTTTCAAATGGCAGCAAAACAATCAGGGCCTTATTTGTGGGCTTTTGCAGTAGGGCAGCGCCGCAGGAAAAAGGAAAGGGCAGGAATGCGCTGTATCTATATGATACGGCGCATTCCTGTCCTTTTCCCCTGCGCCGGCGCACAATGGGCTGCTGTGCACCAACGCAGGCACCTTTGCACCATGGTGCAAGGGTGCCTGCGTTGCGGGGATGATTGATTTTGTGCAAGAAAGGACCCTTCCTGCACAAAATCAATCCATTCAGGCGCTTTCCTTTTTAGGTCTCGCCCGAGCCAGCGCGCATGCGTTGCTCTGCGAGGCATTTTGTAAGGGCTTTTAAATTCCAAACACACGCTCGTGCTTGGAATTTATCACTTGCTATTGGGCTTTGCGTGCTGTCTTTCTAAGAAAGACAGCACGCAATTGGCCCAAGGGGGGCGTGCATGTCCCGCCTTCGCAGTTCTGTGGCCTAGGGTCCGCGGGAGCGAGCATGAGCGCCATAAGTTTCCAATTATTGCGCCTCGTCTCGCGGTCGCGTTAATTGGAAACAGATGGGCAAACGCGGCGCTTTCAGTTTCGCCGGCACGCGCGGCCACGCTTGTTTTCCCTGGAGAAGCAGCCAATGGCCGCCTGCCTTTTTCCAACAACCCCCCTCTTCCCTACACTATTGCCGTCAGAATTGTTTATGCACGCTGGATCGCTTTCACTTCAGAAGTCACTTTGCAGCGCTTTCTTTTTACATACTGTGAGTGCGACCTGCCTCCTTTATCACGCAGCATGGACGAGCAGTTTTCTTTTGGGAGTATTGGTCCCACGCCGTAGACAGCAGGCATTGGAGGCATGAGGGGAGAGCGGGCAGCTTTGCCAGCTTACACCACCTGGCTATGGCGCGCTGTTCTCCGCCCCTCACGCTGCCTATGTCTGCTCCCTGCAGCTGCGAGCACTTCCACAGACCGGCCAGCCGCAGCACTCCTTGTTTTATTTTAATTGGTCCTGGTCCATATGTAGCAGGCATGGGAAGTGTGTGGGGAAGAGCGGGCAGCTTTCCATATTCAAAACACGGAACCTGAAAAGTACAGTATTGTGTTGCGCTTCAAATAATGTTTAGTGAATGAATTAGTTCTATACGTTTGGGGCCTTTTGGAATACGTTTTAAAAATGTGGTTTACCAATGTGATTTATTCCTATACATTTGGTGTTTCTTGTTAATTAGCGTGGCTGCGCTTGTTGCTCTTGGTAATGTTTGCATGTCCCAGTTGCGCATTAACGTGTCAGTGGCGTAGTAAAGTGAATGAATAGTTCAAATTTACTATTTCAGCTTGTTTAAAAGTGTCTCTGAGCTTAATTTGTCTTATATACATCTTAGCGCACGCCGCGTGAGCGGCGAGTATGAGAGCACATAAACCGGGGCCTTTAGCGGGAAGAGCGTACCACTGCGGTTGGAAATACTGTATGCGATGTAATTGCACATTTCCCTTTAAGTATTTAATTAAAAACCCCTTTATTACTCTCAGTTTAAATGTGTTTAAAGAAAAAGGTAACATTAAACCCCACGGCCAATTGCGTTGCGAATTAGCGTGCAGACATTAAATAGCGCCGATCTTTGTTTGGCGCTGAGAGGTAGACTTGTGCAGCGGAAACAACTTTACACGCGTCCGGCTCTGCCGGGGCTTCGAGAGACGGGAGTCCGAAAAATAACCATTTTCCTTTCACCATTTAATGTATATCCTCCGCAAGGTGACATTATTTATCTCTGTCTTTTACGAGTCTCGTTTTACTATTTGCAATTTAAAAACAACTGTAAACAGTGTCTTTATCTATACGTTGATATATTTTCAACAGTTGGTAGCACAGTGTATTCATTTGAGGAACAGCACAGTTCGTTCTTGGTCGTGACGTACGTGATTGAAGAAACATGCTGTATATGAAAATGATAAGCTTGACAAAATGTTGGGCCTATTTTGATCGAATAATATTTATGTTTAACGCATGTGGTGTAGATGTTGGTTGCGCCGTGCTGGTCACTGAAGTTAGGTTGACTCAGGCTTTAATTAAGCAAGCTGTGGGGGTCGGAAGTAATGGAACATATGACGTGGTTTTAAGGTTTTTTTATAGGATTTTTTTTTTTAATTTTGTCTAAGGTCGAGATGAACAAAACAGAGGATATAATGATGAGGTCTGACTACTCTCAGGTTGTCCTACTGAAGAGTGGAGAGGTGGAAATGCCTGATGGTCTTATATTGGCAGGTTCCACCAGCTCCCCAGTCCAAACTGGTCTATTCACCTCTCAAAAAACAAGCATTGGCATAGCCAATAGGTCTCGCCTTTGGGACATTATAAGTGTTTAGCCATGCAACAGTTGATGTTGCACCAAGGATATTGTGCTGCATAATTAAATTAAATACTTATAAGGTCTCAAAGGCGAGACCTATTGGCTATGCCAATGCTTGTTCTATGTGTGCTGCAGAATGTAGCACACATAGAAAAATTAAAGCACGAGGAGAAATGTTTTCATTTCTCTTCGTTGCGCCTCCCTAACGCCACCCATGTGGTGGCGTTAGGTTCTGACGCCTTCCCAGCTGTACGATGCCTCGTAAATCTGGGAATGTCAGCAACACCCATGGAATGCCCCTTTCACGCAGTTTTCTGCGTGAAAGGGGCACATATTTATAAGGCCATGAAAAGCCCCGTAAAGTGGCTCGATTTCCAGTACAGGACTGGGAGGTGCCTGCTATAGGAGACTGGATAGTTTTCATTCTTCTATGTTTTTGTACTCCTCTTGTAAGGATAATTTTGAGACTTGTTTGTCTTTGGGGGTTTCAGCATTATTTACATTGTCTACTGGGTTGTTTTTAAAAAAAAAAAAAGAAAAAGACTGTACCCCTCACCCACACTAGATGGCATGCTACATCACAGCGGGTCTCCTTCTCCAGTACCTGAATAGTGAGTGATGGGTGGGCTTCACAATTCAGGTGCAGTCATACAGCTATACAACCACCTACAATAATGTGTGGGGTTTTTAAGTGTTTCCTGAATTACTTTATGTTGACTTTGTTAACCACTAATAAGAATGTTGTCCACTGCACTGGTTAGTTAGTTGTGCGATTTCAAGCAGCATTGTAGTGTTGGTTCTTTTGCATGTCTTTGCTTTTCATATCTAACAACTATGCTCCTTTTTTAGGCCTAGTTTTTTGCTATGAAGTGTACTTCTTTATTGGGGTTATGATACCATATGTTGTCAGCATGCATCCTCACGGGGTTTACGGCTCAGTATCTTTTGTAAGGGTTTTAGGATTATAATCTTATAACTATGCATCTCTATTGGGCATATAATTGTTATCTTACAAATTATCATCTTTGCACGGATTATATGGTACCTAATCCAAATGTGCATGTTGGTGCTGATTAATGATGTGGTATTTCCCCATCTTAAAAACAAAAACCCAACACTTATCCATCCTTTCCAGCTAGCTATTGCCTGGTATCGCAATTTCCTTCCTTTTCAAAAATATTAGATAGATTGGTCTTCAACCACCCCTCGCTATATTTATCCTCTAACAACCTGCTTGACCCCCCTACAGTCGGACGTTTGTACCATCCACTCCCTGGAAACACGTCTGTCACATGTAGCTAATTTCAGCACTACTACAATTTTCTTCAACTGCCATATTTCTGGACATTCCTGATGGCTTAAACATTGTCTCCCTTTTATACTACTCTCCTCCCTTCAATCACTTTCATTCCTGGCGTAATGCACTCCTGGTTTACCTCCAACTGCTCTTTTTGAGTCACCCAGGGCTCAAACACATCTTCCCACTTCTCTCCTAGAGAGCGTCTCATAAGCTTCAGTCTTTGGACATCTTCCTTGCTCTTCATGCACCACCATAACTCACCTCAATAGTGATCTAATTTTCTCCTTTGGCTTTTCATCTCACCCATATGCTGATGACACCCTGATTTTGTCTTTTCCAAATTTAAGGCCGTTGCCAGAAGTCACTTGGACGATCATGTTATAGGAGACCAAAGAACATTTTATAGGCACAAAAGGAGGTGCAAAAAAAATAATGCTGCATTGGATTCAAAGAAGCTAGTCCGTATAATAGAACAGCCCAACATCATATAGCAAAAAGAACAATTGATGGACAGAATGTAGAACAATGTCATACATTCACCCCAGTACAGAGATCTGGGCCTAAATCCATTGTTTTTTTGGTTCACCATGCCTTTCCAGTTTGGACCCAGCCATGTGAAAATCAGTCTTGACCCTGCGCCCAATGGGAACAGTCCAGCCTGAACTGCCAGGCCAGGTCCTCCCTGGACTGGAAACAAGCATCCTAGGACCGGCTTCGGGGTTTTATCCCTCATCAGCCAGGATAGCTTGATTCCAGTGGCATGGAGAGCACAGGGCCCATGTCTGGGCATACCCGTCCCACTCAGGGTGACAAATGCAAAAAGAACAATTGATGGACAGAATGCAGAACAATGTCACATGCATATTTGCTCATGCTAAAATGCAGTTCACAAATATTTTCTAGGAGTACTATTTCTTGCCCTACTTCTGTAAATTCTTGGGTATTCATGAAAGCCGTATAGCTGCACTTAATGGAAGGACATATACCATGGGTGCACTTTTGAGACTTTCTTGAATAATTGGGCCCCTTGGCCATGACCTTTTGCGTTTATTAAAATTCTGTCTCTCTCTGTATTGGCTGGCTTTACTGTGAGTGACCGCATTCTGCTCTTTTACAAGGAGCATATCGGGACACAAAGTAGTTTTGTTCAGTGCCAGTAATTACTGTGGCAGTGTGTGCTTTTTGAGACCAAAAACAATTTTTGCTTTTGCCAATGTTTGTTATAATGGAGAGGGCCAGGCAGCTCCCACACCAAAAAGGTTTTACAAAAACCATGCCAAAACAAGTCACACATTGACAAAACTAAAAAGCTGACCACCAATTTCAGACCTACTGGCTTTGCCAGTGCTTGTTTATTTTTGTTTCCCATACTCTTATTGAAACTGGTTACACTGATTGCCCATTATGAATATTTTTTGGGGAACTACTAGAATGCATCAACACATGTTACTAAATGATTCTGCAAAGAAATGGTACCTGAAATTTTAAAGTAGTTTAGCAAAATGTTTTTTTTTTTTTTTCTGCATTCATTTTTTTATGACCATTTTATTTTGAAAGCAAAGGATCATCATCTTGCTTTCAAGCTTCGGCAGATAATTGCATCAAATCAGAGAGCATTCTGGGAGCATTATACATAGCCTCATATTGCTAAACTTTGAAAACGTGTGTACACATTTTTACACTGGAACCACTGTCAGTAGTGCAGTCAGAGCTTACAACATTTACTTGGAGCGCTCACCCTAATAATAAATGCTTTCAATTAATAAACCATAAATACAAGTTTGAACAGCATTAACATATGGATAAAAATATTACCTTAACTGAAGACGGTGCCCTTCCCTGATACATAATGTGGTACTGCAAACTGGCAGCCAAAGGGTTTGTGCTGCAGGGGGTTGGGCCTACTTGTCCCAAGGACAAAATACACATGAAAACTTGTTGCCCTTGACCCCAGACAATATGTCCTGGGCGTCGGGCTATAGGAATTCCACATCCCTGCTGTCTAGGAGGTTCTATGCCCCAAATGCAGAAGTAGTGGCAAATACCCTACTCCCTGAACAGTGTAATGATGGCAATTGTAAGAGGCAGGGATACCTCTGCTACTTCTCTCTGCCCTGGTAATGACACCACCTGCAATTTAACTCAAAGTCTTGGGATATAAACTTAAGTGGACTCACCCTGGTGTGACAGCTTGCATGATATGGTGGAGAGGTTGGAACAAAAATGGTCGGAGTATTAAGTCTTTTTGACAAGGAGGTGGTAAAATCCTTTGACCATCTCAAGGGGATACATTTTGAGAAAAGAGCTTACTGATCATACCTACAGCTAAGGGGATGTTTAAGGAAGTCGAAGCTTTTGTCAAACGGGGCAGAGATGGCACACACTACAGGAAAAGCATAATCCTGGTGGCTTTGGGTCTACTGGTGTGGAATTCTGGTGCATGCAACATCCTCTGGCATCTAGAAAATGAAAGAAGCAAGGCAGGAGGAACTGTAATTGACACTTGGGGAAGGAAAAAATGGCTTTTTATAAATTGGTGGAGGATTGAAGTTCGAGCGGCAAGAGAAGCTAAAAGTGACATTGGGGGAAATTGAATAGGCATCAGTTATAGATGAGTGAAGTAAAGAAGTCAAAGATGTATGGTCAAGACATATCATTTTCAGTTTTAAACAGATTATATCAAAAGCTTGAGAAGGAGAGTTAAATAGTTGTGAATAAACTCATGAAAGGGGGAAAGGTTGTGGTGGTAAAGGATGGTACGTTCACATGTTCTGGTTATGTGTAAAGTTGTATACCTTATGTAATTATTTGTTTTGATTTGTTCTACTTGGCTCAGGAAAGGAGTCAGCAGTGGCTCTCTTAGGAGACTCAACCTAGCTTGAGTGCCGAAATGGAGCAGAGGAAAATTGGTGGCACTTTGCAAGAGCAGCAGGGTTCTGAATCATTCAAGACACTGGTAAACAAGTATGGGGGTTGGATAAAATGAAATGATGGAAATACTCACATAGATAGTATGTCGACAGAGGAAATACATAAGCAGTTTGAAAACCCCCTCCAGTCTCATCCACCAAGAAGAGAACCTTGCAACCCTTCATACCTCTACAAAACTGAATCGGATTCTAGTGTTCGATGGAAAGATTGAGAAAACCATATTCTGCACTGCAATGCCATAATAATGTCGGATTATGCGCCGTGGAAGTGACAAAAAATAACAATAAGAGGCTGGAGACAGTGGAATGTATTGGACATAAAAGCGAACATGAGGAAATTGACTGGACAATAAACCCATGATCTGATTAGAAATAAGAGTGAACTAACAGATATATAATGTTAATAACTGACACCGATGGCCAGAAAGAATTCGCAGTACACATTTGTATTGATTTATTCTTGTTTAGCTCTTTTTTTTTTTTTTTTTTATTCAACAAATTTACTGAAGTTTTTCTTTTTTTATTTTAAATGTCAAATTGAGTTGACCTGAATGTTCAGTTATATGCTAGTCATGGGAATGGAATAGGTCGTAAAGGATTACATCGGAAAAATATGGCTAATGCATTTGAAAAGCCTGCTTTTCGAAATGTTGACTGAATGTGAGAAACTCGGTTAAAAAACGTCTGCGTTGAATTCCCCCCCACCTACGCCCCCCCAGCTTATTGTTTTTTTTTCCCCCATGAGATACAATCTTTTTTCACTTCTAAAATAAATGCTGTATGTAGCACAGGAAAGACTAAGGGGCCGATTCCGATCTCGGCCGGTAGGGCTCCGAATCGGATTCGGCTTAACCGGATCCGATTCGGAGCCCTATTTCCCGACCGATTCGTACGCGCGTCCGGCCGAGCGAGTACGATGCGAAATCGCCGACCGACTCGTTCGGGCGTCCCAACCGCTCCGACCGACTCGTTCCCGGGTCGCACCGACCGACTCGCTCGGACACGACTCGCACCGCGCAATGGAGACGTTCCCCGGCCGGGCAAGTACGATGCGAGCAGTCCGACCGACACGCGCCGTCCGGCTCAAAAGAGCAGTTGGAGCCGGTCTTCGGGGGTCCGTGTCGGACCCTCCTCCCCCCCCCCCCCCTGTACGCTTAGCCACGCGAGTCGCACACAGGGGGGGACCCAGGGGTCCCCCCTACCTGTGCGTGTACGGCACGAGTCGCTCGCCGCGTACCCGCTGTAGGGGCGCCCTGTTCGCCTCGCACCCATTGAGGCAATGGGAGCCCGCGTACGCGTTGTGACGACCGGCTCCCATTGACTTCAATGGGAGTCCGACCGACTCGAGTACGATAGCATACGGACGCATCGTACTCGTTCGGTCGGGCTGCACGTGTCCGATTCGGTCGGAAATCTCGCCTTGTCCGGCTCGGTCGGAGAGATTTCCGGCCCGAATCTGAATCGGCCCCTAAAGGGCCGATTCCGATCTCTGCCGGTAGGGCTCCGAATCGGATTCGGCTTTACCGGATCCGATTCAGAGCCCTGTTTCCCGACCGATTCGTACGTGCGTCTGGGCGAGCGAGTACGATGCGAAAACTCCGACCGACTCGTTCGCGAGACCCAACCGCACCGACCGACTCGTACGCGAAAGCCGACCGCTCCGACCGACTCGCTCGGACACGCCTCGCACCGCGCAATGGAGACGTTCCCCGGCCGGGCAAGTACGATGCGCGCCGCGAGCAGTCCGACCGACTCGCGCCGTCCGGCTCGAAGGAGCAGTCGGAGCCGTACTTTGGGGGTCCGTGTTGGACCCCCCCTGTACGCGTAGCCGCGTGAGTCGCACACAGGGGGGACGCATGGGTCCCCCCTACCTGTGCATGTACGGCGCGAGTCGCTTCGCCGCGTACACGCTGTAGGGGGCGCCCCTGTTCGCCTCGCACCCATTGAGTCAATGGGAGCCCGCGTTTCCGTTGTACGACAGGCTCCCATTGACTTCAATGGGAGTCCGACCGAATCGAGTCCGATGGCATACGTGCGCATCGTACTCGTTCGGTCGGGCTGCTAGGGTCCGATTCGGTCGGAAATCTCTCCGAGTCCGGCTCGGTCGGAGAGATTTCCGGCCCGAATCGGAATCGGCCCCTCAGTTAGAATGCATGAACACCAACCTATCTTCGGGTACTCTCTACAATGATTTGAGTAGTGGTATTGAAGTAGGTAAGACATTAAAATTACACATTAGTAGATTTATACTCGTATGCAGGACAGAGTTAGTAGTATGTATATGTGTGTATGTAATGTGTGTATGTGTGTATGTAATGTGTGTGTGTGTGTGTGTGTGTGTGTGTGTGTGTATATATATATATATATATATATATATATCTGTTCACAATAAATTCAGCTCAAACCCCGCGAGTTCCCCTTTCAGTCCTTTGTGGCGGTGGTGCGGGGCATATTAAATAAAAATTACATCAGCACCAAGTAAAGGGTCCGGTTTCGTCTTTTCCCTGCAGATTGGATGTTGTTGGCGAACTCTATTCGAGATATATATATTTTTTTTGCTGGTGTCTGAGGGAGACAAATTTGGTTTTACTGTTCTGGTCTTTCCACAATGGAACTTGGGGTCATGTTTGAATACAGAGCGAGGGGGTGGTGCCCGTTTGGTAGAGGCTCCCAGGAGAGCATCAAGTAGCTTCAGTGATCTGAACCTGGTGGGGTCGCATGTGGGGTCTGAGGTTAGCAACGGGGTGAAGGATAGCAGAAGGCAGGGATTGTGTCTGGGTATGTAACTGGTTGTGTAGAGTGACCTTTAGGACACTTCTGCGTTATGTTTAGGAGTCCAAAATAAGCGCCTTCGTACTGTGCTTTTCTTTTGGCAGATGGGTCCCCTGCTAGCTGTCGGTTGTAGGATGAAATAGTTTGGTTAAAATAGTGAAGCTAATGATTTTGTCACAGCAAAAGAATGCATACAGCGTGTCCAATAACAACACTGTGCAATGGCAATAATTAATGGGTTTATCAGGCCCTTGGCTGTGTATAGGGGGAAGATATCGAATGCAGTGTGTGGATTTTGGCTATCAATTGGATTAATCGCATGGCTTCGTTTTCTTGGGATGCACACTTGGTTTTGTTACTCTGCTTTTCCTTTTAAATCTGCATGCAACAATCCCTCTTTAGAACCTGCAATTATGCTATGTTACTACATGGGACCCTCTTAAAATAAACACAGGAAGCACAAAACCAGATGGTTGTGCTTGCTGTGGTTATGATTTTAGAGAAGGATCTACAAGATCAATTCAGTAATACGAAATGTTTCAGTGGAAATACGCAGCGGCTTGGTTTTTCAAGAGATTCCATTTATTTGCATGGGAAGGAGCCCCATGTAGAGTCTTGTTTGCTCTAGGAAGAAAGCAGCTTTACTGTTTGAAATTTTTTTGCCCCGGTTCTCTTACTTCACAGCCCAGTAAAACGTTTATACGTCCCTAGAGTTGATTTAAAATTTTTTTTACAAAAATCTAAACAGCTCTTTGACCTCCTTCAGGAACTGCACTTTACACCTTTTGATCTCTTCTGAAACTGATGGGTGTGGCTCACATGAGCCAGACCATATGGTGCTCTCTACACAGAATCCAGATCAAGTGTATTGTAAGCAGCAGCATTCCCTCATAGTGGTGCTGATACAGAAGTATCTTTATTATTTCTCTCCCAGCCGATTCAGCTCCTCGGCAGTCCGAATTCAAACTGACTTTCTAATTCAGGCCAACTTCACTTATTAATCTGCCCATAAGATTGCCTGAGTTTGTAACCAGGTAAAGAAGGATCAATACTTTTCATATTCCCCGCAGTCCCCTTCTTTTCAAACGCGTCTTGGTACCATTTTACCTGAAGGTTGATGCTCTGGGAAGCAAGTACATAGCCAAGTGCTCATGTGTGAAATGCTTACTTTGCCACCTGGTTTTGGAGAAAAAACATAATTTCGCCAACAGCCACACACCCACCCGTATATTTTCTCATTTGTATGTTTGCTCACTCCTTCCAATTCTCCATCTCCACAACTCCGCCAGACTACCACAGCAATCATTACACTCTGTGCCAAGTTCTTATGGGCAGTAACAGACGGTGTTCATCCAACACCCCCTCCCCCCCTTCAATTTCTATCTTGGATACTCTCCCTGCCACTGCCCACCCTCAGTATTTATCTTGTACACACTGCGAGTCCCTACTTTAATCCCTGGCACTTTTCCCCACTTCTTACCTTTCCTTTTCCCACGTTCCAGTTAACCCACCCACACATCTGAGATGTGGCCATTAGGCACTACCGCTCTTCCAGGCAGTGTGGTATGCGAATTTTGTGGAAGATCATTGTATTTACCAAGCACCTGCTTTATTTTCCCTCCACCTGCTTTCCTCTTCCCTTCCTCCTATATGTGGTGTAGGGCTGCATTAAGCAACCTTAAGCTATTACTTTATCACTGGCTGTCATTAAGGGAGGGTTGCCATCCCCTGTGTGTGAAAGTATCTTACATGTAAATGGGTTCCACTGTAATATGAGTTGCTGGTTTTGTATATTCGTACACAATTGCATTATCACAGTGTTATCTGATTGCTTGATATTGCTTTAAAAAGCTTTGTGTTAAGGGGGAGAGGGTTCTAGAGATAAACTCTTGTTGACTAAAGAAAGTTTTATATTGTATTGTAATTGCATTTATATAGCATTCACTACCCCTGACGAGGTGTGAAAGTGTTTTAAGCTCAAAGCTCTCAGTTAAATCAGTGGTTATTTATTATTATTGTAGATTTGTTAGCTATTGGGTTAGTGTTGCACCATAAGGAAACTGAAGACTTTCTTCCATCTTCAAGTGGTGATGTTTTAGGGTAAAAAGGGTTAGGTGCGACTATTGGAGTCGATGCAAGTGGAAGAAGGGGATATTAAATAAAGTTGCAGAGGCTAGATATTGTGAGATAGCAAGGATCGGTTAGAATAGAAAGAGAAAATGTAGTTTATGGGAGCGGGAGGAGGAAATTGGTTAATAAGGTTTTGGCATTGCAGGAATGGTTATTCAGCTGGAGAATATAGGATCTGTGTGGAGGGATATGGTTAGTTTTCTGAAGTTTAGTAGCAAGTAAGGTGTCAAATGGTATGGTAAAATCAGAGGCACTAGGGCATGCAGAAAGTGGAGTGTAAGAAGGATATCACTCAAATAGAAAGGCAAGAGAGGCAATCCCAAGCTACAAGTCGGGTTATTTTCATGCTTTTTTTTTTTTTTTAAATGTTAAGGTAGGCAGGTGATATAAATTGTTCAGTCTTGGGTTGTTTTGTTTGGCAGTTGATTGCGTTGATACATACTGTTTTTTTTTTTTTTTGTAGTTTTTTTTTACATAGATATTGAACATTATTGAAATTGTTTGATTTTGTACTTTTTTTAATATTGGGTACTCAGTTATGTGGTTTGTTCAGATGGTGGGTTGTTAAGTTTTTCTGTAGAAATCTTGAGGAGCAAAAAATGATTGTGGTGTGCCTTGATCATACCGTTATGTGTTCGGATGAAAAATATGTCTGGGGGAATGTGATTTTCCCTGACATTAAGTGATATCTGGGTTTGTTAAGCAGTTATGCAGATTTAGCACTGCTGTGATATTAGAGGGCCTGGAGGGTGTCCTTTTACAAAAAATAGGACGTTTCCTCAGTTATTCACATGAACATTAGGACCAGTCAAGTAGAAGGTTCCTGTGAGACGCACATTCAAATTGTATGTTTAATTTTTTGTATTTTTTTTTTTCCAGATAACCCACAAACCAATTACAATGGATTATTTGTATAATCCCGGAACACTGTCTGTTGTTGCTGGTGTGACTTGTGGACTGTGCTTGGGCTGGAGTCTTCGTGGACGTTTCAGCATTTTCCCAAGAAATAAGAGACCTCTCAGTAACCACATGCAAGCGGATGAACCAAGTGTCATGGGAGAAACTGGGGATTTCAAAATGGTTCTGGTGGTTCGTAATGACCTGAAAATGGGAAAGGGAAAAGTGGCTGCCCAATGTGCCCATGCTGCAGTTTCTGCCTACAAGCAAGTCATGAAAAGAAATCCAGAGCTCTTGAAGCAGTGGGAGTATTGTGGGCAACCCAAGGTTGTGGTTAAGGCACCAGACGAGGAGGTACTAGTTCAGCTACTCTGTCATGCCAAAGAATTGGGATTACCTGTGAGCTTAATCCAGGATGCTGGGCGTACTCAAATAGCACCTGGATCTCGAACTGTTTTAGGTGTTGGCCCTGGACCTGCAGATGTGGTTGATCAAGTGACTGGGCATTTAAAGTTGTACTGATCCTTTAGGAAGTTCTATCAAATAGGTACAAACTATGAAATGGTGTATATGAATTACAAATAAAATCTAACTACATTTCTACGTCTGCTCTGCCTGAATTTGAAGCAGTTTTGAGTGAGATCTCTATTGCTTATACATTTATCCTTTATTTTATAACTTCTTTCTTTTGCTACGTAACTGTACTTTTGCCTTCTTTCATTTATATGGGCTTGAGTTGGATTTCTGTGCTCATGAGGCAGAGATTAATTTCTGTATTTTAGACAATCTGCCTCTGTCATCTCTAAACTGTGTTCATGCCTTCTGGATTTAAAGTAATCTGTCTAAGCCTAACCCCAACATTGGAAATGTTAATTTTCAGGGCTACATCTGCACAGTAGTTGACAGAACTTTGGCCACATTAGCTTGGAACTATCCCAGTAGATTCCTTCAGTCCAGATCCTTGGTATTGTGTTGGATAAGGAATCTTAATTTGATCCAACAAACTCCAGTACTGTTATTGAAATGCGTAACTTGAGGAAATTGATCATCTTTTAAAAAAACAATCCTTACCCTCACCAGGCTAGACTCCAACTGAGCCCACGGCAAAGCCTTTCCATGATATTGGGCTCCTCACTGAGCTGCTTCAAAGGTCTGATTCTACCTCTATAAGCTGATCATTCACTCCCACCTTTAAAAAAAAAAAAAAAATCTCCCTTAGCCTGGAAAAACTTCATTCCTTCTTTACTAAAGTTTTGCTTTATCAATAGCAGCTGTCCAGTCATGGTAAACGGTTGTACAAATGCAGATTAAATGTTGCTCTGCAAAAGTGTCAGTAGCAATACATTGTACAGGAGTATAATGGCATGTTATTTCAACCATTTCCAACTTAACTAGGAACAAAGAATGTGAACCTATAACTTAATTCCACCTATGACACATTGTAGAGAGTTCTCCCCAGGGGGAGGGGCGAAGGGGTGGGACCGTCCACTTTGACACCAGGAGCAACGTCATGCTGCCCAGTCAGGACGATGGAGCTGTGCTCCCAATATGGTTTTACCCTACACATGTGGGGAGGTGGCAGGGGGTCCTTTACCTACTCAAGGGAGGTGCTACTATCACAAGGGGATGCCGTGGTGTGCTAGTCGGAGCCCTCCTCGCTGTCAGGGGACCCCTGGAGAGTAGACAGTAACTCGTCCCAGCCTTTGTGGGTCTCTTCGTCAGACCTGTTCCTGCCGGAGACTCCGCCGTGCCCCATTTTATGGTCACCTCACGCTAGTGCTCTGCGCCCGGGAGCGTAGAGGCTTTCCAGTGCATCACTAACAGCAACGTCAAGTTGATGATACTATGTGCAACCTGGCTGGTGTGAGGTAGGCTCGATGTAGTACGTTGAACTGAATGTACAGGAAGCGGCGTTACAAGAGATTTTCGTGGTATGCCAAGGCTCTGTCCCATTCCTTCTGTGACAGACCATGCCGTATGCCTCGTTCCCAGTGTTGTCGCAAGAGTGCCAGTGGGTGTTGTGTCTTATGAGAGAGGTCACGCGAAAGCCAGGATATGAAACAGCGCCCATTGTGTATGGGACCTGCTTCAGGGGGTGTGTAGTGGGTTGGGTGACAGTGGTGCCCCACATGCACTCCAGTTTAATTGCAAGGCATCTATGCATCAGGAACTGGCCTGCCAGGAGCCCCTTTTGCTCTATCAACAGGTCAAATCGGATGAGCGCTCCGTCATGTAAAAAGTCACCCAGGGTGCTGACCCCTGCAGCATCTCATAGTGCCAATCCCTCTCGGCCAGCAGCATCTCTGAAAACTCAAATAGCGCACAGGGGGATCTCTGGTCAGTACAAAGTTATACCGGCCATGATTCGCATCGTTGGGTGATGTCACTTATATGCCACCCAAAGGTAGCTGTTAGATGGCACCCACAACGCCGAGCCAGGAAGGAACAATTACCCAGACCAAACTGATCTCTCTTGTCTTCATCTCACGTTCGTCAAGTTTTGCCCAGCTACCCATTGCACCGGCCATTGCAGCTGTGCCGCCGAATAATAATGCTCGAACACTGGGGTAGAGCCACCTTGTACTTCTCTTATTCTACATCAAGCCTCTCAGCATTGCAATCGGTGTCTGAAAGGTGCTGAGGGGATACAGATCGGCAAATTGGCGAAGAAGTATAAAACATCTACATGGCTCCCCTTGCAACCATCGTCAGAAGCCACGGACTCAACATAGTCTCCTATGCCGACGACACCCAGCTGATCATCTCCCTCACCAACGAACCCACATCTGCCAGAATCAACTTTCACAACGGAATGAAGGCAGTTTCTACCTGGATGCAAGACCGCTTCCTCAAGCTCAACTCGGACAAGACCGAAGTACTCATCCTGGGACGACTACTGGTGGCCCGACGCACTAGGAACCCCCCTACTCCTACGGACCACGCACACAACCATGACTTCATACTGGACTCCTCGCTCTCAATGAACCGCCAAATTAACGAAGTATCCTCATCCTGTTTCCACACGCTCTGCCTGCTTCGAAAGACATTCAGATGGCTCCCCACAGAATCCAGAAAGACAGTCACCCACGCACTCCTCACCAGTAGACTTGACTACGGCATACGCTGGCGTCGCCCTGAAACAGCTCAGTAAACTACAGAACGTCAAACGCCGCAGCCACATTGGTCCTCGACATCCCCCGCTGCAGCCACATGACACACCTCTGACAACTCCACTGGCTCCTTATCAACAGGAGAATCACCTTCAAGTTCCTCACACATGCCTACGAGGCTCTCCTTGACGCAGGACCAGAATATCTGAACCACCGCCTTGCTTTCCACACACCTGCCAGAGAACTCCGCTCCACCCAACTCGCCCTGGCCTCCGTCCCACGGATCCACAAGATCAGAACCGGAGGAAGATCCTTCTCCTACCTCGCCGCCAAGACCTGGAACACCCTACCACTCCACCTTCGGCATTCCGCATCATTGACCCAGTTCAGGAAGGACCTCAAGACCTGGCTCTTCGACTGAACCTCCACACCCAGACGAATCGGCATGCTCCTGCTAAGGGGGAAAGGGTGGGAAATTCTGCGGCTGTTTTTACACCCTTGTTAAGGGTTCAGTGTATAACTGCTTGGTCAGCTGGTATAGTCTATCCTGGATTGCCACTTTCTGCAAGAGTGCAAACATAGTCCCAGTCCAGGGTATTGAATGCTTTTTCCAAGTCCATGACCATGCAGGCTGAGTATGGCCAGCGCGCCGGAGCCTCCTCTAAAATTCTATGCAGCCGGTGAATGTTGAGGGTCCTAGACCTGCCCGGTTTTAAACCATTCTGGTCAGGATGGACCAGCATTGGCAGGTCCAGCACATGCCCTGCCAGTACCTTTCTCAGGATCGAATAATCACTACCCATCATAGGCAGCGGTCTTTAGGAAGAAACGGCCAACAGGTCCTATCCTGGCTTAAGAAGGTATACAAGCAAGGTCTCCTGCATAGTTGGAGGGAGTTGACCAGCAGAAAGGGCGGCAGCATACAATTCAACCAGTTTAGGGGCTAGCAGGGTGTTGAATGTTTTATAGAATTCTATAGGCAGGCCATCTAAGCCTGGGAGTCCCGTGTGGAATCCCTAATTTCCTGCTCCGACACTGGGCCATTTAGGGCTTCTCTTTAGTCCACAGGCACTGCTGACAATTTGATACAGAGGTGATAGTCCTGGGACCTAAGCCATTGGCAATAGGGTGTGGGGTTGGAAAGGGCCTGGTAGCGCTCACAGAAAACTATATGTATCTCTTTCTGGGTGGTAGCCACCGTGCCAAGGGGATCACAGACAGCGGTAACCGTCACCACTCGGATGCCCCCTTCAGCAATCATGCCAACAGGTGCCCTAGCTTGTCCCCTCTGTGTGAATTTTGGCTTGGTAAGCCTTGTAGTCCAGTCATTGCAACAATTCAATCAATTGAGCGTGGCGAGTTCTGGCTTCATCCAGTTCAACCCAGGCATAGTCGTTCCCCCATCACAGCCCGCTCGAGATCTTGTAGAGTCTCCACTTGCGTGAGTTCCCGATTGAGCGTGTCCCTTACCTCTATTAAGGTATGTATATAGTGCCCCAGATCATGTTGTTTAGCGCGTCCCACTCTACCATATGTGGGGAGGCTGTGTTGCTGTCTTCTGCTATGTAGGTAGTTCATGTCGTCCGGAACAAATCACGGAACACGGGGTCCTCCAAAGCCGCGTGCTGTAAGCGCCAAGTGGGCACAGGTGGAGTGGGGTCCTCACAAGCCACCACTGCGGATTATGATCAGACGGATTGTGCACTAAATACTCCGTCTCCACCACCTTAAGCTGGGTGGCGGGACGGCAGAGGAATCCATCCAATTGAACAAGGTGGCCATGCACTGGGGAATAAAAGGAGTACTCCCTGGCAGCCGGGTACAGGGCATGCTAGCTATCCACTAGAGACCAGTGTGTAAGCCATTGCAACAAGTATGAGGCAGCACGATTGGGGGTGCGGGGGCGGAGGAAGAGGAGAATGTGACCAATCCATCGCAGGATCTAATACACAAAGTCGCCCCCAAGATTCCAAGGCAGGTGGGGCCAGTGGATCAAAAGTGAGACTGTGTGCCATAAACCTGGTCAGTGCAACAGGCTTCTCAACAATGCATCCACCCCGTCTATCTTCCCCCTCCACAAACACATAACGTCCCTCCTGCGCCACTTCAACTGTGTTGGTCTCAAATGGCACAGACGGCCACACCCATATTCGCACTCCCATAGCATAGCCTGAATAGGTTGTGCAAAAACATTTCCCCCTCCAGCGTTTCTGAAGTTTCAGGTCCCCCCCTTTTGCCAGGTGAGTTTCTTGCAAGAAGGCCACATGTGCCCTTCGCCACCAGACATATTGATGAACAGAGTGGTGCCTTCCGACTGCTCCCACCCCCCCCTGACATTCCAAGTGCGAAGCGTTAGATTCGTCATCTGGCAGCCAAAAACAGCGTAAATGGGGGAGATAAGCCCCCCTCCGACGGGGAACCTCTTGGCATAGTAGGTAAAGTACGATGAGAGGCAACTACGAAACAGATTACCAAAGTCCCCACCCTAGGGCGACAGAGCAACATCTGGCTGCCCAAACAGTTAATAGAACACGGAGTTCACAGTCCCTGCAAATAAGCAGGCCAAGAGCTGCAGTGTTCTGGTTGTGGCGGGCATGAGCATGCCTGCTGCCACGAAGCGGAGCAGTGCATGCTATGCTGTATCCAGGCAGCTATGGTGAGGGCCCAGCACATGGTCCATTGTCGCCTCGGGCCTGGCAATAGAGGGAAGGGTTTCGGCATAGAGTATGTTCAGCAGTTGGTAAGAGGCAACGCAGCAGATAATAAAAGTAAATCATTAGCTGTTTGTGGCGTAACCGAGGAGAGAGCAGTAGACAATGCACCCCCAGGAAGCTGCAGATTCCCCATTAGAGAAACCTTCCTCCGACCCTTCCGTGACGCAGGTCGTGGCGAGGCCCCGCAGATGCGATGCTATGGCGAGGGCCAAGACTCTCTCCGGTGTGCCTGAGCAGGTGAGGGCGCCTCGGACACTTGCATTAGTTGCGCAGGCTGTTCTGTCTGCCCCAGTCTGGGAGGGCCCAAAGCCGACCTACACGGTGCTTGGTCACTGTTCTCAGATGAAGTGTGGCACCGGTTTTTGACCCAATCCCAGGCATCACCCAGCTCCTTGAAGAAGTATGTTTTGCCATTCAACATCGCTTTACATTTTGCGGGCAATAAAAGGAAGTACTTCAGCCCTTAAGTGAAATGCAGAAAAAGGAGTATCGATGTATTGTCAAATGTGACGCAGTCCATTTGTCGAGTGGAGTGCAAAACTGTGTCACGTTGGGGGCGTGGCCAGCGTCCTGGCGGAGTAGCTGGGGAAACCGAGAGCTCCGCTGGCCTCGGAGACGATCCTGTTAAAAATCCTGGTCCTCCATCGCTGACACCCTGAAAAAGCGGCGGCAGAAGTCCCCGTGAGGAAAGCGGTAGACCCGGTGGATCGGAGGGCACTGTGCGGAGTCCGGAATTTGACTTTTTCCGGAGGTCCGGATCGGCGCGCGCCCGCGCTCAAGATGGCGGCTGACCCGCGTTGGTGATCTCCGGAACCAGGAGGAGAAGCAGCGCCGAGCGGACCCCCCAGGGCAGAGCCTGAGAACGGTGAGCGGTCGGCAGCGGCGGGAGGTGCGGCTGCCTGACGGCCAGTGAATCCCTCCCCGGCGGCGGAAGGGGCAACAACTCGGCGCCTGAGACGGCGGGATAGCGCCCGTCCAGCACCGCGGGAGGAGAGGGAGTGAGACTCAGTTACCACATCCTTCGCCTGTGCAGCCAGAGCCTGGGGGAAGGAAAGATCGGGGACTGCCGGTTCCACCCCCCCCCCCCTTACTGGGGTACTGTCACCTCCGAGCAGGTCCAAGGGGTCCTGACTGTAAGCGGTGAATGTAGCGAGCCGGCGCTCTGGTGGCCGGGCTCGTGTGCGGTGCCCTGAAAGTGGACTGATCCTTGTGAAGAGGGATTTGTGAGGGATCACCGTCCTGGGATCTGTACGTAGTGGGACATACCCGTCTCCGCCTTCGGTGGATTGTTGATGCTGCGCTCGCTCACCTGAGAGTGACACTCCCTGGAGACCAGGCTCCGGGCTTCTGCGGACCGGCGCCCCCGAAGTGCACCGGATACGGGCGGTGGGGGTCTCTTCCCTTCACTACATCAGAGTCCCCTGGCTTCCCGGTGGAGATTCCCTCGGCGCGAAGATCGACGCGCAGTCTCCCGTGGAGTGCAGTCCTTCCCTCCTAGAGGAGAGAACTAGAGGGGGTAGGAGCCAGTGACTAACGCCGGCAGTCGTGGGCCCGGCTGACGTTGGTGAGGGCGGCCGCCGCCGGAGTCCGGACAATCCCCCGCTTGACACCTGCAATCTCCTGCCTTTCTTACCAGACTCGTACCAGAAGCAGAAGTGGGTCAATCCTGTACTACGCCTCCTGCCGCATGTGACGCAGCGGGCCACCCTTGATACCTCGGGGCACTGGAGAGGCGACCGTGGTCCCACTGTCCCATAACTTGAGTCCCCGGGACCGCCACTGGAGAAGTGGAAGATCGACAGGGGAGGCAACAAGTCGGATCCTGCTGGTGGTCAAGATCGGGAGCCCGCTCCCAGGAGGGTGCACCCCTGAGTAGGAGCTTATGATGGCCAAAGAAAAGGACCCCAAGCAGTCTAGGCAGGGTAAGATGGACCGCTACGCCAAAGTGATCCCGGGCCCGCTGGGAGGAGAGGGTGGACTTGTTCCTCCCTCAGACACCTCCGCTATCCTGCAAGCCATTCGCGAGTCCAGAGAGAGTCTGGAGGGGAAAGTGGCAGAGGTGCGATCGGAGGTCACGTTACTGCGCCATGATCTCCATAAACTCTCAGACCGAGTGACCGAAACCGAACATCGTATCTCGGAGCTTGAAGATGCCTCCCATACCACACGGAAAGATGTATCAGGGCTCTTAACATCTATGGCGGAGATGGCATGGAGAGTCGACGATGCGGAAAACGGGGCCAGAAGGAACAATGTTAGATTTGTTGGACTTCCGGAGAAAGTGGAGGGATCCGATCCCGGGCAATTTCTACTGACCTTTCTGAAAAATACCCTACCGCAGGCACCATTCTCGACTTGCTTCGTAATAGAACGAGCACACAGGATGCCGAATTTTGCACCACCGCCGGGAGCCCCACCTCGCCCCCTCATAGCACGCTTTCTGAACTTCCACGATAGGGACTTAATATTGCGCGAAATCCGGAAAAAGAGTGAAGTCCGATACGAGAACGCCCGGGTGATGGTCTTCCCAGATTACTCCCGGGACGTGCAGAGGCGGACCTTCGACTAAGTTAAGGTGAAATTGCGTGCAATGGGGCTCCAATATATGCTGCTCTTCCCAGCTAAACTGAAGGTTCTGTTTCAAGGCTCCTCCATGTTTTTCCAAACACCTGACGAAGCCTGGTCCTGGATTGAGGAGCGTCCGCTACTCCAACGGGGGACACAGAAAGACTCCACTCCGGTTCCCGCGAAACGAGGGGGCACGTCCCAGGATAGATTCAAGGAAAAGCGCCGGCGACGAGGGATGAGGACATGCAGCTCGGCAGGGGGTACTCCGGGACGAGTATTGAGATCCAGGGACACAGAAATACCCCAATCAGAATCGGGAGATGACACGGTACGATCACGTTCCCTGCACTCCGTGGCCAGATCCGACGATACCGGCCACACTGAAAACTCCGAGGGCGAGGACTCCGAGGCGGGGTCGACTAACCACCCACTGCTGCAAAATATCCTGCGATTGGAAACAACAGATCAAGACCCTCCGGCCCCAGACATGCCGAACCTCCAACCCTCCGGCGATGGGGACTGAGAAACTAGGCCGGCTGGCCCCCCAACAAACAGTAAGACTTTCCCGAGGTTCACCACACGCTTAGTGACTGGAAAATTGAACGGGGAAAGTGCTCAGAGTGAGCTTATTGTAATATTATTGTTTAGTTAAATTGCGTGGGAGGGTGGGCGAAAGACCTCTTAACAGATCACCCGTACCACAGTTGTCACGTTGATGAGTTGGGGGGCGGTGGGGGTGTCTCGCGAGCGTAGGGTGGGGGGTGGCCAAATTAAAGAATTGTGTATTATTTTGGGAATGTTAAATGGAAATGGAGATCTTTTAACCCAAGGTCGTGCTTTGAATGTTGCGCTGCGGGAGGATGGGGGGGGGTTGGGCAGAACATCACTACGGGGTCGGACTGGGACTGACCCATGGGATAAATCACGATGGCAGATGATAGTTATACCACAATGACATGGAATGTCAATGGACTAGGCGACAAAGTTAAGCGAGGTCTGGTCTCTCGATTTCTTAAAAGGCATAAACCTGACGTATTTCTACAAGAAACACATTTACTGGGAGCGAGCTGCTCCTTTTTAGGACGGGGCCAATACACCACTCTAGCCCATGCGGGGTTCACCAGGGGTTCACGGGGAGTAGCTATCCTCATCAAAAAGTCCCCCCCCCCCCCCTTTCATGTCACACAACAATGGGTGGACACTGAAGGGACATATGTGGCAGCGAGAGGGGTCTGGAGGAATAGAACGTTCCTTCTTGTGAGCGTCTATGCACCCCCTCGCTTGCAACAACGAACACTAGACGGCATAAACGTGCTCCTTCTACAATCTGGCCCTGCAACACATATACTGGGAGGGGATTTCAACGATGTAATCTATCGCGTGTTCAATCGCACACGAACCCGAGCGGGAGGCCCCGAGACCACACCCCTGGCCCGATTCCTAGATACACTGGGATTAACTGACCTATGGCGGAGACAGCACCCACACTGGAGGGCTTATTCCTACTTCTCCGGGGCCCACAGAGTATTCTCACGCCTTGACTATCTTTTTGCCCCAGCTGGGGAAGTGCAACAGGTTGACACAATTGAGTACCTGGCCAGGGGCATATCTGACCACTCTCCTCTGTTAATGAAGGTGGGTGGGAGGGCGTCCCCCCGTACAACACACTGGAGGCTGAACGCGTGGACACTGCGAGATGAGACAATTGCTGAGGAACTTCGGATAGACTCCGGGCTCTACTTTAGAGAGAATGAGGGCTCAGTTAAGTCTGCGGTGACACTATGGGAAGCCTACAAGGCGGTTCTACGCGACAGAGCACAAAATATTATTGCCCATAAGAAGAAAAAGGAGATCGAAGAGATTGAAATACTGGAACGTAAACTCCTAGACCTGGAGAGTAATGATCCAACTGCAATGCCTGAACACGCCCAACGCCAACTAGAAATAACTAGGCGGGAGTACCTGGCCCTCGCGACCAATGAAGTAAGAACACACCAATTGGCAATCCAACATAAACTCTATGAAACGGGAGATAGGGCGGGAAAACTGCTGGCGTGGCTGGGACGGAAGGAAATAGAATCCCGCTGGGTACGGTCCATCAAGGAACATGAGGTCACCCACACCACCCCTGAGACCATAGCTGGAGCCTTTGAACGGTACTATAAAACATTATACAGAGCCCACACCCAGGCTGACGAATCACAGATACGCCGATACCTTGAGGGCATCGAGCTGCCCTCCTTAACGCGAGAGGAAATAGCCTAGAGGGTGACCTGACATTAGCGGAAGTGACTGAAGCTATTGGCCGACAGAAACCGGGTAAAACTCCAGGGCCCAATGGCCTTCCAGGGGAAATTTCTAAACTAAATAGTGCGTTGCTGGCGCCCCATCTCCTTAAAATGTTCCGAGATGCCAAGGATCCTGCCTCGAGACCTTCGGCTCGCCACGTTTGTGGTCATTCACAAGGCGGGGAAGCCCCCAGAGGATTGTGGGTCATATCCCTTCTTAATATTGAAACGAAGATCTTGGCAACCATTTTGGCGCAACGGCTTCTAAAAGTGATTCTCTCCCTGGTCCATATGGACCAGTCGGGATTCATGCCAAAGCGCGCCACCCGGTTTAACTTGAGGCGTCTTGCCAACTGGATTGACACGGTTAACGGTCGGGATAGCCCCCATTTGCTTCTCTCGCTTGACGCGGAGAAAGCATTTGACACGATACACTGGCCCTTTATGTGGCATACCTTGGAGGCGATGGGCTTTGGCCCCGTCTTCCGAGCATGGCTGGCGTTGCTATATAAGGCCCCGGAGGCAAGGGTTTGGGTCAATGGTACTCTCTCGGATAGCTGGCCAATACAACGTGGTACACGACAAGGCTGTCCCCTGTCTCCGCTCTTGTTCGCTCTCATTCTGGAACCGCTGGCTTGCGTGGTTCGTACCCGGCCGGGGTTGGGGGGTTTCCGCGATGACTCATGCCTTTCAGATGTAGAACGCATATCCCTATATGCGGACGACATATTGCTATATATCACACAACCCGAGGAGACACTCCCCTACATACTACAAGTGATCGAAGACTACGGCTCTTATGCGGGATACAAGATTAACTGGACTAAATCCATCCTTTATCCGGTGAGTGGCGCGGTGGATCCCCAGCTATATCCGAGTTGTCTGAGGATATCTACGGTGGGGTTTCTCTATCTGGGACTCTATATCACCACCGACCCGGAGGTCCGCCTGGATCGTAATATTAGGCGAGTACTGGTAAATTTCCAGGCGGATGTGTAACGGTGGAGGACGCTCCCTTTAACCATTATGGGTAGAGCCGCCATGTACAAAATGGTAACCCTGCCCCAATTCCTCTGTGTTGCAAAACACATATCACAAATTCCCAGATGGAATTTTCGCCGCCATAGACCGTGAGTTGCGTCTTTTGCTATGGGATGGGGCCCACCCACGCATAGCTTTGCGAACTCTACAGCGCAATCAGTACAATGGTGGACTGGCCCTACCAGATGTTAAAGCCTATGACAGAGCGGCACACCTCATCGTGCTCAACGAATGGAATCATGCGCCCGCTGACCATCCCACATACAGACTGGAAAGGCTCCAATTCCAAGTACGTACTCACATACACTACATATACGGGGGTTCCGGGGCCACACGCCTCCTCCCAGCAACCCAACGGGTAATAGCGTGGAAGGGTGCAGAAAAACAGATGAAATGGGAGGGCAAACCTACGCGAGAGACCCCTCTGTGGGAAGGCGCCAGACTGACCGAGCTCAGGAAACTGAGTGGATTTGGAAATTGGGACCTCATAGGTATCTCCAAAATAGGGGACCTATTGGAGGGGGGCTCCCTAGCCTCTTTCGCAGTTCTACAGGCTAGATACCAGCTCCATGACTCCCAAGCTTACGCATATCTTCGACTTAAACATGCCTGGCATGCTCAGGGGCTGGTTGACGCGACGCTGTCAGAATATGCCCCACTAGAAGGCAGGCTCTTGCAAGAAGAGATCCCGACCCAGGCGATATCCCTGGCATATAAAACACAATTGAATAATTTCCCAGATAACCTCGGACCGCTGCGCGCTAAGTGGGAACTCACCACGGGTCCCTTAGAAGATATAGACTGGGAGGCGGCCCTCATGCACCCGCGCGAAGTAGCGATTAGGCTGTGCCTTATACAATACAAGATCCTGCATAGATCCTACTTTGACAGGGCACGCCTATACAAGATGGGAAAAGCGGAAGACCCAAACTGTCTCAGATGCCATGTGGAACACGGTACATACATACATACCCTATGGGAATGCAGACATATTTACACTTATTGGAACACGATCCGGGAGGAACTAAGCAACATATTAGAATCCCAACTAGAGTTGGATGCAAAATTCTTGCTATTAGGGATCCCCACAGAGGTTGATCTACCGCGCCACGGACTCCTTCTGGCTAGTTTAGGATTGGTGGTGGCCAAGAGAGATATAGCTAAATACTGGGGGGCCCAGCAACTTCCCACGCTAGCAGAATGGAAGACTAACATGGACCTGTATATGGGAGCGGAGAGGGTGGTTTATAAGGCAAGGGGCTGTCCACGTAAATTCAGGAAAATATGGAAGCCCCGGATAAAATATTACAAACTGGAGTTGGGCACAGAAGGAGGAAGTCCTGATCCTCCGTGCGATAGGCCAGAACTGGGTAACCAACAGCAATCATGCCGAGTCCATACCTGAACGATGTGATTATAACAGAACTATCTGAATGCTTCATTAACGAGGTTTTTATTGTGGCTTGCTTTTTCCCCTTGATGAATCTGCTACACGTCCCTTCGCACATTCATGTAACTCACCATTTGACCTTGATTGCATTTCATGTATCAGACTCCTTTTCCAATGTTTACGTGTTGTTTTTTTATTTCATAAACTGAAAATAATTTTATTTTTTTTAAACTGTGTCACGGTCCCTGAAGTGCAACAGTTTAGCCACGGAGGGTCTCCAGGCCGGGAGCACGCAGAAGTGTGTGCATGTTCAACCGTAAAGTGGGGGGTAGAGTCCCTTGGGGCCTATTTTTGTAGAGCCATTTTTCAAAGCCGTGGGGTCGCTTCCTTCCACCCCCCCTTTTGGGAAACCAGTAATGCAGATATTATCACCTTGAACAACCTTCCAGATCGTCCAGTTTCCCTTTCAGTTGCCTAATCCGACCAATAAGATCTCCTACCTGCTTGGTGAGGGATTGAGTTTGGGGCTGCAATTCAGAAATGGCAGATTTCCCCCCCTTTCACTCTGTCCAAGAGTGTCTTCTGGTCCTTGCGCAATAACCCCGTTCAAGTGCTATGACATCAGCTTCCCCCCCGGTCCAGTTGGGTTGTGTGATTGTGTTGAGGATAATGTCAAGCTTTGCAGCCAGTGGCCCAGCGTCCGGCCATGTCTGTTCCCTAGGGGGTGTGGAAGGTGACGCCCCCTCCGCAATCGTGGATCCAGCAGTGGGTACATTGCCATGGTGCGACAGTGGACAGGAAAAAACCCTCACAAACACAAGGAGATAATGGACGGGGCTATGAAAGTTTTCATACACTTGAATCCATCATTCTTTAGCTCACTTCGCCACCCCAGTTCAGAACCCAGCCATATGCAAATCAGTCTTGACCCTGTTCCTTATGGGAACAGTCCAGCCCGAGCTGCCAAGCCAGGTCTTTCCTGGACTGGAAACGAGCATTCTGGGACCGGTTTGGGGGTGATCCAGCGGTGTACTAACAGATACTCCACTACCATATACACACCTGGGCCCATATAACTACTTCCACAATAACAGCAAGTAGACCGCTGGAACTTTTAGTTTATGCTTCTCATACTTCAAGGTCTAGTTATTTCTTTCCCTAACTAAACCTTTCACTGATCAATTAGTTCTTTCCTCTGGTCAATGGACCATTAGTTGGAACTAATTGATGGTGATAATTAACATAACTTCTAAAACATTTCTTGATTAAAAATGAAATAATCACAGACTCTGGAAGTTTTAAAATCTTTATCTAAATTAGTTGCTTGTGAACCATCTCAATCGCTTTCAGTACAAACACCCTCATTCGCAAGAGTGTCAATTCAATCAAGTTTCAAGTATGCATTTAGTAATTCAGATTCACACAATAACTATGCTCAGAAAGAAGAGGACAGAGAGAAGAGCATCTATCAATACGATGAATTTTATAATTACCAAGTATGGTGTGGAAACCAAACCCTCTGGCCAAAGGGCTGGTAAGGGTCCCCTGGGATAGATTCAGGAGACAAAGACTTCAGGACAGGAATTCGGACAGGATACTTCACCTCTCTAAATACCGACGACTGCGTTGCACCCCTCTCTGACACACTCTTCCTCCTCGTGGTTCTTCCGCGATCTTTCTAACCCAATTAAATTAAGTAGATGGTTCTGCATTCAATTTTCTTCATCAGCGTCTCACTGCATCAGCACCACCCCAACACCGGCAGCATCCCGAGCTCTGCAATGCTTCCGCCAAAAGTCACTCCCAGCATCGCGCTCTAACTAACTAACTATCCTACCTCAATTATACCTTTCTATAGTCATGTACCACCCATTAATGTTTCAATTTTACAGACTACTAACTCTGATTGGACAGGCAAGGGGGGATGATCGTCGCACCATGCTTACATTTCACTTATTTCTTTAAACCATTGTTTCGAAACTCCTCCCCTCAAACTTTATTACCCCACTTCCTTTCCCATACATCTCCAAACTTTATTAATACAATTGTTGCGATCTCTTGAATAAAGTTCCTTCATATGAACTCTTCACCCTTATGTTCCCAGGGCACATCTTCGCTGGCCTAGGACGTGTGACAAGTCCTTAGTCCTCTTTCGTACTTTCTCGCCAGGACGCATGCGTGGCGCAACGTCAGTCTGCTCGACTCAGACAAATTTGACAGGCCCAAATACGCACTAATAATAAAGTTAAAAGGAAAAATGTTATTCTCAAAAATAAATGATTTCACTGTATACCACCAACCTCTACTCTAACCCATTCCATTTGTTATTTCCCTTTCTGCATTTGGTTAGTATAAAACTTATATTCTATTTCAGCTAAGCAGGTGCCATGCATGTGAGCTTTCAAGCGGCCATTTTATAGTTTATTGCGCAGGCGCAAGATTTTCCCTCCAAGCGTTAGTACGTCATACTACGTAGATGCAGTAGACGCATGCGCAGTAAAGATCCCGTGTTAGAGTGAGTTCTTAGTCCTCCGTTCATGTTATTGCCGTTAGTAAACACATAGGCAAGCTTCCTTGTCCCGCGTGTCTTGTTCTAAATGCAATTATTAATTACAAACACGTTGTTAATAATTCGTTAGTGAGTTAAACGAGAGGATTGCTTCCGAGCAAGTCTCATTTACGAGTCCTTGCTCCATCAATCCCTTCTCTGATGGCATCTTAAGCCATCACAAAATTACCCATCCCATCCCAGATACCAACTTTAACATTTCTCAGTTTTCTCTATTTCTCCTCTCAAATTTTCATCAATAAACTTGTTTCCTTCTAAATCTCGCATCTTCTTATATAACCTGCCTTTCATTTCTTCCAAACGTATTTCATCATATTTTCTCTTTCGTGTCTGTCCCTTTCCTTTCAAAATGTACTTTCTCTTTCGTAACTCTTCTACAACACTTATATGTAATCATTATTATCATCACTACTGTTATTATAACTAAAGTGGTATTATTTGACCTAGGAAACCCTTCCAAAAATCAGCAAACCATTTCCCTATTGATGTTATACTTTTTGTTAGTCTTCCCCATACACTGTCAACCTCCAGTTGGTTCAGGTCTTTATGTATTCTTGTAATGTTTTCAATATATCCTTTAATTTCTCTGCTCTTGTCCGGAATATAAGTGCAACAGTGTTAAATTTTCAACATGCCACAGACTCCACCTTCTTTTGCTAATAATATATCAAGAGCAAGACGGTTCTGTAAAACCATAGACCTAATTGCAACCATTTCTGTGTTAATCATTAAGAATCCTCCTGCAGTGTCTGTAGAAAGACGATCAACTATGGTTGATAACTTACAAATTTTCTGTGAATTCAGAATGACTCCAACTGAGGGTATCAATGCACTAAAGATGTCTCCTACAATTTCAGAAAAACTAGCTCTTCTACTTGTTAATCCATTAGAATTTCCATTGGTTCCACTGATTTTATCTACATGATAAATTTTTGGAAACACTATTCCAAAGTAGCAGCTCCCGTACCATCTTGCAGGTAACCTATAATAGGCATTGCTCCCACAAACATAATAAACTCCTGGAAATACAGGATCAGTTCCCCCTTTTAGTCCCCATCCTCCTAAAATTAGGAAGTTGTGTTCGCATTCACTGGAACCAATGTAATTGTTATAATCTGTCTTTATTCTATGGAGGCAGAATTTTCCCCTTTTCACAAAATCCAGGGACATCGCAGCATGAGCTTCCCACTTGCATAGATTCCCTCTTTCCCAACCCATGGAGGTACATGGGTTATCTGTTCAGTCGCTTTCTTTATTAAATCCGGTCTCCTTTCTTCTACTAAATCCCCAAAATCTTTTTCTTCTTTTCTTAATGTACATGTTAGATTATTTCTACATGCCTGAACTAAGTCTATTGAACTCATTGTTATGAAAAATTCACCATAAACTGTGCATTCTTACTACTAGCTACTGGATTCATATTCTTTCTAATAGGCAACTCAGAAAATACTACATTTATATCTGAATAAAAATATGTAAGTCTCCCTGTAGCATAAAATAAACTTGACAAAATACTACATGATACACCATACGTTAAAGGTATATGGTGATACGTCATCCCTTCTGATACTGATGAGGGTAACTTCATACACGCGTAACAATTATTAATCTCCATGGTGCTAACATATTGAAATAACAGCTTAATAAACACATTAGACGTATTATAGTCCGATTCATTATGATAGTTTGCTTCATCTTCTACCCCTAGTTCTAATTCGGTTTCTCTTATTCTATCCACCTTAACGTTAGTATCTGTATTATTCTTGTCACTTATTTTCATTAACAAAGGTACTCCTACTGTTGGGAATAACCATACTAGTGCTGCCAATAAAATACTACAGAAACAAAATCTAAAACACTTTCTTTTTAATCCATGTTTTGGTTTCCGGTAACTTCAATTTCTGCCATTTTATTTCTGAGAAAATTTCTTTTTCTTATCTTTTCTTTGTCAGTTTGATTTTTCTTTTCGTTTTAAGGAGGCCTCAATTTGCTTTCATCAATCTGGACAATATGAATTTCTTCTGTATCATCAGTTAGATCTAAGGATTCAAACTCTTCGAGTATGACGTAAGTCCACTCAGGAGCCTTGTATCTCCTGTTTAAGTTTCTCAATCTTGGACTTCTTCGAGTTATTTTTGCCAAGGTTTGTTTAGATTGCGTTTGACTTGTGACTTCATTTACTTGTTCTGGTTTCTTTTCAGATTTTCTCAAGTGATAGTTTAGTTTCTTTACTCCAGTTTGCCAATTGTCTCCCTTTCTGATTCTTTTGATTTGCACTGCTTTTTCACCTTCTTTATCTCCTTGTAAAGTTCTTTTTATTTCATTTATTCTAGGTTCAATCTGTTCTGATTCTTTATTTTCTGTGCTTGTACCTGCCTTTGCTTCCAGCTGCTCAGGTTCTACCGTATTTTGTTCTTCTTCTTCCTGAGCTTGTTCTTCTAATTCTATCTGCCCCTGTTCAGGTCTTACTTCGAACCTTTCTTCTTCTGCCTGAACCTGTTCTTCTATTTTTTCCTTCCTCAGGTTCGTGAAAGTCTTTTTTTATTTTCCACCTGAGTGTGTTCTTCTTCCCCTGTCTCTTCCTGACTACTTTCCTGTCTTTTCAGTTCTGTTCTTCTTCTGGTTTCAATGACATCATCAATTATTTCAATCACTGGTATCCAGTCTTCCTGACTTGTACTTGGCTGTTCATCATCATATGGTTGTCTTTCAGAATCTATCACTCTAGACTCTTCAATTTCACAGTTTACAACTCCTGACGCTTCTACCTGTTCAGTCAGTGGTTGCTCTTGTTGTTCTGATGGGTTCGGAACTCTTCTGGTATGGCTGGCATGGATCCAATTGGGCAAACCTGCACACTTCACTGCTGTGGTAGTGACTAGTATGACTTGCTGCGGTCTGTCCCACCTTGGTGCTAGGCACGACTTTCTTGTGTGTTTCTTCACTAGCACCCAATCTCCAGGATTCAAATCATGTGCTTGGTCTGGCTGTCTTTCAACTGCGTTTTCTCCAACCTGATGAGAGATAGAACGCATCATTTCAGCCAGTCCTTTGCAATAGTCCAATACCAGATCAGTTATACTCATTAGTTTATTCCCAGGAATAAATGCCTGTCTCATGGCTCTTCCCATGAGACCCTCATGTGGGCTCATTCCTGTTTTTCTGTCTGGAATACTTATGAGACCCATCAGTACAAGAGTTAATGCATCTGGCCATTTCAGTTTTGTGGATGCACACACCTTTCCCAATCTTGACTTGATTGTGCCATTTATTTGCTCAACAATTCCAGAAGCCTCCGGACGATAAGCACAGTGCAGTTTTTGTTCAATGTTAAATGCAGCACAGATTAATCAAATTATTTCATTATTAAAATGAAGGCCTCTATCTGATTCCAAAGTGACTGGAAAATCAAATCGCGGAACCAACTCCCTCAACAACAATTTGGCAACTGTAAGACTGTCATTTCTTCGAGTGGGATAGGCTTCCACCCATCTTGAGAAAAGGCATACTATGACAAGTATATATTTCAGTCCATTGCATGGGGGTAATTCAATAAAATCTAACTGTAGTCTGGTGAAGGGCCCTTCTGCCTTTCCGATCTTTCCCCAGCTTACCACTGTCTTTCTACCTGGGTTCTGCTGTTGACAGGTTAAGCATCTTTGGCAAAGGCTCTCTGCGATTACCCTGAACTTCGGATTGTACCAACTCTGTCTAAATAGCCTGATCATTGAATCTCTCCCTATGTGTGTTGCTCCATGATACACTCTTGCCATTTTTTAAAGTAAACAATCTGGCATGACTGGTCTTCTATCGAGATACACCCATACCTCATCATGTGGTCTTTTTGTACAAGCTGCCTTTATCCAAATTTCTTTTTCTTTTTCCTCAACTTCTTCCTGCAATTGTCTAATTTCATCCCATGTTTCTGGTCCTGAGAAAAGCATAAGTTGGCATCTGGTTTCACTCGTTTCAATTTTTCGGTTTATGGCCACTGTATTTTTAGCACAGTATTTAGCCACTTGGTCAGCATAATTATTGCCAGCAGTCACATAGTCATTTCCTGACCGATGTGCAGCACATTTTACAACTGCTATCTCTTTTGGCAATTGTAATGCTTCCAACAGATCCTTCACATTTTTGCTATTTCTGATAGGGGATCCTGAAGAAGTCAGAAATCCCCTCTGCATCCAGAGCTGGCCAAAGTCATGCACAACCCCGAACCCATATTGGCTGTCCGTGAATATGGTTACTCTCCAATTTTTCCCCTTTTTACATGCCATTGTTAAGGCGACCAATTCAACTACTAGTGCAGACTTGACCCCAGGTAAACAGGATGCTTCAATTACCCCAGATATTTTACAAACAGCATATGCAGCACTTGGTCCTCCTGCTTGTGTCCTAAGGCAGGAACCGTCTACAAATAACTCATGGTCAGCCTCTTTCAAAGGTGATTCTTTTATGTCCGGGCGGGGCTTCGTGCATAACTCAGTCACGTCCAAACAATCATGATCACTTTCATCTTTCACTTCTTCATCGCAGGGGTCTGGCAATAGGGTGGCTGGGTTCATGATCGTACACCTTATCCCAGTCACGTTCTCAGCTCCCAAAATCACTCTTTCATAGTTTGTCAAACGACTAGGGGTGAGGTGCTGTGTTCTTGTTCTTGTCAAAAGAATCTCAACTGAGTGTGGAACAAAAACTTTTACCGGATGACCCATCACTATCGATTCACTTTGCTCCAGACTCATACAAGTAGCAGCTACTGCTTTTAAGCAGCCAGGCAATGCTGAAGCCACTGGGTCCAATGTGGCTGAAAAATATGCCACTGGACGTCGACTCAATCCATGTCTCTGTGTTAAGACTGAAAGTGCACAATTTTCTCTCACACAACAGAACAAAGCAAAATCTTTTGAATAATCAGGCATGCCCAAAGCAGGAGCCTCACACAAACAATTTCTTAGTTTCACAAATGCATCTATGCAGTCATCATTCCAATCAATCAGATCTTTTGCTCTTTTCCGGATCATCTGTATTAATGGTTTTGCTAACATCGAAAAACCTTTAATCCATTGCCTACAGTATCCAACCACTCCTAGAAATATTCTCATTTCTCTTGGAGTCTGTGGCAATTGGATTTCTTTGATTATTTTTATTCTTTCCGGTGTTACTTTTCTATCTCCTCTTTCTATTTTATGCCCTAAATATCTAACTGCCCGTTGACAAAATTGTAACTTTTCTGGAGACACCTTGTGTCCTCCTTCAGCCAAATGATTCAGCAATGCAATTGTGTCTGTGACACAATCTTCGCGTGTTTTTGATGCCACCAGTAGGTCATCAATGTACTGGACCAAAACAGATTTTCCAGGCATAATCAATGATTCCAACCACTTTTTCAAAATCTGATTAAAAATTGAAGGACTCTCTGTGTACCCTTGAGGAACTCGACACCATGCGTAAATATGATCCTCAAACTTAAATGTAAAAAGATACTGGCTGTCTGGGTGCAAAGGAATAGAAAAGAACGCTTGGCACAAATCAATTACTGTAAACCAACCTGCATTCCAGGGTATCTGATAAAGGATCACTGCTGGATTTGGCACTATTGGGCAACATGGCACCACAATTTTATTTATTTTCTGTAAATCTTGCACTATTCTGTACTTTCCGCTAGGCTTTTTCAGTCCCATTATTGGCGAATTGCAGGGACTACCCATCACTTCTTTTAAAATACCTTGTTTAACCATTCGTTCAATTTCTGGAATAATTCCTGCTTTTACTTCTGGACTCATTTTGTACTGTTGGGTGTTTGGATACACTGCACATTCTTTCACTGTCACTTTAACTGGGTCTATATTTGTCATCAGCCCGATGTCTTTTCCTGTAAAATCCCACACTTCTGGATTAACTGTGGTTCTTAACTCTTCTGGCAATTCATTCTCAGTTATTAATAAAAACATTTCATCTACTTCTGTTCCTTGTTTGGCCAACATCATCTTGTAAACAACGTCTTCATCAGGGGTTTGGAAAGTGACACCATCCGGTGTACAATAGATCGTGCAATTCATCTTGCACAAAAGATCTCTTCCCAACAGATTTACGGGACTGGAATCGCAAACTACAAATCAATGCATTTCTTTGAAGTTCCCAATGTGCACCTCCTTTGGCTTTGTGATTGGGGTACTAATATGTTGGTTAGACACGCCTACAACTTGGATTGATTCTCCCGGGAGGGGTAGGTTTGGGATGTCTGCTGTTCTCACAGTAGACCTGGTAGCACCAGTATCCAATAGGAAAGTAATGTCTTTACCCTCTACTCTCCCATCAACAAATGGACCTGACTGATCTACCGGCAAGGATGCGCCAAGCACGCACTCCTCTTCCTCCCCCCTCAGGCACAGTCATTGTGCGGCATCTGAATGTTCTTCATCATTCTGTAAAAAATATTGTGCAATTGTTCTATTATTCTTACCACTTTCTCCTTGAAATCCGGTGTTTGCACTGAAACTTTGATGGTTCACAAAATTTGGCATAGGAGCTGGTGCCACCTGATATTGTGGAGTAACTACCTGCTGCTGCTGATTCATAAGTACTTCATTCTGCATCTGTGGGATTACATTTTGATTTGGCCCATTATTATTCTTACACTCGTTCTTCCAATGTCCAAGCTTTCCGCACGCATGACAAGGAAACTTCTTTTTCGCTTCTTCTCTGTCCATTCGTCCCTTATATTTACTACCACTCGCTCCTTGATTATTCTGACTCTGTTCTTTCACTTGATTATTATTTTGGTCATTTGTTTTCTCTTCTTGCTGTTCTGCCAATTTAACTTGTGCCCACATCATTTTCTCCTTTAGCTTCCTACGCCTGGCCTCAATGTCCTCTCCGCAATATTTTGCGTACTTTAGAATCTCATCCACTGTCTTGCTTTGCAACACATGTGCTGCTGTATCATCTGACTGATTTCTGGTTTCAAAACCTATACAAACCGATACACAAAATGTCCCATATCTTTGTCACCAATATTCTCAAAACCACTATACTGCTTAAACACCTGCAATAACCGTTCATAGTACGCATGTACTGATTCATTTGGTTCTTGTGTTGTTCTATCTATTTTTACCCAATCGGTTTCTTTAGGAGGAATTTTCCCTTTCAAATACGTAATCACTTGGTGATACTTTTTCATCACCTCCTCCGAAGGTGCTCCTGTTTTTGCATCTCTAGGATACTCCTCATTAGGCCAATCAATTGTGATCTTTCATTCTGTCCATAAATCAGCGGGTACCACTATATCAAATAGACCATCTAAGTCTTTCAATAAAACCTTTACAAACCTCTCTACCTGCTTGTACCACTCAACTGGTTTTTCTCTCAGTTTTGGAAAATCATTTGTAAATGATAAAATATCTTGTCTACTCCAAGGACATGAACATATCCACCTCCTGGAACTTCTCTCATCTGGCACAATTTTTCTGTCTTGCTTGATTCTCTTACTGGTAATGCAGCTGCTGCTTCTCTCGCTTGTACTTCCTCTTTCTTATCCATCTAATTCTCCATTTATCAATGTCTCCCCATTTTCGCAAAATGTTCATTAATTCTTTTATCTGTGGGGGGCAGAGCTTGCTCGCGACCAAGATGGCCGCTTGAGCCGAGAGCTCCGATAATCCGTCAGCCGATCCCACAGGAATCCTGCAACTACGTAACACGAGGGTCGAGTGAAGACGGCCCCTCGACTCCTGATATCTGGCTGCCCGGTCTGGGCGAAAAACTGAGAAGCTCCGATCTTCTGGAGCGCGCACACACGACCTGCCGGCGCGGCCCCGGGCGGGCCTGCTACTCTGTGGGATCGCTGCTGCTTCACTGCTCCGCCTGCATTGAGTGGTTAAGTGCGGTGGAGGGTGCAACGTGCAGATCACTGGCCCCTGACAGGACTGCGGGACTGGGAGCTCACTGCCGGGGGAAGGACGACTGCGGCGCTACCCCTGCCTGAGGTACCCGGAGGCGAGCTGGAAGACGGCGAGAGATCGGGTGCGGGGACGGAAAGAGCCGGGCGGCCTGCGGCTGCTCCCAGCTATCATCGGGAGGTGAAGAACCCCGATGCCCGGCTGGGTTGCGGGGGTCCAGACAGTGGTGAGACACTCGCCGGAGCGTCGTCCGGGTGCGGGAGGTGCCCCTTTCAGCCCCCATACTGCGGCCTCAGTCAATTAGTGCCTGGCCTCCCTGCAGCCCTGGCTTGGGCCTTGCTGGTGGGACGGCACTTGCGGCGCCTGCACAGCCGACCCAGAGACCGTTTGAACGGCAGCCGCCGCTCACTGGAGGAGAGCCTGTGCCTGCAGGGTGAGCGCTCCCTGAGGTGGGTTGCCCGGGACACGACCGGATCCCCGGTCTGGGCCGTGACGTGCCGGGAGGCTCGATCGAATGCTGGAAGAGGCGGGTGAGCCTCTGGATCTGTGGAGGCCCCAGGCGGATCGACGCTGCACAGCAGAGTGAGTTGGGGTAGGGGGATGACCCCGGAGTGAGGTGTCCTGTAAAGACATTGAGTCCTGGTGCGTGGTGCCCCCCCCCCTCCCTCACAGCGATCTCCAGTGTGGACACTTGGCCTTCCTTCGGTCCTGTCTGGATCCCGGTACCGGTACACGTGGGGCTGGAGGGTCGCCGCTGGTGGCGCCTGTGCCTCCTACGTCAGCTGCACACTTGAGTCCCCTGTTGAGCGGTCCGGACAGTAGCTGCCCTTCTGATAGGTGCGCGGGGCTGGCCAGTTTTGCTGGACACACTGATGCTGGTGGCGGACCCGGGGAGCGACAGGAGGGACATCAGGGAGCTGCCCTTGTATTCTGGGGTGGAGGTACCTTCCAGAAACGGGCCCGGAGGAGTGCCTGGTCAGTCATCACAGCTAAGACAGGATGGGCCGTGTGGACAGAACGCAACAGAAACTGTTGTTTGGCCAGAAGAGGTCAAAATCTAGCAAGGATTCGCGCGATGGTGCGACTGGAGAACAGGACCACACGGCTGAGGATCCAGGGCAAGATATCAGAGGCCTACTGCGGTCCACGGAAAAGAATTTACAAGGGGGCATAACGGCGCTTGGCACTAAGATGGATGCACTGTCCTATAGGATGGATCGTATGGCCGAAAGACTAGACAAGCACGCCGAGCGCCTAGACATGTCGGAGCGCAGGCTCACGGAGGCTGAGGAGGCCCAGACGATCCTAGACACGGAGCATAAACAACTGGGCGGGATCCTGAAGGTTCTCCAGGACAAGACGGAGGACCTGGAAGCGCGCTCTCGGCGCTGTAACCTCCGCATCACAGGACTCCCTGAGACCACCCAGACGGGGAATATGGAACAGTTCACGGAACGACTCCTGAAGACTTTGCTCGGCGAGGACACGTTCTCCCCTATGTTTGTGGTGGAGAGGGCGCATCGATCACTGGCCCACGACCGCCACCGGGTGCTACCCCTAGAGCGATCATAGCGAAGCTGTTGAACTACCGCGATCGGGATGTGGCACTGAGGACAGCTAGAGAGAAACAACAGTTGCAATTTGAAGGGTCCACTATCTCTCTGTTTCCGGACTTTACGGTTCGGGTTCAGGAGGCACGGCGCCAGTTTGCCCCCATGAAGAAACAACTCCGTGACCTGGGGGTGGACTACGCCCTGCTATACCCGGCAAAGCTCCGGGTCAACCGTCAGGGCCGCTCCCACATTTTTACCGATCCAAAGGCGCTCCAGAAGGCAATGAAAGACTGGGCGAAGGAGCAGCGACACAGCCCGGAGAAACAACTTCTTGATGAGGCGGCGTGCGGCCTGCTGGACGACCAGGATTAGAAATTTGCTGGTGGCAATGTGTGAAAAGTTTACGTTGCGTGGGGGACTTACTAAAGTTGCTCTTGCAGACAAGTGTGAACGGGTCATGTCTGAATGAGCAGAGGGGGTCTGTTATGAGGAACTGCACTGGGGGATGGTAATACTTCAGTTGATAATTGGGCTCACCGTTCTTCTCTGCTGTTTGGGATGAGGTGGGGGGTTCTAGTTGGGGGCCGTGATACCCTAAGGGATCTGAGGTGTTTCGTTCGCAGGCCTAGCTTAGATACCATCATCGCCTACGGCTTGAGAGCATGGGATTTATACACCATACCTTAGCTCGCCCTTTGGTTACTTCACCTTCTTGATTTTGATCAACCTCCCGGAGTGGCATTTGGGATTAAAGTTGGGTTTCAGTACTACAAGATGTACGTAGTTGCATAAACTAGTCTTGACGGTTTTTGGAGCGCGGCCCTATGAAAGCCGAACGCTTTTCCCAACCGTTTCTTTGTGGGGAGAGCAACATCTGCCCTCGTGTGAATCACACTGGGGAGTACAATTTCCGATGGGGGGGGGGAATGTATTATGGGGGGGAGGGTATAATCCGCAGCCAAGTTGGGGTGGGGCAGGCGTGGGTGGAGGGTGTTTTTTGGGGGGATTTGTCTTGATTCTTTTTGGGATTGTTGAGAGCGACCTATTTTGGCTAACGGCAGTGTTGCGGGGTGGGGGAGCTGTATGGCGCGGGTCCTGTTGGGGTGGGCCTGACGTGGGTGGGGGGGTGGGTAGGGGGTGGGAATGCATTGAGACTGACCACTGACATACTTTTTGCTGTGACAATTCGGGTAGTGCGACATCATGGCTGTGTAGGCCCGACGAGACTGACGCTATGGAACCTAGGCCGGATACCTCATCATGACGGATAGGACTAAGACGCGCTCTTACAATGCCCCGGACTCGGTAGCAGTGCTTACGTGGAACGTACGTGGCCTTAATGATTATAGGAAAGTCCGGAAAATTTTGAGCTACTTATATAGGCAGAATATAGATATTGCCCTCCTACAGGAGACACACCTTCCTTTAGATAGTCCCATTTTACGCACTAAAGGGCTCCTAGGTAATGTTCACGCGGCTGGTTTCACCACGCATGCTAGGGGGTTCTGACGTGGGTCAATCCGAAGACGGCGTTCCGTCTGTCGCCTTTGGAGATGGATAGGGAGGGTCTGTTTGTTCTTACCAAACGCTACGGTAGGGGAATGGAGTTGCTTTTCTTAAACGTTTATGGACCTAATTATGATCACCCAGACTTTTACAATAAGTTGACTGACCTGTCTCATCTCCCGGCTCATGGACAGATCCTATGGGGAGGGGATTTCAATTTTGTTAGGGACCCTGCTTTGGATAGGTCGGACGGCCCGGACAGACGTGTCTCCGCTTCGGCTAGAGTCGTGGAGGCATCATTGATCAGGTTGGATATGTGCGATGTTTGGCGCCACGGGCACACGGGCCAGGGCGGGTACACACATTACTCTGCGTATTACAATGTCCATACCAGAATTGACTACTGGTTTGCCTCCAGAAACCTATTGCCTCACATCCAGTCTTGCACGATTCTACCGCGCACATATTCTGATCATTCACCCCTGCTCTTGGTTCTCGCTTCTCCCCAGAAAAGTATTCCCCCCTTTATGTGGCCCTTCCCACCTTACTCTCTCCTGGACGCCGTTTTTAAGGAAGACATTGCTACGGCAATCGAGACGTTTTTTGAAGCCAATGTGGGGTCAGTTGATTCCTTTCAAACAATATGGGAGGCTTTTAAGGTATATATTAGGGGGGTGGCAATATCTAAACACGCGGGGGTTCTTAAATCGATTCGTAATAGGCTGACGGTTCTGGAGCGTAAGATAAAGACGCTAGAGGTTTCCCTGATCGATGGCCCGAATGCAGCGCTTAAACTTGAATTGACGCAGACCCTACAGGAATACCATACAGAGGCTGATGGGGAAATAAAGCATCTTGGGAAGTATGCCACTGCCCGCACTTATGGTGAGGGCGAACGGCCAGGAGCAGTCCTTGCGCAGCTCCTTAGGCAGCGTAGGGACGCCACGGCGATCCCAGACATTAGACCACAGCCTGGAGACTCTCCGTTGACGGAGGCCCAAGTGGCGGACCAATTTCGTCAATACTATGCGGACCCTACGCTTCGCGCGGCTGCAGCCCGGACGAGCAAATATTAGACTATCTGACGCATATAAAGCTGCCGTGGTTGTCTGATGTACATCGAGAGTTTCTGATGCGGCCGATCGAAAGGGATGAAATAATCCTAGCTCTCTCTGACATGAGGGCGGGGAGCGCGCCGGGGGGGGATGGCCTCACTGTCGCCTTTTACAGGGCGTTTATTGATCTTTTGCTGCCACACCTGCTCACGCTGTTTGAAGACGTGTGCCACATGTGTGATGCCCCCAACTATGCGGGAGGCGATCCTGGTGGCTATACTTAAACCGGGTAAGTCTCCAGACGAGTGTGCCTCGTATCGTCCTCTGTCCTTGATGAATGTGGACACTAACATTTTCGCTAAACTGCTTGCTAAACGTCTGGCTCCGCTCGTCACGACCGTGGTGGCCCCGGAGCAGGCATACAACCTGCGCACTGTCTTTGCTGCTCTTCAGCATACAAGACCGGAGGTGCCGGCCATGGCGGTATTTTTAGACATGGAAAAGGCATTCTACTCGGTCGAATGGCCCTTCATGAGGCAGGTCCTTCGCCGCATGGGGGTGAGGGAGGTGTTTATACAACTTCTTGCCGTACTGTATTCCTCTCCCACAGCGCGTATAAAAATAGGCTCCCTGGTCACTAACCCTATACGAATATACAGAGGTACGAGACAGGGCTGCCCCTTATCTCCAATTCTCTACGCCCTGATCGCTGAGCCCTTGGCATGCGCCCTACGGGAGTATCATGGCCATGGAGGCATTCGCTTTCCGAATTACCGCCTAATTGTCTCCACCTATGCGGACGACACACTGCTTTATGTCAGAGACCCTGAGGATAATCTCTCCCCGGTTTTACGTGAGGTGGTGCGCTTTGGCTCTCTGTCGGGCCTAAGGGTCAACTGGAGCAAATCCATCATGTGGTCAGGTTCCCCCTGACCCCAGCCACGGCGGCCTTCGAGCCTGAATACCCTCTGCAGTGGTCTACGGAGGCGGTGCGGTACTTGGGGATCAAACTGCACACTGACCCTGAGGTGGTTCTCAGGGAGAACTATGGGGTCGCTATTTCAAAGTTGGAAGAGGATATTAACCGATGGGTGCGCCTCCCCTTATCGTTGATGGGCAGAGTGTCCCTTATGAAAATGATTGTGCTGCCGCGCTTTCTCTTCCTCTTCATGAATATCCCCATGGTACTTCCCCATGTATTCTTCCAGCGCCTCTAGTCCTTAATGGTACACCTGGCCTGGGCGGGCAAGCAGGCTCGCGTTGCCTGGCACATACTGACAATGCCGTACTCGATGGGAGGACTGGGTGCTCCCGATTTGGATTATAGAGCTGCTCAAAGTTCTCAAGCATATTATTGGATACATGGCCCGTTTGACATTCCGCACGTACGAATAGAGACGATAGTTGCTGCCCCTAGGCCTCTTCCTGCCTTACTGTTCGCACCCCCTGATAGACGTACGGGTATATTGGATTCCCTTAACGCGGTCGCTCATGCCTGGCATTATTTATTAGCTATTCAGGCGGGCAACATCTTGTATTCCCCAGTGGCCCGCCTTGAATGGTGCCATTGGCTTGCACCATGTAGGGATAGGGGGGTCACAGCTGCTTTGCAGACGCTAAATGCCCACACCATAGGGGACCTTTTTGTAGATGGTGAGGCGCGCACATGGGATGCTATGAATAGAGAGGAAGTTCAGCCAACGCCCCTTGCCCGTTTCCAATTCCATAGACTTAGACATGCTCTTAAGGATTTATTGGGCGAGGATATGGCGGAGCTCCCTGAGGTCGTGGCTCTAACTGCTGTCATTAGAGCGCAAACACCTGCTAAGATGGTATCTAGGATTTACCGCACCTCACAGTCTGCTAGGGGTAATAAATACACCAAATCACGGCTAGCCTGGCAGCGTGACCTACAGGTAGACCTTACGGATGATAAATGGCTCTACTGCTGCATGAGCACTAAGCGCGTCTCCCTAAATGGCCGGCACAGACTTGTACATTTTAAATTTCTAAACAGGGTTTACTATACGCCGGAACGTCTCCATCGTTATGGGCTACGGGAGGACTCTCAGTGTGAAAGATGTGTGGAACAAATTGCTGACTTCTTCCACTTAGCCTGGACATGCCCGGGGGGTGCCCGCTTCTGGGGTCTGGTATTTTCTGAAATAAATAGAATCACAGAACTGATTGGCCCCTGACCCGCTTTTGGCATTGCTGGGATACTCCAAGCCCCTCCCTAAAGCGCTGCGACGACTAGTAGACATGGCACTGCTTTTAGCAAAAAGATGTGTGGCGATCTGTTGGCTTCGTGGCCCGACGCCTACAATAGCTCAGTGGACTAAAGATATGATGTACTGCTGCACCCAGACCGAAAACTACAGTGAATTGTTACCGCCCCGCAATAGACCAAAGAACTTTTGGGCCCTGTACATGATGGGAAGGGCGAACTTGGTGGACACTGACTTGGACACCGCCTCTGCTTCACGACGCCCTGACCCCCCCTGACCAGTAGCTCCCCTTGTAGCATTACGACTGAGCGATCCCAACTACGTCGGCCGTCTGGCCTTGCCCTTTGACGAAATGGTTAAGACAGTAGAGGGGTATATGGCATTGAGCGGATTGGGTTTTCCAAATGCATGATGCACTGTATCCCTATTACCAGCATGGTACTGCACTGTTTACTTCTGAATGTCGCACGAAGCTACCATCTTGTGAAGTAGGTCATTGTCTCTTGTTTGTTGTGTATAATCTTAATAAACAAAGTTAAAAAAAAAAAAAAAAATCTTTTATCTGTAGTCTCTTTCCAGAAGCATTTACACTTTCTAAATCTTTATCAGTAAAGTCCACTCGATATGGTTTCTGAAACAACTTCGATTTTCCTATATCTATTCCAATCTCTGAAGCAACTTCAGTCAGTCTCTCATGAAATACTCTTGCTCTCCTGGTTATACTCTTACACAAAAATAATAACTCATCATTGTAAGCGTTCAATATTTTTGTGCCCACACATCCTGTCATCATCTCTTCCAATTCCACTTTCAATCTGCTGATATCTAAAATCTTTGGTATTGGGTTCTGATTATCTCTTTCCTGAGCCCACCTTTCTATTTCTTCAGAGGTGACTACTGTTGCGCCTCCAGTTCCAGCCGGAACCAAAGGTCTTCTTTCCCTCAAATTCATAGGCGTAACTCTCTTTGGAGTCTCCGTCAGAGGTTCCACAATAGGGAGGTCCATTAATGAAATAATTGACTCACTTTCGCTAACCTGATCATCTGTAATTATTATTTCTTTTCTAGGACTATTTAATGGAAATGTCACAAGTTGTGATTTCTGGCAAATCTTATTATCTCCATACAATGGGATTACCGGACCAATGGTCACTGGTACTGTCAAGGCTTCAGTATTCAAATTTAACTGTTCTATCTTTTGTACTAGTTCTTCTCTAGTTTTATTCAAGGCTTCTCTTTCATTATCCTGCAACACTCTGTTATATGACATTTCAAGTAAAATCTGTGGGGTTAATGGCATTCCCATTACCGGTGCACTTGGGGTAACCTTACTAGTTGCTTCCTGATACAGTGGTGGATTTTTCATTAAAATATCCTCCAACAACTCGTCGTCTGATTCACCATAACCTGCCGAATTCATGTGTTTCGTTTTCTCCTTACACTTTCCTCCAGACTGTTCCTCAGCCATTAACACTGGATATAACCCTTCTGATACCATAGCTCTCCTCCATTGTTTCATCTGCCCTTCGCGTGACTCATGCAAATGTCTTGGAAAAAATCCTCTATACCTTCCACCTCTGCATTTCTCTCGTTCATATGACTCAGTCTCCCATTCTTCCAAAGCTTCATATTGAGTTAACCTAGGTCTAGGTTCCAAATCATTCATTTTCAATCTCAAATTCTGAAGAATCCTCCCATTAAATGTACCATCCTTAGGAAACGCTAACACACCATCATCCTTCGTATATTCTACCCAATTTTCCAACCACACGCAAGTATGATATCCTCTTTCCATCATCATAAAAGATGCTGGTGTCTTCGGTGGAATTCCTCTCTAGTCGACACAGGCTTATCCTTTACAAAGAAATTCTTAATTTTCTTTAAAAATTACATCTTTCTTTTCTCTCCATACATTCTTGAACGGTGTAGGAAATTGTATTCCGCAAACCCTTGAAATCTTCTACCTGTACGTCTTGCACTGACAGTCAAATCAAAATCCCGCATACAATCCTTCTCTCCAACAATCCTAGCGCGGCTTCTAACTAAGTGTCCAATCAAATCAGGCTCACGCTCGTGATCTGACCAATGCCAGCGCGGCCTTTTCCTGACGTCAGTTCTGCTCCTTCCTACTGACCCCTCCTTTACAAGGCTGCTCTTGTCACACGCCCGCTGTTTCTACCAATCCCAGCGCGGCTCATTGTGACGTCAGTACCACTCCGGCAACTGACCCTCCCTTCACAAGGTAATACGAAAACTTTATTTCTCAATATTTTCTTTTAAAAATTCTTTGTTATTAACGACATAAAAACATTTGCTACTCTGTCTGTTCCGCTAAATCAAAGGATAGTTTATTTCTTTTCACCTTCCGCTTACTCTTCACCTAAGCTCCAGAGAACCTGCTACTCCTCCGGTGTCACCCGTTAGGGAAATTTGAGACCGATGTTTCACCAGCGAACTCCTTTTGCTGTCAATCTAGCTTAGAAGAACCTGCTACTCCTTCAGGGTTACCCTTACTAGGTGATATAACGCCTAAAGTTTAACTAGCGAACTCTTTGCTATCAACCACTCTTACTTTTACACAGAAAATAGTCCCTACTTTAACACTGCCAGCCCTACCTAGCTTCTCAGTGTTATTCCAACAGACGAGTAACCTCACTGCAGTGTGGTTTCTATCGCCACCTGCTATTCATTTCCCGGGAATTTTCCAGACGATATAAAACAGAGACACTAACATGCACATGCATCAAGGTAGGATTTTGCGAGTCCTTAATTGCGAATATTAAGGAATCGCAATTAAGGACTCGCAAAAGCCTATGCATGTAGGAATCGCTATAAAAATAGCGATTCCTACACATTCCTTATTTGCGACTCGCAAATTGCGAGTCGCAAATAAGGAATGGCTTCCCATTCATTCCTATGGGCCTACAGGCCATGGTCCATAAAACGATTTAAAATACCCACGACCACTGGAGGTCAAAAATTATTATGAAATTTAAACTACGAGTTCCGGCATGCACTGTAATCAATTCTATTAAGAGGGGCACACCGGAAGCCCCAAGTAATGCACGCAGGGAACTGTGGGTTTCTAAGAGAGCTGTTGAGTTTTTAAATTGCCTCTGAAGAAAGAGCGTGGACGCTCTGAAACGCGTAAGGCAAAATGGACAGAAAAGTCGGAGCTGTAATCCTGTTCCTTGTTATTAAATTGTTGTGAAACTTACCAGCTGGAGGAGTGCGTCTCTGAATGCAGGGCATTCTTTTGGAAGATATATATATATATATATATATATATATATATATATATATATATATATATATATTCTACTGGCGGTCGGGTTAGGACCTATTTTCCATAGGAAATCCGCAACATTCTATTCCCAATACCTTTGGCGCCGGTTGACGAATCTTCGCCAAATTCTCAAAACTTATGGTCCGGTCCGCTCCTATCCTGAAAGTTTCGGGGTGATTCGTCAAGTGGGGGCCGAGAAAAAAGGGGGGTCCCAAAACGTGTTTTCCCCATGCAATTTTCCATAGGAACCTTTAGTCGCAGCTACAGCCCGAACTGCTGAACGGAATTACACCAAATTTGGCAAAAAGGTAGCCCTTGGTTCAGAGTCATGCCTTTTGGTTAAATGGTGTAAATCCGTTCAGTAGTTCCTGAGAAAATCAAAAGTAAAACCACATATATATCTATGGCCGCGGAGGGTCCGCGCACCCTGAGCGCACCTTCCCGATCACGAGCTGTATGCTAATTGGCTGTCAACACTCCAAACCAGGAAGTGTTGGCAGCCATCTTGTTCCTCGGTAGAACCGAGGCACAAGAAACGCAAAAAGGGGGCAGGGTAGAAACACCGGCGGGATGCGCTTAGGGTGCGCGGATCCCGCTGTGAAAAAAAAAAAAACAAAGCGCGGGCTCCCGCGCTTCGAGGGTATTTTGCCCCCGGGTGGGCCAAGTCCCGGGGGCATGCGGGGGTGGGTTTAAATGTTAGTTGGGGGGCCTCTAAGGCCACCCAAGCCCCGGGGACCGCCACCCCCCGGGGCTTTCAAATTATGATGGCGGGGGGCACCCGGCCCCCCCGCAGCCCCGGGGACCGCCACCCGTCATCAGTGATGTCACTGACCATGTCATGAGTGATGTAATATGTGACCTCATCAGCAGTGCATTGCGGGGGCGCGAGTTATAGTTAGCTGAACTAACTATAACGGGGGAATTTCACAGGTTTTGTACGAGTGCAATGCCCAACTAACTATAACTGTCCCTAAAACCTATGGTTTTTTCAGTGAATATATATATATATATATATATATATATCTCTTTCTGAAATCGCGAATGTAAACATCCACTGCGGCGCAACACGAGGGCACAGACTCCAGAAGCTGGTATGAAAATCATCAAAGGTTTATTCAAACATCAAGGTCCAAATGACGCGTTTCGGCTGCCAGACATGCAGCCTTGATCACATCATATATATATATATATATATATATATATATGCTAAACATACAGATCTAGGCAGCAGCACCATGTCCGCCGACGCGATTCAGAGCCGTGAGGCGGCGGCTGATGATGTTTTCAATGATTCACCGAGCGGGGTGAAAATAACGCAAGCGCTTGACAACGTAGCGCAACCAGCAACCAACAACATCAGAGAATTATTTAAAAGACTGGAAAAGTGCATGAAGTCTGAACAGGCTAAGTGGTGGGAGAGCAAATCCCTGACCAGGTATCTGGAAGTAGGGAGGATACTGAGGGGGTTGAGAATCATGCTTGCCCCTAGTTATGAGAATCCTGACCCCGTATGTTGACCGAATGGGCGGACTGCAATCTTGACTCATCACGCAGACTCGTCACAATCCTGATAAAATATGCTGACAGCGATAGGGCAGCATTACAGCTAAAGATTGATGAACTCAATGAGGAGATTGGGAAATTGGACAATACAGCTGTAAGCCAGAAACATCGGGAGGAAATGATTAATCGCTTGCAGAGAGATGAGGATGTGATAAAGAGACGCAAGGCCTATAAATTCCAGAGAGACAAGGTGGACTACGAGCAAGGTTGTGTGTTCACCTTTGCGAAGAAATATGATGCTGTGAAATTAGCAAAATCTCCAGGGGCCCCTGTTGCATCATATCCTAGTGTAACTAGTGACTTGCAAGCATCCACGTCTACCTCCGATTTGAGCTCAGCGATTGACAGCAGCTCTGATAACGATCAGGCCTCAACTCGAGGATTGGGGTTTACAAAACCTTAACTGGGCCAAGAGCTGGATTATCTTCGGATGGACCGAATACAAACTTTACGTCCACGTGGGCAAAATTCAACTGCCCCCAAAGAAAAAAACGAGAAAACCAAAAAAGACGGGCAAGTCGGCAGCACAGAAAACAGAAACCAGCCAGGCAACAAAAAACCGGCAAACAGGAGATGGAACAGACGATAACTGATAAGATGGATTCACATACAGTTATCAATTTAACAAAAACTCAATTGAGTGACGAAGAAAGAAAAATCTTGGCACTGGGACTTTCCTTCAGCCCTGTGAGAGACTTAGACTATGCACAAACAAGAATAGATCTGTACAAATTTGTGCGCAAAATCAAATTACGTAAATATCACTTAACCCAAGGAGCACAGAATAGAGAAAAAACCATGCCTGAAGAAACAAGTGCTAGCCCAACGCTGGCAGCTGGGGATGTGGCTCTGTTGAGGGACTTGCAGCAATTATTTGACGAACAGAATATAACTCCAACTATGAATGAAGCTGGTCTTGATCAATCACAAATTGGGGCAACTATACAAACCAATTTTAGACCAAAATCGTCGTTTTGTCCAATAATGCTCCGTGACAATGTGGATATTTTTCATGAAAAGGTAATCTATGAATTGAAAAAACTTTATTGTTCCACTATGAGGTCCCAAAAGAAGTATACAAAACAAGATCGTATCTATTCCCAACTGATTAGGAAACTACAGGGAGATGATAATATCATTATCAGACAGTCAGACAAGGGCGGCAACGTGGTCATGTGGCCACGTGATTTATATATGGATGAGGCGCTTTCTCAATTAAATGACAGGAACTGCTACAAAAGGAGTACCATACAAGCAGTCAAATGTGCATGGGGTGAATTAAACAACAAACTTTTGGCATGGAAATCTGCGGGTCTGCTAAGTGCACAAGAATTCAAATTTTTGAAAGTAGCCTACCCCGTCATACCATCCCCAAAATACACAAAAAGATGCATAAACCTCCGGGGAGGCCCATCATATCGGCCCAGGGGAGTCAACTGGAGAATGCATCCAAATATGTGGATTTCTTCCTGCAGGAACATGTCGGGAAGCTCCCATCATACATTCAGGACACTGGGGACTTCCTGCGCAAAATACAGAATGTAAACTGGGAAGATGATTGTGTACTCATAGCGCTTGATGTTACCTCGCTGTACACAAGTATACATAATTGTGATGGTATCAAAGCGGTTGAATTCTATTTGAATACTAGACCTATGCAATATTACGCACACAACAGGATGTTATTAGCCATGATTTCCATATGCCTAGAGAATAACTTTTTTCTCTTCCTCAATCAGATCTTTCAGCAGGCCAGGGGGGTTGCCATGGGGGCCTGCTTTTCTCCCAGTTATGCCTGTTTGCACATGGGCATGTGGGAGGAGCGGGTCCTCATGGCAACACACAGTGAGACCCTTGTCAGTCATGTACTCTGCTGGCATAGATACATTGATGACTTGTTCTTGATTTGGAGGGGCAGTGAATGTGATGCGCGTGCATTTGTATCAGAACTTAACAATAACAACTTGAGTCTGCAGTTCTCAGCTCAGATGAGCAAAGTCAGCATAGTCTTTCTTGATGTAGAGATATATGTTGAGAACAACAAGTTAGAAACCCGTCTCCACAGGAAGCCATCTGCAGGCAATACTGTGCTGCATGCCTCCAGTCATCATCCAGGCCATCTGATCAACAGCATCCCCTACAGGGAGATGTTGAGGATCAGAAGGATATGCAGCACAGACTATGATTGCAGGCAGGCACAGAGAGAAAGCAAGGAAAGGTTCTTGGCCAGGGGGTATCCAGAGGGAGTGGTTATCATAGACAATGCCAATAAATTACAGCGTTCAGCAGCATTAACACCCAAAGCCACCAAGGAGAATCATACTAATGAATCTATGTCACAGCCAACCAGGTTAGTGTTGACATTTAACCGCCAACACAAAACCCTCCGCAAAATCGTGAACAAAAACTGGCCACTGGTACTTAATGACCCAGTACTAGGTAGTTGTTTGACAGCTACTCCAAGTATTTCCTATAGGAAAGCCCGTTCCATGAGCAATGCTCTGGTAAAAAGCAGCCCCGAGGTTACTTTGACCAAAATTTGGCTTGGCAGCAGGACAGGCTTTTACAAGTGTTCCACTTGCAAAGCCTGCAAGTATGGCCTTAACACCAAGTCATACACTACTCCATTCAAACCAAAACCAGTTGCCATTACAAAATCCCTTAACTGCAAAACTGAATTTGCAGTATACGTGCTGGAGTGTCCGTGTGGCCTGCGCTATGTGGGAAGTACTAAGCTGCAGGTCCACAAACGGATACTCCAGCACATGAGGGCCATAAACAACAAAGATGGCACTTATCCAGTGGCAAGACATTTCCAGGAACATCATGGCAGCAACGTACAACATTTGAAGTACTTTGCTGTGGACACTGTCTTGCCTCTTAGAAGGGGTGGCAACTGAGAACACCTCCTTAGGAAACTAGAAACTAAATACATCTTGGAGCTCAACTGCAAAACACCGTACGTTTTGAATATCAGTGAGGATTTTTTCACCTGCCTATGAATAACCCTGTTCTCACATCCAGTATCTTTTAGCTGGCATCAGTACCGCTTCACTGACATTACAATAAAAACTTTTTTTATAATATCTTTTTAATACAATTTCACACCTTTGAATAACGGCCGTGATTCAAAGAGGGTTAGAGCACTTCTTTTATCTTCCAGCACTAGCACTTTTTTTAATTTTGGATGGTCATTCATGGTCATTGGCCCACTGGGGCAGGATTCTAGAATCTAGGATTTTCAACTAACAGAGCATGTGTGCAATCTAGTTTTTAAGCATAACTGGGGCAAGCAAGAACAGATGTACTATTATGCAACTACGTGGTTTTATGACAGATTTTTTTAGAAAGGTCTTGATTGCCTCTAATAAGAAATTTTATATATTGATATATGATCTTTTTTATGTCATTTTTACACCAGTGGTTTTAGTACTGTCTGTGTAACAATATCTTAACCAAATAATTTGTTTATTTATTCTTGTCATGCTTTTTAAATATTTTAAATATTTATGACTTCATGAATATTTATAATGTTGCTCACCTTGCACATATTTATTGTATTTCCCACAGTGGGGATTAATTCTGCAAATGCTCCGAGTCACTAGGTTCATCACTACCAAATGAATTGTACCTTCTATGTCTATGATGTATTTTCACGTGAGATTGTTTGCACTGTCACTTTAAAAATGAAAAAATGGTTCTGAAACGCGTCATGTGATCAAGGCCTCGGAGGAGGCTGAAACGCGTAATGGCGGAGGTGCGGGCATTCCTTGAATAAACCCGTTTTTTGCACTGAATCTGGGTCTGCCTTCTCGTCCTTGGAGAGGTTTCTGGTGGCGTGAAGTGTTGTGGATATATATATATTATCTACTGGCGGTCGCCAGTAGATAGTTATAGTTAGGACCTATTTTCCATAGGAAATCCGCAACATTCTATTTGAAATAACTCTTGCGTCGGTTGACGAATCTTCGCGAAATTTTCAAACTTTATGGCCCGGTCCGCTCCTACCCTGAAAGTTTCGGGGTGATTCGTCAAGCGGGGGCTGAGAAAAAAGGGGGGTCCCAAAACATGTTTTCCCCATTCATTTTCCCATATGAAACTTTAGCCACGGCTACAGCCCGAACTGCTGAACGGAATTACACAAAATTTGGCAAAGAGGTAGTTCTTGGTTCAGAAAGAACCCTTTTTATTAAATGGTGTAAATCCGTTCAGTAGTTGCGGAGAAATTAAAAAAATAAGAGTCAAAAATCAATTTCCCATAGGAAACTTTATGCAAGGCTACAGCCCGAACTGCTGAACGGAATTACACCAAATTTGGCAAAGAGGTAGTTCTTGGTTCAGAAAGAACCCTTTTTGTTAAATGGTGTAAATCCGTTCAGTAGTTGCTGAGAAAATCAAAAGTAAAAACACATATATATCTGGGCGGAGCCTAACCACACGTCATCGTGAGATCTGATTGGCTGTCAGCACTTCATCCTGGAATTGCTGGCAGCCATCTTGGGACCAATATAAATGATAGTACCCCATTGAAATGCATTGTAGTGAATCGAAGATTTTGAGGGTTACCAAAAGGAGAACTATAAAGGGTGATAACAGACTTTAGTTACATTAGAATTCATTTGTTGATGGTACCATACTAATTTCAGGAATTGTGGTGTGTTCTAAGGTGATTTTACCCTGTGAAAAACCTTCTGCTGGGATATCATGAATCATGTTTGAGAGAACTATTTTCACATGCTTGTCCCATACAGTTTTGGAAGGTGCTCCAGAAGCTAAAATGAGAGCATATTTTCTGTAAAGTCACATTATCTTTCTCAGTCATGTGAGAATGAAGTCTGACATTCTCAGTAAAACATGTACATCCAACAAGGGCAGAGACTGTCAGTTGATTCCTTTGTGTTCTACTGCAGCTTCCCAGAGTGTTCTAAAGAACAACTAGAGTGCTAACAGCCTTACTTATGACAAAAGTATGGCACACCTGAAGCCATCTTGATTGGAATAAACTGGTAACACTTAAAACATTTAATTTAAAAAGGAACAAAATGATGGGGTTCATCTTGTCATAGAAATTATCGTTAGTGCTCTGGAAAGAAAAATTAGGACATGTTTCAAGTGTGATCTAAAATATCTTCCTGTTATATTTCAACAGGAGCAGCCTGTCAGTTGATGCCTTTGTGTTCTACTGCAGCTTCCCAGAGTGTTCTAAAGAACAACTAGAGCGCTAACAGTCTTACTTATGACAAAAGTATGGCACACCTGAAGCCATCTTGATTGGAATAAACTGGTAACACTTAAAACATTTAATTTAAAAAGGAACAAAATGATGGGGTTCATTTTGTCATAGAAATTATGGTTAGTGCTGTAGAAAGAAAAATTAGGACATGTTTCAAGTGTGATCTCAAATATCTTCCTGTTATATTTCAACAGGAGCAGCCTGTCAGTTGATGCCTTTGTGTTCTACTGCAACTTCCCATAGTGTTCTAAAGAACAACTAGAGCGCTAACAGTCTTACTTATGACAAAAGTATGGCACACCTGAAGCCATCTTGATTGGAATAAACTGGTAACACTTAAAACATTTAATTTAAAAAGGAACAAAATGGGGTTCATTTTGCCATAGAAATTATGGTTAGTGCTGTAGAAAGAAAAATTAGGACATGTTTTAAGTGAGATCTCAAATATCTTCCTGTTATATTTCAACAGGAGCAGCCTGTCAGTTGATGCCTTTGTGTTCTACTGCAGCTTCCCAGAGTGTTCTAAAGAACAACTAGAGCGCTAACAGTCTTACTTATGACAAAAGTATGGCACACCTGAAGCCATCTTGATTGGAATAAACTGGTAACACTTAAAACATTTAATTTAAAAAGGAACAAAATGAGGGGTTCATTTTGCCATAAAAATTATGGTTAGTGCTGCAAAAAGAAAATTTAGTGCATGTTTTAAGTGAGATCTCAAATCCTCTTCTATTTCATTAGAAAATTCTGACATGCAGACTGAAACAATCACTTTCAATACCAGCAGTAGACTTCCAGTTAACTCCTTGGTGAGCAGTAGCTTTACTACAGTGATCTAATGAACAACTAGAGTGCTAACATTCTGAATTTATGGCAAATGTGTGACACATCTGAATGCCTTCTTGTTGGAATCAAAGTAAAAAACTGAAAGCATTTCCTACTGAGGAGACTGCAGTAAATGAGGAAATTAGGAAACTTCATAACAAGAGCCCAAATGTAGCACAAATATTACCCAGATGTAGCCCACATATAGCCCAATGACAAAAGTGTGCAAAACACTTTTTATTTTTAGTTTTTGCAGTTTTATGTAGTGCAGACTGGTCAGGTATTGGAGCGTTGCATCTTAAAACATGACCCCCTACACTACAAAAACACCACTGCACTACCCTAAACCCTAAAACACTACCCCCAGCACGACCCCCTACACTACACAAGCACCACTGCACTATCCTAAACCCTAAAACACTACCCCCAGCATGACCCCCTACACTACACAAACACCACTGCACTACCCTAAACCCTAAAACACTACCCCCAACACCACTGCACTATCCTAAATCCTAAAACACTACCCCCAGCACGAACCCCTACACTACCCAAACACCACTGCACTACCCTAAAACATGACCCCTACACTACACAAACACCACTGCACTACCCTAAACCCTAAAACACTACCCCCAGAACGACCCCTACACTACACAAGCACCACTGCACTACCCTAAACCCTAAAACACTACCCCCAGCATGACCCCCTATACTACACAAACACCACTGCACTACCTTAAACCCTAAAACACTACCCCCAGCACGACCCCCTACACTACCCAAACACCACTGCACTAACCTAAATCCTAAAACACTACCCCCAGCACGACCCCTACACTACCCAAACACCACTGCACTACCCTATAACATGACCCCTACACTACACAAACCCCACTGCACTACCCTAAACCCTAAAACACTACCCCCAGCACGACCCCTACACTACACAAGCACCACTGCACTACCCTAAACCCTAAAACACTACCCCCAGCACGACCCCTACACTGCCCGAACACCACTGCACTGCCCTAAACCCTGAAACACCAGCCCCTGCACGACCCCCTACACTGCCCGAACACCACTGCACTGCCCTAAACCCTGAAACACCAACCCTAGCACGACCCCCTACACTGCCCGAACACCACTGCACTGCCCTAAACCCTGAAACACCACCCCTTCACGACCCCCTACACTGCCCGAACACCACTGCACTGCCCTAAACCCTGAAACACCACCCCCAGCACGCCCCTACACTGCCCGAACACCACTGCACTGCCCTAAACCCTGAAACACTACCCCCAGCAACACCTCCTACACTGCCCGAACACCACTGCACTGCCCTAAACCCTGAAACATCACCCCCAGCAAGACCCCTACACTGCCCGAACACCACTGCCCTAAACCCTGAAACACCACCCCAGCACGACCCCTACACTGCCCGAACACCACTGCACTGCCCTAAACCCTGAAACACCACCCCCAGCACGACCCCCTACACTGCCCGAACACCACTGCACTGCCCTAAACCCTGAAACACCACCCCCTGCACGATCCCCTACACTGCCCGAACACTTCTGACTGCCCTAAACCCTGAAACACCACCCCCAGCACGACCCCCTGCACTGCACGAACACCACTGCACTGCCCTAAACCCCGAAACACTACCCCCAGCAAGACCCCCTACACTGCCCGAATACCACTGCACTGCCCTAAACCCTGAAACATCACCCCCAGCAAGACCCCTACACTGCCCGAACACCACTGCCCTAAACCCTGAAACACCACCCCCAGCATGACCCCCTACACTGCCCGAACACCACTGCACTGCCCTAAACCATGAAACACCAGCCCCAGCACGACCCCCTACACAGCCCGAACACCACTGCCCTGCCCTAAGCCCTGAAACACCACCCCCAGCACGACCCCCTACACTGCCCAAACACCACTGCACTGCCCTAAACCCTGAAACACCAGCCCCAGCACGACCCCGTACACTGCCCGAACACCACTGCACTGCCCTAAACCCTGAAACACCAGCCCCAGCACGACCGCCTACACTGCCCAAAAACCACTGCACTGCCCTAAACCCTGAAACACCAGCCCCAGCACGACCCCCTACACTGCCCGAACACCACTGCACTGCCCTAAACCCTGAAACACCAGCCCCAGCAAGACCCCCTACACTGCCCAAACACCACTGCACTGCCCTAAACCCTGAAACACCACCCCCAGCAAGACGCCCTACACTGCTCGAACACCACAGCACTAAAGCCTAAAACAGCACCCCCAGCAAGACCCCCTACACTACACAAACACCACTGCACTACCTTAAACCCTAAAACACAACCCCCAGCACGACCCCCTACACTACCCAAACACCACTGCACTAACCTAAATCCTAAAACACTACCCCCAGCACGACCCCCTACACTACCCAAACACCACTGCACTACCCTAAAACATGACCCCCTACACTACACAAACACCACTGCACTACCCTAAAACACTACCCCCAGCACGACCCCCTACACTACACAAGCACCACTGCACTACCCTAAACCCTAAAACACTACCCCCAGCACGACCCCTACACTGCCCGAACACCACTGCACTGCCCTAAACCCTGAAACACCAGCCCCTGCACGACCCCCTACACTGCCCGAACACCACTGCACTGCCCTAAACCCTGAAACACCAACCCTAGCACGACCCCTACACTGCCCGAACACCACTGCACTGCCCTAAACCCTGAAACACCACCCCCTTCACGACCCCCTACACTGCCCGAACACCACTGCACTGCCCTAAACCCTGAAACACCACCCCCAGCACGCCCCCTACACTGCCCGAACACCACTGCACTGCCCTAAACCCTGAAACACTACCCCCAGCAAGACCTCCTACACTGCCTGAACACCACTGCACTGCCCTAAACCCTGAAACATCACCCCCAGCAAGACCCCCTACACTGCCCGAACACCACTGCCCTAAACCCTGAAACACCACCCCCAGCACGACCCCCTACACTGCCCGAACACCACTGCACTGCCCTAAACCCTGAAACACCACCCCTGCACGATCCCCTACACTGCCCGAACACTTCTGCACTGCCCTAAACCCTGAAACACCACCCCCAGCACGACCCCCTACACTGCACGAACACCACTGCACTGCCCTAAACCCCGAAACACTACCCCCAGCAAGACCCCCTACACTGCCCGAATACCACTGCACTGCCCTAAACCCTGAAACATCACCCCCAGCAAGACCCCCTACAATGCCCGAACACAACTGTCCTAAACCCTGAAACACCACCCCCAGCAAGACCCCCTACACTGCCCGAACACCACTGCACTGCCCTAAACCCTGAAACACCACCCCCAGCAAGACCCCCTACACTGCCCGAACACCACTGCACTGCACCATGAAACACCAGCCCCAGCACGACCCCCTACACTGCCCGAACACCACTGCACTGCCCTAAACCCTGAAACACCAGCCCCAGCACGACCGCCTACACTGCCCGAAAACCACTGCACTGCCCTAAACCCTGAAACACCAGCCCCAGCACGACCCCCTACACTGCCCGAACACCACTGCAATACCCTAAACCCTGAAACACCAGCCCCAGCACGACCCCCTACACTGCCCGAACACCACTGCACTAAACCCTGAAACACCGGCCCCAGCAAGACCCCCTACACTGCCCGAACACCACTGCACTGCCCTAAACCCTGAAACACCACCCACAGCAAGACCCCCTACACTGCCCGAACACCACAGCACTAAAGCCTGAAACACCACCCCCAGCAAGACCACCTACACTGGCCGAACACCACTGCACTGCCCTAAACCCTGAAACACCACCCCCTGCACGACCCCCTACACTGCCCAAACACCACTGCACTGCCCTAAACCCTGAAACACCACCCCCTGCACGACCCCCTACACTGCCGAACACCACTGCACTGCCCTAAACCCTGAAACACCACCCCTCAGCACGACACCCTACACTGCCCGAACACCACTGCACTGCCCTAAACCCTGAAACACCACCCCCAGCACGACCCCCTACACTGCCCGAACATCACTGCACTGCCCTAAACCCTGAAACACCACCCCTGCACGACCTCCTACACTGCCGGAACACCACTGCACTGCCCTAAACCCTGAAACACCACCCCCAGCACGACCCCCTTCACTGCCCGAACACCACTGCACTGCCCTAAACCCTGAAACATCAACCCCAGCAAGACCCCCTACACTGCCTGAACACCACTGCCGTAAACCCTGAAACACCACCCCTACACTGCACGAACACCACTGCACTGCCCTAAACCCTGAAACACCACCTCCAGCAAAACCCCTACACTGCCTGAACACCATTGCTCTGCCCTAAATCCTGAAACACTAGCCCCAGCACGACCCCCTACACTGCCCGAACACCACTGCACTGCCCTAAACCCTGAAACACCAGCCCCAGCAAGACCCCCTACACTGCCCGAACACCACTGCACTGCCCTAGACTCTGAAACACCAGCCCCAGCAAGACCCCTACACTGCCCGAACACCACTGCACTGCCCTAAACCCTGAAACACCAGCCCCAGCATGACCCCCTACACTGCCCGAACACCACTGCACTGACCTAAACCCTGAAACACCAGCCCCAGCACGACCACCTACACTGCCCGAACACCACTGCACTGCCCTAAACCCTGAAACACCAGCCCCAGCATGACCCCCTACACTGCCCGAACACCACTGCACTGCCCTAAACCCTGAAACACCAGCCCCAGCACGACCCCCTACACTGGCCGAACACCACTGTACTGCCCTAAACCCTGAAACACCAGCCCCAGCACGACCCCCTACACTGCCCGAACACCACTGCACTGCCCTAAACCCTGAAACACCACCCCCAGCACGACCCCCTTTACTGCTCGAACACCACTGCACTGCCCCAAACCCTGAAACACCACCCCCTGCACCGCTCCCTACACTGCCCGAACACCACTGCACTGCCCTAAACCCTGAAACACCACCCCCAGCACGACCCCCTTTACTGCTCAAACACCACTGCACTGCCCCAAACCCTGAAACACCACCCCCAGCACGACCCCCTACACTGCCCGAACACCACTGCCCTAAACCCTGAAACACCACCCCCTGCACGACCCCCTACACTGCCCGAACACCACTGCACTGCCCTAAACCCTGAAACACCACCCCTACACTGCCCGAACACCACTGCACTGCCCTAAATCCTGAAACACCACCCCCAGCACGACCCCCTACACTGCCCGAACACCACTGCACTGCCCTAAACCCTACAACACCACCCCCAGCATTACCCCCTACACTGCCCAAACACCACTGCACTGCCCTAAACCCTAGAACACTACCCCCAGCACGACCCCCTACACTACCCGAACACCACTGCACTACCCTAAACCCTAAAATACTACCCCCAGCACAACCCCTACACTACCCGAACACGACTGCACTGCCCTAAACCCTCAAACACTCCCCCAGCACGACCCCCTACACTACCCGAACACCACTGCACTGCCCTAAACCCTAAAACACTCCCCCAGCATGACCCCCTACACTACCCGAACACCACTGCACTGCCCTAAACCCTAAAACACTCCCCCAGCACGACCCCCTACACTACCCAAACACCACTGCACTGCCCTAAACCCTAAAACACTACCCCCGCATGACCCCCTACACTACCCAAACACCAATGCACTACCCTAATCCCTAAAACACTACCCCCGCACGACTCCCTACACTACCCAAAGACCACTGCACTACCCTAAACCCTAAAACACGACCTCCTACACTACACAAACACCACTGCACTACCCTAAACCCTAAAAAACTACCCCAGCACGAACCACTACACTACCCAAACACCACTGCACTGCCCTAAACCCTAGAACACTACCCCCAGCACGACCCCCTACACTACCCGAACACCACTGCACTGCCCTAAACCCTAAAACACTCCCCCAGCACGACCCCCTACACTACCCAAACACCACTGCACTGCCCTAAACCCTAAAACACTACCCCCGCATGACCCCCTACACTACCCAAACACCAATGCACTACCCTAATCCCTAAAACACTACCCCCCGCATGACCCCCTACACTACCCTAAACCCTAAAACACTACCCCCCGCACGACTCCCTACACTACCCAAAGACCACTGCACTACCCTAAACCCTAAAACACGACCTCCTACACTACACAAACACCACTGCACTACCCTAAACCCTAAAAAACTACCCCAGCACGAACCACTACACTACCCAAACACCACTGCACTACCCTAAACCCTAAAAACTACCCCCAGCAGTACCCCTACACTACCCAAACACCACTGCACTACCCTAAACCCTAAAACACTACCCCCAGCAGTACCCCCTACACTACCCAAACACCACTGCACTACCCTAAATCACTACCCCCAGCACGACCCCCTACACTACCCAAACACCACTGCACTACCCTAAAACACTACCCCCAGCACGACCCCCTACACTACCCAAACACCACTGCACTACCCTAAACCCTAAAACACTCCCCCAGCACGACTCCCTACACTACCCAAACACCACTGCACTACCCTAAACCCTAAATCTACCCCCAGCATGACCCCCTACACAAACACCACTGCACTACCCTAAACCCTAAAACACTATCCCCAGCACGACCCTCTTCACTACCTAAACACAACTGCACAATTTGTTACAGGCGTTGCAACGCAGGCCTGTGGTGCTTACTGGAAGTACCTAGTGGGCTAGTTGGGCCCCAGGGACCCTCAGGATTCAAGGTGACCTAATCCCCCAACTTAAAATGCACCACGGTGCGCGTTTGCACAGTGGTGAAGGGAGGGGGCGGGCCTCAGGTGACATGTGCGCAAACACGCCCTGTGGTGCGTTTTAAGTTGGGGAATTAATTCCCTTTGAATCCTGAGGGACCCTGGGGCCAACTAGCCCACCAGGTACCTTCAGTAAGCACAACAGAGTTGCGTTGCAAAGAGGTGAAAAAGGTGCGTGGCCTCGGAACGCCTCTCTGCAACTCAGCTCTGTGGTCCTAACTGTAGGTACCTGGGGGCTAGTTGGGCCCCAGGGACCCTCAGAATTCAAGGGGACTTAATCCCGCAACTTAAAACGTGCCACGGGGTGCGTTTACACACATGTCACCTCAGGCCCCCTCCCTTCACCACTGTGCAAACGCGCCCTGTAGCGCGTTTTAAGAGGTAGTTTTAATCCCCCTGCCCTATTATGTACTAGGGACTTGCAGAGGAGGTCATGCTAATCACAGGGGTACCCCAACGCATAGTGTTCCCTAGTGTATGTAGGTGTTTTCACTGTATTCTAAGTGTCTTTTAGCATAGCACTGGCTCTGGTTAGTCAGAGTCAGTTACCACCAGTACCCGTCTGAAAAAGTTGTGGGCCCAGGATGATTTTGCAACAAGGCCTCTTTCTGCTCCTCTGTTGGTTCTTTCTGCACATCTTTTGCTTCTTTCTGTGCGTTTTTTCTTCTTTCTTCACATGTCCTACCTCTGTAGGCATAGTTAGAAACTAGCATTTAAAAAAACCTTGGAAATTCACTTAAAAATCATAGGTTTCAGGCACGTTATAGTTAGAAATTAGCATTTAAAAAACCTTTGAAATTGACTGAAAAACCATAGGTTTCAGACACGTTATAGTTAGAAATTAGCATTGAAAAAACCTTTGAAATTCACTGAAAAAACCATAGGTTTTAGGGACAGTTATAGTTAGTTGGACATTTCACTCGTACAAAACCATAGAAATTCCCCCGTTATAGTTAGTTCAGCTAACTATAACTCGCGCCCCGCAATGCACTGCTGATGACGTCACATATTACATCACTCATGACATGGTCAGTGACATCACTGATGACATCACTGATGACATCTCAAATGACATCATCCATGTGATAATTTCATGCATCTTCTCACACCCTAATATAACTTTTGATACACCCACTCTAAATTACAGACTGCCATTCTCAAAACCATAGACACTCCAACACCAAAAACTACATACCCACTCACTGATTCTTAGGTCTACACACACATCCACTCACTCACCCGTACAGTCACTCATACTTAGTCACTCAGTACAGGACTATCATATGCACTCATACACCTATATAAACACTCACACACCGCCACTCATCCATAGAGGTACTCACACACCTAGTCAGTCATGCAAAAACTTAATCACACACCCATTTACTCACCTATACAGTTATACACACACCAGCTCACTTACTCATACAAATACTAGCACATTCTTACGCTCTTATACAATCACTGATACAAGTACACACTCATCCATACAGCCACTCTCACAATCACACACTCTCACTTATAGCCATTTATATACTCCAACACACATATATACTGCCTTTCACATATGTAGTTACTCACACATGTACCACTGAGATATACATTCAATCACTAACACACCCATACACACACTCACCCACCCATACAGTCCATCACAGATGCACTCTTGAAACCATGCACCCAGTGAATCACCAACTCACACATCTATGCACAGAGTCACACACACCCCACCCACACCCAGGCACCCATACAGATACTCAGACAATCAATCAATAACCCATGTAGACACTCATGTAGCTATTCAGAAAGCCATGCAGCCGCTTACAAACCAACAGACAGACGGATACAGACATTCACACAGTTTAGTCACTAACCCATGCATTCAGTAAGATACATTTAATCACTCACTTGTAGAGTCAGTCACTCACGTACTAAATCATCCATTCAGACACTTATACACCCACTCATTCTTCAATACGCCTTTCCCTATATATATTAAACATATTTAAACTTTACAGAAACACACAGTCACTGGATGATGTCATCAGTGATGTCATTTGAGATGCCATCAGTGATGTCATCAGTGATGTCACTGACCATGTCATGAGTGATGTAATATGTGACGTCATCAGCAGTGCATTGCGGGGCGCGAGTTATAGTTAGCTGAACTAACTATAACGGGGGAATTTCTATGGTTTTGTACGAGTGAAATGTCAAACTAAACGAGTGAAATGTCCAACTAACTATAACTGTCCCTAAAACCTATGGTTTTTTCAGTGAATATATATATATATATATATATATCCACCAAATCCTCTTTCCAGAAGAAAACGGTCCGCACTCATGCAGGTTATGCGATTTTTATTTCCTTATCTCCTTCGTTACAGGTGAAACCTGTTTCACCTGTAATGAAGGAGATAAGGAAATAAAAATCGCATAACCTGCATGAGTGCGGACCGTTTTCTTCTGGAAAGAGGATTTGGTGGATGCATTAAGTGGCGTGGTTCAGCCGCGGGAGCTCGCACCCATACTGAGCGTTACTGGGTCCTGCGAAAGAATGAACCAAACTGCGATATATATATATATATATATATATATATATATATATATATGCTAAACATACAGATCTAGGCTATCCTTTGTATTTTCTGAGAATAAGCAAGCACGAGTAACTGAGCGAAAAGTACTGGACTGTTTCCCACGATCCCTGAGGAATCGGGGTTGTCATGTTCATTGGTTGCCAGAAACTACCTACACCACTGTAAGATACAGGGGGGTGGTAGTGGCACTGTAGAGCTGGCTGGTCTAACGGCTGACATATCCTGTGGGGGTGTCCGGAAGCGGTTTGGACACCAAGCCCTCAGTTTAGGTCATCCAAAACACGCAGGTCCTGGGGATTCCTAGGAACTACACGACAATGTCAGGGCAATCGTACACAAGGACCAGACATACCCTGTAGCTAGGCACTTTGAAGCAGTACATGGTAGAAGGATAGAGAATTTAAGCTATTTAGTACTAGATCAAGTGCCGAATAGAACTAGAGGAGGCAATGGGGAACGGTGTCTGAGGCTTTGGAATCTAAATATATCCTTAGATTAAATACCAGAGTTTCAGCAGGATTGAATATAGAAGAGGATCTTTATATTCATTTATAGAATATCAAATATGATACATAAAAAAATTTGTGAATTGAAGCCAATCTGAAGAATATTTAGCATTGAGATTATAATTCATTTTGGATTAGTAATGTTATGTATGGTAGTTGTATTGCACTGAGCACTTTATATAATTGGTAACTGATGAATCTCTTTAGGGGTTATTTTTTTTAGAACAGTGACAACAGACAATGAGTAAGATCCAAGCAGGCAACAGCAATGATGATGTTCAATCCTAGTGGTGCGAGCCTGTATGGGAGTTTGCACTACTAATGATTAAAAGAGTTTCTTTTCCATTCTGATTTCGCACACACTGTAGTGTACACTGCATGCCAATTTGCACAAATGCACTTTATGAAAATGGGCACTTGCCTTATATTGGGTTATGTTCAAATGAAGTTTGTCGATAACCTAAGATATGAAAATTGGTATTAACATATGCAGGACTTTGCACATGCTTTTACAAGTTTGCGAAATTTTGCGCATTGCAGTATAATATATTTGCACTTTATGCATGTTTGCACATATAAATTAGGCATTCGTTGAAGTGTTTTGCAATGGGGGTTCTAATTCTTATCAGCTAAGTTAGAGTTAGCTCTCAGTTTAGGGGTCTGGGCAAACCTGTGCAAGAATGACCAAGATGGTACTCATCTATGCAATCAAAGTTGGTGGATGTTATATTTATTGTGGGTTGAGACTGCAAATCTTTAGTGTTGGCGAGGGTCTTGAATTACAGTATGATGAGCTGACTGTGCGGATAGCTTGTTCCTATTCTAAGGAGCTGTATTTTCTAGTCCTGATGCTTTTGTGTCTGGAAAAATGCTGATCTGCTCCAAAAAGGCTTTTCCATCCCTCAGTCTCTTTGTTTCCTATGCCTCACTACAAGTCCCTCTAATAATACCAGTCCACACGTCCTAGTTGTTTGTTAATGGGTCCATCAAGACTTCCCCCTCCCCCCTGCTACTTTTTTGGCTCAGTAGCTTTGGTATGTCTCAATCCATATCTTTCGCATCTTGGAATTTTATAATTCACTAGATTGATAAGAGATGCAAAAATTACATGGGCAGAGGAAAAAAAGCTGATCTACCCTGACCTAAACAGGCTTTCAAAAGGGCTGCTATATCGATGACCATCTCATCTGAATTTCCCACCTGTGTGAAGTCACAATGGCTACTAAGGGCAAGACCTTCTATGTTGCGTTTATAGACGTTCAAACAGCATTTGACAGCGTCTCAAGGTCCAAACTCTGGTCAAAATTGAACACCTGGGTATCTCACGCAATCTACTGAAACCCATCACAGCTTTATATTCTGATACCTAAAAAATAAAAATTTGCACCGGATGGGCACCACGGATAAAATCACGACAAACAAAGCTGTATATTGGTGCCATCATTATTTAACCCGTACTTGACTGATCTTCCATATCATTTGAGATGGTGAAGGCATTTCCACCAAAAATGACTGGCATTAGAGCCCAATCGCTCCAGTACGCAGATGACACGGTGCTCCTTGATTTGATGCCGATTGGCCTGCAGAGACTCTATAATGCACTCGCCAGTTACTGCAGAACCAACAACTTGAAGATAAATGTGGCAAAAACCAAGGTGATGGGGTTATGGCTGGACCACAGGGACTGCATGGCTCCGCATATCGAAGCTCAGCAGGCGGCAGCAAATTGATTCGAATGTGCCTTCTGTTAGTTCCGAAAATAACTGGTGAACCCCGATCTGCGGCCCCTCCTAAAGGTAATGGTCTCCAAACTACTTCCTACTATTGCATATGGTCCAAAGACAGAGACAAAATGGCTAATTGGCTGGACAGGGTGCAGTCTACCTGCTACCAAACAGTATTTTCCCTTCCGAATTGTACATCGCATGTCCAAATTCGACAAGAGTTTAGCCTTTTCTCACAGCACTAGATATTGAAGGCGAAGTTTTTAGCCTACAGCCTTAAATCTAAACAGGCGAAGAAAATATGTTAAAAAATATAATTTGGGATGAAATAAACTATCCTCGGACGAACTGGTACAAGTATTTAAGCTAGGCACTGGAGGAAAGAGCAATTTGGTCGTGTCCTGCCGGTGCCCCTAGCTACCAAACTGCTGACCATGCAAGCAAGGCTCATATCAAGAGAACAAGATGCACAAGCTGTGAAGAAATTGGCACATGATAGCTGGGCCTCAACACTATGATCCAGGTGCCCTCTCAACTTACCTTTCCTTGCCCCTTAGTACGAGCATGAAACAACAGCTAATGGGCCTGCGATTTGGTTTAATTCCTCTAAAATCCTATTGGTACGGCCGAAGGAATCTGCATGACTCTGACAGACAATGCCGTTTTTGTGCAAAGGAAGAATCGTTGACACACGTTCTCTGCATCTGCAAAAAACTGCTTCCGATAAGGAAATTCTGGCTTTGACCTATATGGCGTACCTTAAATGTTAGGACTTGTCAAGGCGCAGTGGAAGCCTGTCCGAGATGCGAATAAGTGCAGTTAGCTGCTCAATTCTTTTAATTTATGGATAATGTACAAGCACTAGACATTACCTCACAAGTCCCTGAATCTTTAATATGCTTCTAAAAGTTGAAGCTTAATTGCACCGTATTGTGTATACACCTAGTGACCTGCACGGTCCAGGGAGCGCAAGTATCTATATCTCCTGCTCCAGACCCCGCACCAAACTAGCCAGTGGAAACATGGCCACCCTCAAAAGCCCCCCTCTGCGGTGGGCTTATTTTAGATTAAATTGCACTCTGAAACCGTAATTAAATGCACTTTTCGCAGACTGGGATAAAGGGATGCCCCCCAACTATAGGGATCTGCTGCGGGCCAAGCTTTTAAAAGCACACTAATGCTAAAATCTGCACTTTTCATTTTGGAAAGCATCCTTATTTAATGCACCTTAACTTGGATTGAGACTGAGCTGCTCAAGGGTGATTATTGTGAGAAAGGGCTCCCTTCTTCTCTCTTTTTAGAATGCTGCTTTTAACTGCTATTTTTAGGTCTCGCCTGAGCCAGCGCATGCGCTGGTCTGGCGAGACATTTAGTAGTGGGTTTCAGAAATGCGACCACTTTTTTTTGTCCTGTCCTAGAGCATGCGAGTACGCGCACAGTAACGTGCGCATTCCTCGCATGCTCCAGGCCATCTGGCTTTCCTTTCCAACCCTCCCCCACCAGAGAGCGCGTCTAGCAGCCGCGCGGCCGTGTCACTTTCACGGCCGTGTGTCACTTGCTCTCCCGCTCCTCCCCCTCCCCCACCACAGCGCGCGGCCAATGCTTGTTCATTTGATTTATCATGGCACTGTTTTACAGACGCCTCGCTTCAGCTTTGAGCGTGGGCCCCAACTGGGAGTCCACGCCTCTTTCTTTATTTATGCACGACATGGCAGCCGCGGCTTCGCCCGCCCCACCACCCCATGTCGCAAAAGGAACATTGGCAGTCCACCAAATAATTTAACGGATTCCGTGCAGCTTGTAGCCTTAAAATTACTGGTTAAGGAAGGAAAAGATTACTTTTGTATTTCTTTTCTTGCGCCCCAATAAGTCCTTGACAGGTAAGCTTTGCGTGTCACCTGACACCCAACGGACATTTGGGATGCTGTACGAGAGGCACCGCCCCCTTGCGGAAGCATCAGCTGTAGTATTATAAAGGGGTGCTATCAAGGACTGTATCCAATAAATGTTTGGGACCAGGGCGTCACCTATTTATCTCTCTCTCGCTACAACACTTCAAGTCTGCTTCTCACTCCGTGTACCCCGATACCCGTGGTCTATTCTGTTGCCGTAAGTACTTGTGGCAACAGCCCTACAGACGCATCTAGTGCCTAGTGAAATGAAGTAAGATGTTGTGGTTCTCTACTCTGTCTCAAGATGGGGCTGACACAGTTTTAAAGGCCCGTGAAGTCAGTGTTTGTTAATAGACGCCATACTGGAATGGGAAGCAATTCATTTATCTCCAACGTGTTAGAAGCTCTCTGTACCATACAGTATTAGGTTCACAGCTTATAGTTTTTATGCATTATATTTGTTTATTGATAAACCAAAACACTGATAAACTGACTTACCTTCGTATCGTTTTATATCTACCCATCGTTGTTTTTCCCCCATTTCTGTGCTATTATCTGTATGTACGCGTTTATGTCGGAATACAGTTGCAGATCTTTTCTTAAAAGAGGCATGCGTCTCAACCTGTCTACAGTGTGACGATGGCCATTTGTAAACTTAAACTCATCCTTGCTTTTGTGTGTGTGTCGTGGGATGTTTGTTTACTTGTAGTAAACTAACTCATAGTATCTCCCAGAAAGCAAGGTGCTGACAAAGATGAATGTGTCACGTATGAGAAAAATCCACTTTGCAGCTGTGCATTTGTGACTGAAATGCTACCCAGCTGAACTTTCAATTGAAATTAATTGCATAGTATATGAAGTTTTAGAATAGAAATCCCAGTAATGCCTGGTGCTGTGCACCCGCTCTCAGTTCTTATCTACTTCTCCGGTAAACCAGTGATCTTATAATAAATTAATATGGATTTCATTAATTATGCCAGCGTGCCTTAACAATGAGTTGAATGTAATGCATTTACAGCCCAGAGCTCCCAAAAAGTTGCAGCAGTATTGTCACATTTTTGGAGGCAGATGCTATGTATTTTGTGACACGACGTTTTCAAAATAATAGTGCAAATAAAGACTGGAGTGCAGATAGCCAAATAACGTGTGAGGCCATTGAAAGGGGGCACTGTATTCACTTCCACCTCAGTAACACATTGGACAGTGACTGCTTAAAGCCCCAGCCGGGCCCTGGTTTCGATCGTGTACTGTTGGTTGTAAAGTCCATGGGGGTAAAGCCTTAGTCAGGTGAGCTTCATCGATGAAGTTAGTACGTGACTGTAGGCAGGCAGTGAGTACGCCGCTCTGCATGCTGCTCATGTGGTGTGGCTGCTTTCACAGCATTGTGTCAGGTGCTGCATCCAGGTATTGTGTCGCCCGTTTGAGGTCTTGACAGGCAGACGCTTCTACCCGAGCCGGTCAGCAGTGTTACAGAAGACCGATATCTTACACCAGCACCACTACTGCTGCACGCACATTTGAAACACACACTACTTATGCAAATCACAAACTGGGCATTCTTGCACAAGCCATACACACATTTGTCCAGGCCTCTCTGTCCCCTGTCTCTTGCTCAGACCTGACCAGTAGACTTTCCTGAAACTGTTAAGTTCATTTGATGCCACATAACATCAATCCACATAAATTCACTCAATATAATGCCACATAATTCCAATCAGCATAATTTCACTCAACGTCACACAGTTCCACGCAACTCAATTCCACTCCACACATTACCCTTCCACACCACATAATTCGGCAACACACCACTTAATTCAACTCAACAACACATTTACACAACACACCACATATCTCCAATTCACACCACAGAATACCACAAAATTCAACAACACACCACAAACTCCACAACATACACTACAGAACACAAAATACCATTGCACATAATTACACTCCATCACACACAATCCCCTCCACATATTTCCAGTACACTCAAAACCACATAATTACTATCCACATAATTCCACTGCACACATTCACTCCACACCACACAATTCTACAACTAACAATTCCAAACCAACCCACATACTTCCACTCCACACCACATACATCCACTCCACTCCATAACACATGGGTAAAAGACATTGTCATTTACAACGCCAACATCTCTAACTTTCTCAAACGCGAGACCGATTGCATTGCAAATGCTTGTTTATGTCTGCTCATTTCCTTGCAGCTGATGTTCTTTCCTTTAAAACTTCCTTTAAATGCCACCCTTGTATGTATGGCCTTTTATTATTTTATCTGCTTGTAGTTAATAGGGTACTGTGCTTTTATTGTAATGATGTTAATTAATCTCACAATAAAGAACTTACTTACTGACTTAGGGGCTTGCGTCTTACCTAAAGTCTAGCAGATCTTGATGCAGAGCACTATCCATCTTGAGATGGTCCATTTTTGCACGGTCTCCCTTTTTTTTTTTAGCTCCTATGTACCCCACGAATAGTTTGATTGTCCACCCAGAACTCTTTTGTGCAATCAAGGTAGAACAACAACGCTCTTTTTAAGTCTAGACGATGGAGTCTCTCCCCCTCTTTGGAGGGGTGAGGCGGAGCAAAGAAGGTAGGCAGGGTGATGTTATGGCCTACATGGAAGGGAATCACAACCTTCGGGAGAAAGAAGGCACAAGTCTGGAGAACTAGTTTTTCCAGGAAGATGGTGGTGTAGGGAGGGTGTGCTAAGAGTGCCTGAAATTCGCGGATGCTCCTGGCCGATGTTATGGCCACCAGAAATGGAGTTTTGATGGTCAGTAGCCTAAGAGCCTAACGGAGCACGTATCAAAAAGGTGAGAACAAGATTCAGATCCCACTGGGGCATGATGAATGGCCTGGGGGGGGAAATATGTGCGGTAAGCCTTTAAGAAACCTAACCACAACAGGTGACTTGAAGAAGGTTGGTCTGGCAACCGTAAAAATGCTGGAATGGCTAAAAGATAACCTTTAACTGGGCCCAGAGCAGAGCCCTGCTGGGCAAATGATAGCGCAAACAGAAGAACCTTGGAAAGAGGTGCAGAAAGTGGATTGATCTTGTGGGAATCACACAATGTTACAAATGTATCCCAACGGTAGGTGTATACCAACTTGGTGGAGGGATGCCTAGCTGCCAGAATAAGGTCACAGACTTCGGAAGGTAGATCTAAAGCGGTCAACTGTCACTACTCAATCTCCATGCATAAAGGTGAAGGGTGTGCAGATTCGGGTGCAGAACTCTCACTTGTTGCTGCAACACAAGATCGGCTCGAAGAGGCAGCCTAATCGGAGGACTGATGGTCATGCTCAGCAACTCAGAATACCAGACTTTCCGTGCCCAATCCAAAGACAGGTTGTTCCTGATGTTCTTGAGAACTCTGGGCAGGAGTGGTATTGGTGGAAAGGCATTCCGGAGGCAGAAGCTTCACTATACACAATAAACACCTCCGAGTGAGAGTTGCATCGGAAACACCAGATGCAAAACTGCTGACATTGTGCACTCTCGGGGGTGGCAAATAACCAAGCCTCTCCCCACTACGGAAAGAGTCCTTGCACCACCTCCAGTTGGAGATGCCATTCAGGATTTGCTAGGCATCTTCAGTGGAGTTTCTCCGCCCTGGCGTTCGGAGAACACAACAGGTGTTGAACCACCAGAAAAATGCCCTGGTGTTACAGGCATATCCAAAGACGCAGTCTTTCTTGACAAAGGGTCCACGCTCCCATGCTGCCCCATTTGTTGCAGTACCACATGTCGGTGGTGTCCGTGAACACCTGCACTAGCCTTCCCTTGATCGAAGGAAGGAAGGCTTTCAATGGTAAGCGAATTGCCCGAAGCTCCAACAGGTTGATGTAGAGTCTGGACTCCGTGGGAGCCCAGAGTCCTCTGATCTCCACCTCTCCCAGATGACCGCCCGTCCCAGAAGTGATGCATCTGCTACTGCAGTCAGCTCTGGTTGGGGAAGGGAGAGGGGTCTGTCACTGACAATCATGGTTCGTCAGCAAGCACTTAAGATCCTTTGCAGCGCCGTCCGAGATCTGGACCATGTCGGAGAAATTCCCCTGATGCTGTGGGCACTTGGACTTCAGGTCCCACTGCAGAGCCCGCATATGCCAACTGGCATGTGTTACAAGCAGGATGCAGGAGGACATGAAGCCGAAATACCTCAGGGTCAATCTCGCCAAAATCAAGGATAGAGGCTAAAACATCGGTATCGTAGCCTGAACATCCTGGACTCGCCGCTCGGGAGGATAGGCGCGAAACAGCACTTTGTCCTGAACAGCTCTGATTAAAGGGAGCATCTGAGAGGGAGCCAGATGTGACTTCGGCACTTTGATAGTAAACCCGAGCGAACGCAAGAGGTTTGCTGTAGTCTGGAGGTGGGAGATGACTGCCTGTGGCGAGCCTGCCTTCAAAAACCAGTTGTCACAGGTGAAGATGGAAACCCTGACCGCCGCAAATGTTCTGCCACCATCACCTTGGTGAACACCCGAGGGGCGCTTGTAAGGCCGATGGGGGAGCACGGTAAACTGAAAGTGCTCTTGGCCCACCATGAACCACAGGTGACGTCTGTGGGCAGGCAGGACGTGAATGTGGCAATATGCGTCCAGCAAGTCCAATGCTACCAGCCAGTGTTCCGGTTCAAGGGCAGACGGGACTTGAGCGAGCATGAGCATTTTGAGTTTCTCCTTTTTTAAGGAAGAGATTCAGCAGGCGCAGGTCTAGGATCGGACAAAGGTCTCCCTCCTTCTTGGGCACCTGAAAGTAGAGGGAATAGTAACCATGACCTACTTCTGATGAGGGCACCTTTGCTATGGCTCCCTTGGCTAAGAGAGCCAACACTTCCTGACGGAGCAAGGAGAGGTGGTCCTCTGTCAGATAGTCGTAAGTGGGTGGCATAGGTGGAGCGGTAGTCACAAAGGGGGGGGGGTGATGCGCCTTTAGCCTATTTGCAAAACCTATCAGTCCGATGTTGGTGACCACCAGGGGTGCAGGTGATGGTGTATCCTGCCTCCCACTGGATGCCCCTGATGGTCGAAGGGCAAACTAAAGGGGTTTGGAGGCGGCAGCTGCTGAGAGGGTGGTGGACTGGTCTGACCGCTGTCTACTTGTCCCACGTGGTTTGTGGGACACGCGTCCTGGCCATGAAAAGGCTAAGAAGTCTGCTGACTGTGATGGCTGGGAGGATATGGATGTGGTTGGAGGTCCCTTCCGTGGCCACGAAAGGGGCAGAATGCGTATTTGTGGTTACGAAGGGCCATAGGCAGGCTCAAGGACCTGACCGTAGCTCTGCTGTCCTTAAAGCGCTCCAGCGCTGAGTCTGCCTTCTCTCCAAAAAGACGAGAGCCATCAAAGAGCAGGACCATGAACGAGGCTTGGACATCTCCGAAAAGTCTGTGGTTCTCAGCCAGAAGTGGTGCCACAAGGCCACTGATGATGAAATTGTTCTACCCAGCGTGTGGGTCGTGTCCAGTCCACGTCGTATGGTGAACTTTGCTGCGTCTCTCCAATCCGCAATAGCCTGATAAAGCATGGCTTGGGCCTCCTCCGAGACCATAGGCAGCACTTGCGCAATCAAACCCCAGATCGTATGGGAATATTGGCCCAAAAGGCACTCGTTTTTCACTGACCGCAATGCAAGGCTGGCGGAAGAGAACATTCTCTTGCCAAAGGTATCTAGCTCCTATCCAGTGGAATGGAGTGGCGCCGGGTTGATCCTAGAGGTGGAGGCTTGGATTACCAAGCTCTCCAGGTTCAGGTGCTGGGTAAGGAAACTGGGCTCCCCAGGTGTGAAGCAACGGCGGCGGGCAATTGTTCTATGCACAGGAGCCCCTGTGCAGGGCTTGGATCAGGCCCCAAGTAGGAGGTCGGTAGGGGCCTCAAAGGGGAGTAAGGGTTTTGAAGGGGCGACTCCCAGCTGGTCTTGACTGCCACTGTGGGTAGCTGAAGGTCCAAGTTCTTAGCCGCCCTATGCACCACCACAGCGAAAGATTCCCTCCTCCATAGCCACGGTATAAGATGAGACCAGGCAGTATCCGGTGAGATGTCTAACCCACTGGCCTCCACCAGTACCTCATACAAGTCGTCCACATTCTCATCTCTGAGATACTGGTATCCATAAGGGTCCTCAGACCCCTCCCATTTGTCTCTCTCTCTCCAGGGCTGTCAAATGTAAATGGCACTGGCTCTGTTCTGAAAAGAATGGTCCCGGTGGGTGCCGGGACCGGTGTTGGACGACGCCTGTCCTGCACTGTGCCAGAGTTGGGAAATACGATGGGAAATTTAATAGGAATGGCGCCGCTGTGGCGTGTCGATGGTGCCGGTGGTGTCAACACTGGAGTGGGCGCTGAGGAAGGTCTTGGTCATGCAGGGGCCTCCGCTCTGGATCCAACATGGGATCCATGTGGCCCGAAGTGCAGAGGGTGAACCCTCTGGTGGGGATCCAGTGGGGGCCCCTCCTGAGCCCATGGGGCCTGGAGGTTGCTACAGAAGGGCTGGGCCAACCAAATATGAGGTGCATAGCCTCATAGAATTCTTTAAGCTGGGCGAGGGTCGCTCCGTCTCTGTCAGGGAAGAGTGTAGCTGATATTGACTCAGGCTCTGCTAAAGCACGAGGCCTGGACTGCTGATGCTCCTATGCCTTGTCAGAAGACTTTGTTGCAACTGTCTAAGTCTGCTTCGACTAATTTGATTATTTTTTTTTGTGCTTTTGGGACTTACCAGATGAGTTTGAAAGCAGCGGAGATGTCGACCATCTTCTGGTGCGGCTCTGCGAACGGTCTTGGGACTTTCCACACGATTGAGATCTTGAGCGTCACGCAGTCGACCAATGTCCGGCTGCGAGGAGCTTAAGGGATCGCTCCCTCAGCTCCTTCGGAGGCTGGCGCAGCAGTCCTCACAGGTCTTGGACTCATGGCCTCTCTCCAAGCACCATAAGCACACCAAGTATGGGTCTGTCACAGGCGGATGCCTGTGAGAGGCACCACATGCTTTGAAACCAGCTGGTTTCTTAGGGGAAATCATATCACACCAAGAGAGAAAATCTCTCCCAAAAAGTGTCACAAAAGTCAAGAAAAAAAGCCAGTTAAAAAACGACTGAGGGTAGGTCTGACCGGATCAGTGCTATCCGGCACAGAAAGGAAAGAACTGATGTCATCCAGCCGGGGTGGCCTCTATATAGATACCGCGCATGTCACTTCTGGTGTGCACGACTCACATGCGGAGCTAAACGACGACCGCTACTGGCACGCAAGGGTACTACTTAAAAATTTCTGGATCCAGTCTGACACCTGAGGAATATTCTAAGCTAAGGAATCTGCAGCTAGAAGTCTCTATCTGATCAATTATTATCGAGGCCATGGCTTGTAGAAGGTCCACTTGGACTTCCATTTTGTGGGAGCGCTGTGTTAGAGCTGTAAAGATAAAGTCAAGGGATTAGGAAAAGTCTTGCGGATGGATCAATTGGTTCTTGAGAGCGGCTGTGATGGGGGAGATGCAGTTGTTTGAGAGTCCAGCATCGTTTCAAGAAAATTCTAAAAGAAGTTAGCTAGCCGGGAACTTAGGGGAAAGTGGGGGCTGGCACCACTGTGGCTGTCTACTGTGACACTTGCCACTCACTTTAAGACCAGAATTTTCCACAGGGGCAATGTCTTGCCCCCTTCTCCTTCCCAGCACTCCTCTTGATGTTGTGGTTACAGCAATCAACCAGCAAGTGTCCCAGAAGGGAAAGGAGAATGGGACAAAATAACAAAAGAAACCTTGGCAGTTCAGCTACTTGAGATCTGGACGCCACCTTACATCAAGCGCTGCCCTCTGTAGTAGACCTCCTACTTCAAGTTACGTATTTTAAAAGGTAAAAACAGTATTACTAGGGACATCACAGTACTATTCAATGATTTACTAATCTATGCTTTTACTAGGTTTAATGTTCATCACCCAACTCTTTCAGAGATTACATAAATATAGTTCCTTGAGGATCTGCCCCGAGTCTTAAGATACTATCAATCTTCTCTTAATGTTGGCAATCCTCTTGGCTTTGATTATGAATTACAAATGTGACATGTCATGCTTCATGAGTTCTGCAAACAAGTCCTGAAGTCCAGAATCTGTTTAGTGCACTACCATGAGTCACAAATAACTAGACTTGGATAGCGCTTCCAATTGACCAAAGCTTTTTTCCACTATAGTCCAATGTTATCTGTACTGTAGAATCTCATTGAGAGAGGTTTAAATTAACTTACTTGACTTTTGCTGCTGTACTTCTTTCCCAGGGCTGGTGAAGCAGTGCTGCGCTTAGTAGGTATTCCAGCTTGCATCCCATCTTGGAAACTCCAGCTGGAAGTCGATGATCCAGTAAGTATCCTCACATTCCAGGAGAGTGAACGTAGTGCAGCTCTCCCCCCCCCCCGCCATCCATGAAGCCAAGCAGGTTTCTGATGCAAGTGTTCATTTATATAAATGCCCCAATGACACGAGAACAGTCCAGAACTGTCTGGCTCCTTCCTGTTATGCAAGAGGCAAGTGTTAACAGAAGCAACATCTGGCAAAACCAGTCTGAATAAACAGGTAGCTCCGTCCTGTTATGTTAGAAACTTCTAATTGCATATCGGCAGCTGGTGAAAACAAGTCTGGGTAAAACAAGTAGCTGGTGAAAACAAGGCTGGATAAACAGGTGTTTCTGTCCTGTCTGATGACAACAAGTCTGGATAAACGGGTGGCTCCATCCTGTCTGTTAGAATAAGGGACAATAGTAAACCACTAAAGTCCACAGTGGGATAGGTGAAAACAGGGCAAACTTGGGGGCAGAAACAGAACCTGACAAGAAGGACACAGACTAGGATGATGGGGTGACAATGACCGGTGCAACAGGACCAACAGATGGCTGGGTCAACAGTATACTACGGTGCAGCTGATTTCTGAAGTAATTTCGGGCTAGAATTCGGGGTAGCAGGTGTCTGCAGAAGAGGAAGGAGAGGTCCCATCTGTGGTGAAGGAGTAGGTCTGTCAGCCATTGAGTGCCGAAGTTTAGCAATGCAGTGCCAGACTGTATGTAGAAATGTGCCCTCTTCCTGATCACAACGGAGGCAGACCGGGGAGGCAATCAGCCCCGCCTTCCACAGTCGTACCCGTGTATAGTAAGCTCTATGTAAGTATTTAAATTGGACCAAGCGGAGTCGTATCGCTATGGCCGCCCCTCGCGACTTACCATAAATAGACAGAGGCATACGAGACCAGGACTTAATGCCGTCCCGCACTCGTTCCCACACCAGGACCACATTACGTTCCCAGGAGACTGTGGGGACATCCGACACGAACACTCCTAGGTATTGGAATCCTCCTGCCGCCCTCTGGACCATCGAGGCCCACGAGCCTACACCTGTTCTATCTCCCAACAACCACAGCTTGGATTTGCGAGGGTTCATATATAATCCAGAAGTTTAGCAATGCAGGTTGGAGCGTTGCTGGTTGGATATCTCCCATAGGTGACACATCTGGAACTCCATAATTTTTTTTTTTTAATTGGATCACAGCGACCAATTGCTTTTACAGAGCGATTTCTTATGAGATTTGTCTTTGCAGCCTCTGCTGGAAAAAATCTTTTGCCTACTCATATTCGTAATTAACATTTCTTGAGAATAAAAGGAGTATTGGTAGCAAATAAAAGCAGCAGTCAGATGATTCGGAGATGACTGCTGGCTGCTATGGGCTATTCCTGCTGGGCTCTGGTGACCAGGCTGGCTTTTGACAGCTTTTACTGTTATTGCTGTCTAGGTCCACTGAAAATAGCATATGTACAAGGAGTTAACGCCGCCTTAGCGTCACTTTTCCGACGGTTTTGCGGCGATATTTACATCGCCATATGTACAAGCTGTCGCTAACCTCTGTTAGCAGCAGTTTTCCGGTGAAACGTCCATAGAAAAGATCTCCACTTCTGTTAGCGATAATGACATGCAAGGGAGGCGTGCCCGTGCAAAAACGGCCGCTAACCCCACTTTGCGATATGTACAAGGAATCCTTGAAGGTAGGAGGACCCAAAAAACTGCCTCTAACTGCAGTTAGAGGCAGTTTTTTAAGACCAGTAAATAGCTGGTCTTAAAAATGGAGATAACACCTGGGGCCTCATTTCAGCAGGTTTTGGTGCTGGACAGCGCTGCAAGCAATGTTGCTGCGCTGCCCTGCGACATAACTACAGGGCAGGAATGCGCACCATCAATAAGATAGTGCGCATTCCTGGGCCTCAGTCATGAAAAGTGTTGCAGCGCTGCGACAAGACAGTGTTGCAACACTTTTCACTACGCCCTTCGTGCGACACCGCGGATGCGCTGTATTCACTGGACAGCGCTCCATTACGCAAGTAATGACAGATACGTCTAGAGTCCTGACGTATCTGTCTGCGCCAAAGTCACGCATTGCTGCAGTCGTGTCACAAGCATGACGCAACTGCAGCAATGCATGGGTCCAGCCTATCCCTGTGGCACTGCATCACCCTTACGCCTGCCAAATCTGAGGGATTTCACTGTGCCACTCCTATGAGGCCTTGTCGCGTGGGAACGCACACCCTGCGTACATCATACCTGATGCAGGTATCATGTGGCACAGGGCTTCACAAGGTCACGCATATGCGTCACTTTGCTAATACGGCGCAACGTGGTGCTAGTTTTGCCTGGTCCATTCTTGAGGGGTGCCAGGGTGTCGGCGCTGTTGGAGATCTATCGGTGGCGGTTGCGCCCTGCGGTGTCATCGTCTGTAAGCGTTGGCGGAGTGGTGGTGCTGAGGGAGTTGATGAGACGTTCTTTGGTGGCCTTAATCCAGCTGCGAGGGGGGACGATGATGGCGGTGGTGTACGGTGGGCATGGTCAAGACGTGATGTGTACAATGATGGTCGGTCCAGGATAGTCCGGTCGTGTGGCTGTAGTTGAAGTTCCAGCTGGCAGAGGAGACGTGCTCGACCGTGTGTCCTGCTATGTGGCTTGCTGCTGTGACTAGCTGCTTGAGTCTGATGTTGGGGAGCTTCCACAGGAGGGGGTGGTGTTCTGGTCACTGGGATTGTCCAGGTGGAACTTGAGTTCACCGAGTAGGATGTCAGTGGATGAGAGAGCCTGGGGTGCAATGAGGTCTACAATGGTATCGGAGAATGGGGGTCCATGGCCCGGGGTGCCTGCAGATGAGGGTGCTGCAGAGGATGGGGTTGGTCCGGATCTGGAAGTTGAGGTGTTCCATGGTCACCGTTGGGTCATTAGAGTGCGTGGTCAGTCGGAGTGTGCTTCTGTAGGTGATGGCAATGCCTCCTCCTGGACAGTCGGGGTGGTCCTTGCGGGTGATTTAGTAGCCATCAGTGATGGCGATGGTGATGTCCGGTTCGGAGCAGAGGTTGGTCCTGGCAGGCGATGTGGCGTCCAGGGTTGATGGTGAGGAGGGTGCTGGCGTCGTAGCGATGGAGTGTCCGAGAGGAAGGGTGCTTGGTGCTGAGCGCGTTCCAGGGGCAGACGGACGCAGACGGGCTTGCCTTTGGCACGGGAGACATCCATTACAACGCAGGCTACAACGGAACTACAACAACGCAAGTGCCTTTACATCGCATTCCATTACAACATATTGTGAGGTCAGTAATGGGATATTTTTAAGTTTTAGGGCGGTTATGGGTTTCGGGTGTCGGAGATGAAGTTTGGGGTGTATTATGGGGTAAAATTCGAAATTTGGGTGTGTTTTGGGGTCAATTATGAAAATTGGGGTGTGCATTTGGGTCAAATATGATTTTTAGAGTGTGTTGTGGGGGCTCAAATATGAATTTTAGGGTTCAGGGTTTGCTTTGGGGTGCAAGGGTTAGTTTTAGGGCTGCACTCACTACAGTGGGAATAGTAATATTTACATCTCCGCTATCCCACACCTTCCCTACAGTTGCAATATGCCTAGTATTAGTATGCATTGTAATGGAATGCGATGTAATGGTATGCATCGTAACTTCATATATACCTTTGGCACACCAGTGGTACGCCCGCTGCGCATGTCCGCACAGCGGCCGTCAAGGAGAAGTGCTGCGGGGAAGACTGGACAACTGAGAGGTGGGAAACGCCGGAAAGGACACTGGATGGGGCGTGGACGCGGGGGTGTGTGTGTGAGCGGGTGTTGTAAATATTTAAATGAGAGAAATCTTACCTCGAGGCCGGTTCCGTGTCTTCGTTGCTCCTGCTCTCCTGAGTCTGCTTCCAGGAACAGGAAGTAGGCAGCCAGGCTCCCTCCCCTAAGCCAATCACAACGCTGCAATGCGGCGTTGGGATTGGTCATTGGCGCCGGGACAAGGCGTTCAGCCATGGGCTGGAGGGGTGGGCATGTTCTTCATGCAGGCTGTAATGCAGCCTGCATTGCGAACACAACAGTGCGCATGACTGCTTTGGGCGGCCTGAGTGGGCCGACCAGTCATTGCGCACTTGAGTGGGCATGCCACTCCGCCCCTGCCCTTCTCCGTGAGTGGAGCAGCCTTACCCACCCTCCCGCCAAGGAAACCTAGCACGATTACATCAGGAGGTTATCATCATGTGATGATTTTCCTCTTCTTGCACTACTTGAAAGCAGTGGGGCGACGCTCTTCTGCCATAGCGCATGAGCCGCCACTGGCGGTGTGTCATCTACAGGTGTTAGGCCTGTGCGAATCGACCCCCGGGCCTCCTCCGATATGCATCCCACCTTCTCCTTACCTGGACATTGACACTGTGGCGCAATCCGCTGCACTCTCTCCAAATCTGTGAATCAGCCAGCAGGAGCTTCAGCCAGGTGGGATTTCACAAGCCTGGGTACAGCAGTCGCCGACAAGTCCGCTGTTGAACCTCCCGATGCAGTTGATGCAACAGGGCCCCCTTAGGCGTGAAGTTACAGCTCCCGCCACACAAGTTCGGCACAGCTCAGGGGCCTCACCCTCCACAGAGTCCGGCCAGCGCAACATCATCTGGCCTGTGATGCAGAGAGGCGCCGCCCACCGTTGGTAATCCCCTCGGTGCACCCCGTCGTAGTGGTGGATCGTAGTATGCTATTCAGACCTCCCTACGTTGGTGCGCAGGAGTGCCTCTACCATTCACAGCTCCAAGGGCTTCAAGGCGGTCTTCTCACACAGTTCAGCAACGTGTCTCCATGCGACCTGCCAGACTTCGCCACCAGGTACGGGCGATCGCCGCGCCTCAATGTCTACCGCCATGGCTCATCGACTCCACAGCTCCTCTGCATCCCACTCCAGGCTCCAGACGCAGGTCCAGTGAGGCATCCAGGCTCCAGATGCAGGTCCAGCGAGGCATCCAGGCTCCAGACGCAGGTCCAGCGAGGCATCCAGGCTCCAGACGCAGGTCCAGCGAGGCATCCAGGCTCCAGACGCAGGTCCAGTGAGGCATCCAGGCTCTCATCCTGGATGTTGGGTGGCTTGAGGGGGTTGTTGATGTGTGCTGCACTTGGCCTTGGCTGCTCCATTCTGCATATCATTGTTTGTTTTTTTTGCCTATTTTCTATTGGAGGTCGACTGATAGGCTATTTTTTCCAATAGAGGCAAAAAAAACTCACGTTGTGCTGGCTAACGTGCGGTTTTTTGCCGCTAATGGGCCTTTCATTGGTTTTCACCCGCTAACGCCGGAATTCCTATCGCCATCACGCTAATGTTAGCGGCAGTTTTCACCGCTGAACCCTGAAGCTATCGCCATGTAGCGACGTCTTGTACATACGTCGTTAACAAGGCGATAGTTTACAGCGGTAAGAAAACTGCAGCTAACTAGCGTTAGCGGTAGTTATCGCCAGTCCTTGTACATATCCCCCTATGTTTGATCAGGCTGTGGTTACAGTTTAGAGGCACACAGCGAGCTAGCTACAAGCTGCACCTGGGTCGCCTTCACCAGGGCAAGTGCCAGCCCACAACCAATACCGGCTTGTCAGGCTCTGTGAGCACGAGGGCAGGAGAGTGAGAGGGTGTAGCATGGGAGGTAGAGGTCACTCTTTGGGGGCAGGAGTGCACCTGGCCACTTTCGCAGCCAGGTGACAAGTGAGGCGGCTTCTGAGGCCAGGCGGCCAGGGGGCTGTGCCACACCAGCTGCTCACTTTTGTTCCCTTGTGCGATCCTGTGTTATACTGCGCCATCCACAGTGAGAGTGCTGGTGTAGCAGGCCTGCCAGGCGGCTGATGAGGCCAAGAGGGCAGCACTGCATCGGCTGCTCCCTTTGTCCTTACTCCGTGCTACTGTGACAGCTTTCAGCCAGAGCCCAGGCCAGGCCCCCAGGCAAATTACCACCATGCCCGTGCTTCCTGCTGCAGACTTTGCCAGCCCATACGCCTTCCCTCTAAGCAGCCAAGCCAAGCAGAAATTGCAGGAAGGGGAGCAGAGTTACAGCTGACACAATGGGCACCCATGAGGAAGTGGGTGAGTCGGAAAATGAGACGGGCTGCTGCTGGACTGCACTTAGGATCAGGCCGAGCAGGCTAAGTAGGTTCACGGACGGGAGCAGAAGCTAAAATCATAGGGTGACCAGATTTTGAGGAGCACAAACCGGGACAAAAGTAGGACTAAAGCCTTTAGTCTTACTTCTATAAAGTGATCTCCTATGCGGATGATACACAACTGCTCTTTACTTGTTACAAAGGTTCTGAGCTAGAGGGTGGCCAGATTAAAATCTGCCTGATGGCCATTTTCCAATGGCTAGCAACCATTCAACTTCAATGTAATGAAGAGAAAACTGAAATTCTCTTCTTTGGAAAGACTCCATTAGGTCTGTAGCAAACCTTTTGGCCAGATGATGCACCCCCCCGGATCCCAAAAAGATGTAGTGAAAAATCCAGGTATTGAATTTGATGACAGACCGTCGTTTAGGCCTCAAGTAAAGGGGTTAATAGGGACCTGCACCTGCTTCGGGATTATGAGGACCCTAAAGAAATTTTTGCCTCTCCTGTCCTTTTCAGCAAAGAAAATGTTCATTCAGGCGCTAATCACATCGAGGATTGATTAAGGCCAAGCCTTGTACCTTGGTCTATTATAATATTTGATGGACAGGCTACAGGTAATTCAGAATGCAGCAGCACGACGTTTGGCAAATGTGCCTATAAGAACACATATCTCACCACATCTGCGGGAACTTCACTGGTTGCCCGTTAGGGAAAGAGTCAAATTTAAGACTCTTGTACTAGTACATGATTCCTTATATCAAGTTGGCTCTGCTTATCTTAGAGCAAGATTTGGTTTCTACAATTCCAAAATACAGCTAAGGTCTGCCAATAAATTTTTGGCGGTGGTCCCTAAGATATGACGTACAAGAATAGGTGGAAGGTACCTGATGTTTCTAGGGTCGGCAGCCTTGAACGGGCTCCCTTTGGAACTATGCGATATGAGGGATCCGGTGCTATTCAAGAGAAAACTTAAGACTAAGCCTTTCAGAGGACAATATGTTCCTTCTCTGTAGCCTTCAGCAAGGAAATGTGTGCATGCTATATGTACACATGCATGAGCAGGGTACCCCTACAAACCCCAGAGTCGATTCTCCAGGCTTTGTAAGTGCGGTCAGCTATTTTAAGACATATAGTGGACATCAGTCATTACGAGATATCTAACTATATAACGGCTGCGCCTAACCTGTTCATGTTTGGTATCAAACTTATATCTGTCGTGAGAGGTGCAAGCACCTCACATAGCCTGCAATGGCAGGCCTGTAGTCTGAGTTTAAGTGGATTCCCATGGGTGGCACAATACATGCTGCAGCCCATCAAAGACCCCTGGTGTACCTATGTCCTGGGTACCTTGGTACCATATACTAGGGACTTATAAGGGTACATCAGTAGTCCATTGTGGAGGTACAAAAGTACTTACCAAAGCCATTTTGGCAAAAATGAAACCATGAAAGCAGATTCTACTTTCCTACAGAGCACCTGTCTGAGCTGAAGGGTTGTGTGAATGTGTGTATCTTGCCATGAAGTTCGGGAACATCAATACCTTACTGTTGTCTAGAGTATAGGGCCCTTGTGTCCCGGCATGTTGCAGGATCGCATCTCTGTCTCTATAGTGCAGGAGTTTAGCCACCACTGGTCTTGGTGGTCTCCCTGGGGCAGGCGGCCTTCCTGGGACTCGGTGGGCTCTTTCTAAGGTGAAGAACTTAGAGAGGGAATCGAGAGGCATGTTGTCGTTTAGCCATTGTTCTAGAAACACTATCATGCCCGTGCCTTCCTTTCCCTCGGGGATACCTACTATTCTAATATTATTTCTCCTGTTTCTGCCTTCTGCATCTTCAGACCTGCGCTCTAATTCGGACACTTTAGAGGCAAGTTCATCTAGGCACACCACTCCTTGTTTGTGATCCAGTATAAGTTCCTCTACCGTAGCTTCCACCTCCTTGACCTTATCAGTCAGCTTCCTATGTTCGGCCTGTAGTAGTCCCAGCCCTACGGACACCGTCCCTATGTCTTGTTGGAGTGCCGTCTTGGTATCCTCTATAGTAGCAAGTATCTTGTCCAAATGTAAGGCTCCGCTCCACGGATCTGGAACTCTCTCCCTTCTGAAGTTCGCAGACTCACCTCCACGGTTGCCTTCAAAATGGAAGTAAAACGATTCCTTATGTGCAAGTTCTTACCTTAATTGTGCCCCGATCATTTGCTTGAAGATACTGGACTTACACCTTCATCTCTTGTACGGATGTATTATATCCCCTTACTTAATCTTTTCTTCCCCTCCCAGTCCCGCTATTTTTTTTTAACTAGTGTGATGCTGTGTTGCACCCGTTGTAACTGTTTCCTTTGATATGTATTTGACGCCTGCCTAACCCTGATCATCCGTAATTGTGAAGCACTCTGATATCCCTCGGGATCATGTTCTCGCTATATAAAACTTTATAAATAAAATAAATAAAGTAAGTGCAGTGCAGAGTCAGCACTCGTCGGGTCCCCACTGTCATTTTCAGGATGTGTTGGGGAGGGCTCTCGTGTGGTAGGTTGATTTGCCCCTGTTTTTCCCTTCAGTTTCGGCATGGTGTCTTCCATTTGCGTGGTCGGAATGGGGGAGCTCAGCCAGTATCTCCCTGAACTTCCCGTACTTCTTTTCTCTCTTGTCCAGTTGGTCGCTTGAGCCTATATTTTAAAGAGTGGTATGTCTCTCCTCTTCGTCACTCACCCCTACTTCCTTAGGTTTCTTCTCCTTACTTTAGGCTCGCCGATTGTTCTTCGCGGCCTGTTCTCTCCTTTCTCGCAGTTGGCAGTGCTCTCAGTCTTGTGGTAGCCCCCGTTCCCACGTGGGCCCAGGCCTTTTCCAGGTAGGCCCCGCTGCGGCCTAGCAGGCCGTCTGGCGCAGTACTCTCCCCTTGTTTGCAGAACTCTTGGGGACTCAGGAACTGTCAGCCCCCAAGCCACCTGCCTCAAGTGCTGCCAGAAGACTCACCCAGGGGGTTCGCCTGTCCTGGTCTTCCGCTCATCTGGTTTGCCTCCAGTATCGTCTTCCCAGGTCTCTACCGCCCGGCTTTCCCTGTTTCGTTTGGCAGTAATCTCGGCTGTTGTGCTCTTGGGGATCTCTCTCCCCGCTCTGGGCCTGTGTCGCAGTTGTTTTGCAGGCTCAGTTTTCCCTCGCTGGTGGGGGGGAAGGTTCTGAGAGTCTCGCTGGGTTTAGCGCTGCCCTGCGTTGGCCTTTGGGGCCGGGTTCCCCTTCTTATGCCGTTTCCGCAGCTAGGCCTCAGTTCGGGGGTCCAGTTCTCTTAATGCCTTCGTTGTTGTGGCGCTCCGTTCGCCCCCCGTTCTCCTTCTCACCACTCAGTCCAGTATTCTGCCGGAGTTCTGCGTTCCAGGGCCCAGAGGCATCTCCGGGTTGTTGCTTTCACTTTCAATTCCTCCGGTGCCTCCGGCCCGCTGGGTGGTGTTGTTCATTTTTTCCGGTCTTCCTGCTGCTCTATCGTTATCTTTTTTGTTGCTTCGCCTGCTCCGGAGCCTTAGCGTTGTTGTTTTGCCCCCATGGGGGGGTCGGCTCCTCGCCTTCTCGCGGATATATGCAGTATTTCTGCCTGACCGGGACGGAGCCCTGCACCTACACGTCCGCCATGTTGGTGATCCCGGCCATGCCCCCCTCCCCACCTGGTAGCTTGATTGGCTGGATTGCACAATTACGATGGATTTGCCTGATCAAGGGGTCAATATAGAGTGCAAATAGCAGGGGGGAGCAGGGACACCCTTGCCTGGTACCCCGTTCAATGACCACCTCATCAGAGTTACCTCCCATAAGAGAGATCCTGGCTCTAGGCGGATGATAGAGGTCTTTCACCACATTAATAAACCCCTGGCCGATTCCCTTATAGGATATTACTGCCCAGAGAAATAGCCAGGAGACCCTATCAAATGCCTTTTCGGTGTCCAACAGGATAAGAGCAGTGGGGTCTTGAGTAACACCAGCGGCATCAAAGAGAGTAATTACCCGCCGGATGTGGTCGGTGGTACCCCTGCCGGGGATGAAACCATGCTGCATCGGAGACGTAAATTGGTTAATGACTGTTGATAAATGGGTGGCCAAGATTTTAGCGTAGATCTTTGAATCACTGTTAACAAGTGTGATGGGACGATATGAATCTAACTGTGTTTTTTTTTTTTTTAAACACCACAATTTGAGCCAATGACCAACTATCAGGCGGAGGAAGCCCTTCCTGGAGCTCCTGGAAACGTGCGGTCAAAAACCCTTTCAACGCCCCTGCAAATACCTTGTAAAATTCCACAGGAATAAAATCCTTGCCGGTAGCCTTCCCAGCTTTTAAGCTTTCAATAGCTGTACCTATCTCATCGGTCGAGATAGGCATATCTAGGGCCTCTCTATCTTCTACCATGAGGGTCTCTTCCCCAAGTTCAGAGAGATATTCCCTCATGACTGCAGAATCCTCGTTAACCTCCTTAGAGTAAAGATGTTGATAAAATTGCAGGAAGGCCGCTCTGATCCCAGCCTGATCAGATCCCTGATCTCCATTATCTGGCCTCTAACAATTGACTGTCTAGTTCTAAATGCTAGCTGTTGCCCTATCTTTTCGTTAAATTCATCGCCTTTTCCCACCATACCCAGATACTTGTCTTCTGCCTTCCTTGAGGAGATCTCAATGATCCTTGCCCTGGCTGTCTCTACTTCCAGAAGAGCTATTCCCTAAGGGAATCGCCTCGACTAATTTTAATTCTGCGTTGGTAAGGCCTACATATAGTTGCCCGGTTAATACTTTTTCATTTTTTGGGCATTCTAGACTGTACTTTGTCGTTTCCCCCCGTAAGCAGGCCTTAAACGTATCCCAAACGATGCTGATTGGGGCACTGCCAAGATTATCAAGAATAAACAGAGGAATCCATGCCTGAATCCGGCTCACATACTGTGGGTCTAGAAGCAGGGCCCTTTCAAATGACCAAGAAAGATTCGTTTTCGGGGGTTGGGACATTCTTATTTCCAACACAAGCGGATTGTGGTCAGACATAACCCTTGGAAATCTAGAGATACTAGAGTATGTTATTAAACCCTTGGAGACTAAAAAATAATCTAATTGCACATGGACCTTATGAGGAGCAGAGAAAGACCTTGATAAAATTACAATGCTGGATCGGTAAACGTATTCTGACAGCCATTATTTGTTTTTAGGACCATCATATCTGTCCTTTTGACTTGCTTTAATACTATTTTTGGATTCATTTGTTCCTTCTTCACTTCTTTATTTTCAAATTTGTTTAGTGGAATCTTAACTAGACTTATGATAGTTGGTTGTGCACATCTGATTATCTCCCTCGTTAAGAAATAAAGCCAGCATGAATGCCCACGACGATAAAAATGAAATCTACCCGACTTTACCAATGTCATGAAGCAATGCAATTCTACTTTGGATGAGACCTGTTGAACACGTCAAGAGAAAACTGGACTTTGTTATTTAAAAAATTTTAAGCTCATTAAGCAAGACCTCCGTTTTGGTTTATGATTTGTTATGAAACAGTTTATCTGGATACTTCATTGGAACAACCCCCAGTAATATCTCTTGACATTTGAGAAATAATTCAATCAGAGTGCATCAACCATACTGTACTGCAATGCCGTTATCCATCATAAAAGAAGCACTATATGATAATGTTCTAATGCCGTCACCTGTGTCCCCGCCAGTGCCTACCCTAGTAAGCACTAGGACACCAACAATATCTGCATTTTAGGGTTGAATTGGTGTTTGTAAAATGTCTCAACTTTGTATTTTACATTGACCATTGACACCCTTGACTTGTGGCTTCCTCAACCATCATCTACATCTTGGGAATATTCAAATAAGTTACTTGCCTTCGGTAATGCATTATCTGGTAGAGACAGGCGTCGGGCTGGATCTGAAAACGTTTGTGTGAGCAGTACCCCGTGCGCTCTCGGATAGCTCAGTTCAGCTCCGCGGGACGTCTTTGACATCGTTGGTATCGGTTATGATGTCACGGTCACCTATATAGACGACACCCAAGCGCGTGGACATCAGATCTTTTCTTTCCGTGCCAGTTAAGCGCTGATCTGGAAAAGAGCAACACATCTGTCACTTTTTAATGTTTTTTTTTTTACATTTTCACTTTTTCCAAGCGAGAGGAGCAGAGCCATGAAGTGAACTGACTTGTGTGTGTCACAACTAGGGTTCTGAAAAGGAAGCAACCCTAGCCCTATCCAATGAGTCCGCAGAGTGGGGAGGCATGGGTGGGTCCGTAAGGAATCTGCAGTTAGATATTGTCACTACCAGATAATGTGTTCCTGAAGGTTAGTAATTTGTTCATCTGATAGAGACTTCTAGCTGCAGATTCCTTACCTTTGAATAGATACCCAAGCCATACCATCCTGGCGGTGGGCTGCAGACAAATTGCCTGTACTAAGAAGTCCTGCAGGACCGAACAGGTGAAATGCTTCTCTCTGCTGACTGGACTGTCCAGGCAGTAGTGTTTGGCAAATGTGTGCAGGGATGCCCACATTGCTGCCTGGCAGATGTCCAGGACTAGAACCCCCAGGAGCTAACGCCGTGGTCGCAGCTTTTCCTTTGGTGGAATGGGCTCCTAAGCCCTCAGGAGGCTGCTTTTTAACCAGGGTGTTGCAGACCTTGATACAGAGAATGGCCCGGCGCGAAATGATCCATTTCTGAACTCCATGACCTTTTTTAGCTCCTAAATAGCCTGAGAAGAGTTGGTTGTCCACCCAGAACTCTTATGTGCGATCAAGGTAGAACGACAATGGTATTTTTGGGTTTAGACGGTGGAGTTGCTCCTCCTCTTTAGAGGGATGTGGACGAGCATAAAAGGTGGGCAGGGTGACAGATTTTCCCAAACGGAATGGAGTCACAACTTTAGGTAGGAAAGAGACTCTGGTGCGAAGCACCACGATGTCCGGGAATACCATAAGATAGGGAGGCTTGGATGATAAAGCCTGCAGCTCACTCACCCTCTGGGCAGATGTTATTGCCACTAGAAAAGCTGTCTTGATGGTAAACAGCTGGAGGGGACAATTGTGTAATGGTTCAAAGGGAGCGCACAAGGTAAGTGAGAATCAGGTTCAGATCCCACTGAGGCATGATGAAGGGGGAAACATATGTACAAGTCCTTTCAGAAAGCTATGTACAATAGGAGACTTAAATAAAGAGAGTTGGTTAGGCAGCTGCAGGTAAGCAGACAGAACAGATAAATAACCCTTGAGAGTGGCCAGAGCAGAGCCCTGCTGGGCAAGGGTAAGAATGAAAAGAAGAATATCGGAAACAGAAGCAGAAAGAGGATCCATAGACCTTTTCTGTACAAATTTTACAAATGTTTCTGTGCGACAGGCGTATACCGTTTTGGTGGAGGGCCGTCTAGCCGGCAAGATAGCTTTACAGACTTCAGGAGGAAGGTCAAAAGCTATCAACTATTGCAGCTGAATCTCCACGCAAGGAGGCAGACAGTTAAAAGGTTCAGGAGGAGGACCCTCCCCTGCTGCTGTGACAGAAGATCCTCCAGAAGGGGCAGCCTGATCGGAGGATCGATGCTCATTTGAAGCAGCTCGGGATACCAAACTCACTATGCCAAGTCCAAAGCCACAACAATGACCCGGTTGTCTTTGATCTTCTTGAGAACTCTGGGCAGAAGCGGTATGGGTAGAAAACTGTACAGGAGGCCTGAGCTCCACTCTCGACGAAAAGCGTTTCCGAGCAATAGCCGCCTTGGAAACTCCAACACGCAATACATCTGACATTGCGGATTCTCTGCGGTGGTCAACAGATCTAACCAAGGCTCTCCCCACTGCTGAAAGAGACCTTGCACCACCTCCGAATGGAGATACCACTTGTGATCCGCTGGGCATCGATAATTGAGTTAGTCCGCCTTGGCGTTCACAGAACCTACCAGGTATTGAACCACCAGGGTTATGCCCTGCTGTTCCAGCCATATCCAGAGACGCAGGGCCTCTTGACAAAGGGTCCATGACCCCACCCCGCCCTGCTTGTTGCAGTGCCACATGGAGGTAGTGTTGTCTGTGAACATTTGCACTAATTTCCCGTTGACAGAAGGAATAAATACTTTCAATGCTAGTCGGATCGCCCGTAGCTCCAGCAGGTTGATATGGAGTCAGGATTCCGCCTGAGACCAGAGTCCTCTGATCTCCAGCTTTCCCAGATGGCCACCCCATCCCAGGAGTGACGCATCTGTCACTACCGACAGGTCTGGTTGGGGAAAGGAGAGGAGTTTGTCTTTGACCCAATCGCGGTTCGTAAGCCACCACTGCAGGTGTTTTGCAGTTCCATCTGAGATCTTGGCGAAGTTGGAGAGATTCCCCTGATGTTACACCCACTGGAAATTCAGGTCTCACTGCAGAGCTCACATTTGCCATCTGGCATGATTTACCAACAGGATGCAGGAGGCCATGAGGCCCAGCAGCCTCAGAGTCATTCTCAACAAAATCCAGGATAGAGGCTAAAATATCAGCATCATAACCTGAATATCCTGATCTTACTGCTTGGGAGGATAAGCCCGAAACTGCACTGTGTCCAGAACAGCTCTAATGAAAGGAAGCGTCTGAGAAGGAGTCAGGTGTGACTTCGGCACGTTTATAGTGAACTCCAGTGAATGCAGGAGGCCCGCCATAGTCTGGAGGTGGGACACAACAGTCTGGGGCGAGGCCACCTTCAACTGCCAGTCATTGAGGTAGGGGAAGACTGAAACCACTGACCTGCACAGATGAGCTGTGACCACCGCCATCACCTTGGTGAACACCCAAGGGGCACTGGTAAGGCCAAGGGTTGCACACTGAACTGAAAATTCTTGTGGTCTACCTTGGACTGCAGGGAACACCTGTGGGCAGGGAGGAAGGGGTAGGGGGGTTGAAAATACGCATCCTGCAAGTCCAACGCTACCAGCCAGTCTCCTTGTTCTAGGGCAGACAAAACCTGAGCCAAAGTAAGCATCTTGAATTTCTCCTTTTTGAGGAAGAGATTGACCTTTCGGAGGTCTAGAATACGACGAAGACCCTTGTTCGTCTTGGGTATCAGAAAATAGCGGGAATAACAATCACTGCCTACTTCTGATATCTGAACCCTTTCTATAGCCCCTTTGGCCGGGAGAGCTGTAACTTTCTCTCGAAGCAAGATCAGATGATCCTCCGCCAGTCGTTCTTGAGATGGCAGTAAAGGGAGTGAGTAACCACTGCGAATGATCTGCAAGACCCATTGGTCCAATGTTATGGACTACCAGTGGAGGAGATGACATTGGAGTCTCCCTCCAACTGGGCACCCATGGTCTTGCAGAACCAAACTAGGTTGACTTAGAGGCTGCAGCTGCCGGGGGGTTGGTGGCGGACGACTTCTGGCTACCATTCCCATGGGGTCAGAATGCACTGCATTCACTTCCTCACAAAATTTGGGAAGCTTGCACAGGATGGTGGATGGGATATGGTTGGTACGGTGGCACGCCCCTTCCTTAGCCACGAAAGGCCGATTGGGGCCGAGGTGCCACAGAGAGGCCCAAGGACTTGACCGTAGCCCGCGAGTCCTTGAAGCGCTCCAGCGTCGAGTCTGCATTCCCTCCGAAGAGACGAGTCCCATCGAAGGGCATGACCATGAGGTTGGTCTGGACATCCCCGAAAAGCCAGATGTTCTCAGCCAGGCGTGGCGCTGTAAGGCCACTGTCGACGAAACAGCTTTGCTCAGCGAGTCAGTCGTATCCAAGCCAAACATAATGGTGAACTTTGCTGCATCCCTTCGGTCTTTCACTGCTTGGGAGAGGATTGCCTGTGCTCCCTCAGGGACCTGCGGCAGCACTTCTGTAACCGTTTTCCATAGGGTATGGGAGTAACGGCCTAAAAGGCATGCAGTGTTCACCAATTGCAATGCCAGGCTGGTGGAAGAAAACATCTTCTTCCCAAGTGTGTCCAGCCTCTTGGATTCCCTGTCCAGGGAATTGGCAGGGAACGCGCCATGGGAAGTAGAGGCTTGGACTACCAAGCTCTCAGCTGTTGGCTGAGGAAACTAGGATCACCTGGGGAAGGGTGATGGCAGCAGGCAATTGTCCTGTTCACAGGAGCCCCTGTGTTAGGCTTGGACCAAGTTCCTAGAAGGACATCAGTCAGTGCTTCACTAAAGGGCAATAAAGTTTCAGATGAGGAAGCCCCAGGCTGCAGCACTTCGGTCAAGAGATTAGTCTTGACTGCCACAGAGGGAAGTACGAGGTCAAGGACCTCAGTTGCCCTCTTCACCAACATTGCATAAGACCTTAGAGATCTGGAAGAAGTCGACTCTGTAGCCAGGGTAGGTGCAGAGAGCAAACCAGTATCTAGAGAGGTGTCCAGTCCACTGGCCTCTTCTAGTTCCTCATTTCAGTCTGAAGTCTCACCAGGGGTGTACAACTGGTGTTCTAAAGGGTCTAGCGACCCCTCCCACTCTTCCCCCATGCCTGTATGCTCCACAAAATACTCAGGCAACAACCTAGAGCCACAGGACTCTATCCGCACTGGATTCGGCATCAACCGAAGCCGTTCTGACTCGTTGGGGAGAAGAATGGCGCTGGCCAGGAGCATCGATGTCGGGACTGGTGCCGGAGAAGTCACTTTCATAGGCAGTTATGTAAAGCATGCACAGTAATTTCAGAAAGAATGGAACAAGGAGACATCAATAGTTTAAAGAGAAATGTATGGAGTGGTCTCTATTTTAGAAAAATGAATACAAATAAAGTAACAGCACTATTTACATTATATGTGGGTGTAACCCATACAATCTTGTGCAGAGAAGTGAACGGCGCAAGTGAGACAAGGGAAACAGCGAAAAAGCAGCACAAAAGAAATATACAATTACTTAAATGGTTGCAAAACTTCAAAAATTATTGTGAAAACACAAAATCTTCGACAAGTTAGAGAACCAAAAAAGGCCAACAATTGCGCTGAGTGGTCGACGGCGTTTCAACCTGTAGTTAGTTCAGGTCATCTTCAGGACCGAGTTACAGAACAATTTGTTAGTGCTGTACAATGTGAGAGTGAAAAAAGAGCGGGGGGGGATAGAATAAGAATAGTGTAAATCACCGGATGAATCAATTTAGACAGGGAGCGAATATACATAGTACCTGCATTGCAGCAAGGAAGTCCAAGAGTTAGTATTACAAAAATTGCACCCAAGGTATGGTGTGCAGAGAAATCCGGGTGGATGGGCAGAGATATTGCACTACTGGTCCGCTATGCAATGGGGAAATTCTGGAAAATAACAAGGGAGAGAGAGGTGAGGCCAAGTAGGCCCGGTACCTGGATGCCAATTAAGCACCGGGTAATGGCCTCGTAGGGGCTGTACTCATTAAGTGAGTCAAGTACAGGTAGTGATAAATGCGGGAGAGACGTGATATTTTCAATCCATGTAGAACACGGGGGTGAAGTCCTATAAGGTGGAATTAACCATATTGACAGGTCTGTAGAGGATGAGGACCTCATCAGAGATCGAATCGGAAAGTGAACCAAGTCTAGTAACTTGATCAGAGTTTGTCTAAGGCAGTGTTCCGCAATGGTAGCAAGCTCCGTAAGTCGTGAACACCGTTCTGCCAAAGGGGCTGGGCTCGTGATGGACTACGAGAAAAGTGCAGGCTGACTGATAGTCGCGGGCCGCGAGCAGGGGACACAGTGCGGGGATGCTTACCATGTAAGAAAACAACAGAGCTGGTGTGCAGGTCAAGGCGTCCGGATCGCATAGCACTGTAATCGAGGGGAAGGCGTGTTGAGCCGAATAGTGGCTGGCGTCACGGTGAGGACGTCCAGGCTAGGTGGAGGACTGCTTGCGTAAGGGGGGAGGAGAGAAGGCGCGTAATGGTGAGACATATCTGAAGATACGCTCAGCTCTGTATTGGATACAGACAACACCAAGAGAGGATTCGGCTGGTTTCCACTGAATGGAAGAAACCACTCTGCTGCGATGTCGACGTGAGTTCGTGTCGCATAGAGCGTGGGTTGTGGCGCCAGGGATAAATTCAGAGAGCCGGGTGAGAACACTAGAGCTGAAAGTAGAGAAAGGAGAGAAGTATTGGAGGCGCCCCAGGAGGACAAGAGACCTAGAGAATGATTTAACGAGATCTTCATTCACAAGTTCAATAATAATGCGATCCAATTAGGACGTATTATAGGCATGGTTAAAAATTATTCAACAACATGGCAATGTCATTATTAGTGTACATCTTTTGTGGGCTGAAGACAATGCTTGTCACAGGCTCAACCATTAATACTTTAAAAGATTAAATAACAGATATTGATCGAATAGGTTCTCAAGAGTAATGGCAAATTGGGAAGAGGTGTAGCCCACACACATATTGGCAAAATAAATAGACAAATGTGTATACAATACCTATGAGAAAGGAGCCATACATGGTTAGTTGTAGGGAAGTAGTCTGGAAAAAAGGTATTTACAATTTATGTAGTGGAGTACTCCAACTGGGTAGGAGAAACAAATATTAATACTGACAAATAGATATACATGTATTTATGCAGACATATAAATATACATGTTTAAAGGATTAAGAGGACACTCAATGAGGGCAGGGTTGGAGGGGGCCATCCTTGGTATGATATTCAATGTGTGAGCTGAGGAAATAAGCCATCTTGAACTGTTGTAAAAACAGAGTCAGACTGAGGCTAACCAGGGTATAGCCCTTTAGATATGGAGGGTGCTGTTTCATTCGTCTAAGGTGTTTAATCCATGATTGACTGAGTCACAACGTGTGATCCACCTACATTCACATCTATTAAGGAGTTGTTGTAGGTTGCTTCCACGCTGAGGCAATGTAGGTTGATCAATCACTTGCCACACAATGTCTGTTTTGGAGTGATTTTTTTCAATGTAGTGTGAGACGAGGTGAGCATTTTCTACTCTGCATCAAATGTGACTCTTATGTTGAAAAATGTGTTGTTTCACCATCTGTGTAGTCTGACCTATATATAATAGGTCACAAGGCCAACGTATAGCATAAATCACATTCGTAGTGCGGCAATTGTGAAAGTTTCAATTGGTATGTGTGGTACCTCACTTTAAATTCTTTTGAATTAAATGTGAGTGGGCATACCACACAATTTTGGCATCTAAAGTGTCCAAGTATGGGGGAAAGCCCCCATGCTGAAGTGATCGAATCAGTGTTGTTGGGCTTATTCAGCCATCTGATGGCATGTGCCCAATGGTCTGGCAAATTGTTAGCTCTTTTAAAGGAAAATAGGAGAGGTTGTTGGAAAGAGTTGTGTACGCAGCATATTCCAATTTTTCTTAATGATCTTATTAACTTTATTGCTTGATGGGCTAAAACTTGAGACAAATGGAATGCGTGTATTTTCTCGTTTTTGTGTGGGTGTCAAAAGAATATCACTGTGGCTGTACCCATGTTGGTTGAGTTTTTCCAATAATATTGAGGACTTCCAGAAGTAATCTTTTTTCCATTTGCAGCTCCTCTGAATGCGGAGGAACTGACAATAGGGAAGACTGTCCCGAAGTCCACGAGGATGGTAACTGGAGTATAGTAAAAGTATTTTCCGTTCCGTGGGTTTTTGGAATAGTAAAGTACTGATCTTTCCATCCTCTAGATGAAGAGTAAGGTCCAAGAAAGGGAGATCATTTTTCTTGGAGTCTGAAATAAATTTCAAATGGGTTTGGCAGTTATAAAGGTAATCAAGGTGTCATTGCTTCCCTGCCAGAGGAGGAGAATGTCGTCAATATATCTGCGCCAAAACCTTATTAAATCAAAAAAGTGTTTAGTGGTATAAGAATACGAGTCATTTCTAGGTTGTGTACATACAAGATGGCAAAGTTAGGTGCAAAACATGCGCCCATAGAAACACCTTTGATCTGCAGTGAAAGGTGTCCTTGTACAGGTAGTAATTATTGCTGAGGGCAATTTTAAGTAAATCCATTACAAATTCAGTCGGGATACGAGTGGGTTTGGGTTGGGCATTCAAAAGATTCTGAATAATCAGTAGGCCATCATCATGTGAGATATTTATGTATAGGGACTCAGTGTCCAAGTCTACCATCAGGTCAGTGTCGATGTTGAATGGTCTGTCCTCTATGAGGTAATGAGATCAGTGCTGTCTCGTATAAATGTACCCATAAATGGAACAAATTCCTTGATGATGGCATCTATGTATTTGCCTAATGGCTCAAGAATTGGAGCCACAACCAAAGACTATAGGTCAGCGCAGAGGTTTGATGGCATGCTTATGTATCTTAGGTAGTACATAGATGACTGGGGTGCAGGGATGAGGGTTATTGAGGAAGGCATGTTGTTTTTCCATTATAATGTTCTGTAGTCTGGCCTGGTTTGTCACTGTTTGAATTTTAGAACAAATGTCAGGTAGAGGTCAGAGGACAGAGTGCGATAGTGAGCAATGTTAGCTAGTTGTCTCATTATCTCCATGTCATATTTGTCTATATCCATGATTACAATACCACCGCCCTTATCGGCTGGTTTAATCACGATACTTGAGTTGTCCTTAAGATTGTGAAGTGCCTGTTTTTCTGCAAAAGTGAGATTGTAAGGTACAAACTCAAATTTATTTTAAATTTCCATGATTTTGGAGAACTGCGAAAGGAAGATGGTGGGCTGATCCCGCTCCAGTGAGCACTCTCTTGGACCGCTCCCACCACACCACCTTGCTTACCTGATTCGGTGTTGGTTTCAGCCCCGTCGGCAGTCCCGGGCAAAAATTCGGCTGAACCCGACATCCTTTCAGCAGAGTTGGCAGCTTTGTTGGCAGCTTCGTCTTGAGGGCTCATTGTCGCTGTCGATGCAGTGGCAGCTGTGTTATCCTGTGGTGCTGTCTGCTGCAGACGCGGGCGGCTCGCTGACAGAGCCGTTCTCTTTCCAGGCGAGATCAAAAACCAGTGATGGCACCACTGCGCGGATCCGTACAACAAGGAGGAAGCGGGGCCGCACTGCCACAGCTGTGGCTGCAACTACGGGCGAGGACCTGGCCCAGGAGGCGGCATCTGCTATGGCATCTGACTCCCGGGTCGGGCAGCCCATACTTAAACTGCTGCATTCTGGCAACGCGGCAGGCTTGCAGTAAGGGCAAAGTGGATGCAACGGATTCTATGATGGTGGAAGTGCTCTTGAACGCGGTTCAAAGCACTAAGGGAATTACTGATATAGAGCCTTTCATGGACTTGACAACTGGTGCTATCTTGGAGCTGGGGCAAGATATTTCCTGCAATCACGGTGATGTTTAAAAAAAGATTGCGGATGTCAGTGTTTCAGCACTCTCCCGGGGGGATAATTTTCTTTTGCTGAACCGTGTACCACACATATTTCTGGGTCTATTGCTGATAGCTAAGGGCTTGGCCCTATGGAAAACAACGATAATGGCAGACTACAATCCCTAGTAAGATCTAAAACAGCCAAGCAAGTTGAAGTAGGCGGTAACAGCTTGGAAACTGCTACTTCATATACTTTATATACTTCTGGCTATGTTTGCATCAATAGTGGGACCACTGATCAGATGCAGAGATAATTAGAGGCCTTGAATGATCACATAGCTGAATCATCTAAAAATAAGGATAAAGAACACGACAAAAGAGCGGAAGGGGGAGGGTAAATAATGCACCATCCCTGGCTAATGAGCACCTGGATAGCTGTATTATCGGCGCTGGGGAGATCCCAGGTAAGAAACAAGCCGGACAACACATCGATACTCAGTCAAATCATACGGTCTCAACTCGTCCAAGAAACGGTTTTAAGGATAGCCCTCTGTGTAAATGGGTTACCTCCAAAGGCAAGGTTAAAGCTTTGATCTCGGGGATGTCGAATATTGGCCCTGCTTTACAATCTCAATCGGCACTGCCCAGGGAGGATGATCATATGTCAAATGCTCTAGCTCTGGTTCAACTATCTCTCCCAGATTAGGCAATGATGCAGACTCCCCTGGCGGCCCCTCTTTTTGTATGGCTGGATCTGCTGTTAATGCTACGGACCAAGCTAACTATGCTGATACATAAGGAACAAAAAAGCCTACTTTGTCAATAATCCTTCAATTTCTCCAGATACAGCGGACGGAGTCTTTGGACCATTATGCGTAGGTTAAGGCGGACAGTGCAGCGATGCACCAGGCTCTCTCTGAAGTTACCAGCAGGGTTGACGCACTTTCGTCTGAGATGGTGAAACTTCAATAAGAGTGGCGGGTGTGGAAGAAGTTGGGTCTGTGACTGTTAAAACAGTCCGGGAGCAGGAGAGTCATATGGCGCTTTTCCAGAGTAAAATAGAGGATCTGGAAAACAGACAACGATGCAATAATTTAAGGCTCTTCGGTATACCCGAACTTTTGTGGTCAACTTATTACAGAAGGCAGTCCCGGAGTTATAAGACTGGGATATGGACTCTCAATTCAGCTGGCTCATAGACTACTGTTAGTTATAAAGCAAGCTGTTTTTGTTGGTAATTTTCTGCTGAGACGGGCCATCTATTTTAAAGCGCGTCCTGCTGTACCTCTTAAAGTAGACTCAATGTTCATTTTGTCCAGTCAATCTTATGTAAGGCCACAATGGACCGGTGCTGGAAGATGCGCCAGATAATTGATCTGTTCAAGGCAGTCGGGGCAGAGGTGTTCCTGCAAGAGCCTGCACGTCTCAAAGTCATCAAAGACGTACACCAGCAAATATTCCATTCAGAGCTGAAAGCATCCAAAGCTCTGAGTCAATGGTGTTAGGGCAACTGTCTTGCTGATAGGATCTTAAGCTAGTTATTTAATAGGAAGTGTCATGTACGGTAGTTCTTTGGGTCAACGGTGATAGATTTTTGTGGGCCTGTGTAGTGATTTCTATTGAGGCGAATATGGGATTGGTGGAGTTCCGGGGGGAGGGGGTACTCCCAGGCAGCTGCCAAATCAGCTGGCAGCAAAGGGGATGGGTGATTCCTTTTCCAGGCACGAGAGGGTGGGGCTGTCCTTGAGGGGGAGTCTGGGGGAACTTTGGGAGGTATGGAGGTTACTACTATTGCACACTCAGTGGGGGGTTAAAAGTCCGATCAAACAGAAATTGCACATAGAATGTAATGCAATGTTAGGGGAACCTGGGCCTCGATTGTGGAATTGAAGAGGCTACATGGGCTAGAGGATGCATGGAAAACTTAATGTCCTCGATTGCCAGGATACACCTACTATTCCTCTCCCCATAGACAATATTCACGAATTGACATGATATTGGTAAGAGGGCAGATGTTAGAAGGGGAAAATATTGATGTCGGCAGGAATGCTTAGATTTAGTGCTGCAACATGCTCAGGCAATTCTTACTTGCAACCCTCCTGAGCAGGCTGTATATCTTAAGCTAAAAGAGAGGTGGAAAATGCTAAACCCGGGGGTAATTGAGAAGGCGGCTGCAAGCTATCAGAAGTATAAGACGTGCCAATATGAATATGGTGAAAGAGTGGGACGACTCCTTGCGCATCAGATAGCTCATAAAAAGGCATGCAGTGCTATTAAGTGCATTTTGGGGGATGACGGGGACAGCTATACTTGCCCACAATTAATAGCTGAGCAATTTGCCGCTTTCTATCAAAAGGTTTATCATAAGCCTGATTGTATTGATCAGCAGACTCTGGCAAATTATCTTGGAGAGAGTAGGATCCCTTGGCTAGATTCTCAGCAGAGCTCTATGCTAGAAGCGTGTGTTGGGCCAGGGGAGGTTGAGGCGGCTATATGTGCTTTATCATCTGGGAAAGCTGCAGGAGAGGACACCATTCCTTTAGAATTCTATAAAGTTTTTATGGATGTTCTCGCCCCAGAACTCATAGAATTGCTAAATTATATCTACAGCGGGGGAGAAGCCCCAGCTTCATGGGGGGTGACTAACATTGTAGTTTTTCTTAAGAAGGGCAAGCCATCTGAAGATAGGGGGTCTTATCGCCTGATATTTTTGATAAATGTGGATGCAAAGATTTAGTCTAAAATTTTAGCTGCACGTCTTGCCCCACTTATGCACGATTTGGTCTCCATACAACAACACAGGTTTGTGCCCAGAAGGGACACCACGGCTCATACTAGCACTTCAATTGCAGCAATTAATGTCGCCAACAAAACTAAGGACCAGATGGGCATGAGATTGCTGGACTCGGAGAAGGAATTTGACCGGGTCACCTGGGAGTCACTTTGGATGACCATGGGGGCATTTGGAATCGGTGATAGATACATAGCATTAGTGCAGATGTTATGTAAGAATCCAGGGGCTAAAATCATGATGGGTGGTAAGTCCTTTACTTCATTTTCAATATATATATATATATATATATATATATATATATATATATATAGGGGCAAGCGCCAGGGGTGTCCACTTTCCCCTCTGTTGTTTGCTCTATATATAGAACCTTATATAAGACACCTAATGCTGAATCAGGCCATACAGCCAGTCAGATTAAATGGTGTTGAAATGAAAATAACTGTGTACGCAGATGATATAGCAGTTTATGCTACTAACCCAAGTATACCCATCGATCTTATATCTAAGGTGACAGTTATTGCTAAGCTATGGCAATGGCATCAGCTTCCTTTAAGTATCCTGGGGCGATGCAATATCATTAAAATGACATTTCTTTTTTTATAAACATACTTTATTGAATTTTCTCTGCCGAAACAATGCTCCAGGAGCCATTTATACATGTAAGACAGGACATAATATTGGCATACATATGGAGAATAGCGCTGTTGTACTTTAATAACATAAACCTAAAAAAAAGAAAGAAAAGAAAACTAGCTGCGATAGCGGTGGAAAAAAGGGTAACATCTTTAAGATATGACCGTGTGTTAAAATGAATATTTTACTAACATTTCTTTATCTATTTCGCTCTATACCACTGCGGATTCCCGATCAATTTTTTTTTACATTTTGATGGGGCAACTGGTAGTTTCATATGGGGGTATAGGAAGGCTAGACGAGCTATTAGGTTTATGAAACTCCCTTATGAGCAGGGAGGATTCAAGTTGCCGGATTTTATATTCTATTTCTGAGCCTCGTTCACGGGTCGGAGCTAAAGCTTATTGACTGGGAGTAAACCTGGGGCGATTGCAGTCGGGTATCAATTAGCATTGGGTTTAGATATTAGGTATGCAATGCATAAGTTAGTTGACCCTAACTATTTAAAGTGGGTTACATTTAAGGTGATAAGGGATGTGGTTCGGGTTTGGTGGGAAATCTTTATTAAGTTTTCTCTACCAACTGTCTATTCTCTCACCCCGCTGTGGGGCAATCCATCATTCCCCAACATATTCCACGATAGTGTGGGGCAAGCTTGGAGGAACATCGGCCTACATAATTTGGGCCAGTTATGACACGCAGGGGTTTTGGTCTTTTACTTCACTCCAGGAAATATATGGGTTTCCGCAGCGGTCTTTTTAAAATATCTCCAGGTCAGGGACTATCTCCTTGTGAGTATAATAAGGAGCAAGAGACTACTGAAATCCTTGTGGCTCTGTATCAACCTCCAAGGGAGTGAGTCCAGTGCAATATAAGTACAGTGTATTGGGATTATATGTCCTATGTCGAGAATGACAGCGCACAAATAGCGTTAAGGTGGAGTCGGCGTCTAGCGACTGTAGTAACGGTTACTGAAATACAGGAGGCTTTGGAAACACTAGATCGGTCATTAATCTCTATTAGTCTTAAACTACAGCAATTTAAGACAGTGTATATGCTTTATGATACACCTGACTGTATCTCTAAGTGGGCATCATCTAGGAACTCTTCACGGTCTTATCCCAAGTGTCACCTTTACGTAGGTGATATAGATCATATGTTTGTTGACTGTCCTGCGCTAATAGAGTTCTGGGATAGTCTGTTCCAATTAATATCTGCACAGCTGTGGCTTAAATTGTGCCTAAATAGTAAGGAAATACTAATCGGCTTAAAGCCCGAAGGGGACTCCAGTCTCAGATCTCTAATTTTAATCATTATAGTAAATGCACGCTTATGTATTTCTAAGGCTTTGGTTGACTTAGTACCAACCAGAGTACCTGAATTCTGGGCCATGTTCCGGCAGATTTATGAATGCGAAATTGCAGTCGCCAAGGCCCATGAACCGAGATCAGTTAAAAAGGTGGAGAGGATTTGGTCTCAACTTCATTGGATGTAGTATGCTGTACTATACTCCCCAGCTTTTTTTTTTTTTTTAAGTTTAATAAGCTTTATTGAATTATAGAATGTCAATACAACAAAGGCCTAAATTATAACAATGTAGAAGATAACTCGCAGGCAAAAATAGAAGTAGGCAAGAAAATCATAGCAGAAAGCTGTTTACATTTTAGGGACAATATAGGAAAGAGGAAGGGGGAAAGGGAGGGAAGGGGAAAGAAAATATACAATTTGCAAGCAGTAAACAAGTAGCAATAATACACTCTAAAACAAGTAGGATATATTGAACAAATTAACAGCTGAATAAAAACTCTGCCAAATATTAAAAGAAGAGAAAAGAGGACAAAGAGGAAAAAATCATGGGGTTGGAAATTTTCAGAACGATGGCGAGAAACCGCACTGATTGAAACCTTATTCAAATAAGTAGTTAATGGCAACCAAAATACATCTCTGTTTACATGTGGATTGCATTGGGAGGCATAAGCAACATCCAGTCTATGATAGTAGCATACAGTATTCCACCATGACTTAGTTGAGAGTTTTGTCAAACACTTCCAGTTCATTGTAATCTGTTGAAATGCTAAAGCTAAAATCAGATCAAACAACCCTTTTTCATGAGATGACAAAGAGAGGGATTCTGATAAGCTTCCCAAAAAGAGAAGGAGATTGGACATGGGAGTATGTATCTTAAAATTATTGGAAAGGCGAGACCAAATTTGTAGCCAAAAAGAAGCTATTGGGGGGCATGAGAATAGGAGATGTGAGAGGTCTGCTATGGGGAAATCACAGGACCAACAATGCTTATCATTAGTGTGTGCGAAATTAGCTATGGAGAGGGGAGTAAAATACAGTCTGTGATATAGAAAAAACATGGATTGAGTGGTGGATGCAGATCTTGAAATTTTCAACGATCGAGCCCAAATCTTGTTCCACACATCAGTGCTCCACTGACATACTAAGTCTGTTTCCCAAGCAAGTTCCGACTTAGTCTTAGCGCGCTCTGGATCAATGGAATAGAAGAATTTGTAGATTAAGGAAGCTTTTGGAAGTAACACCAAGATTTTAAGAAGAGGATCTTGTGTAGCTGAGGAGTCTTCAGAAGGTAGGGAATAGAAAGCACACAGAATCGCCTCCATAAGTATTGAAAATGTATATAAGAATGAACGAGGACAGTTAAAAGTAGCTTGGAAAGGAACAAGGAGATGCTCCATCAAACAAATCTTTAACCCAGATAATACCCCTGGTTCTCCATGAAGACCAAAACAAAGGTCTATTATTAATGGTAATGAGACGATTATACCAAAGAGGAAAATGTATAAAAGCAGTTCTGGATATTATTTTTGGTTGATAATGAGGCCTTAACAGCGAGCAGGTGTGTTTAAATAGTGGAAGAGATGTGAGAGCATTCTTGGCAGTGAAAGTGAGAAGTTCATTAGTCGAAAAAGGGGCAAATAGACAGCGTTCGATAGTGACCCATAAAGGAGTAAAGGGAGAAGATTCCGTAAGAAGCCAATAAGAAGCTTGTTTTAGGCAAAAAGCCTTATGATATAACCGGAAGTCCGGAAAATTTACACCACCGACATCTCTCGGTTTTCTGAGATGAAATAAAGAGATTCTGGATTTTTTGTTTTTCCACAAAAATTTGGAAAGAAGAGTCTATTTTTTAAAAAAAAGGTAAAGGGAATACGAACTGGAATCATTGAGAAGAAATATAGTAAAATTGGAGTAATCATCATCTTGATGGAATCCAGGCGACCCCACCAGGAAAGAAAAAGAGGGTTCCAGGAAGAAAAAAGTTTGGAAATGCGATCAAGAGCGACACTCATATTTATTTTAACTGACTCCAAAATGGAATTGGAAAACCAAATACCAAGATATTTGATTTTAGAACTGTTCCAATGAAAACCAGTGAAATCAAATTGTTGCTTAAGGCAAAATTTGGTAATTGGTAAGACTTCCGTCTTGTCAGAGTTAATTTTATAACCGGACACCGTTGAGAAATCGGAGATTTCTTGTAATAATGGGGGAATAGAGGAGTCTGGGTTAGAAATGAAAAGTAAAATATCGTCAGCATAAGCAGATAACTTCAAGTGATGATCTCCATAAGGGAATCCAGAAATAGAGGAGTTATGGCGAATACGAGAAAGAAAAGGCTCGAGAGATAGAACAAATAAAAGGGGAGATAATGGACAGCCCTGCCTAACACCTCGATGAAGTGAAAAACGTTGTGAGATTTGACCGTTAACGATGGTGGAGGCAGAGGGTGTAGAATAGAGTAAGGAAATAAGAGAGATGAATTTAGGGCCAAAACCATGCCATCGGAGAGATTTAAACAGAAAGGACCAATCAACCCTATCAAAGGCTTTTTCTGCGTCAATCGAAATCGCAGCAAGAGGGAAGGGAAGAGTAGACGCTTTATTCAGAACATTAAAAAATAATCGAGAATTATCAGAGGTTAACCTACCTTTGACAAAGCCACATTGTTCTAGACCTATTAAATGAGGGAGAAATGATTCAAGTCGTAATGCTAAAAGCTTGGCAAAAAATGTATTATCAACATTTATCAAGGATATGGGGCGGTAATTCTTGCAAAATTTGGGATCTTTGCCATCTTTATGAATAAGACAAATAGAGGCCTCTAGAAAAGTACCGCTCGCACGCACCTGTAGTACAAAAGTCTTGAAAGAGTTTAAAGAGTTTTGGGAGCAACAGATTTGAGAAATGAAGATAAAATTCTACCGAAAAACCGTCAGGGCCAGGGGATTTATTTTTCTTTAAAGAGTTCAGGGAAGAAGAGATTTCCTGGAGTGAAAGGTCTGTGTCTAAAGAAGCAAAATCAAGATCCGAAGAGGAAGGAGGAGGAATAGTGCTAAGATAATTATCAATATGTGTGGCAGATGGAGGCGACTCTGGAGTATATAAATCACTATAAAATTTTGTAAATTCGTCTAGTATGTCCTGATCCTTGAAAAGGTGTTTACCTTCCGCTGATTGAATAGAATCAATTAGTACTCTCTCTTTTCTAGATTTGAGATAGTTAGCAAGAAGTGAGCCGACTCTATTTCGACCGCCATAACATCTGGCGCTACTACGAAGTAAAGTGAAGGAGGCATTGTCAGTAGAAATTTTATTGAAATCCATCTTTGCACGAATAAGTTTCTTCAAATTGGAATCGGATGAGGAAGTGTAAAACTGATGTTCTAAATGTTTGATGGAAGACAACAAAGCTTTATGCTTATTGAGGGTTTGCTTCTTTTTCTTGGATACAAAATCTATAATGAAGCCTCGAGCAGTGGCTTTAAAACTATCCCACACCGAGACAGGGGAGACAAGAGGATCTTCATTGATAGAAAGAATTCTTCAGCAAAAGAGATGAAGGAAGAGGAAAATACTGGATCTTGTAGAAGAGAATTATTAAATCTCCATCTGGAAGATTTGGAGCGAGAAGGGAGTAGGTCAAAATCAACAACCACCGGAGCATGAACCGAGATCAAAATGGGCTCGATCGAGGAGGAAATAAGGTTCTGAGCCAAGGGTTTGGAGAGGAATATGTAATCTAACCGGGATAGGGAACCATGTGGAGGGGAAAAAAAGGAAAATTCTGACTGGTCGGGGTTGCATAGTCTCCAGGCATCAACAAGATGAGTCTGCATGATAGTGCTGAGAAATTGTTTGTGAGTTTTATGGGGGAAAAAACGCACCTGGGATTTGCGGTCAATAAAAGGATCCATGACTTGGTTGCAATCACCTCCAAGTATAAAAAATTCATCTTTATATTGAAAGCACTTATCTGTAATAGTAGGCCAAAAAGTGGGATCGGGTTGAGTTGGGCCATAGACATTAAATACAGTGAGAGGAATATTATTAACTAACAATTTGACCAAAATCCACCTACCATCAGAATCTATATCCTGCGTAACAACAGAGCATTTAAATTTTTTATGACATAGAATAACAACCCCGTTTTATTTTGTATTTGTAGGGAAACCAATACTGATCCAACCCAATTGCGCTTGAGCTTAAGAGCTTCAGCCTCGGATAAATGAGTTTCTTGTAGTAAGACTAAATCAGGCTTATAGGAGGCCAAGTGAGAGAGAATTCTCTGCCTCTTTATAGGATTATTAAAACCCTTTACATTCCATGTAACAACTCTGAATGAAAGAGAATAACATTATATATACAACAATAAAAGTTGAAATAGCAAAGGAGCATAATAAGAGTTAGCATGCAAAGTAGTGATGAAGAGGAAGGGTAGGAATAGAACCATAAGATACAAAAAAGAGAAGGGGAGGAGAGAATGTAGGAGAGGGAGAAAATCAGAAAAGACTGCAAATTCGTCAAAGGGAAGAAAAGGGAGAGAGCATTGAAAAGGAAAAAAGAGAGAGGAAAGTAAAGGAGAAAGAAGAGGAGACAGTACATGTCAGAGAACTGACGACTGTGATATATACCTTGACAAGGGGATGAAAAATAAAAACAATGAGGAGTGGCGACGGACAGGCGAAGACAGCACACCCAACGAGGGAGGCAATGCACCACACCAGGATGCCATACGAACATAAAAAGGATCAGGAACAGAGGGCGGGTATATATGGGAGTCCACAAAACCTGCACAAACAACAGTAGGGAATGAAAAAAAAATTAAGTAATGAATGAAGGTATCATGTTGTTAAGTAACAAAAAGAGCAAATGTAATATAGGAGTTAAAAGATTCAAGTGTTAGAGGAAGGTCCAGCAACTTCCATCGATGACGTAGAGTGTAACTGGATAAAGTTTCTGAGATCCGCTGGGTCGTCGAAAGGAGAAGTTTTGTTCAGGTAAGTGACTTTAAATAAGCAGGGATGGAATAAGCCATAACGAGCACCAAGAGAACGAAGAGCAGGGCAAAGATCCAGGAATTCCTTTCTCCGTTTCGCAGTGGCAGATGAAACGTCCTGGGAGATGAACAACTTGGAGCCAGACCAAAAAAGCTGTTTTTTAAGCTTAGCTGCATTCAGAACTTTTAAAAGGTCAGTGAATTTCAGGAATAGAAAGATTACACCTCGAGGTCTGGAAGGAGCAGCAGACGAAGATAAACGCGGGCCAAGGCGATGTGCGCGTTGGATGTTCAGTTTGGTCATTGCAGGTAAGTCCAGAAGTTGTGGAAAAAAAGAGGTGAAAAAAGAAACAGGGTCGTCACCCTCAAGGCCTTCAGTAAGACCATATAAGCGAAGGTTATTGCGTCGATTTCTGTTTTCAAGGTCCTCAGAAGATTTCCTCAGTTGTACCACCTCTTTTTCCAGACGTGCGATTCTGGCTGATGAGTCCTGTACCTCACTGATCTGCTGCTCCACCAAAGATAACCGAGAATCCATGTCTGACCATTTGTTATCCAAAGTTTGTAGACGGAAATTGGTATCTTCAATAAAGGGTCTCAGAGCACGTATCTCCTCCAGAACAATGTCTAAAGAAACAGGAGACAAAGACTTAGGAGGAGAAGGGGGGTCTTGCTTAACCCTTTTATTCGTGGTAGAAGGTAGTTGTGCTTTAGGCGCAATTACAGGAGAAACTGCAGAGCGAGAAGACACAGACTGCGCCATTTCCTCAGATAAGTGCAAGGAATCACTCCGTGAAGAGCAAGAAGATGGTCGGTTGGAAGGAGGGCCTTTGGTACACCTTAATAAGCTTTTACTCCTGCCCATGGACCAACACAACAAGCTGTCAGAAAGAGAGGACTTGCGTGGCGAGAAGCCCTCAAATAACATGAAAAAGCACAACAGCAGCAGGGACTGTATAAAAAGAAAAAAAAGTTACACCCAACGTGTAAAAAGTTATTCAAATATCAGGAAAAATAGGAAAAAGACGTTGCCAGAACCAGCATTCCTGAAGAGATTAGGGCGCCTCTGACGTGAAGAATGCAGCATTGAGAAACAAAATGGCGGCCACTAACATGAGAGAAACACATCACCTGGAATAAAACAGCTCATGGAGAAAGGAGAAAGACGCTGAAGGCATCCTCTTATGGAGCAGACATTCCGATCACCAAAGATGCCCACAGGAAGCAGAAAGGAGTTATAGCGCCGGGATTACATCAGCGATCCTCAGCGTGTCGCGGAGCTCCGGAGCTAGGCGGCCATCTTAGGTCGCGTCGCTCGCGTCCCCCCCTCTACTCCCCAGCTTTTAAATGAATGTAACCGATTTAAAGTATTTCTCGCATATAATTATTGTACTCTTTCTTTTCTTTATAAACTTTCTTTTCCTTCCCTTCCTTCTTCTCTCCATTTCTTTTTCTAGTCCCTCTATGTGTCTTCTTAATTTGGGGAATGCATGCGATAATGTTATATAATTATTTGGCAAAATGATGTAACAACGCTTCGATCGCTCTGACTTGTGGGGTAAAATGCAATAAAAAATTAAATTTAAAAAATAATAATAATTTCCATGATTTCATGAAGAGCTAGTCTTTCAAAGGTCAACACTTCCGGCGGCATGGTTGCAGCTGGTCGGAGGAACGTGGAGGGAGGATGAAAAGGGGATTGGGCAGATTAGTCTCTGTGTAGTCTATCAGAAAAAATTGCTTTAATCTAATGTGCCTGAAGGACTGAAGTAAGCTTTCCTGGAGGTCAAAAAAGTTACTTCGATCTGTAGAGACGAATGATAAACCCTTGCTTTGAAGGGAAATTTCTTGAGAGGGCAAATTATGTCTACAAAGATTAAAAATGGGAATCATTTTGGTGTTGGGTTCTGATGTAGTGTTAGGAGTAGTTATTGGGGCGGTCCCCATTTGTAAAACTTGCGTCGGGTCTGGCTTTCCCCTGAGTATTGGTATTGGTAGTTGGATCTGGTCCTGCCTGTTCCGCGTTCACGGTTCCCGCCTTAAAAACGAGTGGTGGTGGTCTAATCTGATTTCTGTCTGTGTTAGTTCCCTCTCCTGGGTCGTAGTCCTCAATCGATGTATTGGAGGAGTCTGAAAATGTTATTGCTTGATTGTTTCTATATCTACCCCAGTTTCGTGTTCTTAGTGAAGAATTCGTACCCTAAATAAGGATAAGTCTTTTCTTTGTCGTAATTCTTAATATTCTTTTGTATTTTATATATTTTCGTGTTCTGTCCGTAAGTATTGAAAGTGGCAATTGTGATGTTAATCTTGTCAAGGAGATTTTTGGTGTCTGTAAGGGTGTTGTCCTCAAGTATAGTTTTTCTAACTCTGCAATATCTTCTAGTTCTTTGCGACTATGTTCAATCACAGTATTTATGCCTAGAACCATCCAATGTCGCGAGCAGGTGGTGGCCAAATGACTAATCGAATCCAAAATTTAGGGTCTTGTGTGAATATAGCTGGTGTGTTGCGAATCTGAAGGCCAAGGGGAATCAAATTAGACTTCAGGTATTCTGTCAGCATACGAGCATGCAGATACGTGTGAATCTGTTTTTCTTTAACTTCTCTAGTCTATCTAGGAGGATCTGTGAGGTATTTGGTGCAGTAGTAAAGGGAGTAGAAGAGTTGGATAGAAGAAAGGGACAGCTCAGGAATTGTTTTATATAGTCATCCGAATAATTCGTAGTCTCCCTGGAGGACATAATGTGCTAATTAGTTACACATTATGTGCCGACTGACAAAAGCTTGGAAGGTCAAGGAGTTGACCTACTCTCACAACCAAGCGGTTGCTCAATGTAACAGTGAAGAACCACAGGAGGTTACCCATAGACCCAGTTGAGACCTGGGTAATGTGTTTTAGCAAACAACAACGTCTCAACAGGTAATGTTCATAGGCAGTTATGTAAAGCATGCATAGTAATTGCAGAAAGAATGGAACAAGGAGACATCAATGGTTTAAAGAGAAATGTATTGAGCAGTCTCAATTTTAGAAAAATGAAAACAAATAAAGTAACAGCACTATTTACATTATATGTGGGTGTAACCCATACAATCTTGTGCACTACCGTGCTCGTGCAGAGAAGTGAACGGCGCACTGACAAGTGAGGCAAGGTAAAAAGCGGCACAAAAGAAAAATACCATTACTTAAATGGTTGCAAAACTTCAAAAATTATTATGAAAACACAAAATCTTTGACAAGTTAGAGAACCAAAAAACACCAAGAATTGCGCCGAGTGGTCGAGGGCGTTTCAACCTGTAGTTAGTTCAGGTCATCTTCAGGACCGGGTTACAGAAGAATTTGTCAGTGCTGTACAATGGAAGAGTGAAAAAAGAGGGGGTGAATAGAATAAGAATGGTGTAAATCACCGGATGAATCAATTTAGACAGGGAGAGAATATACATGGTACCTGCTATGGGGCAAGGAAGTCCAAGAGTTGGCATATCAAAAATTGCACCCGAGGTATAGTGTGCAGAGAAATCTGGGTGGATGGGCGGAGATATTGCACTACCAGTCCGGTGTGCAATGGGGAAATTCTGAAAAATAACTAGGGAGAAAGAGGTGAGGGCAAGTAGGCACGGTAACTGGATACAGAGCAAGTACCGGGTAATGGCCTCGTAGCGGCTGTACTCATTAAGTGAGTCAAGTACAGGTAGTGATAAATGCGGGAGAGTTGTGATATAGTCAATCCGTGTAGAACACGGGGGTGAAGTCCTTTAAGGTGGAATTAACCATATTGACAGGTCTGTTTAGGATAAGGACCTTATCAGAGATTGAATCGGAAAGTGAACCAAGTCTAGTAACTTGATCTGAGTTTGTCTAAGGCAGTGTTCTGCAGTGATAGCAAGCGCCGTAAGTCGTGAACACCGGTCTGCCAAAAGGGGCTGGGCTTGTGATGGACTACGAGAAAAGTACAGGCTGATTGATAGTTGCGGGCCGGTGACACCGTGCAATTAAGCCGAGGATGCTTACTGTGTAAGAAAACAACGGAGCCGGTGTGCAGGTCGAGGCCTCCGAATCGTGTGGCACTGTTATCAAGAGGAAGGTTTGTTGAGCCGAATAGTAGCCGGCGTCACGGTGAGGACGGCCAGGCAAGGTGGAGGACTGCTCACGGAAAAGGAAAGGAAAATTAACTAAGGGGGGGGGGGGCGAGAAGAAGGCGCGTAACGGTGAGACATATTTTAAGGTATGCTCACCTCTGTAGTGGATACAGACAACACCTAGAGAGGATTCAGCAGGTTTCCACTGAATGGAAGAAACCACTGTGCAGCAACGTCGACGTGAGTTCGAGTCGCATAGAGCATGGGTGTCTGTCTTTACAGCACTTATTTCCTTAGCTCACACATTGAATACCATACCTGTCCTCACTGAGTGTCCTCTTACTCCTTTGAACATGTATATTTATATGTCTGCATAAATACATGTATACCTATTTGTCTATATTAATACGTTTTTCTCCCCCACCCAGTGGGAGTACTACACCACATAAATTGTAAATACCTTTTTTCCAAACTGCTTCCTTACAACTAACCATGTATGGCTCCTTCCTCATAGGTTTTGTATATATATATATTTGTCTATTTATTTTGCCAATATATATATGCGGGCTATACCTCTTCTCAATTTGCCATTACTCTTGAGAACGTATTCAATCAATATCTGTTATTTAATCTTTTAAAGTATTAATGGTTGATCCTGTGGCAAGCATTGTCTTCAGCCCACCAAAAATGTACACTAATGATGACATAGTCATGTTGTTGAATAATTTTTAACCATGCCTACAATACGTCTATAGGAAAGTAGGATCTGCTTTCAGGGGAACTACGTTTACAACGCAGGCATTACAACGTAATGCCATTTCAATGAATCCTTTACAATGCAGGTACCAATACAACGCATGCCATTACAACGCATGCCATTACAACGCAGGAACCATTACAACGCAATCTATTAAAACGCAATTATGGTTGTGGTAAGTGGTATTTGTTGTTAAATGTTTATAAAAGTTTGGTTATTTTTAGCTATTTAAATTTTTTAATTAATTTAGGTTATTTTTTTAATTTTAAAACTTGAGTATTGATTTAATAAGATAATTATTTATAATTTTTAATTAGCAAAATAAATTAAATATTATAGTAAATGGTTTTGTAACATAGCCCTTTAGGTACGGGATATGACGGATTTAGGGGTTATGGGTGGGGAAGTGTATTAAAACTCAGGTATTAATTTTAATACTCAAGTATTAATTTTCTTACAGAATTGTTTTACATTTTTATAATTTTTCCTTGTGATGATAAAAAATAGTTATGGTTTTGTAACATAACTCTGTAGGCATGGGGTGAATGGGAATTAGGGTTAATGGGTGGGAAAGTGATTTAATACCTAGGTATACATTTTAATAATTGTGTATTTTTTTAAACATAGGTTAAATAAACAAATAAAAAAAAGAATTAATATATATTTTGCAAGAGTATCTAACTTAATTATTTAGGCACAGGTTTTGAGGAATTAAGGGGTATGGGTGGGTAAGTGTATTAATACTCTGGTATTCATTTTAATACCCGAATATTAATTTAATTGAAGAATTGATTTACAGGGGCGTGGCCAGGCGGTCCAACATGGTGGACGCGCTGTAAAGGAGCTCCCGTAGCCCCATAAAATCCGTCGATTATCCTGTCGCATCGGCCCTTGAAATTGTACCTGCGCCCTACAAGGGTGTCATCCCTACTCTGTAGATCCTTAAACGTTGTGTCTGAGTCGCCCCCTGGGCTGGCGTAGCGACCCGGAGCGGAGACAAGGTCGAGGCCTGGCGATCCCTAATCTCAGCTGAGAGGCGGCACCGGAGTGTGCGACGCTCTGCTACGGCAAAGACCAGACGGGGCGTGGGAGCCGAGGTGTGGCCCTGTGATATTTCTGAGGTGAATGGTGACCGAGACGCAGGGAGCGCCGCGAGGGGCCCGTCCAGGACTCGGCGACTACATTGGGTCGCGGCGGCTCGCTCTCGGTGTGCACGGCCTGATGCGGCGTTGGGGGCGGCCCAATTGGTGATTCGAAGTATTGGCTGTGAGGCGGCGCCAGAGTGTGCGACTCACCGAGGCGGCAAAGACCCGGCGTGGGATGGGAGCCGCAGTGCTACTCAACGGCATCTCTGAGGTGAGGCAACCGGTAGCTGGGAGACTGAGTGCACCGCGAGGGGCTCGCCCAGAACTCGGCGGCTACATCGGGCCGCGGCGCGGTCGCTCCCTGTCTGCACGGCTCATCATGGAGTGGGGGGGCCAGATTGAGAGCTCGTTCGTGAGGGCCCTCTGCCGACAAACAGAGCCCGTCGCTCCATCAGGGCAGCAGGCACTATATACAGAAACGCGATAGTCATCGCATGAGACGCCGTCCCCCGCATTTTCATCGGCGGCCATATCGGACTGAGAGGTGCACCTTACCTCCGTGTGGGTGCCCAGAGCGAGCTTCTGGTGACTGCACTCTCGAGTGGCCTATGACCTGTAAGACTGGTGGCAGGGGGTAGGCGATGGGCCGAGATGGAATAAGAGGGCTGGAGATGCTGGCAAATAGCCCTCCCTGCGTTGTGACCAACTGTCGTCAACACGATTATGGGAGAACCGCCATCGGCCTCTCTCCATAGCGGAAATAAGCTGCAGCCGCAGGGACACCTGGTGCCCCCAGAACTATAATACCCAAGTTTGAAGCTGGATGTGCAGGGAGGGCCAGACTGTTAACCTCGGCGCCATCACTACGCCATACGGATATCCTACATCGATCGCACCTGAGGTGGCCTGACCTTGAAATATCGCCATTGAAATCCGCACTTATGTTCAGACGAGGCCTCTCACTCATTAGATGCCAGTGGCCCCTGTGATGGTAGGAACTACACCCTAAAATATCCTACAGGATCATGCTGCCGTCTTGGTTTGGCCTAATCACATAGATTTAAATTAGGCACACCCATAGGGATCATTCCCTTCTAAATACCTGTACCATGACTAAGGATAAACTCCCCAGCGCGACGGCATGGCAAAGCACCATACCCCGGAGATTTGATGCCAACCATGCCTGATAATGCAGCTATATTAGCACCAAACCCAGGAGATTTGATGCCAACCATGCCTGATAATGCAGCTATATTAGCAACCATAACGCAGTCCAGAGACATGCTTGAGGCCATAATCAGAGCGTTTGGCTCAGATGTCATGCTACTCGGGCAAGACCTTCGCAATGCAGTACAACGAATAACTGAAGCAGAAACCAGAATATCGACGGTAGAAGATATGGTGACTACCCTTCAAAAGAAAGTATCCACCCTGGAGACAATTGCAAAGGGCCCGGCAACACGTGCCGAAGATGCCGAAGGGCGCGCACTCAGAAATAACCTCCAATTTGTAGGGTTCCCTAAAGGCTGCGAAAGCAACGATACGGAGGGCTTCCTTGTTAAATGGCTGACGGACTGGCTCCCTTCTGGTGTATTGTCCTCCTGCTTTATAGTTGCGCGTGCACACCGAGCCCTGCTACAGAAACCACCACCCGTTGCCTGCCCCAGGCCTATTATTGCCAGGTTTTTAAATTATAAAGATAGGGAAGTTATCCTGCAGCAAGCCCGGCTCAAGGAGACCCTCAACTATACCTCACACCCTATAATGATATTTCTGGACTATATGAGGCTAGTCCAACAGCGCCAACAATCCTTTATAGAGGTAAAGCTCGACTGCGGAACTTGAAAATCCAATACTCTTCGTTATTCCCGGCCAGGCTGCGGGTGTCCTATAGATCGCGGACACACTTCTTTGAAACACCCGAAGAGGTGTTCAACTGGACAGACGAAGTTGTTAAGCTCAAACCACACACTCCACCTAGAATAGATTTGGATTCTTCGTCAGGGGGCCCAAGTCACAAGATCTCCCAGGCTAATGGGAAACAACGTCGCAGATCTCGCTCCAAGAGATGCTCCAAGACTCGCAGCAAGTCCCACATACGATCTACAGAGGATACCACACGAAAGTCAGCATCCTAGTTAATTCTTATTACAAGAATATTGTTCACATAAGCCAAAAGCACTGTAAGATGGGCTACTTTTATTAGCGCTCTCCCTTCACTCTGAAGATGCTTGTACATATAAGGGAAGCTCTTTTGGGATCCATTGGCAGAAGGTAGCTCCTGACTCCCGTTGGAGTTGGGACACCTATCAGGCCGTGACAGATGCTTCAACGTTCTCTGAGGTATTGGGGTGGGGGGGAGGATCTGGGATTTGGGAAAGTTATTGTTCATGTTTTGAGTGTCTCATCTCCACATCATATATATATACTGTCTTAATCAAATATGCCATCCATGTGTTATCTCCCACTCATATACAACACCGCCAACCACGCCATTAGTCATGTCCAAGCTATATGAAAGGCGACTTCGCACTATCAGCTGGAATGTTCGAGGCCTGTTAGACCAGGTCAAAAGGGGGGCTGTATTATGCCAAGCTAAAAGCTATGAAGCAGACATCCTGCTATTGCAGGAAACACATCTATTGGGCAATAAGACACTGTGCCTGGCACAATTCGGTTACGTACAGACCTTCCACTCCGCATTCACTAGGGGCTCGAGGGGTGTGGCTGTAATGATCCACCGCAGAGTCCCCTTCCTGTATGATAAAACATGGTCTGATCCCCAAGGTAGATACATCATAATCACGGGCACACTATATGGCGAGCCGATCACTCTCGACAGTGTATATGCCCCTCCGCCATTAACATGGAACCCAACTGAACGCCTGATGACACTACGGGCAGAAATTCCCCCGGGTTTGACAATAGTTGGGGGGGATTGGAATGATATCCTATGTCCCCAAGCAGATAGATGGCGCACACGTGAGTCGAAACTGCAGTCCCTAATACAGGGGATGGACTGGGTAGATACCTGCCGGCGACTGCACCCAACCGACCTAGGCTTTACGTATTTCTCCAGCACACACTGGTCTTTCTCCCGCATAGACTATGGGGCATATTCTCAAGGAATCATCACCGATTTAGCGGCACTTTATCGCAGCCAAAGTGGTGATAAATTCATCGCACCATTCACAAGCTGGTGCTAACAGCCGATATCACCAGTTTTCCTGCGATAGCAGCCGCAAAAAACATCGCCACGGATGACACCGGCAACTAATGATATGCAGAGTAGGCGTTCCCGTGCAAAAAAGCTGCGGAAACACCACTTCGCAACATTCTCAACGACCAGCCAGATCGGCGATAAGATCACAAAACATGCGATAAGGCGCCTTAGCAGCAGGGATTTAACACCTGCTCCTACCTGGTGTTAAGTCGGACGACAACCTGCACCATGAAAGGGAGCCCAGCCCAGAGCCACACCTGAAGAATAACAGATGCCATGGAGCCACTGATCATGCAGCTCGGAGCCCCAAGAGGGCCACAACACCCACCGCCACCACACCCAGGCACCCCCCCCCCCCCGGAGCCCTACCCCGGGCCCCCCTCGGACAAAGTTATTCCACATCTACCTTACAAATTCATGAACACAACAATTCGCCTGCTGGCGCACAAGTACAACAATTAACATTCATGTGTGGTCAGAAAAAGGAAAAACATTCATACATCTTAGAATTTCAAAAATAATTATTTTATTCAAATTTAACTCAACACTAATAATTGGAAGAGTCATGGCGGGTCTTCTCTGGACAATCTGCAAGTCAAAGCCTGCAAGACAAAATTGAAGATAAGAAGGTGCGTCATGCGCTCAACAAAGGACAGAGAGAGAGAGAAAGAGAAAGAGAGAGAGAAAGAAATGGAGAGAGAGAGAGAGAGTGAAAGAGAGGGAGAGAGAGAAAGAGAGAGAAAGGGGGAGAGAGGGAGAAGGAGAGAGAGAGCAACAGAGGGAGAGATAGAGACAGTGAAAGAAAGAGGGAGAGAGAGAGAGAAAGATAGAGAAAGAGAGGGAGAGAGAGAGAAAGATAGAGAAAGAGAGGGAGAGAGAGAGAGAAGGAGAGAGAAAGACAGAGAAAGAGAGGGAGAGAGAGAGACAGTGAAAGGAAGAGAGGGACAGGGAGAGACAGTGCCGACACTGCGCACCCAGGCCTCACAGCTCACCTGCTGCCACCGGTGTGTCTCCAACCACGTGCCAGTATACACTGCAGTCCACCAGGTCCCTCATCTGAAACAGAGTCCACAGCGAATGATGGCAGAGTACATATCATTGCACATGGCAACATCGCTTGGCCGCCCCTGCGCACACAGGCTGCTGCACCCCAGCCCCTCCCGCCGCCCAGCGGGATTGCCCGCCACTGCGCACCCAGGCCTCACTGCTCACCTTCCGCCACCGGCGTGTCTCCAAGAGGGCCCACCACGTGCCGGTGCAAGCTCCAAGCCCGGGGCCCGCGACCTTGCCAGCCTCCACATCATGCATCCCCGCACCGCGGTCCACCAGGTCGCACACTTGATTCTGGGTCTTGATTTTGCAATGGCAGAGATCATATCAGTGCACACGGCATCATCGCAGGCTGCACACCCGCTCAGCTCTATAGGTGCCACTAACTCTGTGAACCGCGAGGCAACGCCACGTGGCGGTAGGCCCGCGCTGCCCGCTGGCTCAGGCCCACACTGCGGTCTACCAGGTCGCACACTTGATTCTGGGTCTTGATATTGCAATGGCAGAGACCATATCAGTGCACACGGCATCATCGCAGGCTGCACACCCGCTCAGCACTTTAGGTGCCCCTACCTCAGTGCACAGAAAGTCACCGTCCCGTGGCGGTAGGCCTGTGCCGGCTGCAGTGTAACCGGTGCCACCGACTCCGTGCAACGCAAGTCATGGACCCTATATGATTGAGTCTCGTCATATGCCAGGCGGACGCAGCCATGTCACCTCAGGCAGTGGGGAAGAACTGGGACACGTAGCGTCATCGTCCCCCCCTTTATACGTAAGCCGAGTGGGCTGGCCCGGCGTACGCCAGGCCAGCGTAGGGGTGTGAACAATTATCCCTTGCCTGGTCGTGGTTCATATCTGGGCTGCACAGGAAACCAACTGATGCGTGTGTCTCTGTTGCTGTGTCTGCGCCACACGGCCCGCAATCGACAATGTTGCATGCAGCCGGAGGGCGTCCGCGCACGAAGGGATTGTACAAGGAGAGCAAGGCTGCTCAGGGTCTTGGCTCATACATGCCAACTGTTGTGTGTGTTCATCGCTTTTGGTGCACCATAAGCCCAAGGCCTAGCCTCAATTGCAGCGCGAAAGCCACATCACATTCCCAGGATACAAGCAGTAGTCAGACTAACATTAGGGATGAAAGCCCCTTTGTCTCAGTACAGAAGGCGGAAGGACATCTGCACCTTCGACCTTGGAATTGCATGCGGCAGGCACCCCCTGGGAGAGATACCATGGCAGATGATGACGACTCCCACACTACACACAGCGCTAATGAAAGATCAACGTATCCACACCCCACACACAGAAGTCCTTGCTCGAGGTACTCCTGCATGGAATGGCCTTGACACTTACGTACAGGACAACCCATACGTCCAAACTCTGCACACTCATACGACTCATTGCTCCGAGCTGTGGCATATCATCCACATAACAGCCGCAGGTCAGAAGAGTGCCAGTTCTACGAGAGCGAACAACGCAATGTCAGAACATCCCGGGCACATGCACAACCCCTGTCACGTGGAACTGTACCGTGACCGAATGCTGCATTTGTTGGGGGCACTGGCAGTGTTGCGCATCAGTTACCGTATGAGCTTCCGTCTTGCGTACGTCACCTGCGTCCTGCCCTGGTTCCACTGTCGATCATGCATATTCGAGTGGCCCATGGATGTCTGCCTATCCAACACAACGGTAGCGGAACTGGATTATGACATGTGTGTGCGCCATCTGTTGGACCAGGAGTGTAACCGTGATACCCGTTCATGAGATGCCTTGGTATTTGGCGTATGTGCTGGCAGTTGGGCATGTGAGATTGCACAATTCCTCGTGTGCAGTGACCACATCGAAGCGCCCCCCTATTGGGCTGTGTTGCGGATTGGTGAAACGGCGTGGACGGAGCACATCTGTCCGACCAGCTAATGGATTGGCTCGCCCCCGTGTTCGTTGAAGTCAACAACGACGTACTCTTGGAACTGATTGCCCATGAAGCTGCGCTCGCATTCATGGCCGAGTAACTACGTTCCTGCAGCCACAAAAGATTGTAACCCATAGCACAGGTCCCAACACCCTTTTGCATCTTGGAGAAATGGACACATATCCCACCATAACAGTGGACATGGCTGCATTCGCCTGGACTCAGAATGCATGTGCGTGCAACACTGCGGGTTGACACACACCTGTGCAAGGTGAGTGGACAGCGGCGCCTGGCAACGTTCCTCAGCCTGACACCACTGGAGGGAGAGTACACACATGGCAATGTAGTACTACATGTGACCTTGTTGGACTCCTTCACCTGCTCACTGTCAGCAGAGCAGACAGTCAGCGCAGTCCGGTGGTACAGGACTATGCAGATCCCATGGGCTGTGAGTGGTGTTCCCTGACACGGTGCAATGAGCATTCGCCAAACAGCACATGACTCGTCCAGCAAGGCAAGGTGGGCTGAGACCGTTGGCATCCGTAATGATTGGTGTTCATTTGTGCCTCCCCATGTCTTGCACCTCTACATGTTCCTTTGCTGCCTGTTAGTGTATGATGCATTGGTCTGCATGTTGTGGCCCTTGTCTTGCCCGTACTGACATGCACATGCTAATAAAGTGTACGCAACTTCACTAGTGTTCAACTGTGATGAGTGTTGATTAGCATGCCAAATCGTGTGCCTCAATGAGCATTGTCCGTACACAGGGAGGGACTGACTAACGCATTTCACTTAGGGGTGAGTCCCTATTGCCAGCTCCACCTCTGTGAGCCAGACATTGTGGTTGGGAGAGTTGCTGGTAGACCTGTGCGCTTACATGTCTTCAGCAATGTGAGTATGGTGTCCAACTTCTTGCTATGTGGATCAATGTGTTCCATCAAACGAGGCTGTGTCCACACAGTTGAGTGTGTATAGGTATGCGAAGAGATGTTCTGTTGTCACATGTGATGTGGGACACTACTTTAGGCCTCCTACCGACTTTGACATTTTTGAAAACACAGCCCTATTTAATACATGGACGTGGGGCTACGTTGGGGGGTTGCGAGATTGTTGTTCATGATCAATGAGGCCACAGCTAGTTCACACCTTCACAGTCATCTAATTGGCCATGTGTGTCACGGTCAAACATGCGCATTGATGTCATTTCCCAGGGTGTACCTTTTTGTGCAATCAATGTCCCTACAGTCATCCATACTGTTATACTTGATTGAACATAGACATGACACATCTGTGTGATTAGGAATGTTTTATTCACATTCTGTGGAGTGTCGGAGCTGGAGCAGTACATGGCCATGCACACCCCACATTACATGGTTGCCCAGTGGAGGGCCAACAGAGTCCTTTAGGGAATGACAAGTTAATCGGTAGAGGAAGGGTTGAGTCCGCAGCCTGTTTGCTGTGTCATTGGTAACCAGAGCAGATATGGCAGTCCATGTCGGTGTCCAGGTGAATGTCGCAGAGTGTTTCGGGGGACAGTGGAAGGTGTTGTACCAGGGCATGATGCAGAGGGCTGTAACAAGCAGAAACAGGCCATATGGCGGGGGATGAATGCTACAACCTCCTTTTTGACACAGAGTCATTACCATCCACATCTTCGTCTTCTGATATGTCTTCTGTGTCAGGTGTGCCAGGTGTGTGTGTGGTGGTGTTATGGCTGCATCACTGTGTGCCACTGACACATCAGGGGGCGGAGATGTGTGTGTCGAAGTTCCTGCAGCAGTCATCTGGGACAGGCTCTGTGGCAGCAATGGCAAGATGAGGATCTGCAGGGCAGGGAAGATCCCAGCTACATCTCGCTGGTGTTCAGCCGTGGCAGCCATCCTTCCTGCCTGCATCCGCTCCATGTTCTCCATTGTCCTCCGCATCTGTGCCAACTCTGTGCTGTCGTCGCTGGAGCCTGTCTGACTAGACAGTTTTTGTATCCGAGTAATGGCTCCAGCGAGGTCAGCCAAGGATTGTTGTAGGGCATGGAGCGGACTGTGGGTGTCCGTTAGGGACCGTAAGTGGTCCCTGATGGGACTAAGACACCCACATATGGCATCTAGTTTGGCTGCCATGAGGTCGAAACCCACCCGCACCTGTTCAGCCAGCCCCCTCTGGCAGTCTGACACACGGCGTTGGAATGCCATGTGTTCTTTGGTGAGGTGCTAGGAGCCAGCCGTGGTGGTGGGTGCTTCCTGCTGTGTGGTCTGTGCAGGGGGTGGGATCACCTCGATGCAGCTGGGCTGCCCTGCTCCTGGAGGTGGGGTGCGGAGGCTGTCCATGAGCCGTTGGAGGGTGTCTGAGCAGATGGCCAGGGGGTCCTCATCATCATCACTGAAGGGATGTCTGGTCTGCTCTGCAGGAGGTGTTGATTGTCCCTCTGCAATGTGAAGGGGAGATGCAGGTTAACAGTGCGTTCCATGTATGTTGACGCATTGTACATGTTTACATACAGACTGCATGACAATGTACATTGTGACTGTTTTGGAGGAGCTGGGTATTTGATGGGAGACAGTGGACATTTCGACTACATGACGGATGTGAGGTTGTACTCGTACATTATCATCTGACAGTTTCCTGCTATGCCTGATGTGATTGGCCAGTTTCTATGCACATGCAGCACCAGTTGTGTCCTCTGTTCTGTGGTGTAAGTTATGTTATGTTAAAATTTCTTATAAAGCGCACGTACACCAATTGGTTTCTTGGCGCTAACTTAAGGAACTGTTAGGACCCCCTGTATTCAATTGTCTGAAGAACTAGTTGTACGCTTGAGTGAATAGCCAAGTCTTAAGAAGCCTACGAAACCTTGTAAATTCAGTGCAAGTTCTTATGTCCAAAGGAAGAGTGTTTCAGAAACTGGGTGCTAATACTGCAAACCTGCACTTTGTACCACATTGTCGTCAATGTTGATGTGCTGTGATTGCTATGTGTGTGTGCTGCATTGTGGGAGAGTCGCCCCTGCAGCTCTGATTTAGCGGCCCCATATCCCTTTGAGGTGGTGTGCGTTTGACTTGTGTGCCCTTACGGTGCTGAGATGTTGGCGGCTTGGGTCATTTGTGCTCTTGGACGGTTTTTGTACTCTTGTGCATTGTTTGTCTGCAGATGTGTTGTTGACGTCAGGGGTTGTATGTGCACGTGGATGTGTCAGAGTGTGACCTGCTCCTTTGAGGATGTTATCCACACTGGGCCACCTCAGTGTCGTGGCGTGCACCATGTCATGTATTTTGACTGAAGCCATGCTATTGGTCATTCAGTGTCACTTGCATTGTCAGAGTGGCTCACAGAGCCGCTGCTTTGGAGGGTTCAGCACATGTGCATGGGTAGGTTGTGAGATTGGTGATGGGGGGGGGGGACATTTGTGCACATGGTGGACGGGGGCCTACTTGGTGTTTCTATGTGTGCTGCAGTGTGCCAAGGCCATCAGGGACATGTTCCACAGTCATTGTGGGTGTGCAGTGTGCTACACATAACTGTGCATGTGTGCCATTGTGCCCGTCCCCCCAGTCCCTGGTCCTTACTCACCCTGTTGGGTCAGGTCATATCGAGCAGTGTCCGGACCCCCAACTCCTTGCACCGTCTCCGCACTGATGACTGTGGCCACCATTTCCTCCAGCTCATCCAGCTCATCCAGCTCCTCCTGTGGCGCAGGACTCCCACCTCCAGTCGCCGTTGCTGCCTTCCGGTTGGCAGCGAGTTTCTGCTTGGTTTGGCTTTTCACATCATGCCAGCGCCTCTTGACCTCCTCCATTGACCTCCTCAACACTCCGACTGCATTCACGTTGTTCACGATGGACTGCCATATTTCCTTTTGTGTTGCCTATGACACAGTGGAGGTGATGAACAGTTGTTGGTAGTGTTCTGTCACCTCCGTGACGATGATCCGGTTTTCCTGCGGACTGAACCCCGTCTTCCTCTTCCTCTTCTCCTTGCCCTTCCCCGGCCCCGGGGTTCCTGGCTGGTCGTCTGTGGGGCTTGTGGGGTTCGCGTTGTCCTCTGCACTCAGTCCGGATGCGTCCATGGTGCTACGCAGTTATATTTTTGTTTTCTCTGCTTTTATAGTGCATTCTCACGCATGACGCGTGGGAATCGCAGGTCTGTCGCTGGTTATCGCTGATTTTTGTATCGCCATTGGGGACATCGCCACTTTTTTGGCGTTTCGCATTTTTTCAGCATCGCGTTGATTTTTACGTGGGCATTTGGCGCGTTATCGTGAGACTATCGCATGGTGTCACCGGGTTGAGAATACTGCGTTAACACGGTGTTATTTTCCCGCGATAGACTGCGATGTGAGAAGTTGCGTTAAGCGAATTTGGCGATAGTTAACACACGTTCTTGAGAATATCCCCCTATGTTTTCATATCCGCAACACAGGTACATAGGCTTGAGGCAGCAGAGATACTGCCCAGAGGCCTTTCCGACCACTCCCCTATACAGCTTGACTTGCGACTAGATTCTAAATGCCATCCCTTCCGTTCGCGATTATCACCATGGCATCTACAAGATGAACAGTACAGAACGCACATGCATACTGCCATCACAGAATACTTTTCCCACAATACTGAGACAGTAGAGTCACCAGTTACCTTATGGGAGGCTATGAAACTCTTTGGGGGGTGGATATTGCATACTGTACGGCACAGCGCAGGCAGCACTGTGAGAAACTGACACAGACGGAAGCTCAGCTTATAGACATAGAGCTCAGGAGCAGAAGGGGGGATGGAAACATTGAGCGCCAACAATTGCTGCATGCACAGCAGATATATGCCAGTGAACTGATGGACGAGGCTAAGATGGCATGGCTGGCCACCCGTAGCAGGATATACCAGTGGGGGGACAAGTCCAGTGCATTATTGCATCGCCTTTGTCAACGGGCGCTTTGCTCCTTAACTATCCGGAGTGTTCGTGGCCCCACTGGGGCTACAAATTGCAGCAAGCTTTGCAGGCTATTATGAGGACTTGTATGCCCCTAGAGAGACCATTTTGCTGCACCTTGTTCATAAATTCATAGATGATATGCCTCCACGTGCTCAGGCAAACTCAGCAAGAGAGGAGTTGGACACCCCAATAACTGAGGAGGAAATACAGAGGGCACTCTCCGAGATGCACCTGGGTAAGGCACCAGGCCCTAACGGTTCCCTGTGCGAATTCCACAAAAAATACCAATCCAAACTGACGACCCCATATCTAGCAGCACATAATGCCGCTTTAGACAAACCGAGCACTCAAGTGGACTGGCGCCATGCAGAAATAGTGGTGTTTCTGAAACCAGGTCGACTCCCCGAACATCACGCCTCATATCGCTCAATATCACTCCTCAATGTGGAGGCCAAGCTCCTAGCCAAGGTCATAGCCAATCGCATAGTACCATACATTACAGATTTAGCCCACACAGACCAAGCTGGCCGTGCCACACAACACAACATCCGCCGTGCACACGCCATTGCGGCCGTGGACCGGCTTGAAGAGCCGGCAGCACTCCTACTGGCCGACATTGACAGGGCGTACGACTCCCTAAGCTGGACGTACCTCTTTGCACTCCTGAGTCGCCTAAATTTTGGCCTCGCCTCCTTGGGTACATTCAACTTCTCTATACCGATATTAACTCGTCGCACAAGTTACTATCTTGTGTAACGATATATCTGTAAGAGACAGTAGTTCGTGACAGATTCCTTACCTTAGAATATCCCCAGGCGTCAGGCTGGATCCGGAAAGTTTTTGCGTAGCAGTACCCTTGTGCGTCGGTAGGCGGCGTCGTGCGGCTCCGCGTCCGGCGTCGGGACCGCCGGGATGACGTCGCGGGCAGTACTTAGACGCCGCCCCTGCGCGCTGACGTCAGTTCTGTACACGACTTTCCGCGCCAGGAACGCAGAGCCATGCAAGAAGCTGACATAGGTGTCTGAAAAATACTAGGGCCCTGAAAGGGATGTCCTTAACCCTAGAAATCAGTTCGCAGAACGGGGAGGATGGGTGGGGCGGTGAGGAATCTGTCACTAACTACTGTCTCTCACAGATATATCGTTACACAAGTTAGTAACTTGTGCATCTGAAAGAGACACATTAGTGACAGATTCCTTACCTTAGAATAGATACCCCAGCAATACCAACCCCGGTGGTGGGTCTGCGAACAAAGATCAGACAAGGAAGTCCCAGAGGACAGAACGGCCAAAGAAGCCGTCCCTCCGGACCTGACTGTCAAGGCAGTAATGCTTGGTAAACGTGTGCAGCGAGGCCCACGTAGCTGCCTGACAGATATCCTGCAGCGGAACACCGCGGCCTAAGGCCGTGGTAGCAGCCGTTGCCCTGGTGGAATGGGCACGCAGCCCAACAGGAGGCTCCTTCTTAGCCAAAGAATAGCAGGCTTTGATACACAAGGTTACCCAGCGGGAAATGGTCCTCTTGTGCACCGCCCGACCTTTTTTGGCGCCCACGTAGCCAACAAAGAGCTGGTCATCCACCCGGAAGTGTTTTGTGCGGTCAATATAGAAAGAGAGCGCACGTTTTGGGTCCAGACGGTGGAGCCTCTCTTCCTCTCTGGAAGGATGCGGAGGCGGAAAGAAGGTGGGCAAAGTGATGGTCTGCCCAATGTGGAAGGCAGTAACCACCTTTGGCAAGAAGGACGGACGCGTCCGAAGAACAACCTTGTCTGGATGGACAGACAGAAAGGGAGGTTTGCATGATAGAGCCTGGAGCTCACTCACTCGCCGAGCGGAGGTGATGGCCACCAGAAAGGCTGTCTTCAGAGTCAGAAGACGAAGAGGACAGTTATGTAGAGGCTCAAAGGGAGCACACATGAGAAAGGTAAGAACCAAGTTCAAGTCCCACTGAGGCATTACAAACGGAACAGGAGGGAAGAGGTGTGTAATGCCTTTTAGGAACCTGTTAACAACAGGGGACTTGAAAAGGGAGGGCTGATCAGGAAGCCTGAGGAAGGCCGAGATAGCACAAAGATAGCCCTTGATGGTACCCAGGGCAGAACCCTGTTGGGCCAGAGAAAGAAGGAACAGAAGAACCTCAGAAAGAGGGGCAGAGAGGGGATTCACAGCCTTTGCTGTGCACCATGCCACAAACTTGTTCCACCTACAGGTGTATACCACCTTAGTGGAGGGACGCCTGGCTGCCAGAATCACATCACAAACTTCGGGAGGCAAGTCGAAAGGAATCAGCTGCCGCCGCTCAATCTCCACGCAAGCAGGTGGAGACTGGACAGGTTCGGGTGGAGGACCGTCCCCTGCTGCTGCGACAGAAGATCCTCCCGAAGAGGCAGACGGATCGGGGGATCGACGCTCATACTGAGTAGCTCGGGATACCAAACTCTTCGAGCCCAGTCCGGAGCCACAAGGATGACTTGGGCCCGGTCGCGCCGAATCTTCTTCAACACTCTGAGTAGAAGTGGTATAGGCCCGGGACCCCCTCGGACAAAGATATTCCACATCTACCTTACAAATTCATGAACACAACAATTCGCCTGCTGGCGCACAAGTACAACAATTAACATTCATGTGTGGTCAGAAAAAGGAAAAACATTCATACATCTTAGAATTTCAAAAATAATTATTTTATTCAAATTTAACTCAACACTAATAATTGGAAGAGTCATGGCGGGTCTTCTCTGGACAATCTGCAAGTCAAAGCCTGCAAGACAAAATTGAAGATAAGAAGGTGCGTCATGCGCTCAACAAAGGACAGAGAGAGAGAGAAAGAGAGAGAGAAAGAAATGGAGAGAGAGAGAGAGAGTGAGAGAGAGGGAGAGAGAGAAAGAGAGAGAAAGGGGGAGAGAGGGAGAAGGAGAGAGAGAGCAACAGAGGGAGAGATAGAGACAGTGAAAGAAAGAGGGAGAGAGAGAGAGAAAGATAGAGAAAGAGAGGGAGAGAGAGAGAAAGATAGAGAAAGAGAGGGAGAGAGAGAGAGAAGGAGAGAGAAAGACAGAGAAAGAGAGGGAGAGAGAGAGACAGTGAAAGGAAGAGAGGGACAGGGAGAGACAGTGCCGACACTGCGCACCCAGGCCTCACAGCTCACCTGCTGCCACCGGTGTGTCTCCAACCACGTGCCAGTATACACTGCAGTCCACCAGGTCCCTCATCTGAAACAGAGTCCACAGCGAATGATGGCAGAGTACATATCATTGCACATGGCAACATCGCTTGGCCGCCCCTGCGCACACAGGCTGCTGCACCCCAGCCCCTCCCGCCGCCCAGCGGGGATTGCCCGCCACTGCGCACCCAGGCCTCACTGCTCACCTTCCGCCAGCGGCGTGTCTCCAAGAGGGCCCACCACGTGCCGGTGCAAGCTCCAAGCCCGGGGCCTGCGACCTTGCCAGCCTCCACATCATGCATCCCCGCACCGCGTGTGTGTTCATCGCTTTTGGTGCACCATAAGCCCAAGGCCTAGCCTCAATTGCAGCGCGAAAGCCACATCACATTCCCAGGATACAAGCAGTAGTCAGACTAACATTAGGGATGAAAGCCCCTTTGTCTCAGTACAGAAGGCGGAAGGACATCTGCACCTTCGACCTTGGAATTGCATGCGGCAGGCACCCCCTGGGAGAGATACCATGGCAGATGATGACGACTCCCACACTACACACAGCGCTAATGAAAGATCAACGTATCCACACCCCACACACAGAAGTCCTTGCTCGAGGTACTCCTGCATGGAATGGCCTTGACACTTACGTACAGGACAACCCATACGTCCAAACTCTGCACACTCATACGACTCATTGCTCCGAGCTGTGGCATATCATCCACATAACAGCCGCAGGTCAGAAGAGTGCCAGTTCTACGAGAGCGAACAACGCAATGTCAGAACATCCCGGGCACATGCACAACCCCTGTCACGTGGAACTGTACCGTGACCGAATGCTGCATTTGTTGGGGGCACTGGCAGTGTTGCGCATCAGTTACCGTATGAGCTTCCGTCTTGCGTACGTCACCTGCGTCCTGCCCTGGTTCCACTGTCGATCATGCATATTCGAGTGGCCCATGGATGTCTGCCTATCCAACACAACGGTAGCGGAACTGGATTATGACATGTGTGTGCGCCCTCTGTTGGACCAGGAGTGTAACCGTGATACCCGTTCATGAGATGCCTTGGTATTTGGCGTATGTGCTGGCAGTTGGGCATGTGAGATTGCACAATTCCTCGTGTGCAGTGACCACATCGAAGCGCCCCCCTATTGGGCTGTGTTGCGGATTGGTGAAACGGCGTGGACGGAGCACATCTGTCTGACCAGCTAATGGATTGGCTCGCCCCCGTGTTCGTTGAAGTCAACAACGACGTACTCTTGGAACTGATTGCCCATGAAGCTGCGCTCGCATTCATGGACGAGTAACTACGTTCCTGCAGCCACAAAAGATTGTAACCCATAGCACAGGTCCCAACACCCTTTTGCATCTTGGAGAATTGGACACATATCCCACCATAACAGTGGACATGGCTGCATTCGCCTGGACTCAGAATGCATGTGCGTGCAACACTGCGGGTTGACACACACCTGTGCAAGGTGAGTGGACAGCGGCGCCTGGCAACGTTCCTCAGCCTGACACCACTGGAGGGAGAGTACACACATGGCAATGTAGTACTACATGTGACCTTGTTGGACTCCTTCACCTGCTCACTGTCAGCAGAGCAGACAGTCAGCGCAGTCCGGTGGTACAGGACTATGCAGATCCCATGGGCTGTGAGTGGTGTTCCCTGACACGGTGCAATGAGCATTCGCCAAACAGCACATGACTCGTCCAGCAAGGCAAGGTGGGCTGAGACCGTTGGCATCCGTAATGATTGGTGTTCATTTGTGCCTCCCCATGTCTTGCACCTCTACATGTTCCTTTGCTGCCTGTTAGTGTATGATGCATTGGTCTGCATGTTGTGGCCCTTGTCTTGCCCGTACTGACATGCACATGCTAATAAAGTGTACGCAACTTCACTAGTGTTCAACTGTGATGAGTGTTGATTAGCATGCCAAATCGTGTGCCTCAATGAGCATTGTCCGTACACAGGGAGGGACTGACTAACGCATTTCACTTAGGGGTGAGTCCCTATTGCCAGCTCCACCTCTGTGAGCCAGACATTGTGGTTGGGAGAGTTGCTGGTAGACCTGTGCGCTTACATGTCTTCAGCAATGTGAGTATGGTGTCCAACTTCTTGCTATGTGGATCAATGTGTTCCATCAAACGAGGCTGTGTCCACACAGTTGAGTGTGTATAGGTATGCGAAGAGATGTTCTGTTGTCACATGTGATGTGGGACACTACTTTAGGCCTCCTACCGACTTTGACATTTTTGAAAACACAGCCCTATTTAATACATGGACGTGGGGCTACGTTGGGGGGTTGCGAGATTGTTGTTCATGATCAATGAGGCCACAGCTAGTTCACACCTTCACAGTCATCTAATTGGCCATGTGTGTCACGGTCAAACATGCGCATTGATGTCATTTCCCAGGGTGTACCTTTTTGTGCAATCAATGTCCCTACAGTCATCCATACTGTTATACTTGATTGAACATAGACATGACACATCTGTGTGATTAGGAATGTTTTATTCACATTCTGTGGAGTGTCGGAGCTGGAGCAGTACATGGCCATGCACACCCCACATTACATGGTTGCCCAGTGGAGGGCCAACAGAGTCCTTTAGGGAATGACAAGTTAATCGGTAGAGGAAGGGTTGAGTCCGCAGCCTGTTTGCTGTGTCATTGGTAACCAGAGCAGATATGGCAGTCCATGTCGGTGTCCAGGTGAATGTCGCAGAGTGTTTCGGGGGACAGTGGAAGGTGTTGTACCAGGGCATGATGCAGAGGGCTGTACCAAGCAGAAACAGGCCATATGGCGGGGGATGAATGCTACAACCTCCTTTTTGACACAGAGTCATTACCATCCACATCTTCGTCTTCTGATATGTCTTCTGTGTCAGGTGTGCCAGGTGTGTGTGTGGTGGTGTTATGGCTGCATCACTGTGTGCCACTGACACATCAGGGCGATACAAAAGGGGATGATGGACGGAACGTTTGAGCCAATCAAACACTCACCCCCAGTCAACTGATCTGGGTTTAATCCATCATCATTCTTTAGCGTACTCCACCACCCCAGTTCAGACATGGCCATATGCAAATCAGTCTGACCCTGTGCCTCATGGGAACAGTCCAGCCCGAACTGCCAAGCCATGTCTTCCCTGGACCGGAAACAAGCATCCTAGGACCGGTTTCTGGCATTTCAGCCGTCATCAGCCAGGCTTGCTTGAATCCAGTGGCAAAGTGAGCAAGGGACCCACGTCTGGGCATACCCCCGCCAACTTAGGGCGAGCAAAGCGATACAAAAGGGGATGATGGACGGAACGTTTGAGCCAATCAAACACTCACCCCCAGTCAACTGATCTGGGTTTAATCCATCATCATTCTTTAGCTCACTCCACCACCCCAGTTCAGACATGGCCATATGCAAATCAGTCTGACCCTGTGCCTCATGGGAACAGTCCAGCCCGAACTGCCAAGCCATGTCTTCCCTGGACCGGAAACAAGCATCCTAGGACCGGTTTCTGGCATTTCAGCCGTCATCAGCCAGGCTTGCTTGAATCCAGTGGCAAAGTGAGCAAGGGACCCACGTCTGGGCATACCCCCGCCAACTTAGGGCGAGCAAAGCGATACAAAAGGGGATGATGGACGGAACGTTTGAGCCAATCAAACACTCACCCCCAGTCAACTGATCTGGGTTTAATCCATCATCATTCTTTAGCTCACTCCACCACCCCAGTTCAGACATGGCCATATGCAAATCAGTCTGACCCTGTGCCTCATGGGAACAGTCCAGCCCGAACTGCCAAGCCATGTCTTCCCTGGACCGGAAACAAGCATCCTAGGACCGGTTTCTGGCATTTCAGCCGTCATCAGCCAGGCTTGCTTGAATCCAGTGGCAAAGTGAGCAAGGGACCCACGTCTGGGCATACCCCCGCCAACTTAGGGCGAGCAAGCGATACAAAAGGGGATGATGGACGGAACGTTTGAGCCAATCAAACACTCACCCCCAGTCAACTGATCTGGGTTTAATCCATCATCATTCTTTAGCTCACTCCACCACCCCAGTTCAGACATGGCCATATGCAAATCAGTCTGACCCTGTGCCTCATGGGAACAGTCCAGCCCGAACTGCCAAGCCATGTCTTCCCTGGACCGGAAACAAGCATCCTAGGACCGGTTTCTGGCATTTCAGCCGTCATCAGCCAGGCTTGCTTGAATCCAGTGGCAAAGTGAGCAAGGGACCCACGTCTGGGCATACCCCGCCAACTTAGGGCGAGCAAAGCGATACAAAAGGGATGATGGACGGAACGTTTGAGCCAATCAAACACTCACCCCCAGTCAACTGATCTGGGTTTAATCCATCATCATTCTTTAGCTCACTCCACCACCCCAGTTCAGACATGGCCATATGCAAATCAGTCTGACCCTGTGCCTCATGGGAACAGTCCAGCCCGAACTGCCAAGCCATGTCTTCCCTGGACCGGAAACAAGCATCCTAGGACCGGTTTCTGGCATTTCAGCCGTCATCAGCCAGGCTTGCTTGAATCCAGTGGCAAAGTGAGCAAGGGACCCACGTCTGGGCATACCCCCGCCAACTTAGGGCGAGCAAAGCGATACAAAAGGGGATGATGGACGGAACGTTTGAGCCAATCAAACACTCACCCCCAGTCAACTGATCTGGGTTTAATCCATCATCATTCTTTAGCTCACTCCACCACCCCAGTTCAGACATGGCCATATGCAAATCAGTCTGACCCTGTGCCTCATGGGAACAGTCCAGCCCGAACTGCCAAGCCATGTCTTCCCTGGACCGGAAACAAGCATCCTAGGACCGGTTTCTGGCATTTCAGCCGTCATCAGCCAGGCTTGCTTGAATCCAGTGGCAAAGTGAGCAAGGGACCCACGTCTGGGCATACCCCCGCCAACTTAGGGCGAGCAAAGCGATACAAAGGGGATGATGGACGGAACGTTTGAGCCAATCAAACACTCACCCCCAGTCAACTGATCTGGGTTTAATCCATCATCATTCTTTAGCTCACTCCACCACCCCAGTTCAGACATGGCCATATGCAAATCAGTCTGACCCTGTGCCTCATGGGAACAGTCCAGCCCGAACTGCCAAGCCATGTCTTCCCTGGACCGGAAACAAGCATCCTAGGACCGGTTTCTGGCATTTCAGCCGTCATCAGCCAGGCTTGCTTGAATCCAGTGGCAAAGTGAGCAAGGGACCCACGTCTGGGCATACCCCCGCCAACTTAGGGCGAGCAAAGCGATACAAAAGGGGATGATGGACGGAACGTTTGAGCCAATCAAACACTCACCCCCAGTCAACTGATCTGGGTTTAATCCATCATCATTCTTTAGCTCACTCCACCACCCCAGTTCAGACATGGCCATATGCAAATCAGTCTGACCCTGTGCCTCATGGGAACAGTCCAGCCCGAACTGCCAAGCCATGTCTTCCCTGGACCGGAAACAAGCATCCTAGGACCGGTTTCTGGCATTTCAGCCGTCATCAGCCAGGCTTGCTTGAATCCAGTGGCAAAGTGAGCAAGGGACCCACGTCTGGGCATACCCCCGCCAACTTAGGGCGAGCAAAGCGATACAAAAGGGGATGATGGACGGAACGCTTGAGCCAATCAAACACTCACCCCCAGTCAACTGATCTGGGTTTAATCCATCATCATTCTTTAGCTCACTCCACCACCCCAGTTCAGACATGGCCATATGCAAATCAGTCTGACCCTGTGCCTCATGGGAACAGTCCAGCCCGAACTGCCAAGCCATGTCTTCCCTGGACCGGAAACAAGCATCCTAGGACCGGCTTCTGGCATTTCAGCCGTCATCAGCCAGGCTTGCTTGAATCCAGTGGCAAAGTGAGCAAGGGACCCACGTCTGGGCATACCCCCGCCAACTTAGGGCGAGCAAAGCGATACAAAAGGGGATGATGGACGGAACGTTTGAGCCAATCAAACACTCACCCCCAGTCAACTGATCTGGGTTTAATCCATCATCATTCTTTAGCTCACTCCACCACCCCAGTTCAGACATGGCCATATGCAAATCAGTCTGACCCTGTGCCTCATGGGAACAGTCCAGCCCGAACTGCCAAGCCATGTCTTCCCTGGACCGGAAACAAGCATCCTAGGACCGGTTTCTGGCATTTCAGCCGTCATCAGCCAGGCTTGCTTGAATCCAGTGGCAAAGTGAGCAAGGGACCCACGTCTGGGCATACCCCCGCCAACTTAGGGCGAGCAAAGCGATACAAAAGGGGATGATGGACGGAACGTTTGAGCCAATCAAACACTCACCCCCAGTCAACAGATCTGGGTTTAATCCATCATCATTCTTTAGCTCACTCCACCACCCCAGTTCAGACATGGCCATATGCAAATCAGTCTGACCCTGTGCCTCATGGGAACAGTCCAGCCCGAACTGCCAAGCCATGTCTTCCCTGGACCGGAAACAAGCACATCAGGGGGCGGAGATGTGTGTGTCGAAGTTCCTGCAGCAGTCATCTGGGACAGGCTCTGTGGCAGCAATGGCAAGATGAGGATCTGCAGGGCAGGGAAGATCCCAGCTACATCTCGCTGGTGTTCAGCCGTGGCAGCCATCCTTCCTGCCTGCATCCGCTCCATGTTCTCCATTGTCCTCCGCATCTGTGCCAACTCTGTCGTCGCTGGAGCCTGTCTGACTAGACAGTTCTTGTATCCGAGTAATGGCTCCAGCGAGGTCAGCCAAGGATTGTTGTAGGGCATGGAGCGGACTGTGGGTGTCCGTTAGGGACTGTAAGTGGTCCCTGATGGGACTAAGACACCCACATATGGCATCTAGTTTGGCTGCCATGAGGTCGAAACCCACCCGCACCTGTTCAGCCAGCCCCCTCTGGCAGTCTGACACACGGCGTTGGAATGCCATGTGTTCTTTGGTGAGGTGCTAGGAGCCAGCCGTGGTGGTGGGTGCTTCCTGCTGTGTGGTCTGTGCAGGGGGTGGGATCACCTCGATGCAGCTGGGCTGCCCTGCTCCTGGAGGTGGGGTGCGGAGGCTGTCCATGAGCCGTTGGAGGGTGTCTGAGCAGATGGCCAGGGGGTCCTCATCATCATCACTGAAGGGATGTCTGGTCTGCTCTGCAGGAGGTGTTGATTGTCCCTCTGCAATGTGAAGGGGAGATGCAGGTTAACAGTGTGTTCCATGTATGTTGACGCATTGTACATGTTTACATACAGACTGCATGACAATGTACATTGTGACTGTTTTGGAGGAGCTGGGTATTTGATGGGAGACAGTGGACATTTCGACTACATGACGGATGTGAGGTTGTACTCGTACATTATCATCTGACAGTTTCCTGCTATGCCTGATGTGATTGGCCAGTTTCTATGCACATGCAGCACCAGTTGTGTCCTCTGTTCTGTGGTGTAAGTTATGTTAAAATTTCTTATAAAGCGCACGTACACCAATTGGTTTCTTGGCGCTAACTTAAGGAACTGTTAGGACCCCCTGTATTCAATTGTCTGAAGAACTAGTTGTACGCTTGAGTGAATAGCCAAGTCTTAAGAAGCCTACGAAACCTTGTAAATTCAGTGCAAGTTCTTATGTCCAAAGGAAGAGTGTTCCAGAAACTGGGTGCTAATACTGCAAACCTGCACTTTGTACCACATTGTCGTCAATGTTGATGTGCTGTGATTGCTATGTGTGTGTGCTGCATTGTGGGAGAGTCGCCCCTGCAGCTCTGATTTAGCGGCCCCATATCCCTTTGAGGTGGTGTGCGTTTGACTTGTGTGCCCTTACGGTGCTGAGATGTTGGCGGCTTGGGTCATTTGTGCTCTTGGACGGTTTTTGTACTCTTGTGCATTGTTTGTCTGCAGATGTGTTGTTGACGTCAGGGGTTGTATGTGCACGTGGATGTGTCAGAGTGTGACCTGCTCCTTTGAGGATGTTATCCACACTGGGCCACCTCAGTGTCGTGGCGTGCACCATGTCATGTATTTTGACTGAAGCCATGCTATTGGTCATTCAGTGTCACTTGCATTGTCAGAGTGGCTCACAGAGCCGCTGCTTTGGAGGGTTCAGCACATGTGCATGGGTAGGTTGTGAGATTGGTGATGGGGGACATTTGTGCACATGGTGGACGGGGGCCTACTTGGTGTTTCTATGTGTGCTGCAGTGTGCCAAGGCCATCAGGGACATGTTCCACAGTCATTGTGGGTGTGCAGTGTGCTACACATAACTGTGCATGTGTGCCATTGTGCCCGTCCCCCCAGTCCCTGGTCGTTACTCACCCTGTTGGGTCAGGTCATATCGAGCAGTGTCCGGACCCCCAACTCCTTGCACCGTCTCCGCACTGATGACTGTGGCCACCATTTCCTCCAGCTCATCCAGCTCCTCCTGTGGCGCAGGACTCCCACCTCCAGTCGCCGTTGCTGCCTTCCGGTTGGCAGCGAGTTTCTGCTTGGTTTGGCTTTTCACATCATGCCAGCGCCTCTTGACCTCCTCCATTGACCTCCTCAACACTCCGACTGCATTCACGTTGTTCACGATGGACTGCCATATTTCCTTTTGTGTTGCCTATGACACAGTGGAGGTGATGAACAGTTGTTGGTAGTGTTCTGTCACCTCCGAGACGATGATCCGGTTTTCCTGCGGACTGAACCCCGTCTTCCTCTTCCTCTTCCTCTTCTCCTTGCCCTTCCCCGGCCCCGGGGTTCCTGGCTGGTCGTCTGTGGGGCTTGTGGGGTTCGCGTTGTCCTCTGCACTCGGTCCGGATGCGTCCATGGTGCTACGCAGTTATATTTTTGTTTTCTCTGCTTTTATAGTGCATTCTCACGCATGACGCGTGGGAATCGCAGGTCTGTCGCTGGTTATCGCTGATTTTTGTATCGCCATTGGGGACATCGCCACTTTTTTGGCGTTTCGCATTTTTTCAGCATCGCGTTGATTTTTACGTGGGCATTTGGCGCGTTATCGTGAGACTATCGCATGGTGTCACCGGGTTGAGAATACTGCGTTAACACGGTGTTATTTTCCCGCGATAGACTGCGATGTGAGAAGTTGCGTTAAGCTGAATTTGGCGATAGTTAACACACGTTCTTGAGAATATCCCCCTATGTTTTCATATCCGCAACACAGGTACATAGGCTTGAGGCAGCAGAGATACTGCCCAGAGGCCTTTCCGACCACTCCCCTATACAGCTTGACTTGCGACTAGATTCTAAATGCCATCCCTTCCGTTCGCGATTATCACCATGGCATCTACAAGATGAACAGTACAGAACGCACATGCATACTGCCATCACAGAATACTTTTCCCACAATACTGAGACAGTAGAGTCACCAGTTACCTTATGGGAGGCTATGAAACTCTTTGGGGGTGGATATTGCATACTGTACGGCACAGCGCAGGCAGCACTGTGAGAAACTGACACAGACGGAAGCTCAGCTTATAGACATAGAGCTCAGGAGCAGAAGGGGGATGGAAACATTGAGCGCCAACAATTGCTGCATGCACAGCAGATATATGCCAGTGAACTGATGGACGAGGCTAAGATGGCATGGCTGGCCACCCGTAGCAGGATATACCAGTGGGGGGACAAGTCCAGTGCATTATTGCATCGCCTTTGTCAACGGGCGCTTTGCTCCTTAACTATCCGGAGTGTTCGTGGCCCCACTGGGGCTACAAATTGCAGCAAGCTTTGCAGGCTATTATGAGGACTTGTATGCCCCTAGAGAGACCATTTTGCTGCACCTTGTTCATAAATTCATAGATGATATCGACATCATTCGACCACAGGCGTCGCATGGCGTAAAGCCGGGCATCCCTACCGACACCTTCGGAGTCGAGAGACTTCGAGAAAACAGTGAAAAAATCACCCAAAAAACTTAGTAAAAAAATGACTAGGGCACTGCTCTTCCCGGATCTGCGCTTACTGGCTCGGAAAAAGAAAGAACTGACGTCATCGCGCAGGGGCGGCGTCTAAGTACTGCCCGCGACGTCATCCCAGCGGTCCCGACGCCGACGACGGACGCGGAGCCGTACGACGCTGCCTACCGACGCGCAAGGGTACTGCTACGCAAAAACTTTCCGGATCCAGCCTGACGCCTGGGGATATTCTAAGGTAAGGAATCTGTCACTAACGTGTCTCTTTCAGATTGTCCGCGTCGCAGACTCTACATCACAAATTTTCCCCATAGGGCGGGGTACGCGCCAGGGCTGCCCCCTCTCTCCATATCTCTTCGCAGTAGCCATGGAACCTCTCGCGGCCTGGGTGCGAAGGGACGCACAGGTTTATGGCTTTGAATGGTCCAGAGAGGTCTCCGACCGCATTGCACTCTATGCGGACAATGTTTTGTTCTTTCTCACACGACCTGACTGGTCGGGTCCTAGACTGCTCAGGATAATGCAGATTTTTGGTGAGGCCTCTGGGCTGTATATGAATACCCGGAAATCCTACCTGTGGCCTCTGCGGGGCGGGTGCCACATGGGCAAGTGGGCATGTGAGGTGACGGTGGTCCGGGACGAGTTTAAATATTTGGGGGGTTTTCTGTCATCCTCCCAACCTGTGTCCTGGGAAAGGAATTTAGCACCGTTGTGGGTGCAGATTAAGGAGCTGACCCGCTCTTGGGCACATCTGACGCTCTCCCTATTTGGCAGATCTGCCATCTTCAAGATGGTTTCCCTGCCCCGCCTCTTATACCAACTTCAGAACCACCCATACCGGATACCACCTGTTTGGTTCAGGCAACTAAATGCAACTCTTCAACACTTTCTTTGGGGTGGGGGCACAGCCGGGGTGGCATTGAAAACATGCTTTCAGTCTACGTACTGTGGGGGCTTAGCAACGCCGGACGTCCAGGCATACTATGTGGCCTCGCATCTTCTTATTCTGAACGACTGGTGGTATGGAGACAGATGCGATCCCGCCTATGCGGTTGAACGCTGGCTGATGGGCAGTATGTCATTGTACACAATCCTATATGCAGGCCCGACCTTGTAAGTGCTGCCGCCGGCAACCGTCACGATGTTTAAGATCTGGAGACAGTCACTGCAACAAATGGGGTGGTGGGGCAGACTAACAAAAGAAGCGCCCCTCTGGCATAATGGTCTTCTGCCTCAACTGGCGGGGCTATCTGGCTTTTCTGGCTGGGAGGCTGTAGGTATATCTACAGTGGGAGATGTTCTCCATGGTCAGACTTTAAAGTCCTTCCAAGAACTACAACAAGAATATGTGATGCCCCATCACAATTCTATAAATACCTTCAGTTCCGCCATGCCTTTTCCCCATATCTTACATACAAAGAAGCTATACCAGATTTTAACCCTATTGAAGCTAAAGTATTTATGGGGGAATTGGAGAGCATAAAATCACCAAGATATATCGCACACTTGTAACAAATAGCCCCACCACACTCAGTAAAACACGCGAGGCTTGGCAGGAAGACCTGGGCCCCCTAGATGATGAAGACTTGGCTGAAGCACTGGAGTCCCCACGTGGCGTGGCCATCGCGACACAATTATGAATCATACAATGAAGAACTATAGATTTTTTGAATTTTTTTAAATTAATATTTTAAAACAAATATAATATAATAATAGTTAAAAATAAGAAATAGATTTTTAAAAATTCAATAAAAAATGTTTTTAATAAAAGATATAAATGTACAATTTTCTAAAAATGTTTGTATCATTTTGAACTTTGTTAATATTTTTTAAAACATTAAAAACATAATTTTCCCATGCTTTTACATTGTATTCAATGATAATAATTGTTCTTTTTTCCCTTTTTAGGTCTCGCCCTGAAACCAGCGCTTGCGCTGGTCTGGGCGAGACATTTTGTAAGTGGGCATTTAGAAATGAGACCACTTTTTTTTGGGCTTGCCTAGAGCATGCGAGTACGCGCACAGTAACGCGCATTCCTCGCATGCTCCAGGCGCCATATGTCTTTCCTCTCATTGCTCCTCCCCCTCCCCCACCACAGAGCACTTCTCGGGGCCGCGCGGCCGTGTCACTTTCACGGCCGCGCGTCACTTGCTCTCCCGCTCCTGCCCCCTCCCCCACCACAGAGCGCGTCTCGCACGGCCGTGCAGCCGCTGCTTGTTTTTATGTGCATGCATTCGCTTTCGCGGCCGCGCTTGTTTTTTTAAAGCAATGAGGTTCATAAATCAAAAGCACATAGAACCGTCGATGGTAAAGAGGCACTATAAGGACACTAGACATTGTCAAGTGACTGCTTTCACCAAACAGTTGGACTCCGGGGCTTGGTGTTGATGTTTTAACATCAAACCCCGAAAGGTGAGCATCGGAGTGCGGAACAAGTTTCCGTTTCCCGGCGGAAGTCCAGTGACAGGCGGACTGGCCAACTTGGATGCATTTGTACATAAAATGGCAGTCACTAGCAGAGGCTTTTAATAGAGGCGTGACGGCTAGAGCGGCCGACTTTGAAGCCGAGGAACCGGGTCCGTGTCTGGGCGCGAGGCTCAACATCCTGTGAAGCTGGACAAATCGCTCCGTGCCTAAAAATGAATGTGTCTGCAACGCAACTGGTGATCACATAGAGTGCCCCGATATCTGCGGGTCAAGTTCGCGCTATATAAAAAATAACTGCAAAAAAAAAAAACAACGATGTACGTGGCAAGCAACCTATGTATGTGTTTATCGAGCGTTATTGCAAAGAAAGCTTGAGAGTTCTAAGGGGGAAGGATGCTTTCCATGGGTGCAGAGTATTTTCACGTTTTTGAAACTGCGGTGTTCTGTAAGTTTCCCGGAAGGGTTCGAATGCCGGAAGGTTGGCGCAGCTGCGCCAGGCTGGCAGTTGCTGGCACAGGGGTTGCCCTGATAGCACGTACTGCCCACTGCACTTTCCTTTTCTCCTTGAATTCAGCAAAGAGCTCAAATGAAATAGTCTCCAAGTGCACTACCGCCCTGCCCCCCTCCCCCTCACGCCGCCCAACAAGGCATTTGCTCATTTTATTCATTTATTTAATGCAGTTTTATATAGCGCGAACTTTACCCAAAGGTGTCAGGGCGCTTTACAATAGAACCAGAACCAGGTAAGTTACAAAAGGTACACATGTGACATGATAGAATTTTCATCCAGTAAAGGGTTGCGACGCTTTGCAGAGCGCTTCACAGACAACATTTTACTGTAGCAGGAGCCTCCAAAAAAAGAGGCGCAAATAAATGGAGTTGTATGGAGTATGCTGGCTCCACTTTAGAACGAATTACAGAAACACAACTGGTGCAGCAGGTGCAGTGGCACCGGGGCGCAGAAGCGGCCCACCAAATCCTAATTATTGATGTACTTAACAATTCAAACCGCAGCCAGAGCGCACGTTTTTATTACTGCCCTTGGGCCCATGGCACAATGGCTGCGCCACTGCAGAAATCTGGGTGTCATGCGTTTATCTTCAAAAATGGCTGACGCGCCTTTCATTTCTCTGTCGCGGCTTCTTTCTTGTATTAGCGCCTTTATCTGTTTACATCGGATGAAAGCTAGGGTCCAGCCAGGCAGAACGCATTCGCGGAGTTAGTTCCTTTGCAGCGCTTGTGTTCAGCAGACATGTGGATTTTCTGTTATATACATACATGCCAACATTTTAGGACAGGGACGTGGGAGATTTAAAATAAAAAATCGGGAGAACGAAAATTCCCCATTGACTTCTATTGTAGAAAATGCAATTTCAGGCGGGAGACAGCTAAAATAAAGCCATTTTTGGCTTGAAAAATCGGTAGTCTCCCGCCTGAATCAGGTCTATTGGCATGTATGGTTATATATTAATTTCCTGGAAGCTACATACATGTGCCTGTTTGTAGAAATACAGCACAGGGCGGGGGCTCGGATCAATGCTCAGCAGTTAACTTGGGCAGGGTGTGTGTGTGTGGGGGGGGGAGTAATGAAAAGCAGAGGGCCTTTGCGGCCCGGGGAGCAGCCGCGCAGTCACCCGTTCATAACAAAAGGCCCCTATGATCCCTGCAGGGGAGTCAGGCTGTTTGGGAAGGAGGCTGACAGAGATGGTGTACGGGGTGGGGCGAGGCGACAGGACATGTTTTCTCTTTTTTTTGGGGGTTGTTATTGCGTGGAAGTGCTTTTTTTTTGTGACTGGAAGTGCGATAACTTGGTGTGAATACCTCAGCTTCAGGCTCAAAGGCTTTGTTCAGCTTGGCCGTGAGCGTGTTCTCTCTGTCATGACTTTGCGCCGCTGTTGTTCCTTGCTCCTCTCCTATCACCCTCCACCCTGTCAGAAATAAGCGCTATGACACGGCTAGCGCTGGCCATATCATACTGCTTTTTCCCCTAACTTTCAGCCGTCGCTTTGCCAATGCTTTTTTTTAATGTTTTGGTCCGTAAAGTTGCCTTGCATATCGTTACAACTGGTCTAATAAATGTTTATTTCAATATGCTATGAATCTTTGCAGTTCTACTAGTGGATGCATTTCATACTATTTCCAGTTGAGAGCACTTGAATAACACATAGCGCTTAAGTGAATTTATTTTAGATAGGATAAACCACGTCCATAGCTTGTCGCAAGTGACCGTGAATTTGAAAATAAAGCTTCGTTTTTATTAGTGTGTTCCCCGATAATATTAAATGTATTTATTTTCAGAAGCATCTGTTGTGGCGTACTAAAAAAAAAAAAAAAGTAAAATAATTTAACCATTGATCTTCAAACACAATAGTGGATTCTATAGAATTATCTGTTTTAGAGGAACACATTGTAAACTTAAACTGGAGGTGCAGATTTTGAGTCCAGTGATAAGCTGCAGCTTGAGCAGAGTGGGCATGCAAACCAGATCTTATGTGGGCTCCTCGGGCTGTCTGCTGCCGCAACATCCAACCGGGCTAGGCTGATGGTAAATAACTATCTTTTTTGTGTGGACTCTGTCTGCTTCTGTTATGCTCCATCGAGTACGGCAAGTTGTAAATAAAACTCACTGGGCGGGATACAAATGAGCAGAAAACATTAAAGTAAATGGAGACTTATAAAATGCATCGCAAAACAAAACTGCAAGTCCCCAAATGCCTAGCAGTGTTGGTTAACAAGTCAAGCTTTGCTTCCATCCACCTCGCTTGCCCTTTTCCTTCAGATGTGTGACACACCTTGGGAGCGATGGATTTGAAAACACCTTTCCATCCATGTTCAATGGAATGATGCCGGCCTTTTGCGAACAAAAGCCTCCATTAATTAGAATGCACCCAACAAAGCAGCCAAAACAGCCCCATGTCACCTGTGACTTTAAAGCAGTCCAGACTTATTAGCCTCCAGTACATTGCTTTATGGGACATGTAGTGTTTCCTTAACATTTTAAGCATAAGCTCACAATTCCGTGCATGTGCGGGGTTGATGGGGGTGGGGGAAGGGGAAGCATTGCCGAGGAGTTAAGCGGAGAGTATGTGCGCATGATTCTTAATTCATCTTGGGATTCGTAAGATATTTATGGGCATGCATGCGAAATACAGTCCTCCATTTCTTTGGGAACAGGTTGGTCTCTACAGTCCTGTGTATTCACTGCTCGGCTGAGCTACCAATGATTAGGCATTGGCAAAGCCAATAAGTCTTGCCTATCTGAGATCTATTGGCTTTGTCAGTGATTTTATAGCCATGGTCTACAGCAGCCCTACTACTGTGTTGCATGGTTGAACGCAAATTGAAACAAGCATTGGCATAGCCAATAGGTCTCGCCTTTGGGGCCTTATAAGTATTTAGTTATGCAGCACAATATCCTTGGTGCAACTACACCAACTGTTGCATGGCTAAACACTTATAAGGTCCCAAAGGCGAGACCTATTGGCTATGCCAATGCTTGTTACTATTAGACTTGACGTACGCGGTTGAACGTCTGTTTCTACAGTCGGTGGAGCGTCGCGGTCAAGGTCGGATGCAATGGAGAGCTGTGGTCCGGTAAGAACTTTTAATAATTTATATGTAGAGTTGTAGGTGGCTAAATTAATTGTAAGGAGAGAGGAGGGAAGTAGTTATATGGTGGTTAGTGTAAAATACGTTATGTATGTTTTAACCCATTTTTCCATCCTATGCAGGTAACTGTTTTAGGCCTACGTCGGGAGGATTGCGGTTATTGCAAGTTAAGTTTAAAAAGTATATCTTCAAAAAAGTGGTATACTTTTCTAAACTTATTTGTAATAAAAGCAATTTTTTAAAAATTTGCCTTTTTTGCAGCGTGTTTTTGTAGTACTGCTCAGTGTTTGTTTCGTAATAGCAGCCACGTGTTTAACAGATGGAAAAGGATTTGTGGGATGGGATGCAGGCCTTACACAAGGGCGAAGAAGGACTGTGGTTTTTTTGGGACCTCATTTTTTTCAATGGATTAATGCATTTTGGAACTTTGGAAAAGAAGATGGACGAGGAGAATTTTTTTTCAAATTTAAACGTGGATCAAAGTATGGATTTGTATTGCATTTTTTTTTTGGTTTAAATTATCTTTTCGGGTTGTTTGTTCTAAATTTTGCTTTGGGATTGCATTTTTTATTTAAAACGCAACTTTTAAACCAGCAAATATGTTGTTGGTACTGGTGTTAATGCTAGTCTGTGTTTGGTTTTTGAATTGGGCCATTTGGATATTTATGGATTTATGGTCAAAGAATGTGGATTTTTGGAGTACAGAAGACTTTTGGTGACAGGATGAATTGAAACATCACCAATGAAGACATCTGCAGGTAGGATTTCCGACATTCCTAATAAATTTTGAAAAAATAATTTTAAAAAATGCCAATTTAATTGTTTAAATAAAAACCGGCAAGTAAGTTAGAAGAAGGGTCAGTCTGTATTAGAAATGTAGTATGCTTGCAATATTTTCCAGGTAGTCAGAAGCCACTGACAACGTAAATTGTTGCATTTGTACCAATAGTCGTTCTGACATTTCTTTACTTTTTTGGGATATACGTGGGTTCAGACTACCTGTTAAAGATTGAGCTATTCTCATTTTTGGTAACTTTGCTCCTTCTTCAAAGTTTCCAAAAAATGATAGAAGTTTGGGTGGGTTTTACCGATAGATTTGTTAAAGGAGTTGTGCCATCCCTCAATGGCATTATTAGTCTTTGCGCCAGCCTCTAAACAGGTCGTGTAACAGTTCCACCAGTCAATTGGGTACCTTGGTTTCCTCCTACGACCCGACCTGCTTAGATGGCCAATCCATGTGTCTTCAAAATAATTTAGTAAGGGGCCCAATTTCTCATTGTTTCGTGTAAAGTAGTCAGATTCAGTAATTGATGTGTAGTATTCATCTACACAGTTGGGTTGCACAAAGCATAAGGCTGTTAGTTTCTTCAGTTGATATTGTAGTTCACAGTCTGATATATAATCTTCACCTACGGATGATTTTTGTATTTTACGCCAATATGTCTGTGAAAAGTGGAAAAACATCCTTGAATTTGGGTTTCTGGGTATAATTTAGTATTGGTATTAATCATAGATAATTTAAAATCAATAATCACCTTTCTAGGACTTTTATTTAGAGTCTTAGTTTTTATCACTGACAAAAATTCTGTGTAGTTTGAAGCTTGTTTATCAGGCAGTAAACTGTACACTAAAGAAACAGTGTTGTTGTTAATGTTGGCATGATTAGTGTATATTTGGCTGAAGGAATGGATTTAAACGCACCATCCATCATCCAAATATCACTATTCTCTAGTTTAGCAAGGTTACAGGGGTGCTAAAAATTAGTATTTGCTTTAGAGGGTTTTTATTGTCATGCAAAATGAATGTTTTGTTAGTAAAGGTTACGGTTAAATCTTTTGGTATGTCGATATCTGAGAAGGTTTGAGGTGTAACACGTTGAGGGTTACTTGCCTGTTTTTTTTTTAAATCTGTTTATTGGGTACACGACTTGCAATGGTATCACATACAGAAATAAGTATATACATATAATACCTGTGCTTCATACCACAGCTACCTCCTCTAATGACCCTATATAGTGGCTTCACAGTTACTTTTGATAAACCATTTAAGATCTGGCACACCCTCTGTTAGCTGTTTTCTAGTGAGGGATCTTCAGGTGGCAAAGTACAGATATTTCCTCTGAAGTTGTTCCATTTTCCCCACACCCGCTCCCTCTTCTTGGGACACCCTCTATGTATATAAACTGCCTTTTCCGCCACCATAGCCCCATCGATATCACTGCACCATTCCCCGCATGTTGGAGTATTCTGCGCCCCCCAATATTTGGCAATGTTACGTTTAGCTATTATCATGCCTAGTGTCGCCCAGTCTTGGGCCGAATGGTTGAGGTCAGTCGCTTCCCATATGTTCAGGAGGCATCGCTTGGGCTCTGGAGGTACGGGAGCCCTGCTAACTTGTGTTATTGTGCGCATAATTGCTTCCCAATATGTCATGATCTCCGGGCATTCCCATATCGTGTGGTAAAACGTGCCCACTCCACCACAGCTCCGCAGGCAAAGTTGGTTGTCAGTCTTCCCCATCTTATGTAGGGTTACCCTAGTAAAGTAGGTTCTGTGGAGCACTATAAGTTGTATTAAACGTAATTTTGAGGATATCGCCACTTCTCGCGGAGATTCTAATGCTTCCTGCCAGTCGGTTTGATCTAGTTCCCCGATATTGGCCTGCCATTTTTCACAGAGAGTCTGTGTAGGATCTGGTTGATTATTGATGATTTTATGGTAAGTTAGGGATATGGCTTTTTATCCATATATTCCGTTAGAGTCTGTCCTCCAGTGGGGAGGCCTCTGGGAGGATAGTGTCTGGTGGGAGGTTACTTGTCTGTTTTTGTGTATTATATGACGTAGATTAGGAATAGGAGGCATAGCACTCCTCCTCCTACTCATCTCCTCCTCCTCTCTCTCCCCCTTCTCTCTCTCCCCTCCCCCTGCAGGACTCCCTCCCTCTGTGGCGACCTTCTCTCCCCTCCTGCGTGAAACCTTCTCTCTACCCCCTCCCGCACATGACCTTCTCTCTCCTGCGATCTTCTCTTCCCCCTCCCGTGCGCGACCTTTTCTCTCCCCTTCCTGCCCGTGACCTTCTCTCTCACCCCCCCGCGTGCGACCTTCTCTCTCCCGCGCGCGACCTTCTCACTCCCCCCCTCCCGCGCGCGACCTTCTCACTCCCCCCGCGCGCGACCTTCTCACTCCCCCGCGCGCGACCTTCTCACTCCCCCCGCGCGCTACCTTCTCACTCCCCCCGCGCGCTACCTTCTCACTCCCCCGCGCGCTACCTTCTCACTCCCCCCGCGCGCTACCTTCTCACTCCCCCGCGCGCGACCTTCTCTCTCCCCCGCGCGCGACCTTCTCTCTCCCACCCGCGCGCGACCTTCTCTCTCCCCCGCGCGCGACCTTCTCTCTCTCCCCCGCGCGCGACCTTCTCTCTCTCCCCCGCGCGCGACCTTCTCTCTCCCCCCCCGCGCGCGACCTTCTCTCTCTCTCCCCACCGCGCGCGACCTTCTCTCTCTCTCCCCCGCGCGCGACCTTCTCTCTCTCCCCCGCGCGCGACCTTCTCTCTCTCCCCCCGCGCGCGACCTTCTCTCTCTCCCCCGCGCGCGACCTTCACTCCTCTCCCCCGCGCGCGACCTTCTCTCTCTCCCCCGCGCGCGACCTTCTCTCTCTCTCCCCCCCGCGCGCGACCTTCTCTCTCTCCCCCCGCGCGCGACCTTCTCTCTCTCCCCCGCGCGCGACCTCTCTCTCTCCCCCCGCGCGACCTTCTCTCTCTCTCTCCCCGCGCGCGACCTTCTCTCTCTCCCCCGCGCGCGACCTTCTCTCTCCCCCCGCGCGCGACCTTCTCTCTCCCCCCGCGCGCGACCTTCTCTCTCCCCCCCGCGCGCGACCTCTCTCTCCCCGCGCGCGACCTTCTCTCTCCCCCGCGCGCGACCTTCTCTCTCCCCTTCTCTCTCCCCTTCTCTCTCCCCCCGCGCGCGACATTCTCTCTCCCCCCGCGCGCGACCTTCTCTCCTCCCCGCGACCTTCTCTCTCCACCCCTCCCGCGACCTTCTCTCTCCCCCCTCCCGCGACCTTCTCTCTCCCCCCCCTCCCGCGCGCGACCTTCTCTCCTCCCACGCGCGACCTTCTCTCTCCCCCCCTCCCGCGACCTTCTCTCTCCCCCCGCGCGCGACCTTCTCTCTCCCCCCTCCCGCACGCGACCTTCTCTCTCCCCCCATCCCGCGACCTTCTCTCTCGACCTTCTCTCTCCCCACCCTCCCCCCTCCCGCGACCTTCTCTCTCGACCTTCTCTCTCCCCCCCTCCCGCGACCTTCTCTCTCGACCTTCTCTCTCCCCCCCTCCCGCGACCTTCTCTCTCGACCTTCTCTCTCCCCTCCTCCCGCGACCTTGTCTCCCTCCCCTCCAGCTCTCGACCTTCTCTCCCCCCCTCCCGCGCACGACCTTCTCTCCCCCCCTCCCGCGTGCGACCTTCTCTCCCCCCTCCCCGCGCGCGACCTTCTCTCCCCCCTCCCCGCGCGCGACCTTCTCTCCCCCCCTCCCGCGCGCGACCTTCTCTCTCTCCCCCCCGCGCCTGGGGATATTCTAAGGTAAGGAATCTGTCACTAACGTGTCTCTTTCAGATTGTCCGCGTCGCAGACTCTACATCACAAATTTTCCCCATAGGGCGGGGTACGCGCCAGGGCTGCCCCTCTCTCCATATCTCTTCGCAGTAGCCATGGAACCTCTCGCGGCCTGGGTGCGAAGGGACGCACAGGTTTATGGCTTTGAATGGTCCAGAGAGGTCTCCGACCGCATTGCACTCTATGCGGACAATGTTTTGTTCTTTCTCACACGACCTGACTGGTCGGGTCCTAGACTGCTCAGGATAATGCAGATTTTGGTGAGGCCTCTGGGCTGTATATGAATACCCGGAAATCCTACCTGTGGCCTCTGCGGGGCGGGTGCCACATGGGCAAGTGGGCATGTGAGGTGACGGTGGTCCGGGACGAGTTTAAATATTTGGGGGGTTTTCTGTCATCCTCCCAACCGGTGTCCTGGGAAAGGAATTTAGCACCGTTGTGGGTGCAGATTAAGGAGCTGACCCGCTCTTGGGCACATCTGCCGCTCTCCCTATTTGGCAGATCTGCCATCTTCAAGATGGTTTCCCTGCCCCGCCTCTTATACCAACTTCAGAACCACCCATACCGGATACCACCTGTTTGGTTCAGGCAACTAAATGCAACTCTTCAACACTTTCTTTGGGGTGGGGGCACAGCCGGGGTGGCATTGAAAACATGCTTTCAGTCTACGTACTGTGGGGGCTTAGCAACGCCGGACGTCCAGGCATACTATGTGGCCTCGCATCTTCTTATTCTGAACGACTGGTGGTATGGAGACAGATGCGATCCCGCCTATGCGGTTGAACGCTGGCTGATGGGCAGTATGTCATTGTACACAATCCTATATGCAGGCCCGACCTTGTAAGTGCTGCCGCCGGCAACCGTCACGATGTTTAAGATCTGGAGACAGTCACTGCAACAAATGGGGTGGTGGGGCAGACTAACAAAAGAAGCGCCCCTCTGGCATAATGGTCTTCTGCCTCAACTGGCGGGGCTATCTGGCTTTTCTGGCTGGGAGGCTGTAGGTATATCTACAGTGGGAGATGTTCTCCATGGTCAGACTTTAAAGTCCTTCCAAGAACTACAACAAGAATATGTGATGCCCCATCACAATTCTATAAATACCTTCAGTTCCGCCATGCCTTTTCCCCATATCTTACATACAAAGAAGCTATACCAGATTTTAACCCTATTGAAGCTAAAGTATTTATGGGGAATTGGAGAGCATAAAATCACCAAGATATATCGCACACTTGTAACAAATAGCCCCACCACACTCAGTAAAACACGCGAGGCTTGGCAGGAAGACCTGGGCCCCCTAGATGATGAAGACTTGGCTGAAGCACTGGAGTCCCCACGTGGCGTGGCCATCGCGACACAATTATGAATTATACAATGAAGAACTATAGATTTTTTGAATTTTTTTAAATTAATATTTTAAAACAAATATAATAATAGTTAAAAATAAGAAATAGATTTTTAAAAATTCAATAAAAAATGTTTTTAATAAAAGATATAAATGTACAATTTTCTAAAAATGTTTGTATCATTTTGAACTTTGTTAATATTTTTTAAAACATTAAAAACATAATTTTCCCATGCTTTTACATTGTATTCAATGATAATAATTGTTCTTTTTTCCCTTTTTAGGTCTCGCCCTGAAACCAGCGCTTGCGCTGGTCTGGGCGAGACATTTTGTAAGTGGGCATTTAGAAATGAGACCACTTTTTTTGGGCTTGCCTAGAGCATGCGAGTACGCGCACAGTAACGCGCATTCCTCGCATGCTCCAGGCGCCATATGTCTTTCCTCTCATTGCTCCTCCCCTCCCCCACCACAGAGCACTTCTCGGGGCCGCGCGGCCGTGTCACTTTCACGGCCGCGCGTCACTTGCTCTCCCGCTCCTCCCCCTCCCCCACCACAGAGCGCGTCTCGCACGGCCGTGCAGCCGCTGCTTGTTTTTATGTGCATGCATTCGCTTTCGCGGCCGCGCTTGTTTTTTTAAAGCAATGAGGTTCATAAATCAAAAGCACATAGAACCGTCGATGGTAAAGAGGCACTATAAGGACACTAGACATTGTCAAGTGACTGCTTTCACCAAACAGTTGGACTCCGGGGCTTGGTGTTGATGTTTTAACATCAAACCCCGAAAGGTGAGCATCGGAGTGCGGAACAAGTTTCCGTTTCCTGGCGGAAGTCCAGTGACAGGCGGACTGGCCAACTTGGATGCATTTGTACATAAAATGGCAGTCACTAGCAGAGGCTTTTAATAGAGGCGTGACGGCTAGAGCGGCCGACTTTGAAGCCGAGGAACCGGGTCCGTGTCTGGGCGCGAGGCTCAACATCCTGTGAAGCTGGACAAATCGCTCCGTGCCTAAAAATGAATGTGTCTGCAACGCAACTGGTGATCACATAGAGTGCCCCGATATCTGCGGGTCAAGTTCGCGCTATATAAAAAATAACTGCAAAAAAAAAACAACGATGTACGTGGCAAGCAACCTATGTATGTGTTTATCGAGCGTTATTGCAAAGAAAGCTTGAGAGTTCTAAGGGGGAAGGATGCTTTCCATGGGTGCAGAGTATTTTCACGTTTTTGAAACTGCGGTGTTCTGTAAGTTTCCCGGAAGGGTTCGAATGCCGGAAGGTTGGCGCAGCTGCGCCAGGCTGGCAGTTGCTGGCACAGGGGTTGCCCTGATAGCACGTACTGCCCACTGCACTTTCCTTTTCTCCTTGAATTCAGCAAAGAGCTCAAATGAAATAGTCTCCAAGTGCACTACCGCCCTGCCCCCCTCCCCCTCACGCCGCCCAACAAGGCATTTGCTCATTTTATTCATTTATTTAATGCAGTTTTATATAGCGCGAACTTTACCCAAAGGTGTCAGGGCGCTTTACAATAGAACCAGGTAAGTTACAAAAGGTACACATGTGACATGATAGAATTTTCATCCAGTAAAGGGTTGCGACGCTTTGCAGAGCGCTTCACAGACAACATTTTACTGTAGCAGGAGCCTCCAAAAAAGAGGCGCAAATAAATGGAGTTGTATGGAGTATGCTGGCTCCACTTTAGAACGAATTACAGAAACACAACTGGTGCAGCAGGTGCAGTGGCACCGGGCGCAGAAGCGGCCCACCAAATCCTAATTATTGATGTACTTAACAATTCAAACCGCAGCCAGAGCGCACGTTTTTATTACTGCCCTTGGGCCCATGGCACAATGGCTGCGCCACTGCAGAAATCTGGGTGTCATGCGTTTATCTTCAAAAATGGCTGACGCGCCTTTCATTTCTCTGTCGCGGCTTCTTTCTTGTATTAGCGCCTTTATCTGTTTACATCGGGTGAAAGCTAGGGTCCAGCCAGGCAGAACGCATTCGCTGAGTTAGTTCCTTTGCAGCGCTTGTGTTCAGCAGACATGTGGATTTTCTGTTATATACATACATGCCAACATTTTAGGACAGGGACGTGGGAGATTTAAAATAAAAAATCGGGAGAACGAAAATTCCCCATTGACTTCTATTGTAGAAAATGCAATTTCAGGCGGGAGACAGCTAAAATAAAGCCATTTTTGGCTTGAAAAATCGGTAGTCTCCCGCCTGAATCGGGTCTATTGGCATGTATGGTTATATATTAATTTCCTGGAAGCTACATACATGTGCCTGTTTGTAGAAATACAGCACAGGGCGGGGGCTCGGATCAATGCTCAGCAGTTAACTTGGGCAGGGTGGTTGTGTGTGGGGGGGGGAGTAATGAAAAGCAGAGGGCCTTTGCGGCCCGGGGAGCAGCCGCGCAGTCACCCGTTCATAACAAAAGGCCCCTATGATCCCTGCAGGGGAGTCAGGCTGTTTGGGAAGGAGGCTGACAGAGATGGTGTACGGGGTGGGGCGAGGCGACAGGACATGTTTTCTCTTTTTTTGGGGGGTTGTTATTGCGTGGAAGTGCTTTTTTTTGTGACTGGAAGTGCGATAACTTGGTGTGAATACCTCAGCTTCAGGCTCAAAGGCTTTGTTCAGCTTGGCCGTGAGCGTGTTCTCTCTGTCATGACTTTGCGCCGCTGTTGTTCCTTGCTCCTCTCCTATCACCCTCCACCCTGTCAGAAATAAGCGCTATGACACGGCTAGCGCTGGCCATATCATACTGCTTTTTCCCCTAACTTTCAGCCGTCGCTTTGCCAATGCTTTTTTTTAATGTTTTGGTCCGTAAAGTTGCCTTGCAAATCGTTACAACTGGTCTAATAAATGTTTATTTCAATATGCTATGAATCTTTGCAGTTCTACTAGTGGATGCATTTCATACTATTTCCAGTTGAGAGCACTTGAATAACACATAGCGCTTAAGTGAATTTATTTTAGATAGGATAAACCACGTCCATAGCTTGTCGCAAGTGACCGTGAATTTGAAAATAAAGCTTCGTTTTTATTAGTGTGTTCCCCGATAATATTAAATGTATTTATTTTCAGAAGCATCTGTTGTGGCGTACTAAAAAAAAAAAAAAAAAAGTAAAATAATTTAACCATTGATCTTCAAACACAATAGTGGATTCTGTAGAATTATCTGTTTTAGAGGAACACATTGTAAACTTAAACTGGAGGTGCAGATTTTGAGTCCAGTGATAAGCTGCAGCTTGAGCAGAGTGGGCATGCAAACCAGATCTTATGTGGGCTCCTCGGGCTGTCTGCTGCCGCAACATCCAACCGGGCTAGGCTGATGGTAAATAACTATCTTTTTTGTGTGGACTCTGTCTGCTTCTGTTATGCTCCATCGAGTACGCCAAGTTGTAAATAAAACTCACTGGGCGGGATACAAATGAGCAGAAAACATTAAAGTAAATGGAGACTTATAAAATGCATCGCAAAACAAAACTGCAAGTCCCCAAATGCCTAGCAGTGTTGGTTAACAAGTCAAGCTTTGCTTCCATCCACCTCGCTTGCCCTTTTCCTTCAGATGTGTGACACACCTTGGGAGCGATGGATTTGAAAACACCTTTCCATCCATGTTCAATGGAATGATGCCGGCCTTTTGCGAACAAAAGCCTCCATTAATTAGAATGCACCCAACAAAGCAGCCAAAACAGCCCCATGTCACCTGTGACTTTAAAGCAGTCCAGACTTATTAGCCTCCAGTACATTGCTTTATGGGACATGTAGTGTTTCCTTAACATTTTAAGCATAAGCTCACAATTCCGTGCATGTGCGGGGTTGATGGGGGTGGGGGAAGGGGAAGCATTGCCGAGGAGTTAAGCGGAGAGTATGTGCGCATGATTCTTAATTCATCTTGGGATTCGTAAGATATTTATGGGCATGCATGCGAAATACAGTCCTCCATTTCTTTGGGAACAGGTTGGTCTCTACAGTCCTGTGTATTCACTGCTCGGCTGAGCTACCAATGATTAGGCATTGGCAAAGCCAATAGGTCTTGCCTATCTGAGATCTATTGGCTTTGTCAGTGATTTTATAGCCATGGTCTACAGCAGCCCTACTGCTGTGTTGCATGGTTGAACGCAAATTGAAACAAGCATTGGCATAGCCAATAGGTCTCGCCTTTGGGGCCTTATAAGTATTTAGTTATGCAGCACAATATCCTTGGTGCAACTACACCAACTGTTGCATGGCTAAACACTTATAAGGTCCCAAAGGCGAGACCTATTGGCTATGCCAATGCTTGTTACTATTAGACTTGACGTACGCGGTTGAACGTCTGTTTCTACAGTCGGTGGAGCGTCGCGGTCAAGGTCGGATGCAATAGAGAGCTGTGGTCCGGTAAGAACTTTTAATAATTTATATGTAGAGTTGTAGGTGGCTAAATTAATTGTAAGGAGAGAGGAGGGAAGTAGTTATATGGTGGTTAGTGTAAAATATGTTATGTATGTTTTAACCCATTTTTCCATCCTATGCAGGTAACTGTTTTAGGCCTACGTCGGGAGGATTGCGGTTATTGCAAGTTAAGTTTAAAAAAGTATATCTTCAAAAAAAGTGGTATACTTTTCTAAACTTATTTGTAATAAAAGCAATTTTTTAAAAATTTGCCTTTTTTGCAGCGTGTTTTTGTAGTACTGCTCAGTGTTTGTTTCGTAATAGCAGCCACGTGTTTAACAGATGGAAAAGGATTTGTGGGATGGGATGCAGGCCTTACACAAGGGCGAAGAAGGACTGTGGTTTTTTTGGGACCTCATTTTTTTCAATGGATTAATGCATTTTGGAACTTTGGAAAAGAAGATGGACGAGGAGAATTTTTTTTCAAATTTAAACGTGGATCAAAGTATGGATTTGTATTGCATTTTTTTGGTTTAAATTATCTTTTCGGGTTGTTTGTTCTAAATTTTGCTTTGGGATTGCATTTTTTATTTAAAACGCAGCTTTTAAACCATCAAATATGTTGTTGGTACTGGTGTTAATGCTAGTCTGTGTTTGGTTTTTGAATTGGGCCATTTGGATATTTATGGATTTATGGTCAAAGAATGTGGATTTTGGAGTACAGAAGACTTTTGGTGACAGGATGAATTGAAACATCACCAATGAAGACATCTGCAGGTAGGATTTCCGACATTCCTAATAAATTTTGAAAAAATAATTTAAAAAAATGCCAATTTAATTGTTTAAATAAAAACCGGCAAGTAAGTTAGAAGAAGGGTCAGTCTGTATTAGAAATGTAGTATGCTTGCAATATTTTCCAGGTAGTCAGAAGCCACTGACAACGTAAATTGTTGCATTTGTACCAATAGTCGTTCTGACATTTCTTTACTTTTTTGGGATATACGTGGGTTCAGACTACCTGTTAAAGATTGAGCTATTCTCATTTTTTGGTAACTTTGCTCCTTCTTCAAAGTTTCCAAAAAATGATAGAAGTTTGGGTGGGTTTTACCGATAGATTTGTTAAAGGAGTTGTGCCATCCCTCAATGGCATTATTAGTCTTTGCGCCAGCCTCTAAACAGGTCGTGTAACAGTTCCACCAGTCAATTGGGTACCTTGGTTTCCTCCTACGACCCGACCTGCTTAGATGGCCAATCCATGTGTCTTCAAAATAATTTAGTAAGGGGCCCAATTTCTCATTGTTTCGTGTAAAGTAGTCAGATTCAGTAATTGATGTGTAGTATTCATCTACACAGTTGGGTTGCACAAAGCATAAGGCTGTTAGTTTCTTCAGTTGATATTGTAGTTCACAGTCTGATATATAATCTTCACCTACGGATGATTTTTGTATTTTACGCCAATATGTCTGTGAAAAGTGGAAAAACATCCTTGAATTTGGGTTTCTGGGTATAATTTAGTATTGGTATTAATCATAGATAATTTAAAATCAATAATCACCTTTCTAGGACTTTTATTTAGAGTCTTAGTTTTTATCACTGACAAAAATTCAGTGTAGTTTGAAGCTTGTTTATCAGGCAGTAAACTGTACACTAAAGAAACAGTGTTGTTGTTAATGTTGGCATGATTAGTGTATATTTGGCTGAAGGAATGGATTTAAACGCACCATCCATCATCCAAATATCACTATTCTCTAGTTTAGCAAGGTTACAGGGGTGCTAAAAATTAGTATTTGCTTTAGAGGGTTTTTATTGTCATGCAAAATGAATGTTTTGTTAGTAAAGGTTACGGTTAAATCTTTTGGTATGTCGATATCTGAGAAGGTTTGAGGTGTAACACGTTGAGGGTTACTTGCCTGTTTTTTTTTTTAAATCTGTTTATTGGGTACACGACTTGCAATGGTATCACATACAGAAATAAGTATATACATATAATACCTGTGCTTCATACCACAGCTACCTCCTCTAATGACCCTATATAGTGGCTTCACAGTTACTTTTGATAAACCATTTAAGATCTGGCACACCCCTCTGTTAGCTGTTTTCTAGTGAGGGATCTTCAGGTGGCAAAGTACAGATATTTCCTCTGAAGTTGTTCCATTTTCCCCACACCCGCTCCCTCTTCTTGGGACACCCTCTATGTATATAAACTGCCTTTTCCGCCACCATAGCCCCATCGATATCACTGCACCATTCCCCGCATGTTGGAGTATTCTGCGCCCCCCAATATTTGGCAATGTTACGTTTAGCTATTATCATGCCTAGTGTCGCCCAGTCTTGGGCCGAATGGTTGAGGTCAGTCGCTTCCCATATGTTCAGGAGGCATCGCGTGGGCTCTGGAGGTACGGGAGCCCCGCTAACTTGTGTTATTGTGCGCATAATTGCTTCCCAATATGTCATGATTTCCGGGCATTCCCATATCGTGTGGTAAAACGTGCCCACTCCACCACAGCTCCGCAGGCAAAGTTGGTTGTCAGTCTTCCCCATCTTATGTAGGGTTACCCTAGTAAAGTAGGTTCTGTGGAGCACTATAAGTTGTATTAAACGTAATTTTGAGGATATCGCCACTTCTCGCGGAGATTCTAATGCTTCCTGCCAGTCGGTTTCATCTAGTTCCCCGATATTGGCCTGCCATTTTTCACAGAGAGTCTGTGTAGGATCTGGTTGATTATTGATGATTTTATGGTAAGTTAGGGATATGGCTTTTTTATCCATATATTCCGTTAGGAGTCTGTCCTCCAGTGGGGAGGCCTCTGGGAGGATAGTGTCTGGTGGGAGGTTACTTGTCTGTTTTTGTGTATTATATGACGTAGATTAGGAATAGGAGGCATAGCACTCCTCCTCCTACTCATCTCCTCCTCCTCTCTCTCCCCCTTCTCTCTCTCCCCCCTCCCCCTGCAGGACTCCCCTCCCTCTGTGGCGACCTTCTCTCCCCTCCTGCGTGAAACCTTCTCTCTACCCCCCTCCCGCACATGACCTTCTCTCTCCTGCGATCTTCTCTTCCCCCCTCCCGTGCGCGACCTTTTCTCTCCCCTTCCTGCCCGTGACCTTCTCTCTCACCCCCCCTCCCGCGTGCGACCTTCTCTCTCTCCCGCGCGCGACCTTCTCACTCCCCCCTCCCGCGCGCGACCTTCTCACTCCCCCCGCGCGCGACCTTCTCACTCCCCCGCGCGCGACCTTCTCACTCCCCCCGCGCGCGACCTTCTCACTCCCCCCGCGCGCTACCTTCTCACTCCCCCCGCGCGCTACCTTCTCACTCCCCCCGCGCGCTACCTTCTCACTCCCCCCGCGCGCGACCTTCTCTCTCTCCCCCCCGCGCGCGACCTTCTCTCTCCCCCCGCGCGCGACCTTCTCTCTCCCGCCCGCGCGCGACCTTCTCTCTCTCCCCCGCGCGCGACCTTCTCTCTCTCCCCCCCGCGCGCGACCTTCTCTCTCTCCCCGCGCGCGACCTCTCTCTCTCTCCCCACCGCGCGCGACCTTCTCTCTCTCTCTCTCCCCGCGCGCGACCTTCTCTCTCTCTCCCCCGCGCGCGACCTCTCTCTCTCTCCCCCCGCGCGCGACCTTCTCTCTCTCCCCCCCGCGCACGACCTTCACTCTCTCCCCCGCGCGCGACCTTCTCTCTCTCCCCCCGCGCGCGACCTTCTCTCTCTCCCCCCACGCGCGACCTTCTCTCTCTCTCCCCCGTGCGCGACCTTCACTCTCTCCCCCCGCCCGCGCGACCTTCTCTCTCTCCCCCCGCGCGCGACCTTCTCTCTCTCTCCCCCGCGCGCGACCTTCTCTCTCTCCCCCGCGCGCGACCTTCTCTCTCTCCCCCCGCGCGCGACCTTCTCTCTCTCCCCGCGCGCGACCTCTCTCTCTCCCCCCCCACGCGCGACCTTCTCTCTCCCCCCCGCGCGCGACCTTCTCTCTCCCTCCGCGCGCGACCTTCTCTCTCTCCTTCTCGCTCCCCCCGCGCGCGACCTTCTCTCTCCCCCCGCGCGCGACCTTCTCTCCTCCCCCCTCCCGCGACCTTCTCTCTCCACCCCTCCCGCGACCTTCTCTCTCCCCCCTCCCGCGACCTTCTCTCTCCCCCCCTCCCGCGCGCGACCTTCTCTCCTCCCACGCGCGACCTTCTCCCTCCCGCGACCTTCTCTCTCCCCCCGCGCGCGACCTTCTCTCTCCCCCCTCCCGCGCGCGACCTTCTCTCTCCCCCCGCACGCGACCTTCTCTCTCCCCCCCTCCCCCCCCTCCCGCGACCTTCTCTCTCGACCTTCTCTCTCCCCCCCTCCCGCGACCTTCTCTCTCGACCTTCTCTCTCTCCCCCCTCCCGCGACCTTCTCTCTCGACCTTCTCTCTCCCCTCCTCCCGCGACCTTGTCTCCCTCCCCCTCCAGCTCTCGACCTTCTCTCCCCCCCCCCCTCCCGCGCACGACCTTCTCTCCCCCCCCCTCCCGCGTGCGACCTTCTCTCCCCCCCTCCCGCGCGCGACCTTCTCTCCCCCCCTCCCGCGCGCGACCTTCTCTCCCCCCCTCCCGCGCACGACCTTCTCTCTCTCCCCCCCGCGCCTGGGGATATTCTAAGGTAAGGAATCTGTCACTAACGTGTCTCTTTCAGATTGTCCGCGTCGCAGACTCTACATCACAAATTTTCCCCATAGGGCGGGGTACGCGCCAGGGCTGCCCCCTCTCTCCATATCTCTTCGCAGTAGCCATGGAACCTCTCGCGGCCTGGGTGCGAAGGGACGCACAGGTTTATGGCTTTGAATGGTCCAGAGAGGTCTCCGACCGCATTGCACTCTATGCGGACAATGTTTTGTTCTTTCTCACACGACCTGACTGGTCGGGTCCTAGACTGCTCAGGATAATGCAGATTTTGGTGAGGCCTCTGGGCTGTATATGAATACCCGGAAATCCTACCTGTGGCCTCTGCGGGCGGGTGCCACATGGGCAAGTGGGCATGCAAGGTGACGGTGGCACGGGACGAGTTTAAATATTTGGGGGGTTTTCTGTCATCCTCCCAACCTGTGTCCTGGGAAAGGAATTTAGCACCGTTGTGGGTGCAGATTAAGGAGCTGACCCGCTCTTGGGCACATCTGACGCTCTCCCTATTTGGCAGATCTGCCATCTTCAAGATGGTTTCCCTGCCCCGCCTCTTATACCAACTTCAGAACCACCCATACCGGATACCACCTGTTTGGTTCAGGCAACTAAATGCAACTCTTCAACACTTTCTTTGGGGTGGGGGCACAGCCGGGGTGGCATTGAAAACATGCTTTCAGTCTACGTACTGTGGGGGCTTAGCAACGCCGGACGTCCAGGCATACTATGTGGCCTCGCATCTTCTTATTCTGAACGACTGGTGGTATGGAGACAGATGCGATCCCGCCTATGCGGTTGAACGCTGGCTGATGGGCAGTATGTCATTGTACACAATCCTATATGCAGGCCCGACCTTGTAAGTGCTGCCGCCGGCAACCGTCACGATGTTTAAGATCTGGAGACAGTCACTGCAACAAATGGGGTGGTGGGGCAGACTAACAAAAGAAGCGCCCCTCTGGCATAATGGTCTTCTGCCTCAACTGGCGGGGCTATCTGGCTTTTCTGGCTGGGAGGCTGTAGGTATATCTACAGTGGGAGATGTTCTCCATGGTCAGACTTTAAAGTCCTTCCAAGAACTACAACAAGAATATGTGATGCCCCATCACAATTCTATAAATACCTTCAGTTCCGCCATGCCTTTTCCCCATATCTTACATACAAAGAAGCTATACCAGATTTTAACCCTATTGAAGCTAAAGTATTTATGGGGGAATTGGAGAGCATAAAATCACCAAGCTATATCGCACACTTGTAACAAATAGCCCCACCACACTCAGTAAAACACGCGAGGCTTGGCAGGAAGACCTGGGCCCCCTAGATGATGAAGACTTGGCTGAAGCACTGGAGTCCCCACGTGGCGTGGCCATCGCGACACAATTATGAATCATACAATGAAGAACTATAGATTTTTTGAATTTTTTTAAATTAATATTTTAAAACAAATATAATAATAGTTAAAAATAAGAAATAGATTTTTAAAAATTCAATAAAAAATGTTTTTAATAAAAGATATAAATGTACAATTTTCTAAAAATGTTTGTATCATTTTGAACTTTGTTAATATTTTTTAAAACATTAAAAACATAATTTTCCCATGCTTTTACATTGTATTCAATGATAATAATTGTTCTTTTTTCCCTTTTAGGTCTCGCCCTGAAACCAGCGCTTGCGCTGGTCTGGGCGAGACATTTTGTAAGTGGGCATTTAGAAATGAGACCACTTTTTTTGGGCTTGCCTAGAGCATGCGAGTACGCGCACAGTAACGCGCATTCCTCGCATGCTCCAGGCGCCATATGTCTTTCCTCTCATTGCTCCTCCCCCTCCCCCACCACAGAGCACTTCTCGGGGCCGCGCGGCCGTGTCACTTTCACGGCCGCGCGTCACTTGCTCTCCCGCTCCTCCCCCCTCCCCCACCACAGAGCGCGTCTCGCACGGCCGTGCAGCCGCTTCTTGTTTTTATGTGCATGCATTCGCTTCCGCGGCCGCGCTTGTTTTTAAAGCAATGAGGTTCATAAATCAAAAGCACATAGAACCGTCGATGGTAAAGAGGCACTATAAGGACACTAGACATTGTCAAGTGACTGCTTTCACCAAACAGTTGGACTCCGGGGCTTGGTGTTGATGTTTTAACATCAAACCCCGAAAGGTGAGCATCGGAGTGCGGAACAAGTTTCCGTTTCCTGGCGGAAGTCCAGTGACAGGCGGACTGGCCAACTTGGATGCATTTGTACATAAAATGGCAGTCACTAGCAGAGGCTTTTAATAGAGGCGTGACGGCTAGAGCGGCCGACTTTGAAGCCGAGGAACCGGGTCCGTGTCTGGGCGCGAGGCTCAACATCCTGTGAAGCTGGACAAATCGCTCCGTGCCTAAAAATGAATGTGTCTGCAACGCAACTGGTGATCACATAGAGTGCCCCGATATCTGCGGGTCAAGTTCGCGCTATATAAAAAATAACTGCAAAAAAAAACAACGATGTACGTGGCAAGCAACCTATGTATGTGTTTATCGGCGTTATTGCAAAGAAAGCTTGAGAGTTCTAAGGGGAAGGATGCTTTCCATGGGTGCAGAGTATTTTCACGTTTTTGAAACTGCGGTGTTCTGTAAGTTTCCCGGAAGGGTTCGAATGCCGGAAGGTTGGCGCAGCTGCGCCAGGCTGGCAGTTGCTGGCACAGGGGTTGCCCTGATAGCACGTACTGCCCACTGCACTTTCCTTTTCTCCTTGAATTCAGCAAAGAGCTCAAATGAAATAGTCTCCAAGTGCACTACCGCCCTGCCCCCCCTCCCCCCTCACGCCGCCCAACAAGGCATTTGATCATTTTATTCATTTATTTAATGCAGTTTTATATAGCGCGAACTTTACCCAAAGGTGTCAGGGCGCTTTACAATAGAACCAGGTAAGTTACAAAAGGTACACATGTGACATGATAGAATTTTCATCCAGTAAAGGGTTGCGACGCTTTGCAGAGCGCTTCACAGACAACATTTTACTGTAGCAGGAGCCTCCAAAAAAGAGGCGCAAATAAATGGAGTTGTATGGAGTATGCTGGCTCCACTTTAGAACGAATTACAGAAACACAACTGGTGCAGCAGGTGCAGTGGCACCGGGCGCAGAAGCGGCCCACCAAATCCTAATTATTGATGTACTTAACAATTCAAACCGCAGCCAGAGCGCACGTTTTTATTACTGCCCTTGGGCCCATGGCACAATGGCTGCGCCACTGCAGAAATCTGGGTGTCATGCGTTTATCTTCAAAAATGGCTGACGCGCCTTTCATTTCTCTGTCGCGGCTTCTTTCTTGTATTAGCGCCTTTATCTGTTTACATCGGATGAAAGCTAGGGTCCAGCCAGGCAGAACGCATTCGCGGAGTTAGTTCCTTTGCAGCGCTTGTGTTCAGCAGACATGTGGATTTTCTGTTATATACATACATGCCAACATTTTAGGACAGGGACGTGGGAGATTTAAAATAAAAAATCGGGAGAACGAAAATTCCCCATTGACTTCTATTGTAGAAAATGCAATTTCAGGCGGGAGACAGCTAAAATAAAGCCGTTTTTGGCTTGAAAAATCGGTAGTCTCCCGCCTGAATCGGGTCTATTGGCATGTATGGTTATATATTAATTTCCTGGAAGCTACATACATGTGCCTGTTTGTAGAAATACAGCACAGGGCGGGGGCTCGGATCAATGCTCAGCAGTTAACTTGGGCAGGGTGTGTGTGTGTGGGGGGGGGAAGTAATGAAAAGCAGAGGGCCTTTGCGGCCCGGGAGCAGCCGCGCAGTCACCCGTTCATAACAAAAGGCCCCTATGATCCCTGCAGGGAGTCAGGCTGTTTGGGAAGGAGGCTGACAGAGATGGTGTACGGGGTGGGGCGAGGCGACAGGACATGTTTTCTCTTTTTTTGGGGGTTGTTATTGCGTGGAAGTGCTTTTTTTTGTGACTGGAAGTGCGATAACTTGGTGTGAATACCTCAGCTTCAGGCTCAAAGGCTTTGTTCAGCTTGGCCGTGAGCGTGTTCTCTCTGTCATGACTTTGCGCCGCTGTTGTTCCTTGCTCCTCTCCTATCACCCTCCACCCTGTCAGAAATAAGCGCTATGACACGGCTAGCGCTGGCCATATCATACTGCTTTTTCCCCTAACTTTCAGCCGTCGCTTTGCCAATGCTTTTTTAATGTTTTGGTCCGTAAAGTTGCCTTGCAAATCGTTACAACTGGTCTAATAAATGTTTATTTCAATATGCTATGAATCTTTGCAGTTCTACTAGTGGATGCATTTCATACTATTTCCAGTTGAGAGCACTTGAATAACACATAGCGCTTAAGTGAATTTATTTTAGATAGGATAAACCACGTCCATAGCTTGTCGCAAGTGACCGTGAATTTGAAAATAAAGCTTCGTTTTTATTAGTGTGTTCCCCGATAATATTAAATGTATTTATTTTCAGAAGCATCTGTTGTGGCGTACTAAAAAAAAAAAAAAAAAGTAAAATAATTTAACCATTGATCTTCAAACACAATAGTGGATTCTGTAGAATTATCTGTTTTAGAGAACACATTGTAAACTTAAACTGGAGGTGCAGATTTTGAGTCCAGTGATAAGCTGCAGCTTGAGCAGAGTGGGCATGCAAACCAGATCTTATGTGGGCTCCTCGGGCTGTCTGCTGCCGCAACATCCAACCGGGCTAGGCTGATGGTAAATAACTATCTTTTTGTGTGGACTCTGTCTGCTTCTGTTATGCTCCATCGAGTACGCCAAGTTGTAAATAAAACTCACTGGGCGGGATACAAATGAGCAGAAAACATTAAAGTAAATGGAGACTTATAAAATGCATCGCAAAACAAAACTGCAAGTCCCCAAATGCCTAGCAGTGTTGGTTAACAAGTCAAGCTTTGCTTCCATCCACCTCGCTTGCCCTTTTCCTTCAGATGTGTGACACACCTTGGGAGAGATGGATTTGAAAACACCTTTCCATCCATGTTCAATGGAATGATGCCGGCCTTTTGCGAACAAAAGCCTCCATTAATTAGAATGCACCCAACAAAGCAGCCAAAACAGCCCCATGTCACCTGTGACTTTAAAGCAGTCCAGACTTATTAGCCTCCAGTACATTGCTTTATGGGACATGTAGTGTTTCCTTAACATTTTAAGCATAAGCTCACAATTCCGTGCATGTGCGGGGTTGATGGGGGGTGGGGGGGAAGGGGAAGCATTGCCAAGGAGTTAAGCGGAGAGTATGTGCGCATGATTCTTAATTCATCTTGGGATTCGTAAGATATTTATGGGCATGCATGCGAAATACAGTCCTCCATTTCTTTGGGAACAGGTTGGTCTCTACAGTCCTGTGTATTCACTGCTCGGCTGAGCTACCAATGATTAGGCATTGGCAAAGCCAATAGGTCTTGCCTATCTGAGATCTATTGGCTTTGTCAGTGATTTTATAGCCATGGTCTACAGCAGCCCTACTGCTGTGTTGCATGGTTGAACGCAAATTGAAACAAGCATTGGCATAGCCAATAGGTCTCGCCTTTGGGGCCTTATAAGTATTTAGTTATGCAGCACAATATCCTTGGTGCAACTACACCAGCTGTTGCATGGCTAAACACTTATAAGGTCCCAAAGCGAGACCTATGGCTATGCCAATGCTTGTTACTATTAGACTTGACGTACGCGGTTGAACGTCTGTTTCTACAGTCGGTGGAGCGTCGCGGTCAAGGTCGGATGCAATGGAGAGCTGTGGTCCGGTAAGAACATTTAATAATTTATATGTAGAGTTGTAGGTGGCTAAATTAATTGTAAGGAGAGAGGAGGGAAGTAGTTATATGGTGGTTAGTGTAAAATACGTTATGTATGTTTTAACCCATTTTTCCATCCTATGCAGGTAACTGTTTTAGGCCTACGTCGGGAGGATTGCGGTTATTGCAAGTTAAGTTTAAAAAAGTATATCTTCAAAAAAAGTGGTATACTTTTCTAAACTTATTTGTAATAAAAGCAATTTTTAAAAAAATGTGCCTTTTTTGCAGCGTGTTTTTGTAGTACTGCTCAGTGTTTGTTTCGTAATAGCAGCCACGTGTTTAACAGATGGAAAAGGATTTGTGGGATGGGATGCAGGCCTTACACAAGGGCGAAGAAGGACTGTGGTTTTTTTTGGGACCTCATTTTTTTCAATGGATTAATGCATTTTGGAACTTTGGAAAAGAAGATGGACGAGGAGAATTTTTTTTCAAATTTAAACGTGGATCAAAGTATGGATTTGTATTGCATTTTTTTTTTGGTTTAAATTATCTTTTCGGGTTGTTTGTTCTAAATTTTGCTTTGGGATTGCATTTTTTATTTAAAACGCAGCTTTTAAACCAGCAAATATGTTGTTGGTACTGGTGTTAATGCTAGTCTGTGTTTGGTTTTGAATTGGGCCATTTGGATATTTATGGATTTATGGTCAAAGAATGTGGATTTTGGAGTACAGAAGACTTTTGGTGACAGGATGAATTGAAACATCACCAATGAAGACATCTGCAGGTAGGATTTCCGACATTCCTAATAAATTTTGAAAAAATAATTTTAAAAATGCCAATTTAATTGTTTAAATAAAAACCGGCAAGTAAGTTAGAAGAAGGGTCAGTCTGTATTAGAAATGTAGTATGCTTGCAATATTTTCCAGGTAGTCAGAAGCCACTGACAACGTAAATTGTTGCATTTGTACCAATAGTCGTTCTGACATTTCTTTACTTTTTGGGATATACGTGGGTTCAGACTACCTGTTAAAGATTGAGCTATTCTCATTTTTGGTAACTTTGCTCCTTCTTCAAAGTTTCCAAAAAATGATAGAAGTTTGGGTGGGTTTTACCGATAGATTTGTTAAAGGAGTTGTGCCATCCCTCAATGGCATTATTAGTCTTTGCGCCAGCCTCTAAACAGGTCGTGTAACAGTTCCACCAGTCAATTGGGTACCTTGGTTTCCTCCTACGACCCGACCTGCTTAGATGGCCAATCCATGTGTCTTCAAAATAATTTAGTAAGGGGCCCAATTTCTCATTGTTTCGTGTAAAGTAGTCAGATTCAGTAATTGATGTGTAGTATTCATCTACACAGTTGGGTTACACAAAGCATAAGGCTGTTAGTTTCTTCAGTTGATATTGTAGTTCACAGTCTGATATATAATCTTCACCTACGGATGATTTTTGTATTTTACACCAATATGTCTGTGAAAAGTGGAAAAACATCCTTGAATTTGGGTTTCTGGGTATAATTTAGTATTGGTATTAATCATAGATAATTTAAAATCAATAATCACCTTTCTAGGACTTTTATTTAGAGTCTTAGTTTTTATCACTGACAAAAATTCAGTGTAGTTTGAAGCTTGTTTATCAGGCAGTAAACTGTACACTAAAGAAACAGTGTTGTTGTTAATGTTGGCATGATTAGTGTATATTTGGCTGAAGGAATGGATTTAAACGCACCATCCATCATCCAAATATCACTATTCTCTAGTTTAGCAAGGTTACAGGGGTGCTAAAAATTAGTATTTGCTTTAGAGGGTTTTTATTGTCATGCAAAATGAATGTTTTGTTAGTAAAGGTTACGGTTAAATCTTTTGGTATGTCGATATCTGAGAAGGTTTGAGGTGTAACACGTTGAGGGTTACTTGCCTGTTTTTTTTTTAAATCTGTTTATTGGGTACACGACTTGCAATGGTATCACATACAGAAATAAGTATATACATATAATACCTGTGCTTCATACCACAGCTACCTCCTCTAATGACCCTATATAGTGGCTTCACAGTTACTTTTGATAAACCATTTAAGATCTGGCACACCCCTCTGTTAGCTGTTTTCTAGTGAGGGATCTTCAGGTGGCAAAGTACAGATATTTCCTCTGAAGTTGTTCCATTTTCCCCACACCCGCTCCCTCTTCTTGGGACACCCTCTATGTATATAAACTGCCTTTTCCGCCACCATAGCCCCATCGATATCACTGCACCATTCCCCGCATGTTGGAGTATTCTGCGCCCCCCAATATTTGGCAATGTTACGTTTAGCTATTATCATGCCTAGTGTCGCCCAGTCTTGGGCCGAATGGTTGAGGTCAGTTGCTTCCCATATGTTCAGGAGGCATCGCTTGGGCTCTGGAGGTACGGGAGCCCCGCTAACTTGTGTTATTGTGCGCATAATTGCTTCCCAATATGTCATGATCTCCGGGCATTCCCATATCGTGTGGTAAAACGTGCCCACTCCACCACAGCTCCGCAGGCAAAGTTGGTTGTCAGTCTTCCCCATCTTATGTAGGGTTACCCTAGTAAAGTAGGTTCTGTGGAGCACTATAAGTTGTATTAAACGTAATTTTGAGGATATCGCCACTTCTCGCGGAGATTCTAATGCTTCCTGCCAGTCGGTTTCATCTAGTTCCCCGATATTGGCCTGCCATTTTTCACAGAGAGTCTGTGTAGGATCTGGTTGATTATTGATGATTTTATGGTAAGTTAGGGATATGGCTTTTTTATCCATATATTCCGTTAGGAGTCTGTCCTCCAGTGGGGAGGCCTCTGGGAGGATAGTGTCTGGTGGGAGGTTACTTGTCTGTTTTTGTGTATTATATGACGTAGATTAGGAATAGGAGGCATAGCACTCCTCCTCCCTACTCATCTCCTCCTCCTCTCTCTCCCCTTCTCTCTCTCCCCCTCCCCCTGCAGGACTCCCCTCCCTCTGTGGCGACCTTCTCTCCCCTCCTGCGTGAAACCTTCTCTCTACCCCCTCCCGCACATGACCTTCTCTCTCCTGCGATCTTCTCTTCCCCACTCCCGTGCGCGACCTTTTCTCTCCCCTTCCTGCCCGTGACCTTCTCTCTCACCCCCCTCCCGCGTGCGACCTTCTCTCTCTCCCGCGCGCGACCTTCTCCTCCCCCTCCCGCGCGCGACCTTCTCCTCCCCCCGCGCGCGACCTTCTCACTCCCCCCGCGCGCGACCTTCTCCACTCCCCCGCGCGCTACCTTCTCACTCCCCCGCGCGCTACCTTCTCACTCCCCCCGCGCGCGACCTTCTCTCTCCCCCGCGCGCGACCTTCTCTCTCCCGCCCGCGCGCGATCTTCTCTCTCCCCCGCGCGCGACCTTCTCTCTCCCCCGCGCGCGACCTTCTCTCTCCCCGCGCGCGACCTTCTCTCTCCCCGCGCGCGACCCTCTCTCTCCCCCCGCGCGCGACCTTCTCTCTCTCTCCCCCGCGCGCGACCTTCTCTCTCTCTCCCCCGCGCGCGACCTTCTCTCTCTCCCCACCGCGCGCGACCTTCTCTCTCTCTCCCCCCGCGCGCGACCTTCTCTCTCTCCCCCGCGCGCGACCTTCTCCTCTCTCCCCCGCGCGCGACCTTCTCTCTCTCCCCACCGCGCGCGACCTTCTCTCTCTCCCCCCGCGCGCGACCTTCTCTCTCTCCCCCGCGCGCGACCTTCTCTCTCTCTCCCCGCGCGCGACCTTCTCTCTCTCCCCACCGCGCGCGACCTTCTCTCTCTCTCCCCACGCGCGCGACCTTCTCTCCTCTCCCCACCGCGCGCGACCTTCTCTCTCTCCCCACCGCGCGCGACCTTCTCTCTCTCTCCCCCGCGCGACCTTCTCTCTCTCCCCCCGCGCGCGACCTTCTCTCTCTCCCCGCGCGCGACCTTCTCTCTCTCCCCACCGCGCGCGACCTTCTCTCTCTCCCCACCGCGCGCGACCTTCTCTCTCTCCCGCGCGCGACCTTCTCTCTCTCCCCGCGCGCGACCTTCTCTCTCTCCCCCGCGCGCGACCCTCTCTCTCCCCGCGCGCGACCTTCTCTCTCTCTCCCCGCGCGTGACCTTCTCTCTCTCTCCCCCGCGCGCGACCTCTCTCTCTCCCCCGCGCGCGACCTTCTCTCTCTCCCCCCACGCGCGACCTTCTCTCTCCCCGCGCGCGACCTTCTCTCTCCCCGCGCGCGACCTTCTCTCTCCCCCGCACGCGACCTTCTCTCTCCCCCCGCTCGCGACCTTCTCTCCCCACGCGCGACCTTCTCTCTCCCCTTCTCTCTCCCCCGCGCGTGACCTTCTCTCTCCCCCGCGCGTGACCTTCTCTCCTCCCCTCCCGACCTCTCTCCTCCCCCTCCCGCGACCTTCTCTCCCCCTCCCGCGACCTTCTCTCTCCCCCTCCCGTGACCTTCTCTCTCCCCCTCCCGCGCGCGACCTCTCTCCTCCCACGCGCGACCTTCTCTCTCCCCCCTCCCGCGACCTTCTCTCTCCCCCTCCCGCGACCTTCTCTCTCCCCTCCCGCACGCGACCTTCTCTCTCCCCCTCCCGTGACCTTCTCTCTCGACCTTTTCTCTCCCCCTCCCCCACTCCCGCGACCTTCTCTCTCGACCTTCTCTCTCCCCCCCCTCCCGCGACCTTCTATCTCGACCTTCTCTCTCCCCCCTCCCGCGACCTTCTCTCTCGACCTTCTCTCTCCCTCCTCCCGCGACCTTGTCTCCCTCCCCCTCCAGCTCTCGACCTTCTCTCCCCCCCCCTCCCGCGCACGACCTTCTCTCCCCCCCTCCCGCGTGCGACCTCTCTCCCCCTCCCGCGCGCGACCTTCTCTCCCCCCCCTCCGCGCGCGACCTTCTCTCTCCCCCTCCCGCGCGCGACCTCTCTCCCCACTCCCGCGCGCGACCTTCTCTCTCCCCCCTCCCGCGCGCGACCTTCTCTCCCCCTCCCGCGCCCTTCTCTCTCCCCCTCCCGCGCACAACTTTCTCTCTGCCCCCCATCCCGCGCACGACCTTCTCTCTGCCCCCCCGCGCGCGACCTTCTCCTCTCCCCCCGCGCGCGACCTTCTCTCTCCCCCCGCGCGCGACCTTCTCTCTCTCCCCCGCGCGCGACCTTCTCTCTCCCCCCGCGCGCGACCTTCTCTCCCCCCGCCGCGCGCGACCTTCCTCTCTCTCCCCCCGCGCGCGCGACCTTCTCTCTCCCCCCGCGCGACCTTCTCTCTCTCCCCGCGCGCGACCTTCTCTCTCACCCCGCGCGTGACCTTCTCTCTCACCCCCGCGCGTGACCTTCTCTCTCCCCCCGCGCGTGACCTTCTCTCTCCCCCCGCGGCGTGACCTTCTCTCTTCCCCCGCGCGCGACCTTCTCTCTCTCCCCGCGCGCGACCTTCTCTCTCCCCGCGCGCGACCTTCTCTCTCCCCCGCGCGCGACCTTCTCTCCCCGCGCGCGACCTCTCTCCCCCCGCGCGCGACCTTCTCTCTCCCCCCCGCGCGCGACCTTCTCTCTCCCCCGCGCACGAGACCTTCTCTCTCTCCCCCGTGCGTGACCTTCCTCTCCTCCCCCCCGCGCGACCTTCTCTCTCTCTCCCCCCCGCGCGACCTTCTCTCTCTCCCCGCGCGACCTTCTCTCTCTCCCCCCCGCGCGACCTTCTCTCTCTCCCCCCGCGCGACCTTCTCTCTCTCTCCCCCCCGCGCGACCTTCTCTCTCTCCCCCTCGCGCGACCTTCTCTCTCTCCCTCGCGCGACCTTCTCTCTCTCCCCCGCGCGACCTTCTCTCTCCCCCCCCGCGCGACCTTCTCTCTCTCCCCCGCGCGACCTTCTCTCTCTCCCCCGCGCGACCTTCTCTCTCTCCCCCCCGCGCGACCTTCTCTCTCTCTCCCCCGCGCGACCTTCTCTCTCTCTCCCCCCCGCGCGACCTTCTCTCTCTCTCCCCCCGCGCGACCTTCTCTCTCTCTCCCCCCCGCGCGACCTTCTCTCTCTCCCCCCCGCGCGACCTTCTCTCTCTCCCCGCGCGCGACCTTCTCTCTCTCCCCCCGCGCGACCTTCTCTCTCTCCCCGCGCGCGACCTTCTCTCTCTCCCCCGCGTCTCTCTCTCCCCCCCGCGCGACCTTCTCTCTCTCCCCCCCGCGCGACCTTCTCTCTCCCCCAGCGCGACCTTCTCTCTCTCCCCCGCGCGACCTTCTCTCTCCCCCGTGCGACCTTCTCTCTCACCCCCCGCGCGACCTTCTCTCTCTCCCCCGCGCGACCTTCTCTCTCTCCCCCCCGCGCGACCTTCTCTCTCTCTCCCCCCGCGCGACCTTCTCTCTCTCCCCCCCCGCGCGACCTTCTCTCTCTACCCCCGCGCGCGACCTCTCTCTCTCCCCCTCCCGCACGCAACCTCTCCCCCCTCCCGCGCGCGACCCTCTCTCCACCCCCACGCGCGACCTTCTCTCTCCCCCCTCCCCGCGCGCGACCTTCTCTCTCTCCCCCCTCCCGCGCGCGACCTTCTCTCTCCCCCGAGCGCGACCTTCTCTCTCTCCCCCTCCCGCGCGCGACCTTCTCTCTCCCCCCTCCCGTGACCTTCTCTCTCCCCCCCTCCCGCGCGCGACCTCCTCTCTCCCCCGCGCGCGCGACCTTCTCTCTGCCCCCACTCCCGCGCGCGACTTTCTCTCGGCCCCCACTCCCGCGCGCGACCTTCTCTCTGCCCGCCCCCCTCCCCGCGCGCGACCTTCTCTCTGCCCGCCCCCCCTCCCGTGCGCAACTTTCTCTCTGCCCGCCCCCCTCCCGCGCGCAACCTTCTCTCTGCCCCCCCTCCCACGCGCAACCGTCTCTCTGCCCCCCTCCCGCGTGCAACCTTCTCTCTGCCCCCCCCACGACCTCTGCCCCCTCCCGCGCGCGACCTTCTCTCTCTGCCCCTCCCACGCGCGACCTTCTCTCTCTGCCCTCCCACGCGCGACCTTCTCTCTCTGCCCCCCGCGCGCGACCTTCTCTCTCTGCCCCCCGCGCGCGACCCTTCTCTCTCTGCCCCCCGCGCGCGACCTTCTCTCTCTGCCCCCGCCGCGCGACCTTCTCTCTCTGCCCCCCCTCCCGCGACCTTCTCTCTCTGCCCCCCGCGCGTGACCGTCTCTCTGCCCCCCTTCCCGCGCGCGACCTTCTCTCTGCCCCCCTTCCCGCGCGCGACCTTCTCTCTGCCCCCCTCCCGCGTGCGACCTTCTCGCTGTCCCGCGCCCGACCTTCTCTCTGCCCCCCCTTCCCGCGCGCAACCTTCTCTCTGCCCGCGCGCGACCTTCTCTCTGCCCCCGCGACCTTCTCTCTGCCCCCCTCCCACGACCTTCTCTCTGCCCCCCTCCCACGACCGTCTCTCTGCCCCTCCCGCGCGCGACCGTCTCTCTACCCCCCTCCCGCGCGCGACCGTCTCTCTGCCTCCTCCCGCCTCTCTGCGCCCCCGCGCGTGACCGTCTCTCTGCCCCCCTGCACGCGACCGTCTCTCTGCCCCCCTGCACGTGACCGTCTCTCTGCCCCCCTGCACGCGACCGTCTCTCTGCCCCCACCTCCCGCGCGCGACCGTATCTCTGCCCCCCACCTCCCACGCGCGACCGTATCTCTGCCCCCCCCTCCCGCGCGTGACCGTCTCTCTGCCCCTCCTCCTGCCTCTCTGCCCTCCCTCCCGCCTCTCTGCCCCCCTCCCGCCTCTCTGCCCCCCTCCCGCGACCGTCTCTCTGCCCCCCCTCCCGCGACCGTCTCTCTGCCCCCCCTCCCGCGACCGTCTCTCTGCCCCCCCCTCCCGCGACCGTCTCTCTGCCCCCCCCTCCCGCGACCGTCTCTCTGCCCCCCTTCTCGCGCGCGACCGTCTCTCTGCCCCCCCCTCCGCGCGCGACCGTCTCTCTGCCCCCCCTCCTGCGCGCGACCGTCTCTCTGCCCCCCTCCCGCGCGCGACCGTCTCTCTGCCCCCCTTCCCGCGCGCGACCGTCTCTCTGCCCCCCCTCCCGCGCGCGACCGTCTCTGCCCCCCCTCCCGCGCGCGACCGTCTCTGCCCCCCTCCTCCAGCGCGCGACCGTCTCTGGCCCCCCCCTCCCGCGCGCGACCGTCTCTGCCCCCCCTCCCGCGCGCGACCGTCTCTGCCCCCCGCGCACGACTGTCTCTCTGCCCCCCGCGCGCGACCGTCTCTCTGCCCCCCCTTCCGCGACCGTCTCTCTGCCCCTCCCGCGCGCGACCGTCTCTCTGCCCCTCCCGCGCGCGACCGTCTCTCCTGCCCCCCACGCGCGACCGTCTCTCTGCCCCCCCGCGCGCGACCGTCTCTCTGCCCCCCCGCGCGCGACCGTCTCTCTGCCCCTCCCGCGCGCGACCGTCTCTCTGGCCCCCGCGCGCGACCGTCTCTCTGCCCCACCCGCGCGCGACCGTCTCTCTGCCCCCCGCGCGCGACCGTCTCTCTGCCCCCCGCGCGCGACCGTCTCTCTGCCCCCCGCGCGCGACCGTCTCTCTGCCCCCCGCGCGCGACCGTCTCTCTGCCCCCCCGCGCGCGACCGTCTCTCTGCCCCCGCGCGCGACCGTCTCTCTGCCCCCCGCGCGCGACCGTCTCTCTGCGCCCCCGCGCGCGACCGTCTCGCTGCACCCCCCCGCGCGCGACCGTCTCGCTGCCGCCCCTCCCGCGCCCGCGACCGTCTCGCTGCCGCCCCTCCCGCGCGCGCGACCGTCTCGCTGCCGCCCCTCCCGCGCGACCGTTTTGCTGCCGCCCCTCCCGCGCGACCGTCTCGCTGCCGCCCCTCCCGCGCGACCGTCTCGCTGCCGCCCCTCCCGCGCGACCGTCTCGCTGCCGCCCCTCCCGCGCGACCCTCTCGCTGCCGCCCGTCCCGCGCGACCGTCTCGCTGCCGCCCCTCCCGCGCGCGACCGTCTCTCTGCCCCCCCCGCGCGCGACCGTGTCTCTGCCCCCCGCGCGCGACCGTCTCTCTGCCCCCCGCGCGTGACCGTCTCTCTGCGCCCCCGCGCGCGACCGTCTCGCTGCGCCCCCCGCCGCGACCGTCTCGCTGCCCCCCGCACGCGATCGTCTCGCTGCCGCCCTCCCGCGCGCGCGACCGTCTCGCTGCCGCCCCTCCCGCGCGCGCGACCGTCTCGCTGCCGCCCCTCCCGCGCGCGCATCTCGCTGCCGCCCCTCCCGCGCGCGCGCGACCGTCTCGCTGCCGCCCCTCCCGCGCGCGCGCGGCTCGTCTCGCTGCCGCCCCCGCGCGCGCGACCGTCTCGCTGCCGCCCCTCCCCGCGCGCGACCGTCTCTCTGGCCCGCGCGACCTTCTCTCTGGCCCGCGCGACCTTCTCTCTGGCCCGCGCGACCTTCTCTCTGGCCCGCGCGACCTTCTCTCTGGCCCCCGCGACCTTCTCTCTGGCCCCCGCGACCTTCTCTCTGGCCCCCGCGACCTTCTCTCTGGCCCCGCGACCTTCTCTCTGGCCGCCCCCGCGACCTTCTCTCTGGCCGCCCCCGCGACCTTCTCTCTGGCCCCCCCCACGCGCGACCTTCTCTCTCTGCCCCCTCCCGCGCGCGACCTTCTCTCTCTGCCCCCTCCCGCGCGCGACCTTCTCTCTCTGCCCCCTCCCGCACGCGACCTTCCCTCTGGCCCCCTCGCGCGACCTTCCCTCTGGCCCCCCTCGCGCGACCTTCCCTCTGGCCCCCTCGCGCGACCTTCCCTCTGGCCCCCCTCGCGCGACCTTCCCTCTGGCCCCCCCTCCCGTGCGCGACCTTCCCTCTGCCCCCCCCTCCCGCGACCTTCCCTCTGCCCCCGCGACCTTCCCTCTGCCCCCGCGACCTTCTCTCTGCCACCCCCCTCCCGACCGTCTCTCTACCCCTCCCACGCGCGACCTTCTCTCTGCCCCCTCCCACGCGCGACCTTCTCTCTGCCCCCTCCCACGCGCGACCTTCTCTCTGCCCCCTCCCACGCGCGACCTTCCCTCTGCGCGCCCCCCCTCCCGCGCGCGACCTTCCCCTCTGCCGCCCCCCTCCCGCGCGCAACCTTCCCTCTGCCCCCCCTCCCGCGCGCAACCTTCCCTCTGCCCCCCTCCCGCGCGCAACCTTCCCTCTGCCCCCCCCTCCCGCGCGCAACCTTCCCTCTGCCCCCCTCCCGCGACCTTCCCTCTGCCCCCCCTCCCGCGAACTTCCCTCTGCCCCCCCTCCCGCGACCTTCCCTCTGCCCCAGCGACCTTCTCTCTGCCACCCCCCTCCCACGACCGTCTCTCTACCCCTCCCGCGCGCGACCGTCTCTCTACACCCCCCTCCCGCGCGCGACCGTCTCTCTGCCTCCTCCCGCCTCTCTGCGCCCCCGCGCGCGACCACCTCTCTGCCGCGCGCGACCGCCTCTCTGCGCCCCCGCGCGCGACCACCTCTCTGCCGCGCGCGACCGCCTCTCTGCCCCCCCGCGCGCGACCGCCTCTCTGCCCCCCCCACGCGCGACCGCCTCTCTGCCCCCCACGCGCGACCGCCTCTCTGCCCCCCCGCGCGCGACCGTCTCTCTGCCCCCGCGCGCGACCGTCTCTCTGCCCCCCTCCGCGCGACCGTCTCTCTGCCCCCTCCGCGCGACCGTCTCTCTGCCCCCTCCGCGCGACCGTCTCTCTGCCCCCTTGCGCGCGACCGTCTCCCTGCGCGCGACCGTCTCTCTGGCCCCCTGCGCGCGACCGCTCTCTCTGCCCCCTGCGCGCGACTGTCTCTCTGCCCCCCCTGCGCGCGACTGTCTCTCTGCCCCCCCTGCGCGCGACCGTCTCTCTGCCCCCCTGCGCGCGACCGTCTCTCTGCCCCCCCTCCCGCGCGCGACCGTCTCTCTCCGCCCCCACTCCCGCGCGCGACCGTCTCTCTGCCGCCCCCCTTCCCCGCGTGACCGCCTCTCTGCCCCCCGCGACCGTCTCTCTGCCCTCCCACGTGCGACCTTCTCTCTGCCCCCCGCGCGACCTTCTCTCTGCCCCCCGCGCGACCTTCTCTCTGCCCCCCGCGCGACCTTCTCTCTGCCCCCGCGCGCGACCTCTCTCTCCCCCCCTCCCGCACGCGACCTCTCCCCCCTCCCCGCGCGCGACCTCCTCTCCACCCCGTGCGCGACCTTCTCTCTCCCCCCTCCCCGCGCGCGACCTTCTCTCTCTCCCCCCTCCCGCGCGCGACCTTCTCTCTCTCCCCCCTCCCGCACGCGACCTCTCTCCTCCCCGCGCGCGACCTTCTCTCTCCCCCCTCCCGCGCGCGACCTTCTCTCTCCCCCCTCCCGCGCGCGACCTTCTCTCTCCCCCTCCCGCGCGCGACCTCCTCTCTCCCCCTCCCGCCTCTCTGCCCCCCTCCCGCGACCGTCTCTCTGCCCCCCCTCCCACGTGCGACCTTCTCTCTGCCCCGCCCGCGCGACCTTCTCTCTGCCCCGCCCGCGCGACCTTCTCTCTGCCCCCGCGCGCGACCGTCTCTCTGCCCCCCCGCGCGCGACCGTCTCTCTGCCCCCTCCCGCGCGCGACCGTCTCTCTGCCCCCCTCCCGCGCGCGACCGTCTCTCTGCCCCCCTCCCGCGCGCGACCGTCTCTCTGCCCTCCCCCTTCCCGCGCGCGACCGTCTCTCTGCCCTCCCGCGCGCGACCGTCTCTCTGCCCTCCCCCCCTCCCGCGCGCGACCGTCTCTCTGCCTTCCCCCCTCCCGCGCGCGACCGTCTCGCTGCGCCCCTCCCGTCTCGCTGCCGCCCCTCCCGCGCGCGCGACCGTCTCGCTGCCGCCCCTCGCGCGCGCGCGTACCGTCTCGCTGCCGCCCCTCCCCGCGCGCGCGACCGTCTCGCTGCCGCCCCTCCCGCGCGCGCGACCGTCTCGCTGCCGCCCCCCGCGCGTGACCGTCTCTCTGCCGCCCCCCGCGCGCGCGACCGTCTCTCTGCCGCCCCCGCGCGCGCGACCGTCTCTCTGCCGCCCCCCGCGCGCGACCGTCTCTCTGCCGCCCCCGCGCGTGACCGTCTCTCTGCCGCCCCCGCGCGTGACCGTCTCTCTGCCGCCCCGCGCGTGACCGTCTCTCTGCCGCCCCCGCGCGTGACCGTCTCTCTGCCGCCCCCCGCGCGTGACCGTCTCTCTGCTGCCCCCCCGCTCGTGACCGTCTCTCTGCCGCCCCCCGCGCGTGACCGTCTCTCTGCCGCCCCCCGCGCGTGACCGTCTCTCTTTCTCCCCCGCGCGTGACCATCTCTCTTTCTCCCCCGCGCGTGACCGTCTCTCTTTCTCCCCCGCGCGTGACCGTCTCTCTTTCTCCCCCCGCGCGTGACCGTCTCTCCTGCCCCCGCCTCCTCCCCTCCCCATCCCTCCTCTCTCCTCCTCCTCTCTCCTCCTCCTCTCTCCTCCTCCTCCTCCTCCTCCGATTGATCCCATCCCAATTCCTTCCGTCCCGCGCGATTGATCCTTTCCTTCCGTCCCGCGCGATTGATCCTTTCCTTCCGTCCCGCGCGATTGATCCTTTCCTTCCGTCCCGCGCGATTGATCCTTTCCTTCCGTCCCGCGGAGTTGATCCCTTTCCTTCCGTCCCGCGCGATTGATCCCTTTCCTTCCGTCCCGCGCGATTGATCCCTTTCCTTCCGTCCCGCGCGATTGATCCCTTTCCTTCCGTCCCACGCGATTGATCCCTTTCCTTCCGTCCCGCGCGATTGATCCCTTTCCTTCCGTCCCGCGCGATTGATCCCTTTCCTTCCGTCCCGCGCGATTGATCCCTTTCCTTCCGTCCCGCGCGATTGATCCCTTCCTTCCGTCAGTCCCGCGCGATTGATCGGTCGGTCCGTCGGTAGGTCGGTTGGTCCGTCGGTCCGTCGGTCGGTCGGTCCGTCGGTCGGTCCGTCGGTCGGTCCGTCGGTCCGTCGGTCGGTCCGTCGGTCCGTCGGTCGGTCCGTCGGTCGGTCCGTCGGTCCGTCGGTCGGTCGGTCGGTCGGTCGGTCGGTCCGTCCGTCCGTCGGTCCGTCGGTCGGTCCGTCCATCCGTCGGTCCGTCCATCCGTCCGTCCATCCGTCGGTCCGTCGGTCCGTCCGTCCGTCGGTCCGTCGGTCCGTCCATCCGTCCATTCATCCATCCATCCATCCTCGCACAGTCAATCCCTCCCTCCCGTCGCAGTCGATCCCTCCCTCTTTCCTTTCCATGCGATCGATCCCTCCCTCCTTCCTGCGCGATCGATTCCTTCCCGCGCGATCGATTCCTTCCCGCGCGATCGATTCCTTCCCGCGCGATCGATTCCTTCCCGCGCGATTGATCGATTCCTTCCTTCCCGCGCGATTGATCGATTCCTTCCTTCCCGCGCGATTGATTGATCGATCCCTTCCTGCCCGCGCCATCCATCCCTCCTGCCCGCGCCATCCCTCCCTCCTGCCCGCGCCATCCCTCCCTCCTGCCCGCGCCATCCCTCCCTCCTGCCCGCGCCATCCCTCCCTCCTGCCCGCGCCATCCATCCCTCCCTCCTGCCCGCGCCATCCATCCCTCCCTCCTGCCCGCGCCATCCATCCCTCCCTCCTGCCCGCGCGATCCATCCCTCCCTCCTGCCCGCGCCATCCATCCCTCCCGCCCGCGCGCGATCCATCCCGCCCGCGCGATCCCTCCCGCCCGATCCCTCCCTCCCTGCCCGATCCATCCATCCCTCCCTCCCTCCCCGCGCGATCCCTCCCTCCCTCCCTCCCCGCGCGATCCCTCCCTCCCTCCCCGCGCGATCCATCCCTCCCTGCCCGCGCGATCCATCCCTCCCTGCCCGCGCGATCCATCCCTCCCTGCCCGCGCGATCCATCCCTCCCTGCCCGCGCGATCCATCCCTCCCTCCCTCCCTGCCCGCGCGATCCATCCCTCCCTCCCTGCCCGCGCGATCCATCCCTCCCTCCCTGCCCGCGCGATCCATCCCTCCCCTCCCTGCCCGCGCGATCCATCCCTCCCTCCCTCCCTGCCCGCCCGCGCGATCCATCCCTCCCTCCCTGCCCGCGCGATCCATCCCTCCCTGCCCGCGCGATCCATCCCTCCCTCCCTGCGCGATCCCTCCCTCCCTCCCTGCCCGCGCGATCCCTCCCTGCCCGCGCGATCCCTCCCTGCCCGCGCGATCCCTCTCCCTGCCCGCGCGATCCCTCCCTCCCTGCCCGCGCGATCCCTCCCTCCCTCCCTGCGCGATCCATCCCTCCCTGCCCGCGCGATCCATCCCTCCCCTGCCCGCGCGATCCATCCCTCCCTCCCGCGCGATCCCTCCCTCCCTGCCCGATCCATCCATCCCTCCCTGCCTGCCCGCGCGATCCATCCATCCATCCCTCCCTGCCTGCCCGCGCGATCCATCCCTCCCTCCCTCCCTCCCTCCCTGCCCGCGCGATCCATCCCTCCCTGCCCGCGCGATCCATCCCTCCCTGCCCGCGCGATCCATCCATCCATCCCTCCCTGCGCGATCCATCCCTCCCTGCGCGATCCATCCCTCCCTCCCTCCCTGCCCGCGCGATCCAACCCTCCCTGCCCGCGCGATCCATCCCTCCCTCCCTGCCCGCGCGATCCATCCATCCATCCCTCCCTCCCTCCCTCCCTCCCCGCGCGATCCATCCCTCCCTCCCTGCCCGCCCGCGCGATCCCTGCCCGCGCGATCCATCCCTCCCTCCCTGCCTGCCCGCGCGATCCATCCCTGCCTGCCCGCGCGATCCATCCCTGCCTGCCCGCGCGATCCATCCCTCCCTGCCCGCGCGATCCATCCATCCCTCCCTGCGCGATCCATCCCTCCCTGCGCGATCCATCCCTCCCTGCCCGCGCCATCCATCCATCCCTCCCTGCCCGCGCGATCGATTCCATCCCTTCCCACGCGATCGACCCCTCCCTCCCTCCTTCCTTCCCGCATGATCGATTCCCTCCCTTCCCGCGCAATCGATCCCTCCCTCCCTTCACGATCAATCCCTTCCTTCCTTCCTTCCTGCACGATCGATCCCTTCCTTCCTGCACGTTCGATCCCTTCCTCTCTCCCTCCCTCCCTCCCTCCGTTCGTTCGTTCCTCCCTCCCTCCCTCCCTTCCTCCCTCCCTTCCTCCCTCCCTTCCTTCCTTCCTCCCTTCCTTCCTCACTTGCGCGGCTGCGACTGGCCAAACGGCCAAGCACTGGATCCTGGAAAAATGGACTATCCTCCTCCCAAACTCCCAGTGAGGATCAGTCTCCTGAGGGAGATGATCTCAGGTCCTGTGAAGAAACTGTCCCAGAGCAACTTGGGCCTGACCAGGCAGAGTTCTTGGGGGAAGGTGGGCCCTTCCAGGGCAGACTTGAGTTTGGAGCAGTAATCCTGCCCCTCTCTTGAACAGTTCAAACAGCAAGCTGCTGCTGAGGAAGCAGGGATTGTCAGAGGGTCCCATAGGATCTATTGGGAAGTTGGGCTCTTGTTCTCTGAGTGTAGAGACCCCAAGCCTGGTGCCACCAGGAGGTTGGTAATGCCTGAGAAGTTCAGGGGTTTTCTTCTGTCCCTGGCACATGACATCCCCCTTGCAGGACATCTTGGGCAAAGCAAGAATTGGGACAGGCTTGTCCCTCATTTTCACTGGTCCCATATGTCTAAAGACACGAAGGAGTTTTGTAGCTCCTGTATCACTTGCCAAGCCAGTGGTAAGTCAGGTGCCACTACAAAGGCCACCTTAATTCCACATCCAGTGGATGGGGTTCCATTTGAGAGGGTAGGGATATACAATGTTGGTCCCTTAAACCCTCCAACAGCATCTGGACATAGTTGCATCCTAGTGGTGGTGGACCATGCCACTAGGTATCCAGAGGCTATTCCCCTTAGGACCACTACAGCTCCTGTGGTGGCTAGGTCCCTTTTTCAAGTTTTTTCCAGAGTGGGTTTCCCTAAGGAGGTTTTAACAGATGGAGGTACAAACTTCATGTCTAGTTATATCACTGCAATGTGGAAAAAGTATGGAGTAAACTACAAGTTTACCACACCCTACCATCCACAGTGCAATGGGCATGTTGAAAGGTTCAACGAGACCCTAAAGGGTATGATAATGGGGCTCCCGGAAACGCTTAGGCAAAAATGGGATGTCTTACTACCCTGCCTTCTCTTTGCTTACAGAGAGGTTCCACAGAAGGGGATTGGCTACAGCCTATTTGTTGAACTTCTGTTTGCACATCCAGTTAGGGGTCCATTGTGTCCGGTTAAGGAGGGCTGGGAGCACCCTCTCAAACCTCCTAAACAGGATATTGTGGACTATGTCCTTGGCCTGCGTTCACGTACGGCTGAGTACACGAAGAAGGCCAGCAACACCTTGAGGCCAGCCAGGAGCATCAGAAATCTTGGCATGACCAAAAGTCTGTACTGACTGTTTACTAGCCAGGACAGAAAGTGTGGGTGTTGGAACCTGTGGCCCCAGCAACTCTCCAGGACAAGTGGAGTGGTCCCCACACCATTATTGATATAAAAAAAAAAGGTGAAGTAACCTATTTGGTTGACCTACGTACTCCTAGAAGTCCCCACAGGGTACTTCATGTAAACCACCTAAAACCTTTTTTTGACAAGGCTGACATGAGCTTGCTCATGGCCACTGATGAGGAACAGGAGGAAGAGAGTGACCCTCTCCCTGATCTCCTCTTTCAGGACCCTGTTGATAGGTCAGCTGATGGAGAAGCCTTGGCAGGCAGCCTCACTTACCAGGAGCAAGCTGATTGCAGGAAAGTCCTCAATCAGTTTTCCCACATGTTTTCTCTGACTCCCAGTCAAACCACATGGTATACCCATGAAGTGGACACAGGCGACAGTCTGCCTGTGAAGAATAACATTTTACAGACAGCCTGACCATCTCAGAGACTGCATCAGGACTGAGGTCCAGAAGATGCTGAGGTTGGGGGTCATTTAGCCTTTGGATAGCTCTTGGGGTAGTCCAGTAGTCCTGGAACCAAAACCTCACACCAAAGATGGTAAGAGAGAGATGAGGTTTTATGTGGCTTACAGGGGCCTCAATGCAGTCACTAGGACAGACGCCCATCCAATTCCAAGGGCAGATGCGCTTATTGATACTCTGGCTTCAGCCAAGTATCTGAGTACATTTGACCTGACTGCTAGCAAATCAGACTATCTGAGGATGCCAACCCTAAAACAGCATTTTCAACTCCTAGTGGGCATTATCAATTTATTGTGATGCCTTTTGGTCTAAAAAATGCACCTGCCACATTTCAGAGGTTGGTGAACAAAGTCCTAACAGGTCTGTAATCCTATAGTGCAGTATATCTAGATAACATTGCTGTCTTTAGTTCCACCTGGGAGGATCACCTGGTCCACCTCAGAAATGTTCTAGAGGCCCTGCAAAAGGCAGGCCTCCCTATCAAGGCCACAAAGTGACAAACAGGGCTGAGTAAGGTTGTATACTTGGGTCACCTGGTAGGTGAAGGCTAAGTTCAACCAGTGGAGAGCACAATCCAGACCATCAAGGACTGGGTTGCTCCAACTACCCAGACTCAGGTCAGAGCTCTCTTGGGCCTGATTGGGTACTACAGGAGGTTTGTTAAGGGATATGGGTCCATTGTGACTCCCCTTAATGACCTCGCCTCCAAAAGAATGCCTAAGAAAGTTCAATGGACAGTTAGCTGTCAAAAGGCATTTGATGACCTCAAGCAGGCCATGTGCACCGCTCCCATTCTGCAAAGTCCTTATTACTCCAAAACCATTGTCCAGACAGTTGCTTCTGAGATAGGGTTAGGATCTGTTTTGTCACAACTTAATGCAGAGGGCAAGGACCGACCAGTAGCTTTTATAAGCAGAAGGTTGACCCCCCCCCCAGGGAGAAACGTTGGTCAGCTATAGAGAGGGAGGCCTTTGATGTGGTCTGTGCCTTGAAGAAGTTGAGGCCATACCTGTTTGGCACTCACTTCATTGTTCAGACAGACCATAATCCCCTCTTATGGCTTAAACAGATGAAAGGTGAAAATCCCAAACTTTTGAGGTGGTCCATTTTCCTACAGGGGTTGGACTTTTCAGTGGAACATAGACCTGGGAGTAACCATGCCAACGCAGACGGACTCTCCAGATATTTCCACTTAGAAAATGAAGACTCAACTGGACAAGGTTAGTCTCATCTCCTTTCGTTTGGGGGGGGGGGGGGGTTATGTAGGAAAGTAGGATCTGCTTTCATGGTTACTCCCACCTTTTGCTGGTGTCATTCTGTTTTCTGACTAATCAGGACCCCAGTCACTGTGCTCTCTCCCTAAATTGGATTATGGTAAGTACTTTGGTACCTTCCTAATTGGCTACTGGTGTACCCTTCTAAGTCCCTAGTATATGGTACTAAGGTACCACATGGGCTGCAGCATGTATTATTCCACTCAAACTGTGACTACAGGACTGCCATTGCAGCCTGGGTCAGCTGGTGCTAGCACCACTCGCAACAGATATAAGTTAACTTATATCTGAGGTCACTGCACTTAAAACCTATAAGTACCCCCTACGGTGCTAGGTTATAAGTGTGAGGATGCCCTGCATGAGCAGGACACCCCCCTACGAACCCAGGAGTCGATTCTCCAGGCTTTGTAAGTGCGGTCAGCCATTTTATACATATAGTGGACATCAAGTCAATTACGTGATGTCTAATTATATATTGGCTGCACCGAAACCAGTCATGTTTGGTATCAAACATGTTGGAATCCTACCCCAACACTGATTTCAGTGTTGGATGTAAGATCCCATGTACTGGGGGACTCCCCTAGGGAGCCCCCCTGTATTCCTGGTACCTGACGTTCAGGGTCTAACAGCAAACTAGTGCTGCTGCTGACACAATTCTGCCCTCCTGCTGCTGAGCTGAGCTCGAGCAGGGAAAGGTAGAACAATAGGTTTCCTGTCGCAGGGAGGTGTGACCACCTCCCAGACAGGACTTAGGGGCATATGTATCAAGCCCTTTTCCCGTTCGCAAACGGGCCGATTCTCAGAATCGACCCGTTTGCAAACGGGAAAAGGCCTTTTGGGATGTATCATCCCAAAAAGCCATTGCAAGATAGGGAATCGCAAAATTTGCGATTCCCTATTTTGCGATTGCATTTAAGGAATCGCAAATTGCGATTCCTTAAATGCAATGTAGGCAGCACCCAAGTTGTGCGATTTTAGCTTAAGGAATCGCAAATTACCACCAACTTCAGGTTGGTGGTAATTTCTGATTTCTTTGAAAAATGCACTTTTTGCATTTTCTAAGTGCCATGTGGCGCACATACATGCCCTTAGGGCATGTATGTGCGCCACATGTCATTTCAGGGGTGCAACAGGGTGTCCTTTTGGAACCCTTGCACCCTTGAAATTGCATGCGCAATTTGCGAGTACCTATTGGTACTCGCAAATTGCGCATGTACTCCCATTCATTCCTATGTGCCTCTTGGCCCATAGAAATGAATAGGAAGCCATTCCTTAATTACGACTCGCAATTTGCGAGTCGTAGTTAAGGAATAATAAGGAATAGCAAAATATTTGCTAATTTTTAATTACATCTCGTTTTGCGATTCTCAAATAGCGATTCTCTAAAAATCGCTATTTGAGAATCGCAAAACCATTCTTTGCTACATATGCCCCTTAGTGTATTGAGCTCGGGTGGGGGCGCTTGCTCGCGCCAGACTGCTTTGAAGGGCATATTTGGTGCCCTCCTTGCATACTCCAATTGAAAACAGTTCAGGGAGCCGTTGGCTCCTGCTCTGGCGCAAAACTGGACAAAGAGGAAGTATCCTACCCTCTGTCCGGCCCCTCCTCTGGGAGGGACCCCTGAATTGTCCCAACCCTTTCGTTAGGGTACTTACGGGCTTACCTGTGGGTGGCTCTTCAGATTCATCGTGGGACAAGATTCAGATCCGAAACCACTTCTACTTCTACCGTCTGGGCACTTTGGACTTCATTGGAGTTCGCTTTGGGAACCGAGACTGCATCTGGGAAGACTCCTGCTGCTCCTAGTCTCGTCGTCCTGCCAGTCTTCTGTGTCATCAGTGCTTCATCCAGGTTCTTCTCCAGGCCTGTGGGCAACAAAGACACCCGAAGGAATTTCCCTTGGAGTGAAGGAGTCACTCCTCTGCATCTGCAGGCACCGCACCTAAGCTGACTGGTCTGCTGCTCCTGACGTCCTCCGGACTTCAAAAGGCCCAGCAACACAGGTGGTGGTTCTGCAACTCCCTCGAGGCCTGCACTGTCTTCTTACTTAGTTTGAGGCCATAATCCCTCGTCAGAACCACTGGAACCGCACCCGTGTGCACCGCATCGACTTGCCGTTGCCAAGGCTTGTTGACTCTCTTCTACAGAGATCTTCGGGCTCCAAGAAGCTCCAGCCTTCAGCATTTCTTCCTTCCAAGATCTTTGTCCTCACCACATCCTCTGCACCGTAGGCCTACATCTTTGGTGAGCTGCTCGAGGTCCTCCGACTCCGGTGCCTTCAGCCTGTGGGTCCTCTTGAGGGTCTTCTTTGGTTACAGTGGGCTACCCAGCTTGCATGGGGCCTGCTCTGACTCTCCTGCACTTGGTGAGTCCTTTGGACCTTACTAGTCCCGACACTGCACCTTCTTCGTTTTCCACGTCTGTTGCTGCTGCCAAGGCTTGTTGGTGCTCCCGCTGGACACTGACCCCCTGGTTCTCGACTTCCGACATGGAACACCTCATGAACGGCTCCTGGTCATCCACAGCGTCGCCTGGTCCTCACAGCTGCAGGGAAAAGGTCACCGTCAACTCTCCGGCATCTTCCGTCATCGGTGGTCATTGGTCTTCTGTGCCTCCTGGTCACTCCCGAGTAGCATAGACTCTGTCCCCTCTGCTTGCAGGTACTTCTCTCCAAGAATCCATCCTTGGATTCCACCTGACTCTTTCACCTTCTTCGCCAGTGGCATCTTCACTGTAGTCCTCCATTGTGGTCTACAGTGGTTTCCGACGTCATTTCGCACCCGGCTTTCCTGTTGTAGGTATCCTGGTTCCTGGGGTATCCACGGGTGGGATGACTCTTCAACCTTTCATCTTTCATGGCGTTTCTTCAGGGTCCTCTGGGAAAGGTCCTTCTTGAAAACTGCAACCACGACTTTCCCATTGACTTGCATTGAGTACACAGCTGTGTTTCCACTCTGCACACAGCCTCCGTGGGGTTCCTGGGTACAATATCGGGTGGGTCACCAGCTCTTTTGAGTGCGAGTCTTCTGGTTACAGTCTCGACTTCGGTCGCAGTTTACATTCCACTTTGTTAGTATACGGTTTGGTCTCCCCCTGGAGACCACTGTGTATTTGTGCTACTTTATTTTTCCCCCCCAGTTTTTTTATAGCACAAACTTGACCCGAAGGTATTGGGTATCAGTGCGCTTTACATGAGCACCAGTTGCATTACATAAGGACACATTCAATTTTGTTAGGCATGGGGAGATTAAGTGATTTGCCCAGAATCACAGGATGCTGAGAATCGCTGCCGAGACTCGAACCCGGTTCCCAAGATTTGAGGTCGACCGTCCTAGCCCTTCGGCTACATCCTCTCCCAATGCTACCTGTTCTCCTTTTGAAATAGTGTGTGTATTGTGTTTATATCTCCGGGTAGGAGATATACCAATTTGTTAGTGAGTGTATATAATAAATATAACTATTTTCATAACTACACTGTGTGGTTCTTTTTCGTTTAACCTACACTACATGATTAGTACTGGTAAAACAAGCTGCTTAACACTCCTTCTGGACTAAGCCTGAAGGCTGCTCTCCACAGCTACCACTTAGAGAGCTTTCTATGGCTGTCTAAGACCACTAAAATCACCATAAGGGTTGTCTGGATTAGTGCAGGGTGCTTCACCTAAATAAGTGTGCACCATATACTAAGCCAGCCTCCTACAACGTCCTAATTGGATCGCACTATTATTGAACATGTGAATGAAGATCTGGTTAAATAATTCTCTCCGTGTCGTGTCCTCCCGGGGCACCTCCGATACTTCTCTCCTTGCTCTACTGTCAGCTCTAGTGTTCTTACACAGCTCTCTCAATTTATCCCTGCTGCTACAGCCCACGCTCTATGGGACTCGAACTCACATCGAAGTCGCAGCACAGTGATTTCTTCCATTCAGTGGAAACCCACCGAATCCTCTCTAGGTGTTGTCTGTATCCACTACAGAGGTGAGCATATCTTCAGATACGTCTCACCGTTACGCGCCTCCCCCCTCCTTAGTTAATTTAATTTTCCTTTCCTTTTCCATGAGCAGTCCTCCACCTTGCCTGGACGTCCTCACTGTGACGCTGGCCACTATTCGGCTTAACATGCCTTCCTTTCGATTACAGTGCCACACGATCCGGACGCCTCCACCTGCATGCCGGCTCCGTTGTTTTCTTACACAGAAGCATCCCTGGATTAATTGTACGGTGTCCCCTGCTCGCGGCCCGCAACTGTCAGTCAGCCTGCACTTTTTTGTAGTCCATCACAAGCCCAGCCCTTTGGCAGACCGGTGTTCACAACTTACGGAGCTTGCTACCACTGCGGAACAGTGCCTTAGACAAAATCGGATCAAGTTACTAGACTTGGTTCACTTTCCAATTCGATCTCTGACGAGATCTGACTCCTCTACAGATCTGTCAATATGGTTAATTCCACCTTATAGGACTTCACCCCCGTGTTCTACAAGGATTGAATATATCACGACTCTTCCCCATTTATGACTACCTGTACTTGACTCACTTAATGAGTACAGCCCTTACGAGGCCATTACCCGGTACTTAGTTGGCATCCAGTTACCGGGCCTACTTGCCCTCACTTCTCTCTCCCTTGCTATTTTCCAGAATTTCCCTATTGCACACTAGACTGGTAGTGCAATATCTCCACCCATCCACCCAGATTTCTCTGCACGCCATGCCTTGGGTGCAATTTTTGAAATCCCAACACTTGGACTTCCTTGCTCCATAGCAGGTACCATCTATAGCATCTCACTGTCTAAATTGATTCATCTGGTGATTTACACTATTCTTATTCTACCCCCCCTCTTTTTTCACTCTCCCATTGTACAGCACTGACAAATTCTTCTGTAACCCGGTCTTGAAGATGACCTGAACTAACTAAAGGTTGAAACGCTGTCGACTACCCAGCACAATTCTTGGCATTTCTAGGTTCCCTAACTTGTCGAAGATTTTGTGTCTTCATAATAATTTTTTATGTTTTGCAACCATTTAAGTATTTGTACATTTCTTTTGTGCCGCTTTTTTGCTGTTTCCCTTGTCTCACTTGTGCGGTTCACTTCTCTGCACGAGCACGGTAGTGCACAAGATTGTATGTGTTACACCCACATATAATGTAAATAGTGCTGTTACTTTATTTGTATATTTATTTTTCTAAAATAGAGACTGCGCCATGCATCTCTTTAAACCATTGATGTCTCCTTATTCCGTTCTTTCTGCAATTACTGTGCATGCTTTACATAGCTTCCTATGAACATTACCTGTGGAGACGTTGTTTGCTAAAACACGATCTACCCAGGTCTCATCTCGGTCTAGGGGTAACTTCCTGTGGTTCTTCACTGAAAAAGGTCATGTTGGCACGACCACTGCTGATACTGAATCGGATCCGAGACCCTACCGGAACCGAGGCTGGAGCAGTCTGCGTGGAACCTGTTGCAGCCTCCTTCGACCCCGTGGGGCCCTAAGGCGCTCCGGAGGTGTAGTCCCGCTCAAATACTTGGCGCATTGCCTCGTAAAACTCCTTTATTTGAGCCTGGGCTGCTCTAGCGCCTGGAAATAGGGAAGTGCGAAGTCGGACCTGGCAACAGCTCCGCAGAACCGTGCCTTGAATGTCGATGGTCCCCTCTCGTATCGCCAGCTGTAGACGGTTGAGGTGAAGTTTAAGTCCGTTTAGACTTTTTCTTCTTCTTGTGCCTCTTCCTTGAGTGTCCAGAGGACCTCGAGTGAGACAGTGGACTGGAGGCTCCTGGAGCAGTCCTGTGACCTTCTCGATGCAGACCGAGACCTTCTAAGATTCGCATCAGATGGTGTTCACTGCTGGGCCGCAAGCAGCTTTTGGGACTACTCTCAAAGCTTTTGGCACCATGGCCCAACAGTCCGAGCTCGACTGAGACGTGGTCATTCTTGAGACACCATAAGCACACAAGTTGTGGGTCAGTAACCGACATTGGCATGGTGACAGGCGCCACACAGATTAAACCCAACCTTCGTAGAGGGCATTCGTGACACACAAGAAAAAATATTCAACAAAATGCTGAAAAATTCTGTCTAAAAAGAGACAGAAGGGTAGCTCTTCTCTGGATCAGCGTTAACTGGCGTGGAAAGAAAAGAACTGACGTCCGCACGCCTGGGTGGCGCCTACATAGGTGACCACAACGTCACTTCTGGCACCAACTATGCTGATGCATGGAACCAAACGAAGCCACCTGACAGCGCGTAGGGGTACTGCTCATGCAAAAGTTTCTGGATCCAGTCTGACGCCTGGGAAATTTATAGGTAAGGAACCTGCAGCTAGAAGTCTCTCAGATATAAATCTTCATTGGAGTTGAAGGTTTTTGGTCCTATTCACTACAGAATAATCATTATTCTCATCTATAGTATAGCTTTGCTCAGTGCAGCAAGTTTGAAAATGTCCATGTGTTTTCATAATGTGTACGTAAGAGACTATCAGGAGCTGCTACTGTATGCCTATATGATTATATTTTAATAAACTGTCTGCCTTTAATCCCTTTTGGATTAATATTTGGACTCTTGGTAACAAGCTGCAATAATTGCATCAAAAATAAGATATCACCTATTTTCTTCATTCATCAATGTGCAAAAATACTTAGACACACATATTTCATAGTATACGCTTCATCACTCTGGATTAAATAATCTTCACACATTTTCTAATTTTGGTATCCCAGTCTTACATTATGCATGCTAATTTATTTAGATGTAAATTTTAAATGCAAATGCACAATTAGGAATGTTGTTAAAATGCTCGTTTCATCTCAGTATGATAATTCAGCTTGCTTGAATATATTAGTGCTTATTTTATCATAGGTTGATTTGTTGATTTTCTAGTCAATGTTTCTGAGTAATCAATAAGGTTTCATAGAATTCGATATCTTGCTTTCTCAGTTGTTTTGAAATAATATGCAATGCTTAAAATTTAAGTAGGCTAGAGGGGCCATTATTGATATTTTTTAAAATGTTCAACAATGTTGAGATGGAGTATATAAAACACATCGTAGTGTTATTAGATAGAGATGAACTGTGATCCAGGCACTCCAGGCTGATGACTGTAGAAGTAGCTGTAAACACCTTTCCTTGTTGAAGACTAGAGAGAAGGCACATCAAGTCCTCCGACCGGCTGATCTACCTGCTCAAGGGACAACATAGCCACCGAGACACAGAGACAATAAAATAAGCTGCTGTCTCTGTATTGAACTCTGCTTCTCTTGTTCATAAAAGGTATGCAGGTGTAGATCTAAGAAACTCGAGTAGGCCCCTTTTGGTGTCAAGTTCAGCTTAGTTAACCGAGGAAAAGGCAGGGGTTGTAGATATTGTTGCAAAGAAACTCTAAAATACTGTCATAATGGTACAATATTTTATGTTATTCTGGCCTTTGGACAAATAGTGTTGCCACTAAAGCAATGCACCCAGTGAGGGAGGAAATCCAATGAACCAACAGCGAACAGTAAAGATTGTCCAACCTCATGTTGTTTCAGTTGTCTATCCCCACTGCATGCTGATGGGTAGTGGAACTCAACTCTAACTCTATCCATAAAAACGTGGATGAGCATCTACCACATGTCCTCTTGATTACTTCTTCAAAATAACAAATTACACATTTTCTACTGGATGGAGTCTACCTTAGATTGCATAAACAGCAGGTGAATTCTAAAGAATCAACAAGCATAATATGGCTGCACCATTTGGCAAGGGCTGGCAGTAACTCGAGTGGATCCATTCGGTGCTCAGGTCTAACCTATAAATAGCCTCTGCCTGAAGATGTATGAGGGCCTGACAATCTCTTGCTTAGGAGTGTCAAAATAGTTCTCTCAAGGAAATGGCAGTGAGATTGCAGGAATCAGAATAAGTTATCATTTCTAGTGAATTGTTTTTTTTCACTTGCAGCATAAACACGCAGGGCCCGAGGCGACGGAGGCCCTCATCACCGCGGCTTGTTTCACCTTGTCCAGGAGACCGTTAACATTCCAGGAGAGGATGCGCAAGGACTCTATGTCAGGCCCGGGAGTAGCCATGGGTAGAATCATCAGCGGGGCAGCCGCGGGTGGACCGGGGTGCGGTGGGGTGTCAGCGTGTGAGTGGTGTGGGCCTATTGTGTCGTGTGTCTCAGTGTAGCTAGAAGAACATAGAACAAATAACAAAACCTCCCAACAAACCCCCCTAACCCATACTTCGACCCTAGAAGCATCTGTCACCCTAAAGAAAAGAAATAGAACATAATCAAACACAGTGAGTCAAGGACGGAGTGGTGGACCCCTCCAATTAGACGGATGTGAGTGAGATCAGGAGACCGAAGTGTGTGCGGCCAACGGGCCACGTTTCATCAGCGTCAACTACTCTTGGGAACCATCTTCATATTTTAGGACTACGTGAGGGTTCAGAGTCTGCAGTCTCTACCTCCGCCGGAGTCGGGAAGCGGGTCCGGGACTGTACCGCTGTGGGGTCTCGCTACTGCGAGGGGACCAGTGTCATCCTTCTCTCCAGGGAGCCGGATGTGCTTCTAGTAGTTGCTTCCAGTGACAGGGATTTCTTCCTGTGTGCTGTGCGCCCCCGTCAGGACTGGGTGCGCTGCCGCTGTGCCCTAGGTGTACGACCCATCTCCTTGGTGGGTTGACCCTCAGCATTGGTGGAGGGGGCTCGTGGAGCGGATGTTCATGGATCGCTCCTCTGTGGAGCTGTTCCACGCTGTCTCCGGGGTGTCGAAGAAGAAGCTCCTGTTGTTGTGTATTACCCTGAGGCAAGCCGGGAACAGGAGTAGGTAGGAAAGATTGAGGGCACATAGTTTCTGTTTAACTGCTGTGTATGATCTCTGTTGTGTTTGTACCTCCTTGGTGTAGTCAGGGAAGATCATAACCTTATCTCCCTGGTAGGAAAGGTTGAGTTGGGAGCGTGCTTCTTGCAGGATGGCATGCGCGCTATGATGGGTCGGTGTGGGGCCCCTGGGGGCAGCCGGGGTGCGAGCGTCTGGTGGGCTCTTTCCACCACAAACCAAGTGGATAGAAGATCCGCAGGCTTCCATGACTTGATCCAGGTCTCTATGAAGGGCGCCACATGCGCTGGTTCTGCCCCCTCCAGAATACCCACAAAGCGGAGGTTGTTCCGGTGGGAGTGATTTTCAGCTTCTTCGGCTCTTTTGTGCAGTTCCGACGTTTGGGAGAGGAGCTTTGAGACCTGGCCTTTTAATGTTGACACTTCATCCTCTACTAGGGATAACCGGATTCTGCCTCTTTGGTTCTAGCCGTGGCGTTGTTGGGATCTTGATGGATGAGTGCCATGTCAACCCGCACTTCACCGATCTTGGTCTCCACTGAGTCCTGTGACGTGCGGATTGCCTGAAGAAAAGTGTCCATATCCCCTCCGGGTGGCGGGGTGTTGTTAGTGGTGGTAGGATTGGTGGCCGCAGTGCTTGTGGTAAACTGCTCCATTTGTGTCTGGGAAGTGGGTGGCTTCGCCAGTCTGTCCTTGCCCATGCCTGTCGCTGGACTGGACCGACCCCCAAAGCTAAGACGCTGGCCGTAGTCCTCCGGTGGCGATCAGGGGGGAGTCCCCGGGAGATCTGTCCAGTACCGCCCGAGTTGTCTGCTTCTGATATGCTTGGGATCTTGAACCGGATAGTCGTGGTGGGGCCTGTACCGGGAATGTGGGCCTTGATGTGCGGTCCGCCCTTTGTCCCCTTCCGTATCGGATCTTCAGTTCTGGAGGGCTAAGTCACTGCACCTCAGAGTCCCACCTGAAGGGCCACACGCTCGCTCCAGCTCTTTCAGGAGGCCCCCGTCGCCTCCCTGGTCGCAGGAGTATCAATCAGGCTTCCTTGGTGGGGTGGGGGGGCCGGGGGCGTCCAGTAAAGGAATCCTTCAGGTACTTGCGCTCAGTGCCTGCAGCTGATTTTGGCTAGTTAGGGGCCTGGTGCAGACCGGGGGGAGGGGCCTCCACTCGCTTTAATGGCTTCAGGTACTTCCACTACATGCCAATCCCCCGTCCACTCTCAGACCAGGGGATTGACTGGTGCCCCCAAGGCCCCGCACCGCCTGAGCGCGACCACGCCCTCCCAGGGACACAGGCAGCGGATGTCTGATGGATTATGGCAATGCGCTACAAACACCACCAGGCCGCAGGGCCACGCCGTCTCTGAGTCAGGCCACAGGAGGCTCAGTCAGTGTGTGCGGCTTCCTCTGTGTCCCGGGATCAGCCAGCCGTCGCCCTCCACCGCCTGGGGTTGAAGACCCTCCAACACCCAGCGGGATGTCTAACCCAGGGATGTGAGACCCCTCCAGGGCCCGGGTCATAGGCCACTGTGAAGGTCCCTCTGAATCAGCCACACCGCCTGGATCTCCGCCGGGCCGTGTCCGGTAACGTAGCAGGCCTGGACTTCAGGATGTGTTCAGAGCAGCCGCCCAGGGGGACCTCCGATGTGGGCCTCGCCTGTTTGGGGCAAGGCCACAGATCACACAAGGCCGCCTCCTCCAATCCTGATGCACGGCAGTATGCTGCCCCCACCACACTGACCTGGGGACGCGTCCACAGTCCGGGGCGGCGATTCTAATGGCTGGCTCTGCACCGCTCTCTCAGTCGGAGCCCTTTATGCCGAGTCGGGCCTGGTGGTCTCCGGCCGCCGGCCTGCATCTCGGCAAGCGGGATCCCCAGGCCCCCGCCGCTCGCGCCTTTAAGTCCTTCTCGGCCTGGGGTCAGCAGCCCACCGAGCAGGTGATCCGGAGGGGGAGGAGAGTTGCAGCCCCAGGGAATCGCACGACGGCCCCGACAGGAACGAATCGGGCGCGTGCCTCACTGGTTCAAGGGAGGGCTCTGTAGTTGCCCAGGTGCCGCCATCTTGGGATCGGGTTTCGGTGTCTCGTCCCCTGTGTTGCGAGGGATCGCGTTACACAGGGTGATCCCTGCAGGATGCTGAAGCTCTTGGGGATGGGTCCGAGTGTCATCGGCTCCGTAGTTCCGCGTGGGCTGTGAGTGGATGACGGAGGGGTCCGGAGCACTCTCAAAGTGCGACCGCCATCTTGACACTCGTAGCCACACCCCCCAACATACTCCATTCTTAGCATGTGTTGGCTGCAGATACACATGCTATGCATAGATTGTAAAGCAGTACTCCTCTCGCAGTGGCTTTAGGCATGAGATGGTGCGCTTGTTTGAAATGTTTGAAGGACTGTATGTGCAACTAGAGCTTGTTGTCTTGCTTGAACATCCACACAACGTTTTGTAAATATAGTGGGTTCACCCATGTTGCTGCTTTGCACATGTCACTAAGAGGGATAGTCCCTAAAAAGGCCACAGTTGCTCCTTTCTTCCTTGTTGTTGAATGAGCCCTTGGTATAGTTGAAAATGTTAGTTTTGCTTTAGTAAAACAAATTTGGATACATTTGACAATCCATCTTGCTATTCCTGATTTTGAAATGGCCTCATCTTTATGTGGATTTGAAAACAAAACAAATAGTTGTGTTTTCCTGAAGGGTTTTGTCTGTTCCAAGTTGTACAGAAGTGCCCGTTTAATATCAAGTGTATGTAAAGCACGCTCAGCGATTTGTTTCTGGTTTTGGAAAGAAAACCTGTAACTCTAAAGCTGATTTAAATGGAAAGGAGATATAACTTTGGGTAAGACTTTGGGTTTGTGCGTACACACACTTTGTCTGGGAGCACTTGGAAATATGGTTCTTCCACAGTGAGCACATGTATTTTGGTAACCATTCGTAGAGGTGTGATTGCTACAAGGAAGGCCACCTTCCATGTTAAAAACTGTATTTGACAGTTTAGTGGGGTCAAATTAGGGCCCCATGAGTCGTGCTAGTACAATGTTTAGGTTCCAAGCGGGTACTGTAGGCGTACATGGTGGAATGACTCGTTTTAATCCTTCCATGAAGGCTTTGAAGAAAGGAATGCGGAAAAGCGATTGGTGCTTCCTGTTTTGTAGGTATATGTAGTAAACTACTTCTCTACTATTCCCCACTGTACTGCTCTTTTGGAATGTACCATGACATCATAGAATGCCTTAGTGCCTCTCTGTGGTTAGAGTGTCAGTTGGTCAACCCAGGCTGAGCGGCTAGGAGCCTGCTCCTGGTGGGGCTGCATCTGTACCTTTTATCTTCTCCTACTCTGGAACCAAGCTACAATAAAGAAGTACTCTACTTATACAGCTGGACTCTGCATCCTCCTTTACTACATTTTGGCGACGATTTCAAGAACCTACAGCATCAAGGAAAGAGTCTGTGTCTAAAGGAGTTAAAGAAATTACTGGAACTAAAGAAACATTGGAACTGCAGAAACCCTAAAAGAAAAGGAAATGTAACTGAAACGCACTAGTCAGCCCCACCAGTGTCCCTCATCATCTGGACAGCCTGCAGCCCAGGGCGTTTGACCTTCTACTGCCGCTATTCGTGCAGCTCCTGAGGAGATTGCTGCCTTCCTACTGCCTTGGAGGCGTTGTTTGTGAAAATTGGCGACAGCTAACTGTTGTGGGAAAACTGACAGAGCCGTTTTTGGGTGTGCTGAGGAAAACCCACACTTCTGGTGAGAGTCGTCAGCGTTTCTGAGAGCTGTCCCTGGAGTTTGTGTGGAGACTACAAGACATTTTGGAGCACAGAAAGTCTGACAGAGAAGATTTTATGAGGACAATCTGAAGGAGCCCACAAGAACATGGGAGGTGTCCTGGTGCCTCTGGTGAGGTGTTTTTGGCCCCTTATTTTGGGATTTCATATTTGAATTGGGCCTTCCCAGGCGTTTAGCCGGTGGGAGCGCGCGCACTTTTTAAATTCAATGGCTCTTGTCCCGCAGCGCGAGCGGGTGCACGCCGGCTTACCTGCGTCCTGCTATTTCTCCACGAGGTCTCTGTGACGATACTCTCTTCGCGTCACAGCCAGCTGCTGCATAACGTTGGGCTGCACGCATATACCGCAAGCCATCCTGCACGGCCGTGACAACGTGCCACCATCTTGTGATTGGTAGTAGCACATAAGGGGCGTAGTGTTACTTGGTATCCTGCGATGGAATTCGTGACTGCCAACCACGTCTGGCCGGAGAAGAACTTTCATTGCGCAAGATGCAAAGCGGCCATATTTGTGAAGTTTTGTTCCGCATTACCGCCGAGTCATAAAAGGAAACCGTCAAAGAAGATGTTAGCATGAGATCGCAACGCCGGAGAGCCTGAGAGAAAGGGGTATGTGCACGACTCTGATGTTAAGGTAAGCGAGCACATGCATTAAACAGACGTGTGCTTATCCCGGTGAGGAAGCTGTCTGCGCATAGTAGAGTTTTGAAGAAAGAGTAAACAAAGTCCATTTTGTCAAGTTTGTGGTGCGCTATCTCTACAGCCTTAAGACAGTTTACTTTCAAGTTCATTATCCTAGGCATCCTGCGCACATGGTTTTCCCATCAAAGGAAAATAAACTGTGAACATGGGAAATAACCTGCGAACTTACCGGATCTTCAATTAATGAAATAGTTTTGTGTGAGAGGATTCACATTTGACTGGATGTGGGTTACACTTCACGAGTAAGCGTGCCTAAAGGCAGTGACAGTGTGAAATCTTGGACAATAGTGCCATCTTGTGGTGTTTTAGAGTATGTTATGTGGCCAACTTTACTCAACATAAAACCTACTGATTATGTACATAATAAACTTGAGTGTCGAGGCCGAAAAGCGTACATTTTGTACCTAGTCTGCATCCAGCTTTAGAGACTGGTTACATTAAGACAACAAAATATGACCAAGACAGCTGCATCATAAACAGTGTTGGAGACCGGACGTCTCTGTATCAGTTGGACCTTAGTTTTTCGAATTTGTTCTTCTTCTTCAGTCACCATCCTCTGTTGAGCAAAGATCAGCACAGATGACATATCTATTCGCTAATGGGAAAAATCTGTTGAATTGGTTAGTGCTGCAAGGAAGATGTTTAAAAAAAAACGAGTCAATTCAACAAGAGGGTGCTGAAAGAATGTCAATGTTAAATAAGAGACACCTAAAATCTCCTGGACATCGAAGAAATAAAAGGTGCATCCTTAAAATTATAATATGGTAAAGTTCTGGAAGCAAATAAAATCCTTTCGTTTGCGCGTCACCCACAAGAACAGTTAAGAACGACTCCCAGTACTGGCACAGAGATGCACGACAGAGAGTCCAGAACCAGGACAGAGAGTCCAGAACTTCAAAAGTATAGAACAGTGGCAGAGAGTCTAGTGACTCCAAAACTGGAACAGAGAGCTCTGGACCGGGACAGTGTGCCCAGAAGCAGATCAGAGGACCTAGGAGAAGATGAAGGTCCCAGCGCGCCACCACAAGGGATCATGACAGAGAGGTTCCCAGAAGAACCAGAACAAATGTCCCAGAACCACGACAAAGAATCGTCACAAAGAGGCTTCCAGTAGAACTAAGACGAATGTAACAGCACCACGACGGCGTTCAGCGGAGATTCACCGAAGGGACTCATGTGTTGTACCTCCACAACTCCGCATCGTTTGTTAGTAGCTGCGGGAAACCTGGTGTGGGTACCTCGGGTGAGAGACCGCTCACCGGAGCCAAAAACAATTTCTTCTTCATTATAATGCCTATACTCAGATTGCATTTTCCTTTATTGGTGTGTAAGGGGTGGGGGCACTCAGGACATCAATTCACTTTATAACACAGTGTCTTGAACTAGCGGTTAGTGTCCCAGTGCTCCAACTCAGTTTTCATGAAAAGTGTGCTGTGAAACTAAGTATAGAGTGTATCCTTTTCCTTGGGGGAGGGTGTGGGGGTGTTTAGTGCCCCAATGCAGTCATGGTGTTGTTTTAAGGGGCTAGTACTCTTCGGTGTACCCTATGTAGGGGAGGTTGTAGTTTTCCAGGGTGAGAACCCTCTGGTGTATCCTATTTAGGGGAGGTTGTAGTTTTCCAGGGTGTGTACCCTGTGGTGTACCCTATTTAGGGGAGGTTGTGTAGTTTTCCACGGTTAGTGTTCTGTGGTGTACCCTGCTAGTACTCTTCGGTGTACCCTATTTAGGGAGGTTGTAGTTTTCAGTTTTCTAGAGCGCGAACCCTACTTAGGGAGGTTGTAGTTTTAGTTTTCCTGGGTGAGTATCCTGTGGTGTACCCTACTTAGGGGAGGTTCTATTGTTTGTGGATAGTTAACGCCCATATCAGTTCCCAGGGTGAGCACCCTGCGGTGTACTCTTCTAGGTTTACCCTACTTGGGGGAGGTTGTGTGTTGTTTGTGGGTAGTCAATGCCCCATATCAGTTTCCAGGGTAAGTACCCTGCGGTGTACCTTTCTAGTGAAGCCTGGGGTGGAGACCTCGGGTGAGAGACCGCTCACCGGAGCCCAATAATTTCTCCTTTATTATTATGCCTATACTCATATTGCATTTCCTCTTTTGGGCACTTAGTTCTTCAATTCACTTTATAACATGTGTCTAGAGCGGGCGGTTAGTGCCCTAGTGCTCCTACTCAGTTTTCATGGAAAGGTGTGTTGTGTGACTAGACATAGAGTGTACCCTTTTCTTTGGGGGATGTTGTGGGGGTGTTTAGTGCCCCAATTCAGTCATGGTGTTGTTTTAAGGGTTAGTACTCTTCGGTGTACCCTATGTAGGGGAGGTTGTAGTTTTTAGTTTTCCAGGGTGAGAACCCTCTGGTGTATCCTATTTAGGGAGGTTGTAGTTTTCCAGGGTGTGTACCCTGTGGTGTACCCTATTTAGGGGAGGTTGTGTAGTTTTCCACGGTTAGTGTTCTGTGGTGTACCCTACTTAAGGGAGGTTGTGTAGTTTTCTAATGTAATTATTCTGTAGTGTACCGTACTTAGGGGAGGTGCTGTAGTTTTCCACGGTTAGTATCCTGTGGTGTACCCTATTTAGGGGAGGTTGTGTAGTTTCCACAGTTAGTACCCTGTGGTGTACCCTACTTAGGGGAGCTGGTGTAGTTTTCCACGGTTAGTACCCTGTGGTGTACCCTACTTAAGGGAGGTTGTGTAGTTTTCTAATGTAATTATTCTGTAGTGTACCTTACTTAGGGGAGGTTGTGTAGTTTTGTAAGATAGTTATCCTGTGGTGTACCCTATTTAGGGGAGGTTGTGTAATTTTCCAGGGTGAGTGACCTGTGTTGTTCCCTACTTTTGGGGGAAGTTGTTTCATCAGCTCCAAGGGTTACTACCGTCGTCACCGATGAGGGGCTCGTTCCTTGCTTGTTCCATGTGGCTCCGTGTGGCTCCGGGAGAGTTGTGCCCTACCAGGATGGACAAGTCGTGGCGGACATTGTCGGGAGCATTGTGGCCTGCGGCAGGTGGGGCCAGTCCAACCTTGTGGGTGGCTCTGAGGCTGTCGTCGGGTTCCTGGTTCTGGCCTAGCAGGGCCTTTGTTCGTGTTGTATTGTTGGCCGTGAGCAGCAAGGATCGCACAACACACACAACGGATACACTATGCTCCGGTCGAAGTCCACCTGCATGGAACTCGTGAGAAACTTCTCTCTAGCTTTTAGACCTCTTCCGTTACCCTTAACGGACCCTTATTCTAAATTTCGGTGTTAGCATGCCTTCTATCCTAATCAGGGGAACTTCTGTTCTTTTCCAGAGCGTTTACCCTCTGGTGTACTCTTCTTGGGGAGGTTGTAAGGGCGGTTAACTCCCACCTTTGTTTGCCAGGGTGCCTACCCTGTGGTGTACCTGTTTTTGGGGAGGTTGTGGGGGTGACCATCCTTCGCTATTACTTATGTTTGTCACCCAAGCCTTGCATTGGTTTTTTTTCTCCCTAAGGGAGGGGGATGGGGCGTGTAGTAATGATATGTGCAACTTTAACGTTTTCAATGATGTTTTGTATCTTAATGCATTCCTTTTCATGCCAGTGTCATTTCTGATACCTCATGTACTACACCATTAGATATTTGCATCTCTTTCATGCTAATGGTATTTCTGAGGTATCGTACTTGTCTCTCTCTTTATTTCTGTTGTCGTTCCCCAAGGAAGGAGGATGTGTAGTAAACTACTTCTCTACTATTCCCCACTGTACTGCTCTTTTGGAATGTACCATGACATCATAGAATGCCTTAGTGCCTCTCTGTGGTTAGAGTGTCAGTTGGTCAACCCAGGCTGAGCGGCTAGGAGCCTGCTCCTGGTGGGGCTGCATCTGTACCTTTTATCTTCTCCTACTCTGGAACCAAGCTACAATAAAGAAGTACTCTACTTATACAGCTGGACTCTGCATCCTCCTTTACTACAGTATACAACAATGGTTGCTAAATGTAGGCGTATTGAGGTATATGCCAAATGTGTCTTTTGTAAGTGTAACAGGTAACAGACTAGTAGTTGTTCTGCTTGTGAAGAAAGGTTGATGTTTAAGGACGCACAGTAGTGGATGAAATGCTTCCATTTTGCTGCATAGCAAGTCCTTGTGGTCGGACTTCTGGCCTCCTTTAGAATAGTCATGCATTCTGGAGGTAGATTCAGGTATCCAAACTCTATGACCTCAGGAGCCAGATTGCAAGATTGAGCTGTTGTGTATTGGGAAGTCTCACCCTGCCCCTGCTATGAATGAGAAGGTTTGGATAGTTGGGTAGCTTCTTGTGAGGTACTAGGGATAGCTCTAGCAGTGTTGTGTACCATGGCTGTCGAGCCCATGTGGAAGCAATTAGTATTAGGGTCATTGAAATCTGAGTTTCCTGACCATGTATGGAATGAGTGGGAAGAAGGAAAAGCGTAAGCAAATATCCCTGACCAGGTCATCCATAGAGCATTCCCTCTGGATAGTGGGTGTGGGTATCTGGATGTGAAGCTTTGGCAGTTTGAATTTTTGGCGGTGGCGAACAGGTCTAGTGTAGGGGTATCCCACCCGTGGAAGTATTGTTGCAGTAATGGAGTGTGTATTTCCCACTCGTGAACTTGTTGCTGTGTACTCCTGAGCAAGTCCACAATGGGGTTTTCCTACCCTGGCTTGTATTGTGCATGGAGGAGGATTTTGTGTTTGCGCATTTCTACATGGTTTGCACTAGTTGTGACAGTTGTATGGAATGCCCCCCCATTTTCAGAATGTAATACATTGCAGTCATATTGTCTGTTCGTAGGACATTTTCCCCTGTAATGTTTGTTAGTAGTGCTTTGAGAGCCATACAGATGGCTAGAAGCTCCAGCATGTTGATGTGCATTGTCTGTTGTTGTGAGGTCCACTGTCCATAAACCACAATGTCCTTCATATGAGCACCCCAGGAGTGATGCATCGGTTGGGATTGCCACTTGTGGGATTGGGTCCTTGAAGGCTCTTCACTTCAGTATGTTTGAGGTGTTCCACCATTGTAGTGACCTTGGGTAAAACCAACACTAGATCTTCCATGTTGCCCCTTTCTGCTTGTGACCATTGCAATGCTAAACACTCTTGGAGAGGTCTCGTGTAGTCGTTCATGTGGCACTATTGCTATACATGATGCCATCATGCCTAGTAGGCACATCACTGTCTTGACTGATAGGTGATGATGTGGCTAAAAAGACTCAGTTGGTTCTGGAGATTGAGAGCCCTTAGTGGATTGGGGCAAGCTGTTCCTGATACTGAATTGAGTACTGCTCCTAGGTATGGTTGTAAATGGAGTGTTTGGAGATGCGATTTTGCTACATTGATAGTGAAGCCCAATTGGTGAAGTAGGTTGATCGTGTTTTAAGTGTCTATTAGACATTGGCTTTGTTTGGACTCTTGATCAGCCAGTCGTCTAGGTCGGGAAAGACATGTATGTTTTTCCTTCGTAATTTTGCTGCCAATACCATTTTGTGAACACCCTTGGGGCTGTTGTTACCCCCAATGGTAGCACCTTGAATTGATAATGATGTCCACTTACCACAAACCGTAGGCATTTGCAGCGTGCTGGGTGGATTGGAATGTGGAAGTAAGCAACCTTCAGGTCTAATGCAGTCATGAAGTCGCCCCTTGTAGTAGTGGTATTACATTTTGCAATGTGACCATATGGACGTTTTCGGATAGTATGTAGCGATTGAGTGGGCGCAGGTCCAGAATGGACTGTAGTGAGCCTTCTTTCTTTGGTATGAGAAATAAAAGGAGTAGACTCCTTTGTTTTGATGTTTGAGTGGGACTAGTTCTATTGCCCCTTTTAGTAGTAAGGCCTTTACTTCTTCCTTTAGCAGATGTGGATTTAACATTTGCTGTTTTGGTGGGATATTTGGTGGCTGGTGAGTTAGTTCTAGGCAATATCCCTGCCTGATTATTTGTTGTACCCATTGGACTAATGTGATCTTTGGCCACAACTGGTGGAATTGTTGTAGCCTTCCTACATGTCGGGAAGTCATTTACTTGGTGGTTTGGAGGTGCCCCTGTTGTGGGTATCTCTACTTCGGCCACTGTTCTTGTAGCCTCCTTAATAGTATCCACACCCTTGCTGGTGATACTGCTGTTGCTGGCGCCAATATGTGGTACTTTCTGGGGTAGAGGTGTCATGCGTTTCCTGCATGGACCATCGACGTTCTCCTTAGGTTAGCCGAATTGTGCAAGTTGTAGGCCACATTTTCTTTTGCACATGTTACTATATGAATGTCCTTTGGGACACGTACTTTAACACGGAACCTGCATATGTTTTCAGGTTCTGTTCTTTTCCTGGGATTTAGTCTTAACACCACAGACGAGGTGAAACAACAATGCCCCTTGTTATTCTCTCTGGTCAGGCATTAGCACCTAGACATAACACAAGAATGCAGCTGCTGTTTATGAGCACGTCTTGTCATATAACCGAGCACAGAAATTTAAACAGACACCGAGTGAAGGTTCTGAAATGAGATTCCAACGTCAGGCGAGACGTAGAACGTCCATCTGTGTATGCTAAGGTACGGGGTCCGTCACTAATCCCAGAGATCTTTGATACAGGAGTATCTAGCTTCAGTAGAAGGGAGTGGGGTTTAGGATATTCTGTCTTATAACATGACTGGGCTTTTTAGGATATACGGTTCAATGACCATGCTGACAGTATTTTTAGTATGCATTTGTTTTCTAATTGTAGCACAAATACTGCATTTTAGGACACGATAGTTTGAATAAATATTCTAAACTTTCTTCATTTCTTTTGTTTATCTTATTGTGGACTTGCATACACAAACAAAATCGCATCACTTATCAAATTCGCCCGTCATGAACTCTCCATCAACCCAGACTCAGAAATGTGTGATCAGGCAGGCTCTGCAACCTAGGCCCGCAGTAACTGATTGACAGGTCACAGGTGGGGTGGCACATAGTCGGTAGACAAATGAGCGAACAGGAAACTCAGGTCCATCCCCCCAGCTAAGCGCAGCGTCACCACAATGGTCCAGGGAAATTGGCCCCAATAAAGCACAAATGGCCAGGGGGGTGCGCGCATTCCCAAAACCACCAAAAAATCAGATGTCACATGGAGTTAGAAACACAGCCAATCAGGACACAGTGATCATGCGCCTCTCATGCCTGACATCTAGACACATTACCCTCTGGCCCAAATTGTGTCCACCCAAGGTCGAGGCCCACCTAAATTTGTGATCAGGGACATTTTATTTACGACTCTACAGACCAGTCCATCATTCTTTTACCAAACAAGGCTCGCCGGATGTACTTTTATGGCACCCAAAACTGTATAAAAAAATTGCTCGGATTGATTGTATTTTAAGACAGTCCTCAGACCAGCTGTTCCTGTTTTCGTCTTCTGTTTTTTCAAGGTAAATTCATATTCGAGGAACAGTGGTATAAGAATGTGTAATCTGGTGGTGACGCCTTAGTAGGTACTGCAGCTCCATGTCTGAGTCAGGCAGGACTATATCATAATCATCCAATCGGTCAGGGGTATGGGGGGTGTCCTGTATCTCCCCCTCTTCCTCCTCTTGTGGACAGGGCAAGTGTGTGTGGGGTGCCCGAGGGGCTGAAAGTCATTGGGCTTGTGGCCCTGTGCTCTTGTGGCACTGTTTTGGTGGAGGCTGTGGCAAGGATTGTTCCTGAGCCTGTCTCTTGTCCTTTTCTTTATGTTTTTCCTCCATAAATTGTTGCAGTCCTTCAAAGACAATGCCTCGTTCTTCACTCGCTCTTTGTGTAGGAGTCTTTTGTTTCTTTGGAGCCAGTGATGTGTCCTCAGAAACTTTGTGTGGCTTTGGAACCTCAAAGGTGAGACTTTTCCTCTGGCCACAAGAGAGTCCATGTTGTTATTCAGTCCTTGGAACCGAGGACTGTTTCGATTCAGAGGCGCTCAAGCCTCAGCGTTTTTTCTGATGTAATTATTTTCTTGGGGTCGCAGCCTGGTTAGCATCCTTCAGTGCCAATGTGTCTGCTGGTGCAGACTTATGCTTCGGTGTCAGTGGCTCAGTCGGTGCCAACTTGCGCTTCAGTGCCAGAGCCGTCCTCGTTCTACGGCCTTGTTACCTGATTGGGATTGAGAACGTTCTCTGCTTCGAGGCGTGCTTACGGTGCCTGGCTGTGGCGCACCATGGCGTGGTGGAGGTGAGTGTAAGATCTTTACACTGGGGCTAACACATGCTACAAATTGGTGGGGGTTGCAAGTCTAGAGTTCATAATTACCCTGATTGTTCTTTGACTGTATGATAGGGGGGTTTGGGTATTTCACTGAGAACCAAAGGTTCTCGGAACCGGAGAGGAGTGCTAGCTCCCTTGTCGAAGGTTTGATCAGGAAGTTATAGCTGTTGATGTTCTGTAGATACAGTGAAGCAGCCATGAGAGCCAGGATTTTGATCAAGGGTAAAAGGTATTTTTTAGATTGAAGGGAAGCATAGTTCTGTAATGGTAGTTTTGGTTTCCCACTGTGAAATGGAGGTACGTCCTGTACTCCTGCAGGATGAGTGTATGGAACTAAGCATCCTTCAATTTCATTTAAATTAGCTATACAGGAAAGTGGCTGGAACCTGGGACAATATCAGCCTCTAACTTCAAGATAGATAGAACTGGTTAAGCTACTAAAAAACCTGCATGTGAAATGAAATGAAAGAGAGACTTATACAGCGCAAAACATTCACCCAAAGGTATCATGGCGCTAGCTCCGCACACAAGAGATAAGAACGATGGAGACAGCTCAAAGATTAAAAAGCCATGTCTTTAATGCCTTCCTAAATGGCAACAGGTGATTCTCTTTCTTAATCTGTACCGGAAGTGTGTACCAAAGTCGGGTCGTATTGACCAGAAAGCTCCTTCCCCAAGCACACTTTTTAAACCTGGGAACTACCAGGTTGTGAGAGTGTGCTGAGCGGAGCTGGCATGCAGGAACGCAAGGCTGCAGGTTCTTTTAAAAAAAATACTGGCCCCGCATCGTGAGTGGCCTTAAACACAATGCAGAGAGCCTTAAATTCTATCTGCCTTTTCACTGGCAACCAGTGCAGCTCTTTGAGCGCCGTAGCGACCGATTTATATTTTGGGATGTTTAGCAACAGACGCGCTGCGGCGTTTTGCACAATCTGCAACTTGTTGAGGCAGTTTTTGCGGAGGTTCATAAAAAGCCCATTACAATAATCTGCTCTGGACAATACAAGCGCCGAAACCACTAGTTTCCTCAACCCAACTGGAATGAATGGAAGAATCCTTCTTAATATTTTCAAGGTATAGAAGGAGACAGAAGTGACCTGATTGACATGACCTTCAAAGGAGAGCATAGAGTCAAATGTCACCCCCAAGTTTTTACCTTATCTTTTGGATTGGGAAGTGGGCCAAATTCAGGGGCCACAGCGCGGGGCCCAGAAGTTGGTGTTTTTGCCAAAAAGTAAGACCTCAGTCTTACTAGCATTTAGCGGACATCCAGTCCCCCCACCTGGCGAAGACGTGTGGAACTGAGCCGCTTTTTCGTCAGGAGAGCCAGTCACTGAAACCACAATCTGGGTTTCATCTGCGTATGAAATAGCAGAGAAACCCAAAGATCTAATTAGCCTTGCCAGTGGGGCAACATAGACGTTAAAAAGGGTAGGGCTCAACGACAAGCCCTGTGGTACCCCACATGGCAGCGTGAAATTCAACGACTTGTGTTCAGCCTGAGCCACAAACTGTTCCCGACCTGACAGGAATGATTTTAAGAGGGCACTCATTTATCTGACATGTAAGGTAGCTGGAGCAATATCTGGATTGGCTCGGAGGACACCTTTCAAATGACTGAGGCACATGAGGTCTGGATGAAAAGCATAGTATGTTTCATAACATGCAGAGGGCCCATACACAGGTGTTAATGTGTGCTGCAACAATGACAGTTGATGGAAAGCTGCCTCTCTGCACAGCACCCAGGTATAGTGAATCTCCTGCATTTAAAACGGCAAGAACTGATAATTTGGCCTTCTTTGCTTCTAGTTGCCTAGGTTATTCTTTCACTGATGCTTCCTCCTAAACGGAGGATGAGGGAAAAGAGGAAGTTGCTAGAGACCTGGTGTGTAAGGAGGTTGTGGCCTTGAAAAACAGGACTGTGTTCTACAGCAATAATACTCATGTGGCGCTGAATGATTTATCCATGGCACAACACTATTATTATTATTGCAGGAGGAACTCAAAGGAGGAGCCACAAAGGTTCTTAGTACTGAATGCAAAGTACATTTTTTCATGGACCTCAGGTTTTCAGCCATGCCTGCTTGTTCATTGAGAGTGGTTTGTCTAACACTGGAAGCAGGCTATATCAATGAGCTGCTTCCTCGCCTGAGCTAACCATGACCTTATATTATTTACAAGCATAGTCTGAGGGAAAGGAAAAGCAACAATAGAACCTACGCCATAGATCTAGCCCGTAGCATGCCAGGGTGGTGTCAGCCAGGCCGACGGCCTCCCGCACTAGTACAATTTCTTGTTTTAGGACTAGATACATTTTGGTTTTGTCCAGTTGGTAGGTTAATGCCTTGCCCATCAGAGGTACTGCAACCACACGAGACTGAGCTAACAGAGAAACATGGGACTGTCTTCAGGTTCCCAGTATTTGTTAACAAGCACTGGTATTGTTTGATGAGTAGAGGCTTCCAGAAGTGAAAGGAGATACCTTCCTTAGTTCGCTGGTAAAAGCACCTGTGACTCGCTAGACAAAATCTCAAGGGCATTTACTAGCACTGAGAATTACTACTATTTTAGGTGCCAATCCTGGGCGCAGATTAAATTGAGGCTAACACAATGCAATGGTCCTATAAGGGGTGTTTGGGAGCTAATACGGCACAAGTGATGGTGGAAAGGCAGGACAGGAAGTATGTGTTTGTGATGCTATGAGAGAGGCGAACTGTCAGGTGTTGGCAGTTGTACATTTACCATAGAAGGATAGAGAGATAAGTGGTTTGCGAAGGAGCCAGAACAGTCTTCCTGGCTTCCAGCTTGGAACTGAAGGAATATAGAACAAGCATTTGCAATGCAATAGGTCTCGCATTTGCGAGAGCTTGAGCTATTGGCATTGTAAATGACAATGCATTTTAATTATGCGTTTTGAAAACCTGTAGGCAGTGCGTTATCACGCTCTTTATACTTCTAGTCCTTGCTTACGAGAAGCAAGGCTGAAGGTAACTGCGCCTTTTTTACTGGCAGCTTTGCTTCTCGTAAGCAAGGACTCTTAGTACAAAGTGGGTGTTTACTTAGTGATGCTGTGGTGGTGCTTATTGATGGTGAGGTGGTGTTGAGTTGTGTTGTGGTGGTGCTTGGTGATGCTGAGGTGGTGTTTAGTGGTGTTGAGGTGGTGCTTCGTGATTTTGTGGTGGTGCTGAGTGATGCTGTGGTGGTGCTGAGTGATGCTGTGGTGGTGCTGAGTGATGCTTAGATGAGTTTTGAATTTGCTCTGTACATCCCGCTGTGTAGATAATTACACTATAGGCACAGATAGATATGCATTATGCTGCCTTCTGCACAGCGACAAGCATGTCTGTAAAACAGGAACAGGTGTAGACTCTGCTTCGGCTTCCTTTAATTCAAAAGATACATTGCCTTTTGCACCATTGCGCTTCTCTGATGCAAAAAAAAGAAAATGAGCAATGTAAACACTCCTCGAACACTTCTTTCTGCAATCCCAAGAATTGTAGGACAGAGCAGTTCAATCTCCTCAAACAGCTCAATAACAGCCATGGTGTTTACAAGTAAAGTAGGCTCTTTGGACACTTTAAAGTGCATGGAAACTACATATTGTTGTGCTATGACAGTGGCCCCAAGCTGTCTCCCTAATAAATCAGAAAAGACCAAGGCATTCAGTGTGAAGATATCTGATCTTTCCTCTGTTAGCTTGACTGGTAAAACTCCTGCTCCACCATTTTCCTCGGTCACCACCGACCGCAGTGTCTGTAAAACAGGAACATGTGTAGACTCTGCTTCGGCAAGATACATTGCCTTTTGTACCATTGCGCTTCTCTGATGCAAAGAAAACAAGCATTGGCATAGCCAATAGGTCTCGCTTTTGGGACCTTATAAGTATTTAGTTATGCAGCATAATATCCTTGGTGCAACAACATTAACTGTTGCATGGTTAAACACTTATAAGGCCCCAAAGGCGAGACCTATTGGCTATGCTAATGCTTGAGGTGGTGTTGAGGTGGTGCTTAGTGATGCTGTGGTGGTGCTGAGTGGTGCTGAGTGGTGTTGCTTAGTGATGCTGAGGTAGTGTTTAGTGGTGCTGAGTGATGCTGTGGTGGTGCTGAGTGGTGCTTAGTGATGCTGTTGTGGTACTTAGTGATGCTGTGGTGGTGGTTATTGATGGTGAGGTGGTGTTGAGTTGTGGTGGTGCTTGGTGGTGTTTAGTGGTGCTGTGGTGCTGCTGAGTGATTCTGTGGTGGTGCTGAGTGATGCTCTGGTGGTGCTGAGTGATGCTGAGGCTGTGTTGAGGTGGTGCTGAGTGATGTGGTGGTGCTTTAGTGATGCTGAGGTGGTGTTTAGTGGTGTTGAGGTTGTGCTTAGTGATGCTGTGGTGGTGCTAAGTGGTGTTGTGATGGTGGTGCTGAGTGGTGCTGTTGTGGTGCTTAGTGATGCTGCTGAGGTGGTGTTTAGTGATTCTGTGGTGGTGTTTAGTGATTCTGTGGTGGTGTTTAGTGATTCTGTGGTGGTGCTGAGTGATTCTGTGGTGGTGCTGAGTGATTCTGTGGTGGTGCTGAGTGATTCTGTGGTGGTGCTGAGTGATTCTGTGGTGGTGCTGAGTTGTGTTGTGGTGCTTAGTGAGGCTGAGTTGTGTTGAGGTGGTGCTGAGTAATGCTGTGGTGGTGCTTTAGTGATGTTGTGGTGCTTAGTGATGCTGAGGTGGTGTTGAGGTTGTGCTTAGTGATGCTGAGTGGTCTTGTGGTGGTGCTTAGTGATGCTGTTGTGGTGCTTAGTGATGCTGTTGTGGTACTTAGTGATGCTGTGGTGGTGCTTATTGATGGTGAGGTGGTGTTGAGTTGTGGTGGTGCTTGGTGATGCTGAGGTGGTGTTTAGTGGTGCTGTGGTGGTGCTGAGTGATTCTGTGGTGGTGCTGAGTGATGCTGTGGTGGTGCTGAGTGATGCTGAGGCTGTGTTGAGGTGGTGCTGAGTGATGTGGTGGTGCTTTAGTGATGCTGAGGTGGTGTTTAGTGGTGTTGAGGTTGTGCTTAGTGATGCTGTGGTGGTGCTGAGTGGTGTTGTGGTGGTGGTGCTGTTGTGGTGCTTAGTGATGCTGCTGAGGTGGTGTTTAGTGATTCTGTGGTGGTGTTTAGTGATTCTGTGGTGGTGCTGAGTGATTCTGTGGTGGTGCTGAGTGATTCTGTGGTGGTGCTTAGTGATGCTGTGGTGGTGCTGAGTTGTGTTGTGGTGCTTAGTGAGGCTGAGTTGTGTTGAGGTGGTGCTAAGTAATGCTGTGGTGGTGCTTTAGTGATGTTGTGGTGCTTAGTGATGCTGAGGTGGTGTTGAGGTTGTGCTTAGTGATGCTGAGTGGTCTTGTGGTGGTGCTTAGTGATGCTGTTGTGGTGCTTAGTGATGCTGTGGTGGTGGTGCTTAGTGATGCTGTGGTGGTGGTGCTTATTGATGGTGAGGTGGTGGTGTGGTGGTGCTTGGTGGTGTTGAGGTGGTGCTTAGTGATTTTGTGGTAGTGATGCTGTGGTGGTGCTGAGTGATGCTGTGGTGGTGCTGAGTGATGCTTAGACGAGTTTTGAATTTAATCTGTACATCCCGCTGTGTAGATAATTACACTCTAGGCAGAGATAGATATGCATTATGCTGCCTTCTGCACAGCGACAAGCATGTCTGTAAAACAGGAACATGTGTAGACTCTGCTTCGGCTTCCTTTAATTCAAAAAGATACATTGCCTTTTGCACCATTGCGCTTCTCTGATGCAAAAAAAAGAAAATTAGCAATGTAAACATTCCTCGAACACTTCTTTCTGCAATCCCAAGAATTGTAGGGCAGAGCAATTCAATCTCCTCAAACAGCTCAAAAACAGCCATGGTGTGTGCAAGTAAAGAAGGCTCTTTGGACACTGTAAAGTGCATGGAAACTACATATTGTTGTGCTATGACAGTGGCCCCAAGCTGTCTCCCTAATAAATCAGAAAAGACCAAGGCATTCAGTGTGAAGACATCTGATCTTTCCTCTGTTAGCTTGACTGGTAAAACTCCTGCTCCACCATTTTCCTCGGTCACCACCGACCGCAGTGTCTGTAAAACAGGAACATATGTAGACTCTGCTTCGGCAAGATACATTGCCTTTTGTACCATTGCGCTTCTCTGATGCAAAGAAAAAAAAAAATGAGCAATGTAAAGACTCCTCGTCTGCTGACAAAACACAGGCAGATGCAGTGGCGACGTGATGTGTGGTGGGGGAGGGGGCATTAAAGCGCTTGTCCGAGCGAGAGGAAAGCCAGATGGCGCCTCTGAGAAGGGAGGGGGTAGTGCGCGCAGTGTCTGTAAAACAGGAACATGTGTAGACTCTGCTTCGGCTTCCTTTAATTCAAAAGATACATTGCCTTTTGCACCATTGCGCTTCTCTAATGCAAAGAAAGAAAATGAGCAATGTAAAAACTCCTCGTCTGCGGACAAAACACAGGCAAATGCAGATGCAGTGGTGATGTGATCTGTTCCTTTAATTCAAAAGATACATTGCCTTTTGCACCATTGCGCTTCTCTGATGCAAAGAAAGAAAATGAGCAATGTAAAAACTCCTCGTCTGCTGACAAAACACAGGCAAATGCAGAGGTGACGTGATCTGTTCCTTTAATTCAAAAGATACATTGCCTTTTGCACCATTGCGCTTCTCTGATGCAAAGAAAGAAAATGAGCAATGTAAAAACTCCTCGTCTGCTGACAAAACACAGGCAAATGCAGATGCAATGGTGACGTGATCCGTTCCTTTAATTCAAAAGATAAATTGTCTTTTGCACCATTGCGCTTCTCTGATGCAAAGAAAGAAAATGAGCAATGTAAAAACTCCTCGTCTGCCGACAAAACACAGGCAAATGCAGATGCAATGGTGACGTGATCTGTGGTGGGGGAGGGGGCATTAAAGCGCTTGTCCGAGCGAGAGGAAAGCCAGATGGCGCCTCTGAGAAGGGAGGGGGTAGGGTGCGCAGAGGAGCCATTAGAGAACACCCAGATGGCAGCTGCGCGCGTGCACGCCATCGTGAACGCAAGCTGGAGGCCAGCAAAAGCCTCTATGGTAGCACTTCAAAAACCCACTTACTAAATGTCTCGGCCAGAGCAGCGCTAAGCGCTGGCTCAGGCGAGACCTAAAAAATGAGCAATGTAAAGACTCCTCGTCTGCTGACAAAACACAGGCAAATGCAGATGCAGATGCAGTGGTGACGTGATGTGTGGTGGGGGAGGGGGCATTAAAGCGCTTGTCCGAGCGAGAGGAAAGCCAGATGGCGCCTCTGAGAGGGGAGGGTGTAGTGCGCGCAGTGTCTGTAAAACAGGAACATGTGTAGACTCTGCTTCGGCTTCCTTTAATTCAAAAGATACATTGCCTTTTGCACCATTGCGCTTCTCTAATGCAAAGAAAGAAAATGAGCAATGTAAAAACTCCTTGTCTGCTGACAAAACACAGGCAAATGCAGATGCAGTGGTGACGTGATGTGTGGTGGGGAGGGGGCCTTAAAGCGCTTGTCCGAGCGAGAGGAAAGCCAGATGGCGCCTCTGAGAAGGGAGGGGGTAGTGCGCGCAGTGTCTGTAAAACAGGAACATGTGTAGACTCTGCTTCGGCTTCCTTTAATTCAAAAGATACATTGCCTTTTGCACCATTGCGCTTCTCTAATGCAAAGAAAGAAAATGGACAATGTAAAAACTCGTCTGCTGACAAAACACAGGCAAATGCAGATGCAGTGGTGACGTGATCTGTTCCTTTAATTCAAAAGATACATTGCCTTTTGCACCATTGGGGAGGGGGCATTAAAGCGCTTGTCCGAGCGAGAGGAAAGCCAGATGGCGCCTCTGAGAAGGGAGGGGAAAGTGTGCGCATAGGAGCCATTAGAGAACACCCAGATGGCAGCTGCGCGTGTGCACGCCATCGTGAACGCAAGCTGGAGGCCAGCAAAAGCCTCTCTGGTAGCACTTCAAAAACCCACTTACTAAATGTCTCAGCCAGAGCAGTGCTAAGCGCTGGCTCAGGCGAGACCTAAAAACAGGCGCAGAGAAAGGAGTCAGATAAGGGAAGGGGGGGGGCGGAGTGGTGGGAGGATGGGTGTTGAATGTTGGCTCACAGGGAAGCATTTTAGAGAGCAGTAACATGATGCTGCCAATTATAAGTGTGCACAAAGAAGCCACACGATGTCATGGTAAAAAGCAAGGAAGAGCAGTCAATAATGGAAGCACCAGCAGAGCCGGGCGTGAAAACACCCGCTGCACACCCCTCTCCCTGGGTATGCGGAGCCCGTGTGGGAGGGGGAGGGCACCCCCAAAAATACAATATTTTAAAGCACAAAAGGTATTAACATTTCAGGTAAAAAGCCTCATTTGCGCCTGTGATGTGCTTGAATTTCACCGTCCGAGGCCTGCAAACCCTCGGCCCGGAGTTATAAATAGATCTGTGGCCAGTCGCCAGTGATGGATGCGTTAGGCTATAAAGTTCCCGGATCTATACGTAACCCAGTTATAATGTAATGTATGGTCTGGCGGTCCCGGGTGGATCACGTTCTAGCCCCCAGGACAGGTGAGATGAGCTACTGCCGCTGTCTGCGCTCAGAAGACATCGGCTCGGGTCTGGCTGCTGTGCCAGGCAAAGAAGAGATATGGGGGCGAGGAGCACCAAGCCGGAGCTCTCCACGACCAGTGGGGGTGAGGGGGGGAGGTGGGGGGAGGGGGAGGAGTATGGGAAAGGAGTCGGGGCTATTTGTATTCCATTCCGCAAATACAAAGGAACAGATGGAAATTAAGCAGCAGAAAAAAGACGGCGAAACAAAGTCCACCTGAACTAAAGAAGACTCCTGCGCTCATGACTTTATGAGGCCACGGAGACACCCCGACAGCAGCCAAAAAACAAGCATTTGCAATGGAATAGATTTTATTTGCAAAGTTTTATATAGCGCTGGCTAGACCCGTAGGTATCAGAGCGCTTTACATGAGGCTCAGCAAGTTAAAGATTACATAATTACTTCAGTTACAGATTCCAAGTATAGACATAAGAGAAAGATAGAGGGAAGGAAACATAACGGGGAGGCAAGGAAAACAATGTCAGATGTCCGGCTGGGTAGGTGACGGCCGAGGGGGTGAACCAGGGCCAAACTCCTCTATAGCTGCATAGGACCGCTCCACCGGTCATCGGCCAAGGTTGTTCGTACTCCGCGATGAGAACAGACAGTCGAAAAACATGCTATTACACGATAACATAAGTTATTTTCACACGTTACGTAGCAAAGACAAAACGTCTTATGTGGAATGGAAGGTAGAGGGGGGGGGGAACGGTAAACAGGGGAAAGAGGATTGCAGATAGCGTCAGGCAGACCAGAGGGGGGAAGGGACTTCAGGAGAAACAAGCAGTCAAAGTGAAAGATAGTCAAGACCGTGAAGCACCGTTAAGAACAATGTCCGATGTCCGGCTGGGTAGGTGACGGCCGAGGGGTGAACCCTAGCCAGACTCCTCTATAGCTGCATAGGACAGCTCCACCGGGCATCGGCCAAGGTTGTTCGGACTCCGCGGTGAGAACAGACAGTAGAAATACATGAGATTACACGATAACATAGTTTATTTTCGAGTTACATAGCAAAGACAGAAACGTCTTATGTGGAATGGAAGATAGAGGGGGAAAGGTAAACAGGGGAAAAGGAATGCAGATAGCGTCAGGCAGACCAGAGGGGGGAAGGGACTTCAGGGGAAACAGGCAGTCAAAGTGAAAGATAGACAAGACCGTGAAGCACCGTTAAAAACAATGTCCGATGTCCGGCTGGGTAGGTGACGGCCGAGGGGGTGAACCATGGCCAGACTCCTCTATAGCTGCATAGGACAGCTCCAACGGGTAACGGTCAATGGTACTCGGGTTCAGCGGTAATTACAAACAGATTCGGTTTTTCGCCCATGGGGCATCATCATAGTTCAATCGAAGGCATCGGTCCCGGTGTAATTGGGGAAACACCCTCCGCTTTGTCCTCCCGCTAGCCTAAGTCTGTAGATTGTGGGACAACCCATCGTTCTTGCCTTCAGGCCTCAAGTCTCTAGATCTAGGATCAAGGTCAGTACATGGGGGAGCCCCACCGCGTCTCCAGGGTGTGTCCAGGTCAGGCCACCGAGCTATTGTGCCCTCAGGAGTTCCACACTTGGGCACCACACCATTTATGCCGCTTTTTTCGGTGGCATAAGGGCTGTGTTGTAGGCCTTCCGCTCTTGGGCGGCCAGCCCTCTCTCCGCTTTGCGGCCCCTTCGTGTAGGTTGATGCTGAGTAGTGGCTGTCAGGTGTGAGCCGAGTCAATGGTGGTCTTGCCAAGTTCAGCCTAAGGTGGCCATCTTAGGGTCAGGCGTGTGGTATAGCTTTGTTTGTGGCAGCGCGATGTGCATCAGCCTTTTCACCTTGCACTTATGAATGAGATGCTTCAGATCTATGGCTTTCTAGGTCTGTCTCCCAGACTAGTAGCCAGTGTATTTAATTGTTCCACTATCGTGAGCGAGACCTCCGCCTGGACACCATCTTGAGGTCAGGCGCCACTTCCAGCCTTCCACCCAGCTTAGGACTCATATGCTCCCAGTGTGGTGTTGCTTAGAGCAGGGAGTCCGCTCCGCCTCATTTACCGGGCCCCGCTCACCTCCATAGCGCGTTGAGTCAGGTGAGGCGCCACAACGTCGTGAAGCTCTGCGGCCGCGCGCCCCCTCAGCCGCGTGAGCACTGCATCGCAGGGGGGAGCCTCTCGGCGGAGTCACCACTATCCTCGTACCGGACCCGTTGCTCGGATTCCTTCCCCTCTGCCTGGTCTCCGGTATCGCAGTGGCGGCTGAGACTTAGATGCACTCTGGGTGCACATTAACGCGAGACCTATTGCATTGCAAATGATTGGCATCACGACAACGGGAGGGGAGGTGGGAGAAGGCACAGACAACGGGGAGGGCGGGCGGGCACACGGGATTTCGAAGGCACGGACAACAAGATGGTGAGAAGGCACGGACAACGGGGGGGGGGAGCAGAAGAAGGCACCAAAGCACGTCGTGCCTGCAGTAGGAGAACCTCATGAACGAAAATAGTGCTTAGAGTCTAAACAACACGTACTGTGTAACACTAAAAGTAAAGGGGCCAGTCGCCATGGGAGGTGACAAATGAAGAGGAGGCGGTACTAAGGAGGGACTAACAAGCCTATCGACGAATCAGAAGCCAGCATTTAGGACAGACAATGACAAAAGCCAATCGCAAATATGGGAGGAGAGTGGGCGGAGCTTCTATTCACCTACTCCTCTACAATAAGCCTCGCAGAGCAGCGCGTGCGCGCCGGCTCTAGGCTCGACCTAAAAACTAGTCACTTACCTGTAACAATTTTGCAGCTCGACTCTTCTAGATTCACATACTGTGCATATCCCGCCATCTAGTGGTTGGAGTCGGAAAGTGCTTTTTTTCTTATTTCCCTGATGGGTGGTTGTGAAACCCGATCCTCCTGGTTAGGCTACACCCCCTTTGTGTGAGTGCAAGCTCTCAGATAATTTTTTCTTTTGTGCCTTGATTATTTCAGCCTGTTGAATAAGTATAATATTGTTTGTATGTGTTTATCGTGCTGAATGTGCAGGAACACTTGATGACCTTTAAAAGGTGATTGTTTTTTCTTCAAGCCGTGCTTGTTGTGTGTTCCATATACGTCGCTGTATATATTTTTTTGGATCAGTATGAAGAGCATAGCAATATCTGTGTTATGCTTTTTTACAAATGTGTTATTTTTTTATTTATGGGCTATGTAGGTGGATAGGTGTGACATTTTTAAAGAAAGTCACCTGCTGTTATAACAGTACAGATATAGCATATTTGCTAATTAGTTCTTATTTGTTAGTCTTTATAAAGTACTTATGTACTATGTTTATTTAGGGACTATGTCCTGAGTGTCTTTTTCCCCCCTATATCTTTATTTTATTTCTTTTATTCATTGTTAAGTTTTACTCCTTCACCGGAGAGGTGGGAGGGTCGTATGTGAATCTAAAAGAGTCAAGCTGCAAAACTATTGTTACAGGTAAGTAACTAGTTTCTTTTGCAGCATAGACGTCTTCTAGATCCACATACTGTGCATAGATTGTGTAGCGGTATTTAGCGATTGTGGAGGAGGGAGTAAAGTTTAAATAGTCCCCACAGGACAAAAACGTTATTGTGTTGTGTACCACTTGTTCTTTTTGAGAGAGTATGCGTTCTCCTTCGTGTGTATATAGTAGGTATTCATATATCTCCACTTCCAGGAAAGTATACACATATATACACCCCCTTATACATATTTGCGAGTGTGTGTACATATTTTAGACGTGACCCTGAAACCCTTTATTTTACGGTTGTCGGCTAGCGGTTAACCTGATGTATATGGGAATAGTTATATTTCCTAGGCTCATTCATATTTATGTAGGCTAAAGTGTGATTTGGTTATTTTGTGAGTGCCCTTTTAATATGCTGTTTACCAACGACTACCTCTTCTTTTAGATAACCAAAAACTGTTTGTATTTGTCGTGATGCAACAGGCCAAGCTTTTATGCCTTGTGTAGATATGGCTTGAGGGTTTTTGGTTGCTTGGTTGTTTCATGTATGTATGTAGGTATATAATCTATGCCCTTATCTATTATGGGCTCATTAATCCCATAGCGTGGTATTAATATATGACCCTTAGCTACAGGAGATAGTGATACTAAGCACTGCTGTATTCGCAGTTGCTGATCTATAAAAAAATTAATACAAAAATAAAAATACATCATATATATGCCATTTCTCCATGTGACCACATAGGTATCATTAATGTACTACATAGCCTGCCTGGGATTTTCTAAAGACTCTCAATAACAACACCAGCCCATATTGGGACAGACGTGTTCGTAAACAACCAATACCAGGTATACATATGTATACATTGTGTAGACAACAGGATGTGGGAGCACACCGCTGACCTCTCAGGCAAGGTTCGCCCCTGGCATTCTGGTAAATGCAGTTTCTTGTAGTTCGCTCCGATATTTTCGAGTGTTTCACCAAGGTTGGCGCAGATAGTGCTGCTCCCACCCCTGTTCATATGTATACATTGTGACTGCATCGCAGTTTTTTCAAACTTCCAAAGGCTGTTTCACCCAATCTAGAACTTTGTAATTAATAGTTCTTTATATATATTGTTTTTATCATCAACAGTATAGAGTGGAGACTTGAGCTCTATCCCTATGAGTGAGGTCCTATTAGATCTGACGGACATCGTTACCTCGGAAATTCCAATCCTTAGTGGTCAATAACTCCAATTCCTCATCCTGACGTCGTAATTCATATAGTTTTAAACTAAAATATTTTCTTTATTTTTCTATGGGAGAGCACAGCAGTTTTTATATCAGTACACAGAAGGGGCCTTGTCTGTTTCTGTAACTCTTTAAATATCACCTTTTTAATAAAAAAAAAAAAACAGCACAGTGTTGTGGTATGCTCTCTTGCATCTATCATTCACTCTTTGAAATTTCTTCTGACAAAAAAGGTACATAAGTCTGAGCCTTTATATCCGAGTGATGGTGCCGGCTGATGGCTTATCACCTTTTCAGATCAATTTATCACAATACTATCTTGCCAATCTTGGGCAAACTACAGGAGCATCTTTTGTTCAATCAACTAAGTATAAAAGAATTGCATTTTGTAAAAGGGTGTACCCACACGTTTACATTTTGAATATTACAGATACCCCAACCACTCGCCTTAAGTTTGTTACATTGGTGGTCCTGAAGAAGGTGGTCACAAATTGTCAATATCCACCGTAACGTGCATTGACCTGTCTGTGAAATACACGGCCCACAACATGGCCACGAAGACTGTAATACATCTGTCTTTTGGGTGACCATTAAGTGTATGCGATCATGGGAGGGTAGGATATGATGTGTGGTATGAGTGAGTATGTATGTGTATTTGAGAGGCTAGTATGTTAATGTGGTCAATCTGTAGGGGTCATTTAAATTCTTATGAATGACAACATATATGTTGATTGTTTCTCTATAAAAAAAATGAAATTGTGAAATATTTATGTTAAAGAAATATGAAAAAAATGGATATAATGAACGTTTATCTCTTTTTTGATACAAATGAAAAAATGATCTTTGAATAAAATAAATCTTTTGATAAAATAGTAAATTGCTTGTGCATCATGTCTCTCATGTGGGTAGCCCAATAGAGCTGGTATCAGCCTTGATAAAAGAAATATAGGTGAAGTGGAAGGTTTTGATGTTGGTTGTTTCCCTCTTTTCTCCCAGACCTACAATAAAAAGTCAGAGGGGGGGGGGGTCCCTGATCAGTGTGTATGTATGTAGGAATCTTTTGTTTGCTGCCTGCTTTTGATAGCGACCATAAGCCATGCGCATGCTGCTGACATGTTGAAGTCAGCTTTACCTTTCCCTTTTTGTGGTCTTGCCGCAACGTGAAAGGTAGCATATGATTATGTGACTTATACATGTGTCTTTGTGCAAATTGTGGAGAGGGGAAAGGCTTCACCTTGTTATATGTACAGTGCGTTTGCATAGTAAGCCTGTGCTGGCTAATATTGGGGCACTTTAGTTTGTTCATATAAACATACATATAACTATATATATATATATATATATATACACATATATATATATATATACATACATATACACACATATATATATATATATATATATACACATACACACACGTACCCCTACCGTAATCAATCCCCTTTGTATACCCAAAATGTTAACATCTATATCTATAGGCATGTACATGTGTACAGTGAGTATGTTTACATACGTGTATGCCTGTTTTGGGATCACCACCGTTTTATCCCTTATGTGGGTTTGGAAGGTGTTTTAGTGGTAGGAGGATTGACTTGGGTTGTGGTAGATGTATGTGATTTACTGTTTCCATTGGACACCAAAGGCCCCCGTTTTTTTGGTTCTGGGTCATGGCCCTTAATTTGTACTGTGCATAGTGGGCTTTTGGCCACACTATTTGCGGTAGTGCCCCTTTTGCAGTTAGTGAATGAATTCCTTTAATGGTATTGAGTACCCCAGTGATAAAGTGCGAGGGTGAGGTACTGTAACCCTTGAGCATGCTCTCGCCAGCCTTTGTGCACTTTTATTATTTAGCAGGGAGGTTTGAAAGGTGCCCCTTGTACTGTTTCAACCCTGCCTTTATGTAGGTTTATAGCTGTTGTAACAAACGCAACCTAGTAAAAGGCTGTGTTTTCTTTGCATTGTTAGGAATAGATTATGTTGAGTGGGAGGCCCTGGCTGGAGTACCAGATGAGAGGGACCCTATAGAGTGTTCCCAGTTAGGTTTGTCTTGCTATATAGTATGCATGTGCATGTTTTGAGGTGATGATTGTTCCCTTTGAGTAGGTGCATGTGCTTTATGTGGTGAATGGGTGTTCTCATCAACTTATGTGGCGAATTTAAAGGTCACAGGCAACCCCAGTGGCCAGGCTTTTGTGGCAGATTTGGAAGTTGTGGTCAAATCTCCTTAAAGAGTTGCCGGCCCCCTTATGGTGTCAAGATCAGTATCCCTGGTAGGAGCCGACTCTCACCTTGTTGGGGTCGCCACGCCCCATAACATGGTTGAGATCACTCACCCTGCTGAAGCCGTCTCTTTTTTTCTTTACTCCAGTGAAGAATCATAATGGTTGTGGGTGCCATGCCCAACTATGTGGTCGAGTTTAGTTCTTTGTAACTGAAGCGGACTCGTCCCTTTTTGTCGTGGCAAACACTTTGTTGTGTTGTAAGTACAGGCTCCTTTGGTGAAAAAGAGCTGTATTGACTTTGAAGATATGGCCTTCTCTTTGGGGTTTGCAAGTCTTCCTGTGTGAGACCCATCCCTTTAGTAGAAATTGACCGGGTGTGTGTAGTAAGATAGCATATGGTGTTTTCCATGTACAAGCCCCCTTTTCCTTGTGAAATCCCACTAAGTGCAAACAGGGTTGTAAACTACATTAGTGGTGAATGGGGAAGAGAGCTGTTATGTGTTCTATATTTTGTGTGACTGCATGTATACAGAAACAATCTATGTGCTCTTCTGAAGCAGTGATTGACTCCTGCATTAAAAAACAGGCGTAATGTCGTGTCTAACTGGTAAGGAAGTATGTATATATCTATACATACATAAATATACATACACATAGCTATTTATTTCTTTCTCTTCATATATATGTGTTTACACACACAATATATATACACTTACATATAGGCATTGTTGCTTTATTGGGCATCACCATCTGATGATGCATCCCCATAATAGCGACATTTTGCTTTGTGGGGTGCAGATAAAACCCACGTGTTATTACTCAGCCTTCCCCGAGGTGCAAATCTGAAAGGGATTCGTACATAGTTATATGTACTTGTGTACATATATGCCTGGCTCATGTATCGATGGGTGTGCGACCAAGCCACACTTGTCCTAGACCCGTGTACCCGGGTGGTTAGGTGAATTCTTGGAATAAGTATGTTAATATACAGAAGTAACATATCATGGCAACTTTAGAGTTTTTAGTGGCTCACTAGATTAAGCTGCTATAGTGCGTGTATTAATACTATGTAGTACAAGGTTTCATTGTCCCATTGCATGTGGCAAATGTTCTGCAGCCAATTTTCTTTTTTTTTTACGTGCCCGTAATAACTGGTAAAAGTTGGCATAAAACCTGTATTAGTGTGTTCCTTGGGGCCATACGTTCTTTTACTGTGCGTGCTATATGTTATATAGCACAATTTGTTTATAAAGTTCTTGTGACCCATTTGCACAAGTCGCCCGTGTGCATGAATTAGGAGTTGCTTTATGAAACTTCTGTTTCTTTATTGCATGTGATATATGCTTTACAGTCACTTATTAGGTCTCGCCTGGCGTTGCAGCGCAAAGCGCTGCTCGCTGGGCGAGAGATTTTGTAGGAGAGTAGATTTGAGAAGGGGACTTGAAGCCCCGCCCCTCATTTTCATTGGCTGGCGTCACCGTTTATGCTAAACGGTGGCCTGCCATTGGAAAGGAGGGTTTTTTGGTGACGCCCTTTCGCCTTTTCGTCCGGCCGATCCGGACTGGGTCGTCTGCTTTGCGGCTGTCGCAAAGCACTTTCTTATCTTTATCGGGCCATGTGTTTCTAATTAGAAACACATGGCCCCATAAAGACAAGAGATCGATGCTTGTTCTTGCTTTCCTGATCTTTCTGCCATCTCTCACGCTTGGTCTATGCTTCTGTCCATCTCCATTTTCACGTCTGTGTACTGTGCCTGCGTGTCTAAAATTCACACAGCACCCCGTTCTTCAAACGGTGCACTTTCTTGTCAGGCCGCACCTTCACACACATTACTTTGGTGTTGCACACAGCACCCTGTCCTTCGCATACCTCATCCTGTTCTTCCCTAACACGCAGTTTTATCGCACATCATTTTTTTTTTTCGCACACAGCACCCTGTTTTTGGTTTATACAGCTCTCGTTCTTCACACGTGACCCTGTTCTACTCCCAATGCACCCTGTTCTCCACACACAGCGTCCTCTCGCCCTCACAGAGACCCCCGGCCTTGGGTCAGGGATATTTTCATCCTTTGCCGTGGCCCAGGCCCAGCCGCCCATTCTTGGCTCGCGCTGGTGGCCTGTGCTGATCATAGGCATCCCGGGACAGTCACATGGTGCGCGAGGACCACAAACAGCTATTCATTTCTATTTACCATAGCTCGACTTACTTCGCTACCCCTCGTGCTCTCTTCCGCCATTACTAGCTCGCTCCCTTATTTATGTGTATTAACTCTCCTTTTCTCGATCACCCACTCTGTTTCCTCCCCCCTTTGCTCTTTCTATCCCCTTTTCATGTTCTATCACTGCCTCTCTCTTTTTTCTATCACAGTAGATATATCCATGTCCAATTCTCCCTTAACTTTCACTTCCTAAGTATCTTTGCCTCTCTCCCAATAACTGAATGTCCCTCTCCTCTCTATCGTTCGTTCTCCTCCATATTTGTCTGCACATCCCTCTGCTGCCTCTCTCTGCCCGTACGTCACTCACTCCCTCATGTATTCTTGGGCTCTTGCTCTGTCTTCTTGTTCTCTAGCTTCCTGCCTTGCCTACTTTCTCACACTCCCTCTATTTAAGTCATAAAAATAGCAAAAGTTTGCAAAAGGAAAACTCATAAATTTGCAAATGTTTCATGAAATAAAAGTAACACATACTGAGGATGAAATGACCCATATCATATCCAATGTCTGTGCATTATGTTACTGTAAGTATTAATCATTCTGTCCATGTAATAGAAAGATAAGTGCCAAAGGTTTTGACGGTCTCTTAAGAAAATAATTGTATTTCAATGTACAAAAGGCCAGCAGTGTGCAGCTGTGGTAAGAGTGAATGCAGGGTCCGTGGAGGGGTGGCAGAGTGCAGCTGTGGGGATTGCATGAATGCGGTCTGAGTAGTGCGAGGGTACGAGTGAATGCAGAGCCCCTTGAGAGATGCCAGCAGAGTGGAGCTGTGGGAATAGTGAATGCAGGCCCCGTGGAGGGGTGCCAGCAGAGTGCAGCTGTGGGGCGAGTATAGAGTCCATGAAGTGGCGCTAGACAAGCGTAGACCTGTGAGGGTACGGGTGAATGCATGACCCCTTAGGGGCGCCAGCAGTGTGTGCAGCTGTGAATGCATCATCTAGGGTGGGGTGCCAACGCATTGATAGTGTGAATGCAGCCCTCCCCCCCGGGGGTCGATGTTTGCATCTGAAAAAGGGGGGGGAGGGGGGTACCGGTGAATAAAGGGCACACGAAGTGGGGTTGGCCCAGTGTGTATCTGTGGGAACAGGTTAAATGTATGGGCACATAAGGGATGGTGGTGATGCGTGCAAGTAGGTACAAGCCAATAAGAAGGGGTGTTCCTGTCCGCACGGTTGGTACTGTGCAGATAGTGAACTTGGTTTCTGGGATGGGGCTCCCTCCCGGCGTGCACCTGGAGAAAAAGTGGGCGTGCCCTTCTGGTGTGCAGCTGGAGGCCACAGTTAATGCATACCTTCGGGAGGGGTGTGAGGAGGGACTGAAGGCGCGTACCACCAGGCCGTGAAACAGGGGAGTATTGTGAACGTGCGTTTTAATTTACAGTCTTTGGTCTTGTCAGTGGGGGCGGAGAAGGCACAGCTTGAGTGATAAGCACAGTGCGCAGCTGCACGTAAAGTGAGTGTTAAGTTTCTTACAAATCGCCGTCCTTCGCACCGGGTGTGCCAGGGAAGTTAAACTCACAACTGCCTGTCCACCATTTAACTAGCAGTGAGGCAGTTCGAGCTCCTGCATGCGGGGACAGGCACTTCATACATTTTACCATAGAAGGAGAGCAGTCGCTTGTCTGGTTTGTTGGCCTAAGCGGTGTCAGTATACTAAATCATAGTGTCTGTTTGGCAGTTGAGGAGAAGCATCTAAACATCACAGTAGTCATAAATGGTTTAGGTTTTTATTTGTGCTAGTACTATCTTTATTTCGTCTAAGGGGAGCTGAAGGCAGAATACAGCTTGTCCTTTTTTTTACCCGTTAGGCTCATCCGATCCAATGTAAATTTTGAAGCGCTCGGACTACAACAAAGTGGTTTGCATCGCTCTGTAAAGCCGTGATGACATGCCTCTGTGGCACCCTTATACTGGCATATTAAAAAAAAAAAGTGTAACATCCACGGCTAAAACCCAGACGGTCACTTGCCTACACTCGCCAAAGCCTTTTTACTTTACATTTTTTCTGTATGTTTCAAATGTTCTGGGATCGTAACATGATATGATGTAGCTTAATGACTGGATTTACGCGCATGCACCTTTTGCGATCTACTAAAGAAACGCTTGTGTTTACCTAGGCCTTGCCGTACTGATTATCCGCTCTATCAAACGCACGTGTCCCCCCCACTGTCTGGTTAATGTTAACCCTTCTTTTGACCCAATCGTTTCCCCCCCAGGCAGATGCAGTAACATATTCTCGCCAGTAGATGTCTCATTTCTGCTAGGCCCTGTGGTATCTTTGAACGAGGCCGCTTTCTGTTTGTGTGGGAATAGTAGAGAGTATGTTCAATCTATCTGTTTAGAAGTGATTGTGTAGATTAGTATGAAGGTAAATTGCGTTTGATCTTAGGAGATAATTGAAGAGTTTTTGCTTTTATGCGTCACTGGAGAAGTACAGAGGTTTTTCCTGTATTGGGTATGGTCGATAGTCCTTTGCTCTGTTAGAGCAGATGCTCTTCATCTATGCGTAAGAAATTTCAGTGAGTGAGTAGAATAACTGTATACCGTGCTGATTGTGAACATTTATTATGTCGCAGCCATCTTTACCAAACACTTAGTAATATGTGACCTGAACACTTTTGCTTTTTATGCAGTTGTCTCCGAGATATAGTATCTTGGTATCTCGTTCATTGCCACCCAGGTCAGGCCAGTTTTCGAAGGCCTGTGTGACTAAAAAGTATTTAAGCAATGCTTATATCAAGTAGAGCTGCTGTCCTTGAAGAAACGGGAACAACGTACTGCTCTAAGCTCACTGGCTTACCAAGTTCTTTCGTTTATAGCGCAGCTATCTGGTTGCGACAAACTTATTGGGGACATTTCTATAGCTGATCTGGAAAGCAACTCTGGCCATTGCTTTTTGTTGCTTTCTAGTCAGTGGTTTTATTTGTTTTAGTCTGTCCAAGTAGTCTCCTCCCCCCTCCCATGAAGCGGTGCATACTTACCATGTTTCTGATTGACTCCTTTTATCCTTACAAAAGTGTTCGTTTTAAACAAGTTCATCTAGGGCCTTTCCTATATTTCTGTGTGCATATTTCATTTCTTACCTTTAGTACCAACATCATTTTAAAGCCTTACACAAAACTTTTATTACGTTTCTGTGTTGCTTCCCACGCCTCATGTTGCTTCCCTACCCTCAGTGATTCAGCCAACTGTGTTATCCCCCCACCCACACACGTGTTACTCCAACTTGAATCTGTAAACAAAAAGAAAAAAGTTTGTAATTTTGTAGACTTGCACATGCCAGCAGAACAACACAGCCAACTGCTTAGCCTTTTCGTCATGGTCTTTCATTTCAAATGTTTGTATGTGATAAAAGACATTGACATTTACAATGCCAATAACTAACTTAAGCAAATGCGAGACCTATTGCATTTCTAATGCTTGTTTTTTCAAGTCGCTGTGCTATGCTGCACGCGCACCTCTGTCAGTGAGTTTTTGAGGCACATGTATAGGATAGCTGTGAACTCTTGTTCTCTATTGCCTAAGCTAAATGCTTTGCAGTGAATTATCTAAGCAAGCTGCTGTAGTAACTGCTAAATGTTGCAATCTCACCCTTGTTAGTGCGTTCTTTAGGCACATGTGTTGTGTTATTGTGGTTGCTATATAGCATAGCTTTGGGGATTTCAAAGAAAACGCCTGTGTTTTGAAAGGATAACATTCTATTTGGCCTTTGAGAAGGCAAGGATGAAAACTTAATGGGGTAGGGATAAGGGTGCTAAATTAGAAGGGCCTAGGTTCAAAAGACAGTGTCCTAGAGACAACCTCGTGAACGTGCATTTTGGTTCTATCGATTTTCACACGCAGATTAATATATCAGGACTACCAGAAACCCTAAGCTCCAAGCCCAACATGGTCCCACAAGGAAAAGCTCATCCAAGTTTTACAAGTCCCTATGATCATACCCACACTCTAGGAATATTAGAAACTCCTAGCTTTGAACCTAATAGGGTGTCACAAGAAGCTTCTAACAGTCTCGTGGGCAAGCGCTCCAGCGGCCAGTCTGGGAAAGACTTATCATTGGGGCCCGAAACCCGGGGGGGTGGGACCTCAACTAGACAGCACGAAATGAACAAACTGAGGATATTAATGCTGGAACGTTGCAGGCCTAAAGAGCAAACAGTTGTCCTGACTAGGGAGATTTTGAAGATGTATTTGATATATGCATGTTCCAGGAGACATGGGCAACGGAGGAGACGTTGCGTACGGGGTTTGCAACATTCAAAATAGTAGCCTCCTCAAGGGGTAAGGGAAGGCCCTCTGGGGGGTTGTGTATCTGGGTGGGTTCCCATCTAGGCTGCACGCCCACTCAGCTGGAGTCCCTTTCTGATGATATCCTGTGTATCATGCTCACTTTTTCATCAAAGCTCAAAATAGCCCTGGTTAATGTTTATTCCAGGCCAGTTATTACTGGCCAAGAATCCCTGACACTAGATCAACTAGACCGCCTAATTTCCAGATTTACCAAAAATGTTCTGGCAGTCATAGGGGGTGACCTCAATTGTCAATTTGAGCCAACGAAAGATGTTAATGACACACCATCTACTGAGGAAGACTGGCTCTGGGCCATCCCCGAGCCCAATATCTCTCCAATCAGGGCATGGACAGCATTGGCTCTACAAATTAAGTCGTTCACCCTAAATCACTCCTTAAAAGCGCGCACCGACCGTACCAGATCTGATTCTCCTGGGAAACACACCTTTAACAGGGTTGGCCACTCTTCTATCCTAGACTACATCCTAGTAGAAACTAGGATGTGGGGTAGGGTTGTTGACTTCGCCGTCTTGCCACGGCATGACAGCGATCATAATGCCTTAACTCTGGAGCTGCAGTTGTCAGCCGCAGGGGGCAACCTCGAATCTCTCACAAAGATAGATGACAGATTATCACTTATCAATGGTAGGTGGAAAGTAAGATGGGCATAGATCGAACAATCGCCTGAAAGAATGGCCTCTTTATACAAATCCATTATACCAACCCTTTTAGAACTAGCAAAGCTCACAACTGCAGATGGTATTGTTGCATCTCCCACTGAAGTTGCTAAGATGCATGAGGCACTGACCGCTAAATTAGTGGATGTATTCTGGTCAGTGGGCACTCCGGGGGTTGGGGCAAAGGTAAAAAGGACTTGGTTCAACGGCAGCTGTCGGGGGGCAAAGAGGGCCCTGATAGAGGCTATAAAATCTAAGAGCAGAACCCAAATCAAAATAGGGAGGGTTACTTATAGACACAATCACACTCGCAAAAAAGTCATGGGAAACGGATCAATGGGCATCCCTGAAGCAGGCTTTAGCGGTAAAGGATATGAAAACCTTTTGGAACATCGTAAGCACAGGTAGTAGCATTGGAAAGGCGGCCCTAGAGCCCAATATATCGGCTGATAGTTGGAAAGAGCACTTCCAGGCCCTCCGGAGGCAGAGATTAGAATCAGACCTCAGCAATCCAGCCACCACAAAATCACCACAGAGACCCCTATGCTGACCCTGACAGAGGTTGTTAGTGCCATAAGAAAAATAGCCCCCGGTAAAGCCCCAGGATTGGATAAGATACCTGGGGCTCTTTTCCGTGTTGAGCCCACTATTTGGGGGCCATACCTGTGGGTGTTTTTTAATGCCATTTTACAAGGGATGGCATTTCCTGCTACCTGGGCTGGAGCTGAGATTCTTCCAGTGTATAAAAAAGGGTCGCCACTATTGCCCATCAACTATAGACCAATCAGTCTGATTGATGTAACACAAAAAATCTTTGCCAGGATTCTATTGGATCGCCTCCAGACTTGGCTGGAGGAGTACAAAGTCATGAGCCCACTCCAAGCTGGCTTCAGGGAAAAAACATCCACAATTGACCAAATATTTAGGCTCCAACTCCTCTATTGAAAAACGGTGCACCTGGAAGGTGGTAGCCTATATTTGGTCTTTGTGGATCTTTAAAGTGCTTTTGATCTGGTGCCAAGAGATGCTCTTTGGGTGGTATTAAGTGAACCTGGAGTTCCCCATTATCTCCTGAACATGCTAAGAAGACTGCACGAAGGCAATTATGCCCAAATTAGGTATGGGAAGCAGGGGGAACTCACTCCGCCCATTTCAAGCAACAGAGGAGTTAGGCAGGGCTGTGTGCTTGCTCTCACCCCGTTTTGTATCTACATTAATGGACTGGTTGATGCACTGAGCAGATTGAAGGATATAGACGCTCCCAAGATAGCGCGTAAGTTAATCCCGGCAATGATGTTCGCAGACAATACCCTCCTGATGTCCAAGTCATCGATGGGCATTCAGAGAATTCTTGATGGTTTTGGCAAGTTCTGTAGAACTAGGGGGTTGGAGATCAATATACAGAAGATGAAATATGTGGTCTTCAACCCCGCTCGGACAACCCGCCCATGAATGGTATCCAACTTGAGCGGTATCTGTTTTTGACTATCTAGGTCTCCCCCCAACAGAAAAAATGGATTGGGGGCCACAAAACGTCTCAAGCTAGCCCAGACCACAGGTGGCTGGCCAAGATATACAGAAGGACCATTCATAAGCCCGTAGGACCGCTTATAGAGATCTATAAAACCCAATTAAGGAGCGCTGCTATGTATGGGGCCGAACTCTGGGGGCATCGTCTTCCTAAGACCATCATCAAGGCTGAGAATAATTTTTTTAGACAGTTGTTCAGCCTACCAGTGAGCTCCCCACTTGTTCCACTGCGTCTGGACCTAGGGGTGAGACCAATTGTAGAGGAAATCGAACGCAGACCCCTAACATTCTGGCAGCGACTAAAAGTGACCCCTGAATTGGCCGAATATAGGATAGAGTTACAAGAAATCTTGGGGTTTCCGGGTATAAGTAAGTTGGCATGGTTTGCACACATCAAGGAAGGTCTCCACGCTATAGGTCGAGACAGTCTATGGAGTAACCCAGAGGTAGCATGTAATGCAATCTTGTGTATACAATTAGTTAATACGATACCAAAGGGGATGATGGACGGAGCGTTTGAGCAAATCAAACACTTCACCCCCAGTCAACTGATCTGGGTTTAATCCATCATCATTCTTTAGCTCACTCCACCACCCCAGTTCAGACATGGCCATATGCAAATCAGTCTGACCCTGTGCCTCATGGGAACAGTCCAGCCCGAACTGCCAAGCCATGTCTTCCCTGGACCGGAAACAAGCATCCTGGGACCGGTTTCTGGCTATTCAGCCGTCATCAGCCAGGCTAGCTTGAATCCAGTGGCCCCCATGGGGGGAGGGATAAACTTGCCCAACTCCATGACCACTCTGCTGTCGGCTCTCTTCCAGTTAATTTCCTGAAAATAAAGGACACCTACAATCTGGAGCCTTGCTTAGACGATATACAACCAGTCCTAGCTAGGAAGCTTTACCGACAGTTCAGGTACGGTTCCCGCCCTCTGCGTGCATTTTCCAACAAATGGTCTGGCATTTCTGTTTTGGGGTGCCCGGCATGCGGTTGGGAAGAGGAGACAGAACTCCACGTATTTTTCTTTTGCCCTGGACTAAAAAAAAATAGACAAAGACAATTGGTACAATTGTGTAGGAACCTAGGTACAAGGTGCCATGAAGAAGCTTTTAGGCTGCTGAAACATAATACCCAAATGCCAATTGTTTATGCTGTATCTCGTTTTTAGGTCTCGGCCTGCACCAGCGCTTGCGCTGGTCTGGCCGAGAGTTTTAGTAAGCGGGTTTTGGAAGTGCAAACCCACTGGCTTTCGGCTGGCGACCAGCTTGCGTTCACGATGGCGTGCACGCGCGCAGCTGCCATCTGGGTTTCCTATCTCTTCCTCATTTCCTCGTCATGGCTCATTAACTCTCTGGACTCTGATGTTTCAATCGCAGCAGCAGCTCACATTACCAACTGACGGCCCTGGACTACAGTCACATGAAAAACAACAGCGATTAGCATTGAAATGCAAGCTTTTTTTTGTCTAGTTAGAAATATTGCTTCGGTGGGTTGATTTCACCTTATATCGCTATTTGTTTTATATTGGGAGTCACAGCCTAATTACCAGTATTTTTGTCTCACTGTTTTTTTATATATTTATTCGCGCAAAGCACAAAGCTATATTTAAGGTCACTTCTTCACTCTATTTAAACTCCACCCCCACTCTTATTGTCTCTCTCCTTCTCTCTCTCTCTCCCGCTCTAATTCTCTCTCTACTTAATTAACTCTCCCCTCTCTATCTTTTTTAGCCTTTCATTCTCTCACCCCTTTATCTGTTTCTCTTTCAAACTCCTTCATTCACTCTCTCTCCCCTTCTTTCTCTCTCTATCTCGCCACAGCATCACTCAGCGCCGCCACAGCATCGCTCAGCGCCGCAACAGCATCGCTCAGCGCCGCCACAGCATCGCTCAGCGCCGCCACAGCATCGCTCAGCGCCGCCACAGCATCGCTCAGCGCCGCCACAGCATCGCTCAGCGCCGCCACAGCATCGCTCAGCGCCGCCACAGCATCGCTCCGCGCCGCCACAGCATCGCTCAGGGCCGCCACAGCATCGCTCAGGGCCGCCACAGCATCGCTCAGGGCCGCCACAGCATCGCTCAGGGCCGCCACAGCATCGCTCAGGGCCGCCACAGCATCGCTCAGGGCCGCCACAGCATCGCTCAGGGCCGCCACAGCATCTCTCAGGGCCGCCACAGCATCGCTCAGCACCCCCACAGCATCGCTCAGCACCCCCACAGCATCGCTCAGCACCCCCACAGCATCGCTCAGCACCACCACAGCATCGCTCAGCACCACCACAGCATCGCTCAGCGCCACCACAGCATCGCTCAGCGCCACCACAGCATCGCTCAGCGCCACCACAGCACCGTTCAGCGCCACCACAGCATCATTCAGAGCCACCACAGCATCATTCAGAGCACCACAGCATCACTCAGCGCCACCACAGCATCACACAGGGCCACCACAGCATCACACAGGGCCACCACAGCATCACTCAGGGCCACCACAGCATCACTCAGGGCCACCACAGCATCACTCAGGGCCACCACAGCATCACTCAGGGCCACCACAGCATCACTCAGGGCCACCACAGCATCACTCAGCACCACCACAGCATCACTCAGCACCACCACAGCATCACTCAGCACCACCACAGCATCACTCAGCACCACAGCAGTATCACTCAGCAAGACCTGAGTATCATTCAGCATCACCGCAGCATCGTCTCCGCAACAGTCACCACCACCACTACCACCACCTCAGCCTGCTCTCGGAATCTGGCATCTGTTGATTCTCCCCTAGCGTCTGGCCGCTGCTAGTGTTATAATACAGGTACTAGTTCCCAACCTTCACCCTCCGATTGTTTATGCCCCCTCAAAAAAAAAAAGCTTTCACAAACAACCATTGCAATAGGCAGAAACAAGTTGCCAGCATTGCAAGAACAAAAGAAAACTGAAGAAATGTTTTATTGTAAATACTTTTTTTAATATGGTCGTTCTGTTTTACATAATGCCTTCTTGGTCATATATAAAGTAACAAAAATGCTTCTGACACTTTTTTATTATAACTTTTCAGCATGCTGCACAGCAGCCACACTTCTCTACAGCACAGCTTGAAGACATTGGCAAAGTCAATAGCTCTGGCTAAACACTTATAAGGCCCCAAAGGCGAGACCTATTGGCTATGCCAATGCTTGTTTAACTTCTATGTGGTGGGCATGCAAGGCTCTTTTAGGAACTAGTAATGGACTTAATGTTGATTGATTCTTTTTAATCCGTGGGAGTATTAATTTTATCGAGTTTTAGTTCTTAAATCTGTTTTTATATATTGTATCTTTTTTTACAATGCTCTTTTATGGTCCACGGACTGAAATAAAGATTGGATTGGAAACATAATGCTTTTATTTATTTATTTATTTCTTTTGCTGTATCCGTAATCCTGCCTTTCTGTCCCTGCTTAGAGGGCAGCTGAGGAATGCGCTTCTCGGAGATAAGCACCTGATTTATGAGGTCTTTGAGCTCGACATGAAGGCTCCTTGATGTTTACAATCCCTTGCGTTTGCCCTGAAAGTGGGGGTTTTATGGCCTTAACAATCGCCTGCCAGAAGCTTCTTAGATGTGAGCTGTATTTGGGGCCGTGTTGTGGTTGTGCTGTGCTCACATATTTTACGTCCATGAAAAAAGGCTTGTTTTGCAGCCAGCCACAAGCGGTATTTGGTGCTTCTACGAATGTTTCTTACGCCATTAAGTTAAATACTAGGGAAGTTAAACCTCCCTGCTGGGCTGACTATTGTTCAAGAGATCCCTAAAGTCTCTTTATAAGCAAAGGCCAACAATTTTCCTCATAAGCATAGTGCATGTTTGAGCTGAGTTCTCAGGTTTGTTTGGAAATGAAAGTAAGACTGGGGAATAAGTCCTTTCCCAGATGCGCCGTGGTGTACGAAAGAAGCAATGTTTTTATAGGCGCTTTCAAATGCACTACTAAAAACCTCTATATGTTCCAAAGCAATTTAATAACTTGCATATGAAGTGTGTACCAGCACGTTGCCGTAAGCACAGGCACATTAGACAGGCTGGTATATTCCGAATTTGTAAAAAAAAAAAAAAATGCGGCTTACATTCTTTAAAGTTTTGCGCTCGTGCGTGGAGCAGTTCACCCGTGTTCTTGCTCCTATAATATAATAAAGAGCCAATACTTACCTCGTTTCCAGGTGAATCAGCCGCTCCCTGCAGAACATCCCGCAACAGTCCGGAGACAGTATCTAAGAACAAGTTACTTACCTTCGGTAACGATAGATCTGTAAAAGCCATAGATTAGTTATAGATTCCTTACCTTAGAATTACCCCCATGCGTCTGACTTGATCCGGAGAATTTTATATCAGCAGTACCCCTGCGTGTCGAAAGGTGGCGTCGGTCGGCTCCGCGTTAGTCGTCTGCGTCGTGGTCGCCGTGATGACGTCGCAGTAGCTACTTAGACGCCGCCCTCCCGCGTTGACGTCAGTTCTTTTACATGACATTCCACGCCAGAAGCGCAGAGCCATGCAAGACACTGACCACTGGTGCACAAAAACTAGGGCCCTGAAAGGAATCCCCTGACCCTAGAAGTCAGTTCGCAGATCGGGAAGGATGGGTGGGGCGGTAAGGAATCTATAACTAATCTATGTCTCTTACAGATATATCATTACCGAAGGTAAGTAACTTGTTCATCTGAAAGAGACAATTAGTTATAGATTCCTTACTTTAGAATAGATACCCCAGTAATACCAACCCCGGAGGTGGGTCTGCGAACTAAGTTCACACCAGAAAGTCCTGGAGAACACAATGGCCAAAAAAGCCGTCTCTCCGGACTTGGCTGTCCAGGCAGTAGTGTTTGGTGAACGTGTGCAGAGATGCCCAAGTAGCTGCCTGACAGATGTCATTAAGGGGGACTACCCATCCCAAAGCAGTGGTTGCTGCCGTCACCCTGGTGGAATGGGCGCGCAGTCCCACTGGAGGCTCCTTCTTTGCCAAAGAGTAGCAAGCTTTGATGCACAAAACGACCCACCTGGAGATTGACGGTTTGTGCACGCCCCGACCTTTTTTGGCGCCCACGTAGCCAACAAAGAGATGGTCATCCACCCGGAATTGTTTGGTGCAATCCAAATAAAAGGAAAGCGCCCGTTTTGGATCCAGCCGGTGGAGCCTCCTTAGAAGGATGCGGAGGCAGAAAGGTGGTGGGCAAAGTGATGGTTTTACCAATGTGAAAAGAAGTAACCACCTTGGGAAGAAAGGAAGGTCTAGTTCTGAGGATGACCTTGTTCGGATGAACAGCCAGAAAGGGAGGCTTGGAAGAAAGTGCTTGAAGCTCACTCACCCTGCGAGCAGAGGTGATGGCAACCAGAAAAGCAGTCTTTAAAGTAAGAAGTCTGAGAGGGCAGTTATGAAGCGGCTCAAAGGGAGCGCACATCAGGTAGGTAAGAACCAAGTTCAAGTCCCACTGAGGTATTACGAAGGGAACAGGAGGAAAAAGATGAGTAATGCCCTTAAGGAAGCAATTTACGACAGGGGACTTGAAAAGAGAAGGTTGATCAGGAAGCCTAAGAAAGGCTGAAATGGCCGAAAAATCGCCTTTAAGGGTGCCCAGAGCGGAGCCCTGCTGGGCCAAAGAAAGAATGAAGAGGAGAACCTCTGAAAGAGGGGCAGAAAGGGGATCCACAGCCTTTGCTGTGCACCATGCCACAAATTTGTTCCATCTGCAGGCGTACACCGTCTTAGTGGAGGGACGCCTGGCTGCCAAGATAACATTGCAGACTTCGGGAGGAAGGTCAAAGGCTGTCAACTGTCGCCGCTCAATCTCCACGCAAGGAGGTGGAGGCTGGACAGGTTCAGGTGTAGGACCTTCCCCTGCTGCTGCGACAGAAGATCCTCCCGAAAAGGCAGTCAGATCGGAGGATCGATGGCCATGTGTAACAGCTCGGGATACCAGACTCTTCGTGCCCAATCCGGAGCCACAAGGATGACTTGGGCCCGGTTGCGCTTGATCTTCAGCACTCTGGGTAGAAGTGGTATAGGCGGAAAGGCGTATAGAAGACCGCAACTCAACTCGCGACGAAAAGCGTTGCCTAGCGAGTGCCGTCAAATTCCAATGCGCAGAATTGCTGACATTGCGCGTTCTCTTCGGTGGCGAATAGATCTAACCAAGGCTCTCCCCACTGCTGAAAGAGACCGTGCGCCACCTCCGAGTGAAGACGCCATTCATGATCCATCATGTACCTGCGGCTGAATTCGTCCGCCCTGGCGTTCAGCGTTCAACCTGGCGCCCTGGCGTTCAATGAACCGGCCAGGTGTTGAACCACCAGGGATATGCCCTGATGTTCCAGAGACAGAGAGCCTCTTGACATAGGGTCCACGACCCCACCCCGCCCCGCTTGTTGCAGTACCACATGGCGGTGGTGTTGTCCGTGAACACCTGCACTACTCTTCCCCGGACAATGCTTTTAGTGCAAGACGGATCGCCCGAAGCTCCAGAAGGTTGATGTGGAGCCCGGACTGCGCCGGATACCCGAGGCCTCTGATCTCCGCCTCTCCCATGTGGCCACCCCATCCCAGCAGTGATGCATCTGTCACCACTGTGAACTCTGGTTGGGGAAGGGAGAGGGATCTGCCGTTGACCCAATCCCGGTTCTTTAGCCACCACAGCAATTGACGTGCAGTGCCCTCCGAGATCTGGACGCAATCGGGCAGATTCCCCTGATGCTGTGCCCACTGGAACTTCAGGTCCCACTGCAGAGTCCGCATATGCCACCTGGCATGATCTACCACAGGAGGCCATGAGGCCCAGCAGCCTCAGGGTCATTCTGACCGAAACCCGGGATAGAGGCTGAAAGATCAGAAGCATAGGCCGAATATCCCAGACTGGCTGTTCGAGAGGATAAGCCCGAAACTGCGTTGTGTCCAGAACCGCTCCGATGAAGGGGAGCTCCTGAGAGGGAGTCAGGTGTGACTTCGCCACGTTGACAGAGAACCCCAGCGAATGCAGGAGGTCTGCAGTCGTCTGGAGGTGGGAGACGACAGCCTGGGGCGAGCCCGCCTTCAACAGCCAGTCATCGAGATAGGGGAAGACTGGAACCCTTGACCTGCGCAGATGAGCTGCGACCACCGCCATCACTTTCGTGAACACCCGGGACGCGCTGGTAAAGGCCATAGGGGTGCACGGTAAACTGAAAGTGCACGTGGACTACAGTGAACCGCAGGTAACGCCAGTGGGTTGGCAGGACAGGGATGTGAAAATAAGTGTCCTGCAAGTCCAATGCTACCATCCAGTCTCCAGGGTCGAGGGCAGACAGGACCTGAGCTAGCGTCAACATTTTGAACTTCTCCTTCCGGAGGAAGCGGTTGACGTTCCTGAGATCCAAGATAGGACGCAGGCCTTTGTCCTTCTTGGGCACCAGGAAGTAGTGGGACTAGCAACCACGACCTACTTCTGGGACAGGAACTCGCTCGATGGCTCCCTTGGCCAAAAGTGCCAAAACTTCCGGTTGGAGAAGGGCCAGATGATCCTCCGACATGCGATGGTACTGAGGTGGCATGGCTGGAGGGATAGTCTCGAAGGAGAAGGAGTAGCCCCTTCGGACTATTTGCAAAACCCATCTGTCCGACGTGATGGTGCGCCAGTGGGGGAGGTGATGGCGAATCCTGCCGCCCACTGGCGATTGGTGGCCCTGAAAGGTCGGACTAGGAGGATTTGGAGGCTGCTGCAAAGGGGGCTGTGGTGGACTGGCCCGCCGGCCCCCAGAACCACAGAGGTGGTTCCCACGTCCCCGGCCACGCAGGGGCTGAACAGCTTGCGCCGGCCTGTGGCTCTGGGCAGGGCGAGGCAGGGCACCCCTTTCGTAGCCATGAAAGGGGCGAAAAGCAGACTGCGCAGGGCGGGTGGTGGAGAAGCCCAAGGACCAGGCCGTAGCCCGAGAGTCCTTAAAGCGCTCCAGCGCACGGTCTGCCTTGTCGCCGAACAGGCGACGGCCATCAAAGGGCATGTCCATGAGAGTGGATTGGACATCCCCTGAAAAACCAGTCAACCTCACGTGGAAATCGACGTGGAAATCGTCCTGCCTAGTGAGTCGGCGGTATCCAGCCCACAGCGGATGGTAAACTTCGCTGTCTCTCTCCATTCGGCAACTGCACGGGAGAGTACGGCCCGGGCCTTTTCCGGGCACTGGGGCAGCACTTGCGCCACCGTATCCCACAAGGAGTGGGTGTAATAGCCCAACAGACATGCAGTGTTTACCGACCGCAGTCCCAAGCTGGAGGAAGAGAAGATCTTCTTACCAAGATAGTCCAGCTTTTTGGATTCCCTATCAGGTGGTGCAGTAGGGAATGCGCCTTTGGAGGTGGAGGCTTAGACCACCAAGCTCTCAGGGGTGGGGTGTTGGGAGAGGAAAGTGGGGTCGCCCGGGGCCGGACTGTGGCGTCGGGCAATCATCGTATCCACAGGAGCCCCTGGACCAAGTGCCCAAAAGGATGTTGGTTAGGGCGTCATTAAACAGTAGCAGGGGCTCCGAAGAGCTCACTGCCGGTTGAAGCACCTCTGTCAGGAGGCTAGTCCTGACTGCCACTGTAGGGAGCTCGAGGTTGAGCGCCTCGTCCGCCCTACGCAACACAACTGCGTAAGACGCTCCCTCCTCCGTAGCCACGGTAGGAGGAGACAACATGCCAAGGTCTGGTGAGGTATCCAGACCACTGGCTTCCCCCAGTTCCTCTCTCCAGTCCGGTTCGTAACCCAACTAGTCAGTTAAAGGGACTCCAGACCCCTCCCAGTCCTCCTCTGGCTGCCAATCTGGTCTAAAAGAGCCAGGGTAGAACAAGCGCACAAAAGTACCCGTCGACGCCGGTCCGGCTCCGTGTCTACATCAGGGTGGAGGCCGGGTCGACGCCGACCGGGGACACAACCGGCGTCCGCTGCAGACGTGGTGCCGGTGGAATTGGCGCTGGGGGAGGTGTAATCAGGTCAACCGGCGCCGATCCGGAGCCAGGTCTGGATCCAAGGGGACTCTGCGGTGCCGGGGCCGGAGCCGCCGGCGTCGAAGGCCCAGGACCCCCAGCCGAGTCCACGGGGCCCGAAGGCGCGCCGGCGGAGTCGGGCTGCCCAAAGATGGCATGCATCGCTTCGTAAAATTGGCGAAGCTGGGCAGGGGTCGCTCCGGGTCCCGGTAAGGGAGGGAAACCCGGAGTCGACCCTTCGGGATCCGCACGCGGAGCCGCGGGAGGGGCACCACCTGCATACCTCGTCGCGTCGGCCAACCAACGGGGAGAAGTCAAAGAGCGACTATGCTTCTTCGACTTCTTCTTGTGCATCGACTTACCTGAGGAGTGCGAAGACTTGGAAGAAGACTGGTCGTGGTGGCTCCGCGACTGGTCCCTCGACCTCCCACGCGACCTTGAACGGGCGGAGCGGACTGCCGGGCCTTCAGCTTTCGGGACCGCTCCCGCAATGACTTCGGATTCATGGTCCGGCAGTCGGAGCACGACTTGGGGTCGCGGTCGCGCTCCAGGCAAAACAGGCACACGCGGTGCGGAACCGTCACCGACATCAGTCGGCTACAGGAGCCGCAAGCCTTAAAACCGGGCGTCCCTGACGTGCACCAGGAGTCGTAGACTCAAAAACGATGTCGACAAAAGTCGCCAAAAAGTCAGTAAAAAAGTGACTAGAGGTACCGCTCTCTCCGGATCTGCGCTGGCTGGCACGGAAAAAGAAAGAAGTGACTTCAGCGCGCGAGGACGGTGTCTAAGTAGCTACCGCAACGTCATCCCGGCGACCACAACGACGAACGCGGAGCCGACCGACGCCACCTTTCCACGCGCGGACGAAAGATTCTCTGGATCCAGTCTGACGCCTGGGGGTAAGTCTAAGGTAAGGAACCTATAACTAATTGTCTCTTTCAGATACAAGCATTGGCATAGCCAATAGGTCTCGCCTTTGGGACCTTATAAGTTTAGCCATGCAGCAGATTATCCCCTATTAGCATGCCCACACACTCAACATTTTCAAATAATCGTACACTTTTTATTTAAAGTCGATATGAAATGAGCCAAGATGCGTTGGAAATGAATGGGCAGCATGCCTGGAGTATGGGTGCCAAGGCGGGACGTGGCGGGTGTAATGGTGACGAGCACGCATGTGTGCCTATTGACCTTGGTAGCATTATTATATGATATTTAGAGGGTGGCTGTATGAAAGGGGGGCATGCTGTATTAATGCTGTTGCAGCGTGAAAACAGGTTTTGTTTGCTGGTGCGGGCAGAGGACTAGGGCTAAGTAGTGACCAACATTATTAGAATTGCGGGCAGCCATGATAATATAAGCACTGTGTTTTATAGTGTAAAGACACAAAATGTACAATTGACAGTGTTATAGAATAAAAAGAAAATGCACACAAGACCACTAAAAACCAAACGGATGCAAAAAGCCCGTTGTGCTTTTTTTTAAAAACTTGAATAGAAATGCAACCGTAATAAAATATAAAGTGCGGTGTATTTATTTTTAAAAATATATATAAATACGCCCATGGTTATATATCGAGCCCGATAAAATTGTAGTAAAAATTTAGCCTTGGCGAGGATACAAATGTTAACTTGCTACAAAAAGATTTGCCCAGAAATACACAATGTTTACCAAACGCTAACACAACAAAAAAATAACACAAAGCAACAAGTGCAGCTGTAAGATGGTGGGGTAGTGTATATTTGTTCAGCTGAAGCGACGTGGTGAACAACATTTACTGCTTAGGGGCATGACGAGATGCAGCGGCTGCGTTAGGCCTGCTGCTGGTATGGGGGAGCTGAGTGAGGGTATGCTGTGCCAGGGTTTCGTGGAGCCTACGGGGTCATGTTTGGCACCAACATACAGTAAATAAAAACAAGCATTTGCAATGCAATAGGTCTCGCATTTACGAGAGTGTAAACGACAATGCCTTTTATTTGTTTTTAAAACAGATAAATAAAAGGCATTGTCATTTACAATACCAATAGCTTAAACTCTCGCAAATGCGAGACCTATTCCATTGCAAATGCCAGCGCCCGTGCCTTCAAAATTTTAAAAAAAAACAGTTAGGAGTGAGCGTGTCCCCTATTTGAGAAAATAGTGCTCGGAGGCTGCAATTAAAGCCTACTGAGTAACACACGTAACGGGGGGTGTTGCCATGGGAGGTTACAAGCCTATTGACCAATGAACAACCTCAGTTTACAGTGGACAGTGACACAAGCCACTGAAAAATATGGGTGGAGAGTGGGCGGAGCTTCAAGTCCTTACCAGAATACAGCATGCATCGCAGAGCAGCGCATGCACTGCCCAGGCTCGACCTAGAAAGTTTGGGATGCCCTTCAGACCTTTCATTGGGATTGCGGGACAGTCAATGGTTACTGGGCAGTATCCTGTATGGGTACTGACGGTGTTAATTTGTGAAAGAAAGAATGCCAGTGCTTTAGCTCTGCTAAGAAACCGCAGTGGGTGCAATTAAGTGTCCGCACGCCCAATACCAAGGCTGGTGGTCTCTAATACACTTCCAGACACGCCCTGTCCCTTTTTCTCTTGCAGGTTCCTGTATTCTCTCTTTGTTACGGTTTTGCCGCCTTTCTGTTTCTCTGTCTTTCCAATCTGTGTGTTTCTCCAGCTCTTGCGCTCTGTAAATATCAGATGCAGGAAATAAGTGCTGGTGCCCCCCACTGGCAACCATTGGCTCAAACGAAACACTGGTGTACTGGTTAACTGCAGGGCCACAATACTAAAGCACTGCACATGGATAACCAAATTACTCCTTTGGAGCACCTGACGTTCTCAGGGTAGAAAGGACAAGCGTTCAAGGCTTACTCCAGGTCACGGAGGAGGTTAAGACCTCAAATTCAGTATCAGAATGTAAATAACTCCCAATAATAATTTTCAATCCGTTTTTAGTTTAGGAAAGGAAGTTCCTTTATTTAACAAGTATGTATATAGTTCAGTTACAAAACAAAATATACAAAAAGGTGCTAACATACAGCACCATGTTACTAGAGCATCTCGTCAGCTAGTAACTCCAAGTAGTAACCAATCAAAAGGTGAGGGTGGCGCTTACTGCCTGACACACCAGCATATTTGCAAAGATACACAGCACTGGCTGCGCCAGCAATGGAAAAGACTTAAACATTGCAAGTAACCTAAGTGACTGCTGCTGTGCACTCAATTCGCCAAAATGCATCTGAAAGAAAATGAGTGCTGTTATGCCAGACAGCGTGCTCCCCTCCCCTCTGGATTGACTCCTCCTTGGAGTTGCTCACGGATGAGCCCCTGCGGAGGCATCTACGCTCCAGGAGTGGTACTTAACATGCAGAGACTTTGAGCAGCATTTCCGAGAATCCCCAAACGGACGTGTTACACTTTGCTGATGACATGCACTAATCCAGGCATGCGTGCATCAACAGTGGCAAACACTTAAATAATTTACCAAGATACATTTATATACAAATGTATCCTGTATGCCAGGGAGTGCGCGCTCTCCCTACCTATGTTGAAAGCACCGGGCATTTTAAGGTCTGCAGGAACTGCTCACCTCGAGATCCAATATTGGCCGGAAGAGGCCCTGCAGATCCGTCGCAAGAACCATGGTTATTACAAGAGGGGGGGGGGGGGTGGGGAGAGTATGGGGGGGGGGGGGAAATGGGACAGCAATGAGGAGCAAGCTGCAATGCTGGCAAAAAATAATAATAAAAAGAACGGAAGGGGCGCGGCCGCTAAAATTAAAGTGTGCCGTGCTTGGACAAAATAAATAAATACATACAGATTGAAAGGAGCAAGTGGCAAAAATAAAGGTTGCTTACATTACGAAAGCGGCCAGCGCTAAGTATATAAATAATTAAACGCGGCCGCTATAGTTAAAGCGGACGTGCTATAATGCACAAGTTACTAACTTGTGTAACGATATATCTGTAAGAGACAGTAGTTAGTGATAGATTCCTTACCTTAGAATATCCCCAGGCGTCAGGCTGGATCCGGAAAGTTTTGCGTAGCAGTACCCTTGCGCGTCGGTAGGCGGCGTCGTGCGGCTCCGCGTCCGTCGTCGGCGTCGTGATCGCCGGGATGACGTCGCGGGCAGCACTTAGGCGCCGCCCCTGCGCGCTGACGTCAGTTCTGTACACGACTTTCCGCGCCAGGAACGCAGAGCCATGCAAGAAGCTGACACAGGTGTCTGAAAAATACTAGGGCCCTGAAAGGGATGTCCTTAACCCTAGAAATCAGTTCGCAGAACGGGGAGGATGGGTGGGCGGTAAGGAATCTATCACTAACTACTGTCTCTTACAGATATATCGTTACACAAGTTAGTAACTTGTGCATCTGAAAGAGACACGTTAGTGATAGATTCCTTACCTTAGAATAGATACCCCAGCAATACCAACCCCGGTGGTGGGTCTGCGAACAAAGATCAGACAAGGAAGTCCTGGAGGACAGAACGGCCAAAGAAGCCGTCCCTCCGGACCTGACTGTCAAGGCAGTAATGCTTAGTAACGTGTGCAGCGAGGCCCACGTAGCTGCCTGACAGATAACCGGCAGCGGAACACCGCGGCCCAAGGCCGTGGTAGCAGCCGTTGCCCGGGTGGAATGGGCACGCAGCCCAACAGGAGGCTCCTTCTTAGCCAAAGAATAGCAGGTCTTGATGCACAAGGTAACCCAGCGGGAGATGGTCCTCTTGTGCACCGCCCGACCTTTTTGGCGCCCACGTAGCCAACAAAGAGCTGGTCATCCACCCGGAAGTGTTTTGTGCGGTCGATATAGAAGGAGAGCGCACGTTTTGGGTCCAGACGGTGGAGCCTCTCTTCCTCTCTGGAAGGATGCGGAGGCGGAAAGAAGGTGGGCAAAGTGATGGTCTGCCCAATGTGGAAAGCAGTAACCACCTTTGGCAAGAAGGACGGACGCGTCCGAAGAACAACCTTGTCTGGATGAACAGACAGAAAGGGAGGTTTGCAAGAAAGAGCCTGGAGCTCACTCACCCGCCGAGCGGAGGTGATGGCCACCAGAAAGGCTGTCTTTAGAGTCAGAAGACGAAGAGGACAGTTATGCAGAGGCTCAAAGGGAGCGCACATTAAAAAGGTAAGAACCAAGTTCAAGTCCCACTGAGGCATCACAAACGGAACAGGAGGGAAGAGGTGAGTAATGCCTTTTAAGAACCTGTTAACAACAGGGGACTTGAAAAGGGAGGGCTGATCAGGGAGCCTGAGGAAGGCCGAGATAGCACAAAGATAACCCTTGATGGTACCCAGGGCAGAACCCTGTTGGGCCAGAGAGAGAAGGAACAGAAGGACCTCAGAAAGAGGGGCAGAAAGGGGATCCACAGCCTTTGCTGTGCACCATGCCACAAATTCGTTCCACCTGCAGGCGTATACCACCTTAGTGGAGGGACGCCTGGCTGCCAGAATCACATCACAAACTTCGGGAGGCAAGTCGAAAGGAATCAACTGCCGCCGCTCAATCTCCATGCAAGCAGGTGTAGACTGGACAGGTTCGGGTGGAGGACCGTCCCCTGCTGCTGCGACAGAAGATCCTCCCGAAGAGGCAGACGGATCGGGGATCTATGCTCATATTGAGTAGCTCGGGATACCAAACTCTTCGAGCCCAGTCCGGAGCCACAAGAATGACTTGGGCCCGGTCGTGCCGAATCTTCTTCAACACTCTGGGTAGAAGTGGTATAGGCGGAAAGGCGTACAACAGACCGCAACTCCACTCGCGACGAAAAGCGTCGCCGAGCGAGTGCCGCCTTGGAAATTCCAACGCGCAGAACTGATGACATTGCGCGTTCTCTTCGGTGGCGAATAGATCTAACCAAGGCTCTCCCCACTGTAGAAAGAGTCCTTGCGCCACTTCCGAGTGAAGACGCCATTCGTGATCCATCATGCACCTGCGGCTGAGTTCGTCCGCCCTGGCGTTCAGAGAACCTGCCAGGTGTTGAACCATCAGGAACATGCCCTGATGTTCCAGCCATGTCCAGAGGCGCAGAGCCTCCTGACAAAGGGTCCAAGACCCCACCCCGCCCTGTTTGTTGCAGTACCACATGGCGGTGGTGTTGTCTGTGAACACCTGCACTACCTTCCCTTTGACAGAGGGAAGGAATGCCTTGAGTGCAAGCCGGATCGCCCGGAGCTCCAGAATGTTGATATGGAGCCGGGACTCCGCCCGGAGACTAGAGGCCTCTGATCTCCGCCTCTCCCATGTGACCGCCCCATCCCAGAAGGGACGCGTCCGTCACAACTGTATGCTCTGGCTGGGGAAGGGAGAGGGATCTGCCCATGACCCATTGCCGGTTCGAGAGCCACCACTGCAACTGTTTTGCAGTCCCCTCCGAGATCTGGACGTGATCGGCTTACTGAAACCCAGGATAAAGGCCGAAAGATCGGAATCATAGCCTGAATATCCCGGACTCGCCGTTCGGGAGGATAGGCCCGAAACTGCGTCGTGTCCAGAACTGCTCCGATGAAAAGGAGCTGTGGAGAAGGAATCAGATGCGACTTCGGCACATTGATGGAGAACCCCAGCGAGTGCAGGAGTTCGGCCGTAGTCTGGAGGTGGGAGACGACTGCCTGGGACGAGCCCGCCTTCAGCAGCCAGTCGTCGAGGTAGGGGAAGACTGAAACCCCTGCCCGGCGCAGATGAGCTGCGACCACCGCCATCACTTTCGTGAACACCCGAGGGGCACTGGTAAGGCCAAAGGGGAGCACGGTGAACTGAAAATGCTCGGGGCCTACCGTGAACCGAAGGTAACGCCGGTGGGCCGGCAGGACGGGGATGTGGAAATACGCGTCCTGCAAGTCCAACGCTACCAACCAGTCTCCTGGGTCGAGGGCAATCAAGACCTGAGCTAGGGTGAGCATCTTGAACTTCTCCTTCCGGAGGAAGCGATTGACGTTCCGGAGGTCCAAAATAGGACGCATGTCCTCCTTGTCCTTTTGGGCACCAGAAAGTAGTGGGAGTAGCAACCACGCCCTACTTCTGGGGCCGGAACATGCTCGATGGCCCTCTTGGTCAAGAGGGCCGTGACTTCCTTCTGTAGAAGCACCAAATGATCCCCTGACATGCGGTGGAATTGAGGTGGCATGGCTGGGGGTGGTCTCGAAGGGGAGGGAATAGCCCCTTCGGACAATGTCCAAGACCCACCTGTCCGAGGTGATGGTGCGCCAGTGGGGAAGGTGATGGCGGACCCTGCCCCCTACTGGCGTGCTGTGCACCTGAAAGGAGGGACTAGGAGGGCTTGGAGGCCGCGGACGGGTTGGAGGTGGTGGCCTGACCCGCACGCTGGTTGCCCGATCCGCCACGGCGGAATCCACGTCCTCGGCCACGCGAAGACGCCTGCTGCGCGGGCCGGTGGCTGGGCTGCTGACGTGAAGGGGCGCCCCTACCGTGGCCACGATAGGGGCGAAAAGCAGAAGGCAGCGGAGGGCGTGTAGCAGTAAGGCCCAGGGACTTGGCAGTAGCCCGTGAGTCCTTAAAGCGCTCCAACGCATGGTCTGCTTTGGACCCAAAAAGACCGACTCCATCAAAGGGCATGTCCATGAGAGTATTCTGGACATCCCCTGAAAAACCAGTGGTTCTCAGCCAGGCGTGGCGTCGGAGCGCCACCGTCGTTGCAATCGACCTGCCCAGCGAGTCGGCGGTGTCAAGGCCACAACGGATAGTGTATTTGGCCGCATCCCTTCCTTCCGCAATGGCGCGGGAAAGCAGTGCCTGGACCTCCTCAGGGCACTGGGGCAAAACATCCGCCACCGAATCCCACAGGGAGTGGGTATATCGGCCCAAAAGACAAGCGGTGTTAACGGACCGCAAGCCAGCACTGGAGGAAGAAAAACCTTTCTTCCCAAACTGATCCAGGCGTTTGGATTCCCTATCCGGAGGAGCGGTAGGGAAGGCGGTTTGGGAAGCGGAGGCTTGGACAACCAAGCTCTCAGGAGTGGGGTGGACAGAAAGAAACAGGGGGTCGCCCGGAGCAGGGCGATGGCGTCGTGACACGTTCCGATCCACAGGAGCCCCTGTGTTGGGCTTGGACCAGGCGCCCAAAAGAACGTCAGTGAGGGCGTCGTTAAACGGCAGCACAGTCTCCGCAGAGGAGGCTGCCGGCTGAAGCACCTCTGTCAAGATGTTAGGCTTGACCGTCAAAGTAGGGAGCTGGAGACGTAAGGCCCCAGCAGCCCTACGCAACACTGTACCAAAATTGGCCCCCTCCTCCGTAGCCACGGGAGGAGACAGCATGCCAGTGTCAGGGGAAGTATCCAGACCACTGGCCTCCCTAGACTCTCTGTCCAGTCCTCATCAAACTGACAGTTGCGCGTTAGAGGGTCATCAGACCCCTCCCAGTCCTCCTGGTCCTCCTCTGGTGCAAAATAAGGAGGAGGAGGGACATTTGGGACCCAAGGTCCCATCGGCGCCGGAGCCGGCGTCGAGCGACGTCGCTCCGGGTCCATGTCCGGAGCCGGAAGGAACTGGGGACGACGCCGCCCGGAGCCCAGGGCGGCGTCGAGAACGGCACCGGAGACATCGGCGCCGGCGGAGGCGTGGTTAGGTCGACCGGCGTCGATGGGGGTTGTGGAGCCGGGATCGAGGCCGGGGCCGGAGCCGGAGCCGGGATCGAGGCTGGAGGCACGGGCGACGCCGGGGCCGGAGCCGTCGGCGACGCCGGAGCAACCCCATCAGGGCCCGCGGGGCCCGAAGGCGCACCGGAGGGGCCTGAAGGCCCAAGAGGCGGGCCATGGCCGACAGGAATTCCTGTATTTTGGCCGGATCCGCCCCCGAACCCGGGAAGGGCGGGTATGACGGGGGCGACTCCACATGCATGTCCGGGGCCGCGGGGCGGGGACGGTGCCGGGAGGGGCCTCAGCCGAGTCGCGAGACCGGCGAGGCGAAGTCCTAGAGCGATGATGCTTTTTGGACTTTTTGTGCTTCGACTTACCGGACGAAGAAGACTTCGACGCCGACGACCGGTGTGGACTCCGCGATCGACCCCTGGACCTCTCACGCGACCGGGCCTTCCGCGGAGCCGAATGCCGGGCCTCGAGGAGCTTTCGAGACCGCTCTCGCAAAGCTTTCGGGTGGAGGGCCTGGCAGTCGGTACAGGACGCCGTGTCGTGGCCTCGGCCGAGGCAGAAGAGACACTCCCGATGCGGGTCGGTGACGGACATCATCCGCGCACAGGCGCCGCATCGCTTGAAGCCGGGCATCCCTACGACACCTCGAAAGATGGAAAAACAGTGAAAAAATCACCAAAAAGTATGGTCAAAAAATGACCAGGGCACTGCTCTTCCCGGATCTGCGCTTGCTGGCGCGGAAAAAGAAGAACTGACGTCAGCGCGCAGGGGCGGCGCCTAAGTGCTGCCCGCGACGTCATCCCGGCGATCACGACGCCGACGACGGACGCGGAGCCGCACGACGCCGCCTACCGACGCGCAAGGGTACTGCTACGCAAAACTTTCCGGATCCAGCCTGACGCCTGGGGATATTCTAAGGTAAGGAATCTATCACTAACGTGTCTCTTTCAGATTTAAATATATACATAAGTAAAAACAGAGGGCCTGCTGAGATGTCGTGGGTGGAATAGGGAAGTGCTTACCGACTTTTGAAGGAGACCGTGTAACACCATAAGTAAAAGATCCAGTCCTCATGGGCGGTACCAAATGGAGACAGGGCGGTAACAAGGAGGGACTAACAAGCCTCACAATGAATCGGAAGCCTGCATTTACCAAGGACAATGACACCAGCCAATGAAAAATATGGGCGGAGAGTGGGCGAGGCTTACACACCATACTCTATTACTGCATGCCTCGCAGAGCGAGTAGTGCATGCGCGCTGCCACTAGGCTCGATCTAAAAACGTATAGGCAGCATGCCTAGAGTGCGGGTGCCATTAGGGGACGTGGCCGCTGTAATGGTAACTAGTGTGCACACGCGCCGACGGACCTTGGTAGCATTTTTAACAAATCGCACAATGTTTACCGAATGCTATGGGGGCGGGGGGCCTGAGTGGGGGGTATGCTGTGCCAAGGTTTCGTGGAGCCTACGGGGTCATGTTGGGCACTAACATACAGTAAACAAACAAACAAACAAAAAAACGTACACATGCATAATACAAAAAGTTAAAATCTTCAAAAACTAACTCATCAGTCAGCTGAGGCCTCTGAATGAGAATGCTTTATAATGGCAAATGAATGAACCCATACATAGATAGTCCAGTTGTGTGCTTTTTCTTATGAATATCCAGCATTTCTGTAACTTATGCAAATGATACTATCTCAACATACTGCTGACTTTAAACGTGGTAAGTAACCTGCAGTTGCGTCCATAAGGATTTGTTTGACAGTTATTACTGTATTAATCGTATTAGTTCCGTCGTTTCTTAGACGTGTCCCCCTTGATTGCAGTGTTTCAATTGATGGAGCACTGTGTCATTTTTCAATCAGACGTGCTCATTACATTAGACTCAGTCTGGCTCTAAACGGGTGGCTGTCTCTGGAGACAGATGAAAATAGCGAGAGGCAGCGGAGTGAGAAAGTGTCTGTTTTAAATCTGTAATCTTGCTGTCGGAAGCATGCCTAGAGTGCGGATGCCATGGTGGGGCGGGCCGGTAATGAGAAGAAAAAAAAAAGAAATGTACAATAACACTGTTACAAAATTTTACAAAATGTACACACAAAGCCAGCAAAATACGCTAATACATACCAAATAAAAAACATGTATTCTTACATCGGGTGAACATCTTTGGTACCCACAGCGAGTTCAACCAGAAACAAACTACCACAAGCACATAAAGGCAATCAAGCAGCGTGCGCGTCCCTGCTTGTTCCTGTGGGAATACTCCATGGGAATGAACTTTTAAAAGAAGGTGGGACAAACACCCACTATTAGCCATTTGCAGGCTACGTTTTTTTAAATGACTCGCACATAAGCAAATCCAAAGCGTGGGAGGAGTCAGACCCCACAAAGTAAAGACAACAGATCGCCGAACAGCGCAAGCCTTGTATAGGCTCGACCTAAAAAGGGCAGCGAAAGTACACTTGCCGTGCTGCATGAGGAATAATGTGAGCAGCGCCAAACAAGCAGCTTTGCTCAAGATTTCCCCCTCCGGCAACCTTCCTTAGTACCACTTCTCTCTCTTCAGAGTTTCTGGTGCGCTTCCTTTTTTGCATGCGTCTGCTGCTGTATTTTCTCAGAAGTATTCACGGCACCTCCGGTCTCCATGGCGTAAAAAAAAATCTGAGAGCTTGCACAGACACAAAGGGGGTTATTGCCTGACCAGGAGGCTCGGGTTTCACAACCATCCATCAGGGGAAAGAGAGAAAGAAAAAATAAAAGCACTTTCCGACTCCAACCACTAGATGGCGGGATATGCACAGTATATCTCTGCTGCAAAACTGTCTGAACTAACGAGGGACTTCACAATGTTACAGGAAGCTGAACGAAGCGGGGAATGAATACACTAAAACTAAAAAAAAAATAGATGTTCCGCATACAAGGAGCTCAGATGCTGCAGAAAAAGATGCGCTCCATCTGCCTCCCATGGAGTCTAATGTCACAGGTAAGAGTGACGGCTACAGGGGCACCCTCAAACCGAAGAATCTGAAAAAGACTGGCTATGGTAATAGCTGCACCTACCGAGGGATCAGGAGATGGGAACTCACGCTCCTCTATGATTTGGTTCTTAAGTAAGGAGGGTGGTGTCATACTGTCTTGGGTCCATGGAGTGTGGACAGTTTTTCTAATACTATTTTGTGCCCATAAATCTGACACGTAACACCACCTCCCACCAAGTTATTTAATTCAAATCTAGGTAAAGTATTAAAAGGAAGTGGCTTAACAGCCATTCGGGGTCTTGGAACAAACCGATTCTTCTGCCGGAGGCCGAGTACTTGCAGAGTCACTAAATCCACTTGCATAGAGCAGGAGCTAGGCGCACCTACAGGAGAAGTGCTGTATATGAAGCAAGTCGGACCTCACCAGGTAGGCACTGCAACAGCGTGAGCAGACAGCAGGAGCAAGGGTCCTGGTGCAAACTCCTAAGTTTTCAGAGAGGACAGAGAATGGGCCCCTTGACCTTGGGTTCAAGTGTGTCATAACGTCTTTGCAGTAGGTACTGGCTAATGGACCGTGACTGGCTATCAAACACTTCACTTTAACAGCCTGTTAGGATGTGAATTAAATACCTTGATTGGAAGGTGGGATACACATTGAAATTGCAAACAAAAAGCGTGTGAAAAATTGTCCACCAAATGGCCAATACAAATTGTTTGCTGTTATTTTTGACACTTACTTTGATTTTAAGTACAGGTTTAATTTATCGACAGAGTACGTTTCCATACCTTCAGGGATAACAGTGCAACAATGGTCCCCTTAGAGATTAGTTCATTTCAGGTGGAACTAAATACGTGTTAACTATGGTCACTTCGTGTTTTCCATCATCACATCGGGGTCAATCATCCACCCAAGAAATGGTCATTATTGATCCATTGACCAAAGGCCATACGATACTAAACCATTGGAACATCGCTAATCAGAATGTCAATATGTACAAAACGGTTTAAATGGTTTTCACACTTCAAACCTTCTCAAGTATTCACTTTTTGGCAACAAAGAATTAATCTTATGATTCTCTGTTGTACTTTTCTTATGACACCCAAATATGATTCTAAAAAACGGTGCATTTTCATAATGTAACTAGTTAATTTAATCTCAAAAGTACTTCTATATGGTGTGCTACCTTAGGTTTACTTGGTTGGTGCTTATAGCAGAGGAATATTGCACAGTAACATGCTCCTATAAACAAACTAAGTGAGCAGAATTCGGTTTCTTAAATTAGCAATTATTGCACATTTGAACTAGGACAAAGTTGTGAGTGCAGCTAGATAAGCCACGTCTCACTCTGTAACTGGTTTCTTCATTGTGCTTCACTTAAAGTTGGCTTTGGAGAAACCCTAGTGCAATACAATGTAGGAAGCAAACTCTTTGCTGGTCAATTCTAGAGACATGTCTAATTATACACAGCTTAAAGTAGAGTAGTAGAGGGACATAAACCTATTGGAAAGATTTTAGGATAGAAAAAGTGTTGGGTTAAAAAAATAAAGATCAGACAGTAGAGTATAAGGCTAACAATAGACAAACCTATGACTGAAGGAGGCTGTAATTTTGTTTTTGAACTCACTAAAGCATACAAGCATGCACAGTAAAGCATGGTGATGCCCACGTAAAAGTGCCTAAAGGTTGGGAAAAGGAATGAGGCCAGCGAGTGCTGCACAATGAATCTAGTCTACTCCTGATTCATAGTCACTGCAGTAACCTTTATCTGCGAGCCATATTTGTGAAGTGGTTATTATAAGCCACAATTTGCATTTCGTAAGTGCTTAAAGCGTGCAACATTCAGCAACGTCTACTAGAATGGCAAATGGAGGACTCTGCAAAAAGTAAAATGCTGATATGAAAAGTGCAACCAGTTGCGGACTGGAATTAGTTTAAAATACTAGGCAACAATATTAACACAAATGGGAAAATTAACTAGAAGTGGAATGACGTATCAATGCACTTAATAAAACAAAATACTACTAAGAAAATAACCACAATTCACAAAATGCAACCATATTGTTAAGATATGACACAAATACAAAATCAGGGCTGCAATGAAGGCTAACGTTTCAAAGCGAGGAGAAAGAAGCGAAGATGATGCAGATCCATTGAGAGTATAACTGGAGTGCCAAAATTATCGGTTCCATTCATACCGTCTTGAAGCAGGAAACTAAAACTCAAAATTGGGAAACAGAGGTACAAGTGCACAGGACAAAGATCCCCACCATGCAGATTTTCATCACTCCTTACCAGGTTCTGTCACTTCCAAGTCAAGAAAAACACATCATTGAAACTGCTGCTATATAGTGTATGTCCACAGTCCGGTATTTTATTTTAAATTGGAGTCAATTGCACGAACAAAACTGAACAGCTTTTTGTTTTCAATTTAAATTCTTTCTTCTGTACACAGTGACCTAACACACCACAATATCCAACATACACAAACCTCGGGAAGAGGGGAGGGTCAGTAAATACAGAGTGGATGGTGCTTTCCGTGCTCCCTAACGGAATGGTCCCACAAAAAAGCACAGGATACAGCACAACAGACGGTTATCTGTTACACATGGAGTGAACATAACACTTAGCATGTTCCGGATGCGTGATGGAAGGCCTGCATAGATTCAACTGAGATTGGAATTCATTCAAATCATGTAGGGCCATCGGTACGCATGTTGCTATAAGAGCTACCCGACCCTAACCGTGCAGATTAGGCAGATTAGTGTTTTTGTATCTGGCCCTCAGGGCTTTTGCCTGTGGAAATAGAAACCTCTTTGTTTTAGCTTTTTTCCTTAATATACAATGCGACGTATATGCATTTAGGTAAGACGGTGATTTAGCTGCTCATATACACTGAATGTAAGAGTTTCAATATAGTTTTCTGAACACTACAGAGTGCAAATCAGATTCTTCACAACAGGCTGTTTAAAAGGTTAAGAAGCAGTCCTGCCAAAAATAAAATACAAAGCCCACTGAAACAAATCCGTTCAAACTAATCCCCTGAAAAATAACAGTTTAATTCTATACGTGACCTGGAATGTGAAAATAAAATTTAATGGGATGTGACCCAGATAATTTGTAGTAGAAAAAAAGTAGTCCTTCATGGAAAAAAGGGGACAAGAACACAAAGCAAAACTCTGTTGCTTTTTCCCTGTTGTGAATCGAGCAGCGGGAAGGGACGGTGGAGTTCAGTAACAAAATTCGCCAGGGTCGAGGCGACGGCTTTCCTCTTCACATGCTGTAGCCAAAGCCAGGCTGGGGCTGGCCGTAGGGGGGTGCAGTGTATCCATAGCCGAAAGCTGCCTGTGGGGGGACTGCAACACTGGGGCCCGCTGTCAACATCAGCTGTGGCTGGCCTATGGAAAACAAACATAAATAAATGAGGGTGGAATTAAAGTCGACAAAACAGTCACGCAGCAGATTTACTTTGGAAATATTCCAAACAGTAACCCTGTATATATAGGTACACAAAAAGTGATGAATGAATTGCATTAATCACAGCTACTAGTAATTACTCGGGCCGTATCCCAGTCTATTGTCATTTTGCGCACCATGCCACCTTGGTTTGGACGCAACCATATGCGAATCAGTCTTGACCCTGCTCCAATGGGAACAGTCCAGCCTGAACTGCCAGGCCCTCCCTGAACCGTAACACAAGCAACCAAGGACCAGTTTCGCCCTGATAAGGGCTCATTAGTAAAGTAAAGCTTGGCTCTAGTGACACAGTGTGCACAGGACCCACGTCTGGGTATACCTGTCCCACTTTGGGCGACACACTAAAGTATACAAAAAAGTGATGGATTACTTTTTTGGAACTGCATATAGGTTACATCAGAAGAGTAAGAGTAACAGTAAGGCTTTTGCCGGTGAAGGACAGCCAGAATTTGGTTATAATGGTAGATAGACCTTAAATGAACAAACTATGTACAACTGAGTTCTAGAACAGAGCCAGAAGCAATAAGGGATCCCACGAGTAAGAAGAAAGGGTTCCTAAGGGCTTTTTGAATGGCTAAACAATGAGGAGGATCACAGATTCTTCCAGTACAGGGGCAACAGCATAGCAATCTGAATGACTGTATGGAAATGGTGACAGAAGTGGAAATTTTGGGTAGTACAACAGTGCTAGGTTTGCAAGCAGATCAGTGGGCCAGCGTCTAATGAGAGATGGTAAGAAATAGATTGTGAAGAGTGTGAAGCTGTGGTGAATTTAATGAACTCAAAGGATCAACTAACTGAGGGGACTGTTAAATATCACGTGCTACCCTGAGTGATCACTATGGGGGAATGGATCTGGGGACCTTGATCATGAACAGATGGCAAAGTTTAGTACATCGAATAACAGACACCAAGATCACCACAATTATCTGTCATATGGGACGCCACATTAACTGGTTCAAATAAATTAAGCCAGAAATATAACTCCTGCAACGCTGTCCTTGATGATGTGGAGCTAACAGGAAACCATTTTTTGCAGTCGGGCTCAGAGCTTGAGACTGCAGACAGTTGGTTGACAAGGCATAAAATGTCATATTTCTCTAGTTTAAAAAAAAATACTGTTTATTAACACAATTATATGCAATACATGGACAATCAAGAATCAGCAATGCATAGATATAAATCAGACGTTGCAGTAATAAAAGTAACATGGTACTGTGCGGTATTGGCACCAGTAAGGCTGCAATGAAGTTGCTCATCTCCGGGCTACCTGTATTTACAATCCGTTTTAACGGCTCAAACCTGGGAAAGGTACAAAGGGAACAAGGGCATATGAGGACTAGGAGGATGGGGGATTAAGGGGGGGGGGAGAAGGTGGGGGGGGAAGGGATGGGCTCCTCATCTCTCCGGCTTTGCCTCATTATGGTGTATTCCTTTTCCTCCCCCTCCACACTCAGCCCGTAGTATTTTATCCAAGGGGCCCAGATCTTGCGAAACATTCGGGCATCCTCTCGCCTGGTATGTCACTTTTTCGGCTACCATGTAGAGATCCAGGTGGGTCCTCCACTCAGTAAGTGTGGGTGGATTTGGTTCCCCAATGACGAGCTATATTATCTCTCTCTTGGCCACTACGAGCCCTAAGTTGCATAGAAGGAGTTTGCTGCGCGGCAGGTCTATTTCGGTGGAAATGCCCAATAGGGGGTACTTCGGCTCCAGTTCTAGTTGCGCCCCCGGCCCCCCAACACTTTATTCAGCTCCCCTAGTATTTCGCTCCAGTACATTTGGATTCGCCTACAATCCCAGAGCCTGTGCATGTATGTACCTTGTTCTGTTTTGCACCGCAGGCACTGAGGTGTCTCTGCTCTGCCCATGTTGTGTAGACGCACCTTATCTAAATAAACTCTATGGAGAATCTTGAATTGTAATAGGCGTAATCGCTGTTTAATTGCCACTTCCCTCGGGTGCATCAGAGCCACCTCCCAGTCGATATCCTCCAGAGGCCCGGTGGTAACTTCCCACTTGGCCCGGAGTGGCCCCAATTTATCTGGGATATTATTCATTAGTGTTTTATAGGTCCATGAGATAGCTTTGAGGGAGAGCTCTTCCTGGAGCAATCTGCCTTCTAAAGGGGCGAACTCTGGGATATCTGCAGCGTCTATCCCCTCCACTTTCCATGCATGTTGCAGCCTGGGATACGAGTATCTCTGGGTGTCACACATTTGATATGTGCGTTTGAGCTTGTCAAAGGGAGCTAGAGTACCTCCCTCTAGGATGTCACCTATTTTAGAGATCCCAATTAAGTCCCACTTTTTAAGTCCTTGGAGTTTACCTATCTCCGGCAGTCTCGCTCCCTCCCAAAGGGGGGTCTCCCTTGTAATTGGCTTGTCCCATCCCATCTATCTTTCCGCTCTTCTCCAGGCCTCGATTGCTCTTTGAGTGGCCGGCAAAAGTTGGCGAACTCCCTTGCCTCCGTATATGTAATGGAGATATGTAGGGTTCCTAAACTGCAATCGTTCTAGGGCGTAGGTGGGGTGGTCTTCCGCCGCATGACCCCATTCATTAACCACTATAAGATGGGCAGGCCTGTAGTATGCTCTTATGTCCGGTAAAGAGAGAGTCCCCCATTATATTGATTTCGTTGAAGTGTTTGTAATGAGACTCTCGGGTGTCTTCCATCCCACAATAATGTACGCAAGTCAGCATTTATCGTGTTAAATATGGCCTCGGGTATTCTGCAATATGTGTTTTGAAACTGCGTAGAGCAATTTCGGGAGTGTATCATTTTATATAATACTGCTCTTCCCATTATCGTTAGCCGGAGTCGCCTCAACCTCTCAACATCCCCGTGAAATTCTGCGAGCACCCTCCTAATATTCGGATTAAGATTGGTCATGTCATTGGTGGTGATATATAGACCTAGGTATCTGAATCCCTCTTGGGCAACCTGAAAGCATCCCAGGAGCCGTCTCCTGTCTATGGGCTCCCCTACCGAGTATAGGCTGGATTTGTCCCAATTAATATTGTATCCCGCGTGTTGGCCATTTCCTGAAAGGTGCTCAACACTATCGGGAGTGTCGGGTCCGGGTTTGTGATATATAAGAGGATGTCATCGGCATAAAGCGATATGCTCTCGTCTGGAAGGGTGCCCTCACTATCTTTAAAACCAGTATTTATACAGGCCAACAGTTCCAGTACCAGTGCAAATAGCAGAGGGGACAGGGGGGCAACCTTGTCGGGTGCCTCTCTGGATCTGGAAGGTCTCGGAGGCCATTCCATTAACTCGGACCCTGGCCACCGTATTGGTGTAGAGTGGTTCCACCCAGGCTATGAAAGCTGGGCCAAATCAAAACTTCGACAAGGTTTGCCTCAGAAATGGCCAATGTACCGTGTCGAAAGCCTTCTCAGCATCTAAGGAAAGGAACACGTGTGCTGTGGATCTATTCTTTACAGTGTCTATCCAATTGGCTAGTCGGCGGAGATTAAGTCTTGTAGCACATCGTGGCATAAAGCCGGATTGGTCCCAGTGAATGAGGGATGATATTACTGTCAGGAGGCGTGTCGCCAACACAGTGGCCAGTATTTTTGTTTCCACATTCAGTAAAGATACTGGTCGGTAAGACCCACATTTCGTTGAGGGTTTTCCTGGTTTATGGATTACCACCACTGTGGCCTTCCGCAGGTCTGGCGGGAGTGTATTTTCTTCTAAGAATGCCTGGAACATGTTCAAGAGGTGTGGGGCAAATAGATTGGCGTTGTTTTAAAAAAAAAATCTGCCGGAAGCCCATTCAGGCCTGGAACCTTCACCGACTTTTGTCTGCCAATTGCGTCCCTTACTTCTTCTAGGGTCAAGTCTTCCTCTAAGAATTCTCTATCCTCCCGTGAGAGGGTGGGGACTTCTACTGTTTGTAAGTAGGAGTCTATTTGGGCGGTGTCTGGCATTGGTCTGGCTCTGCATAACAGCGGGAAAAGGCGTTCGCTATACTTGGGGATGTAGTGTATATCATGTCCTGCTCTTGTATGGAGGCAACCCATCTCGCCTCCCGCTCTCTTCTACCCAACCAGGCCAATAGTTTTCCCACTCTCTCTCATATAACCGGTGTTGTGTGGCCAGGAGTTGGGCTTTCGCTTCCTGAGTGATTAGGCTTTTGTATTCTCTCCGGGTTACCTCTATCTGTCGTAGCGTGTGGTGATCTATATTTGTACCTATATGTTTCTCTAATGCTAGGAGTCTATGCTCCAGGGTCTCAATTTCCCGGGTCTGTTTCTTTTATTTATGGGCTATGATATTTTGTGCCCGGTCTCTTATCTCAGTTTTATAAGCCTCCCATAGAGTTACTGCCGAGGACTCTGTGCCCTCGTTTTCTCAGAAATACGGTTCCGAATCCGTTCGAATCTCGTGGGCGACTTTTATATCTTGTAGGGCCCAAGCTTTCAACCTCCACTCTCCTCGACTCCTTGCTTCTCTCCCCTCCCACTGTCAACCAGAGAGGAGAGTGGTCAGATATGCCCCTTGCCAGATATTCCACTTTCTCCATTACCTCCACTTCTCCCGACGTATTTCTCTAGTTTTTGATGTAATAAATGGTCATGGTTCTGTCCATATAGGTAAAGATTTACTTATTTTAATAGTATTGATAGGAAGCATTGTAAGTTCTCCAACTAGTACAATTCACAAATATCCATTCTCTCGAAATCTGGACACTTGGTCTTAACAAACCTAGATTTGAAACCAATCCAGTGACCCCATGGCCTGTTCCATAAATAGACTGAGCCCAAACTGCGGAGTGCCACGGCTGACATGGCCACCTCAAAATCTAAGGCAGCCAAGGCGTCCACCATAAAAGAGATGCTCAAGCGGCAGAGAACATGGAGGGTTGAAGGACGTAAGACTCCTGGAATACCCTTCACAGAGTCTCTACTCTCCCACACAATTCTGGCATGCAAGCGCCAGCAACTAAAACGGACATCCAAGAGTTGCTACAAGAATTCTGCAAGGACATGACTGCCTGGCATCAAGACCACAATAAACGATCTCAGGACTGGATCTCTCCATACAAAATGCAGAAACCTGCACTGACCGAAGTAGAGAACAGCTCTCGACCAGGAAGACCTTGTCCCACTAATGGCTACCCTGGAAGTACACCACCAGGAGCTCGCAGATGGAAGACCTTTAAAAACAGTTCATGGTGAAATAACATACGGATACAGGGCGTTCCATAGGAAATTCCTTCATTGATCGCTGACTGGCAAGACAACACCAAATGATTGAGTGTTAGAGTGACGAGGCACGCACGATCGTTCGCAGCGGGGGTCGCAGGATGCAGCTCATAGTTCTTCGCTCCCTGAAGTTCAGCTCCCGACTACTGGCTACCAGCCGCAGACATAGCCGAGCGCAACCATCGCTTATAGTCCGGTGCTGGTGCAGTATATCGACGACAGCCGAAGGAGTGCCCCAATGAGGCTTGACTGGGTAAGCCAGGAGCTGGGCAGCAGGGGAGGCGTAGTCTAGGACGTGCCTCGGAGGTTGGCGTTTTTCTAACTTACTGGGGTGGGGGCCACCATCAGTTGCTGTGGCCCTCCCTTTAGGCTTCTCTGCTGCCCTCCAGCACTTCCCAGCATGCAAGTGCAATTGCAAGAGGTTCTTCTTCAAGCTTCTCTTAAGTTCTCGATGGCTGACAGCTTAGGCCTCAAGTCTGTTGTGGACACCGAAGACTGCTTCCATTCGTCTATCCTCCCACCCCCGGGGGCTGGGTCGTGCCACTGCCTCACGTCCAAATCCAGATTTCTACACCTCTGCACTCCGCAAAAAGCATCGGGCAAGACCTAATAGGTGTTAGCTGCGCATAAGTCTTCACTGCGGTTGAGCCCCCGCCCTGCTGAAATGGGCCAGCTAGGTTTTGGTGTGGCTTGCGGCTAGGTTGAGCTCCCCATCCTCATAAACCTTCGCTAAACAGCTTAACAACTGGTGTTCATACTGCACCATAACAAGATCTTGGAACTTAAAAGTTATTCTGCAATTGAAAAGTCTGCTCCTGCCCACTATTTTGTTCCTCACGTCCCTCATAATGATTCAAACTGCGCAGTGGGTCTCAGGTGGAGACAGTCAATCAATCAATCAGGGTCTCTAGGCGCAGACCGTGATACGCTAGTGGTGCAACCAGCTTTTAAAAACAGTGCGTCTTTTGTAAAACGTCGAGTACAAGAGGATTGGGGTCAACCTAACAATTTGAGAACATTTTGCCAGACACAGAAAACTTGGAACAACGTCTAAATGCAGCAATTTGCAACCAACCTACTCCCGCAGAAATAAGGTGATGTGTCCACGTCTCTGGTAAATTGCTTGGCTCAAATTGGATCCTTTGGGCAAGTGAGTTTCTTTGAGAGGAAATTAATTCAGAAACTAAGAAAGCTAGTAAAACTTACACCGAAGAAAGTATCTTGGCACCTGGCTTAAAACTCACTTCAAGATCTTAGAGTGTACGAGCCTCAGGGCCTGGTCTGCCAGGAATCGAGAGGCTATGATGGATATAGAGCAAATCCCCTCTTCCTCCTGTAAAAAGCATTTCCCCTGCAAAAATGCAGTTCCCTGTCTACTCCTCCAGGAGCCCAATCCCCAAAGAATCATTCACTATTCTTTTTTAGGTACTCTGCAGTTGTCTAAAGACGATGTAAACGATTTAAACATCTGCCCCCCCCTCCCGTAGCCAATAGGGGTCTCACTGAGTGCTCCCTCCCTTGAGCCCTCAACCACGATAGCGAGACAGAGTGCTGCGAATACAGCAGTCATGGAGCCTATCTGGTTTAATTTGTTCCAGACAGATGCTACATCAAAAACTTAAATTCCAATCCGACAAATTTGACATACAAATTGCTTTACTAGAATCTCTAGCACAATATACTGCTGCTATTGACACCAGATTCGAGAATATGCACTCAACGATAAAAGAATTAAGCGAGTCTATTAAAGCATCAGCAGCTAGATACATAACTATAACCAGAAACAGATTTGTACCTGCAGTCCCATTGTCGAAAAACTGCATGAATTTCCTACTATTGTGTCCCCCCCTAGTCGAGGAAATAAAAATTATCAAGGCGCACTTTCCCCATAACACAGATGATACTTCTGGACCCCCTATATTTACAGAGCCTACAGAATATTTGCATCAAATACCTCCTCAACCGATTTCCTCTGTTCCACAACTCTCAACACAGCTATGCACCGTAGCCGAAGTGCACAAAAACCAGGGCCTCCCTGACAACAACGGATGTGAAATGTCAAAGTCCATTGAGCCTATACCTGATACAAATACTCTATTGTGTCTTGTAGTGAACCCGCTGCCTCTTCAAGAAGCAAATGGAAAAAAATAAGAATACAAAATAAAAAAAGAGAAAAATGAAAAAGCGATTAAGCTGAAAGAAACCACTGCTACGTTTTCCCGATATTCAAACAAACACGAAGTTTTCCATCTGATATAGCAGAGGGAGAGCAAGCCAACACTGAGTGCCCTCCCCGTGCCTCAACAAGGTCGATTTCAAGATGATTCATCCCCTGTCTTGGATCCAAGCGGAGTCCATCTACATTCTACTACAACTATGCAAATCCAAGTGTCCGAGAACACAACCAGCTTATCCTTAGTACAACAAAGCCGAAGTAGTATTCACATTCTACGGCTAAGGCCCAATGTGCTACAGGAGAGCACCCAGCGCTAGCACCAAACCTCTACGAACTATTGCAAAAAAGGAGCACTCCACAAATGACTTGTCGCACTAGTTCTTCCCAAACTCTTGTTGCTAGGGACAAGCTATCGAAACAATCAATCCCCTTTAAAAATAAGCTTTCAGAAGATGCTGGCTCCTTTCAAAGGCTCGTAGCCAAAGAGGAGACTCGGTGGTAAAGAAACTAAAACTTTATTCCAACCCCATTATAAATCACCCAGTAGCAACATCATCCTGAAAAGATGTTCCTGAGAACATTCTGAAACTACTGGCTTCACAGGAGGACTTGACACCTATCTTCCACGTGCATAGATTTTGCAAAATTGATTACATCAAAGCACAGGGTCTTCGCAGACTGGGGAATAATGGTATCAGATAGGACTGAGGAGAAATATCCAACAGTGTTATTGTCTAATGACTATAAAACACACCCATCAGCAAAGGGCTTCAAACAAGCCTGGGTGGACCAGACGAAACCCTTTTGAGGAACGAGACAGGCGGCGCCAGTTAGATCTCTCCAACAGATTCAGTAATATCACTAAACAGATTACAGGGACATACCTGCCAACTTTCTAATCCTGCACACCTCAAAACAGCAGACTGGAACTGGCTTGCTCCCATCCTTAATCAAAAACAAATTTGACTGACATGTCCAGAAGCTCTCCACCGCAACTAACCAACCGAGTCTCAACTACACATTGTGAAACTAAGCCTCAACCCCAGCAATCCCCGAACAGAAATCACTTTCCTAAAAAGTCCATGATGAGTATCCATCTGACGGAGGTAAACATCTGTAATTTCATGGAACATTGCAGGCACCAAAAAACTTCACTCAGATCCTGCACTTGAAAACTACTTGAGGAACTTTGACATCATATGTCGGCAAGAGATGTGGAATGAGGTGGAATTGGAGGCTACGTCGAAATTTTTCCCCCAGCACAAAAAGCCGAGAAAAATGGACACACAAAAGGGAGATTATCAGTCTGTGTCGCTTGATAAAAAATTCCCTTTAACCCGCCTTTCAATCAATGCACCGTCCCACTCTAGGCATCACGATAAACCATTGGAACTTTAGAATTATTACTGGTCCCATGGTGCTTCCAAACATATACATTAACCCCAGCTCTGTACAAAAACGACGGAACATAAAAGCATTCGAAAATCTTCTTATGGAATTGGAAATCTCGCATGGTGGAATCGCACGTATAGTCCATGGCGATTTTAATTTGAATCTGGTCAATCATTTGGGAAGAAGTGGCAACCTAAAAAGAACAGATATGCGCTGGGGAATTCCAATCCAAATCTCCAAGTTTAGTTTGGTCAATAAACCAGACCACGAACTACTCCGAACCTTGGAGACCCTCTGTCTCCGGGCATTAAATGGTCACTCCCAAGGAGACACTCCAATGATCGCGACAAGACAATCTTGTAAAAATGAATCTGTCCTAGACTACAAGTTTGTATCCCTTCAATCATTTCACAAGATTCTGTCATATAATATAACCACAAGGTACGAGAGTGACCGCTCCTCACAGTCCATCAGGATCACAAATTATAATGTGAGGGTGCAAGTATACAAATCGATTGGCACACAAGATCCTGGCACCCACTGGAAAACAGTCAGATGGAATTAACTCTCGCCAGCCTGCTATGAGGCCTGGAAACTGTCCAGTGTATCAACCAACTGGGATTCACAAGACCCAATTACTGCATGGCGCAAGATTAACTCAAAGCCACCCTTATAACAAACACTTGACACCCACTCTCGTTACGAACAGAGAAACAACTCTGGAACTCGAGTATTCTCCAACAACAACAGACACTGGACAAGGAAATGAGATCCAGCAATCTCCATCCTGATCCCCAGGCACAAACAAAATTTTGAGAACTACGAAATGCTTATAAAAAAGCAGTCTGGGAAGCGAAAAGGCCCCAAGCTGACCCGGACTGGATTGACATAGTGCAAGATTGTAAAACAACTCTAAATCTCTCTGGTCCCTAATAAATTGTCTTGACAGATACTCTCTGGGCTCAGCAGGAAACACAGTAACACAAGAAGCTTGGATGACTTCTATAAGCTCCCTATATGACAATCAAGATATGAATGTATCCTATGCCACTAAAAATCAATGTAGTACACATTTAACCTTCTCTCAAGGGGAAATCAAAAAGAAGATTGGGGAAAAGCCGAGGCATTGGTGCCCTGGGCCTGAATGGCCTTCCTTGGGCCATATTTAAAGAAGACCACATGCTTTGGTGGCCAGCTTCCACACCTTGTTTAATTTCGGTCTAGCAGCAGAAGCAATCCCAGAATCATGGCGTGGCTCCATTTTTTAGCCAATATACAAAAAAAGCTCCTACACCTCCCCGGATAGCTACCGCATGATTGTTCTTATGGACACAGACTCCAAAATCTTTGCAGGCCTAATACTGGCTGAACTGGAAGAATGGTTTGAAAGTGAAAATCTAATTCCATTTAATCAAACCGGTTTTAGACCAAAATCTGGCACTACAGAATCTGGTTGCCCTTACTATGATTGTGGAGAAATGCTTTTGTAAAAAAACAACTCATACACCTGCTTCATGGATTTCTCCAAAGCCTTCGATCATGTTAACCGAAATCTATTATTGAAGAAGCTGTTCGATTGGAATATTCCTACAAACCTTTTACATGTGATCCAGCTCATATACTCTAATAACTGGGCTCAGATCAAACTTGGTCAGACTAATGGCTTGAGTGACAAAATTCCAATAAGGAGAGGCTTGAAGCAAGGGTGCGTCATGGAGCCTATTCTTTTAAATCTTTTCTTGGCGGAGCTAAGCACATACCTAGGCACAGCCAATTCCCACCCGCCAAGCTTGGGTTTTCATAAAGTGTCCTCACTACAATATGCAGACGATCTAGTCCTGATGAATCTGATCGGGATTGGGCTACAAGGGTACTCAATTATCTTAATCTTTACTGCATCAAAAACGAAATGACCAACCTAACAAAAACTCAGGTTGTGGTGTTTGGCAGGAAGATCAACAAAACGGAAAGTTTGTCGTTGGGTGGGCAATCTACTCTTTGAAGCTAGTCATATAAACATCTCGGTGTCTGGCTACAAGATTGGCTGTCGTACCGACTTCATCTTAACCCACTGAAACCAAGAATTGCTTCCTTGATTTCAGCATTTCAATTACTACACTGCAAACTACAAAGCCCAACATACCTGCCACTACTTACAGCAATAAAAGCCAAATTCATCCCAACACTTCACTATGGGACAGAAGCCTTTCCAGGAGAGTTTGGGGCTATCCTTAACTCTGCACAAAGTAAGGTATTAAGTCTCCTGTTTCATCTCTCTCAGAACTCGTCACCTTCTCAGATTCGACTCCACTTCTGCCCGAACAGTTAAGATCTTCCAGAAAAAGGCTCTGTACTCAAATATATGTTGCTATTAAGGTCCTCAGACGAAGACACATTACGCGCTATGATGAGGAAAGAAATTCAAAATGGTCAAAAGACAAATTCAAAGAGCTGGGCTCCGGCCCTTGAGCTGGTACAGAAGGACCTGAATGCAAAAGAGCTATGGTATCTATCACTACCCCACAACTCCTTTAAAAGTGCATTAAATAAACAAACAAGAAGGATGTCATAGCACAGAGACCAGGAGGAACTCAGCAAAAGTCACGCATGGACCATCTTTGACTCCTATAAGCAGCCTCGTCCACAGCCATATCTAACAAATCTGCTCAGATATTTCTATAAAAATGCCCTTTGGACTATGTCAAACACTTGATTACATCTCCAAATGGCTGCCGAAACAACTGATTTCTAAGTGCAGACTTTGCCATTTACACGAAGAAAGTTTGACCCATATTTTATCGATCTGCCCTATTCTATTAGCTGAACGTAAGACAATATTGAAAATGTTTTTTTCAATCAGCACGGTATTAGAACATGTCAACATGCATTACTTTTTTATATGAAAAGTGAATCTCCTCAAATATCAGCCTTTATCAAATTCATTCTCAAAGCTGACCAGCTATTGATGGGAAAGGGACTGATGACCGCCATGTAGTACTACAAAAGTTTAACCTGGATTGATAGTCTGCAGCTTTGGTCCTATTTCGGAAATGGAAGGGCGCAGCGACACTGATTAAATTTGTAACAACATTGACTACATCTGGTCGCTGGCCAAGGTAATCATAACACACGTATGTTGAGACATTAATTGACCAGGTCAACCTTTTTGTATTGTTCTTTTGACGATTCTTGTTCAAACCTTCATGTACTTTCAGTGAGTTTGCACATACACGTTTGCACTTTAACCCAAAAATAAGGCGGGGATGGAAGGACACAGCGTCACTTTGAACAAACTTGTAACTCCGTTGAATTCATCTGATATACTATTTTCTGATCATAGGAATCACAATACATTGTATTGGTGACATTATCTGTACCTAGTTAGCTTTATTATTCTGTTCTTTTGATGACTCTTGTACAAACCCTTCCTGCACTTTAAGTGAGGATGCACATACACCTCTGCACTTTAACTGGGAGAAAGGCTGCACAAAACGAGACACTGGGAGATTCTATGATGACATTCTAAATAGACTATACTTTTATCATCTTTGTTCTCCCTAATGAAGTATGTACTAATATCTTATTTCCACTGTCGCTGTTATGTAAATCAATGTATAGCCACGGAGTTTGCCTACACTTTACATCGTGACATATGCACTTTAACAAGTACTAATCGAAGATACTGTGAGTCCGATGATCTTAGTTTACACTCTCATTTCTACTGTATTCCCCTACAAATTCTGCAGCAACTTCTCGGTGGGGACATCTTCTATACTAGTTAAAGTTTTTAAAATTAAGGAAATAAGAAAAATTTAGCAGTAATGCAGGTACCTGCATTTGTATACAATTTTTAGTTTCTTTTATTTCGCATCTTAACACCTTAATTTTCCGGAAATAATACCATTTACTGTCAGTAATTATTCTTTATTATTCTCTTTGTTTATGATTTTAACATTTTGTTGGCTTACCTGTAGAATATTTTATGGTTTTTCAATAACTGAAATAAACTTACTTACTTTGACTTCATTGACCTACAGGACTATGTACAAGCCTTATTCCAGCATCTTCAAAAGAACTCGCGTTTTGATCCGATACGCCTAGACTGCACCCACAGTGTGTTCTCAGCATTCCAGCAATGAAGGAACCTAACACCAGACGTCCTCACGAGGAGTCTTGGTGCACGCCCAATACAAGAAAAGCCTGCAGGGGACAGAGACATTGGGGGCGGCTGCAGGACAGAATGGACTGCATGTCGTCCTCCTCGGACGACTAGATGACGCTGTTGCACAGCGCTCCCCGCCATGCAGATGAACTATAAAAGCCAGGTGGGTCCCATATCCCGGAGCAGTAGGGAGACCCCCACCCCGCCCTCCCCCCCAGCTTACAACTACCCCCTCCTGCCATGAGAGTTTCGTCAATGATGCCTCGATCGCTTTCAGGCAGACTAGTGATATGTGCCTGGCACCAACAGACTTTTGAAAGGTTCAATAAAGAGTTGGCATGGTCCAGTCGGAGCTATCCCTCCTGACTTCATCAGCCGAACTGCTGGTGCAGCCCGCAGTTTTGGATTGTGAGATGGTTCTGATTTTTCTCAGTTATTCGTTTTTTTTGCCAGGTTAAGTTTTGATTTTATTTTCGATTGTTGAGAACACACTTGCAATTTAGACACTGGTTCATGAGCCACGCTTCACCCTTTTCCACACAACATTTGCAAACTTTGCTTACACTACAAGCAGCCCGGGGAGGATCTCATGATGGTGAGACCTGCAACCCCCATCAATCCGTAAGAGTCCGGATACCCAGCCTTGTAACATTAAATATCAAAGGTCTCATCTCTTCAATTAAACGGAGGTCACTGCTCCAATGGCACGAACATAAAAACACAAACACAATGAACCTTCAGTAGATCCATCTCCTCGAGTGATATGTCTCCATGTTGCGCTCCCACTGGTTCACCTCCCAAGCCATGTCGCTAACACGTCAAAAACTAAAGGCACAGCCATACTTGGGAGAGGGTTATCCTTTGACCTAGATAGAAAGCTGGTGGACAAGGGAAGGCAATGGATATGCATTGGAGGCAGAATAGGGGGATCTTTTCTTGACCATCTGCTCAGTATATGCGCCTAAAGAAGAGAAAGAGGCGTTTTATGCTGACTTCCTCCTGACTGTAGCCCATCTGTCCAAAGGCCACACAACATTGGGAGGGGACTTCAAAGCGATTCTCCACCAGACGACGACAGACCCTTCCCGCTAGTCATGTCCTGGAGCCCCCACCCCCATCCCTTCTCTAGGGCTGAGATCTTACTCTTGAGTATATTTGGAGGGTGCAACATCAAGGGGAATGGGATTTCACCACCTACTCAAACGAGCATATATATGTATATTTATCTATATATACACACACACACACACACACACACACACACACACATACACATATATATATTTATACATACACGTACATACACATATACGCACATTCATACACACAACAAAGTTACTATAAGAAAGGAGACAAAGTAGATTGATTACTAGCCTACAAGCTTTAATAGGCCCGCATACGAAATCACATCCACAAAATTAAGGATGCACAAGGCATTCCCCACAGCACTACACCGGACACCTTAAAATGGTTCACCACCTATCATGGTACTTTCCTAACTGAAGAGGCATCGTTCCCTGGTACTCAAGGGGATTACTACCTTCACGGCTACTGCCCAAGCATAGAAAGGGGTAGTCTCCTCCTTATGGAGGAAGAAATAACGTAGTGGAGGTCTGAGCTAACATTACCAGACTACCATGCCAAAAATACCGGGTCCAGATGGCTTCCCGGCTTCCTTCTACAAAGCTTTTGTTAACTAACTGGCAGAACCACTCACTATGGTCTTTTTTTGATAACACATTTTTATTGGTATTTTGTAGACCGAACACAGAATACAGACCGTTTCTGAGGCATTGCATACACAATTGCACAATGTATGCAATAATAACAAGGCAATCCATGACGGGAGGGGCATCTCTAGGCCATGGGGACTCAAAGACCTAAGTATGACCACCACTATCCCCTCCTCCTCCCAGATCTTGTGGAGTTTCTGCGGGCATCCTCGCGGCTGGTTGCTCCATCGTAGCGCACTAGTATACTGCTATTTTCCGCTCGGTCAGGGTGGGGGGCTGGGGTTACTTCCAAAGGCAATCTCTTTTAGCAACTAGGGCAGCTACACCCACCAAAGTATGTTCAGTGAGGGATACTCATAGGTTCTCCGGGATACACAAAAGGCAGATCCCCAGAGTAAGTTTCACATCCCTCTCCAGCACCCAGGAGAGGGTTCTCTCCACCTCCGCCAAAATGTCTGCAAGCGTGTACAGGACCAAACCACATGGAAGAAATTGGGGGCGGAGCAGCAAAAGCAGGTGGGGTGTGGGAGACTCCCGCCCGTTACAGCCACCGGGGTGTAAGGTAGGAGGCAATTAAGTATAGACAGATGAGGCGCAGTCTAGAGGAGACGGAGATCTCTTGGGGTGCTGCATGTGCGTCTTGCCAGTGTACATCCTCCAGGGGGCCACTCACACCTCATCTCTGCCTGAGGGAAGGAAAGTCCTCTGGGGCATGACTAATCAATGTACCCCAAGCCAACCCATGAGTAGCTTGGCCTCGAGCGGGCCAAATTTGAGGAGAACGGTGGAATCCTGCAAGTGACAGGCCAGGGCGTGGTGCATCTGTAGGTATTTGTGGAATTGGGAGTGTATCAGAGAGAAGTATTGCTGCAGATATCAGAGGGAACAGAGGTGTCCACCCCCCAAGCATCCCCCGGGGTGGTGAGCCCAATTCTGTTCCACCCCTGAAGTCCTCAAGTTATGCAGTATGGTGTAGCCAGCGCCCCTCCTACAAAGGAGTGAGTTGCATAAGTGTCTTATCCCATTTCTTGAAGCATAGGGCAGCTCCCAAACACTGATCACCACTGCAGTCGGGCAAGGAAGGGATTAGGGCATTGGATTACAGTAAAGCAGCCCCATAGCAGCATCCAACCCTAGGTGAACAAGTTCCATTCAGTAGGCAGGGTCGTCCCAGTCCCCAGTCAGCCAGTCATTGAGGACCACCAGATGCGAGGCCCAGTAATAAAGCCAGACATTGGCAGACCAGAGGCCACCAAACGTCTGTCAGGCCCTACCTTCCGCTACCCGAGAACGGCAGTTCGCTCACATGGAGTTGTGAACAGAGGCATCGAGGGCTTGGAATCAACTGTTGGGGATAATAAATGGGAAGTGCTCAAGGGTAAAGAGGAACCTGGGGGAGGGGGGGAATCATGTTCTGAAACAGGGCTATGAGTCCCAGCAAGTTAAGCGGGAGACAACACCATTTCTGGAAGTCGCGTTTAATGTCGCGAATGAGGGACGTGGTTAAGGTGCCAGGTCAAGTCAGAAGCTCAGCCACCGTATGGGTATAGACTCTTGCCAGTCCACCATAAGACAGTCCCCATGGATTGGATTGAGGAGGCACTTACTTCAATTAAATCGTAGGCTGGAAGCCATTCCATAAAAGCAAAGTATCTCCAGCGCTCGTGGCTCTGATAGGTGCGGATGTTCAAGAAAAAGGAGGATATAGTCTGCGTAAAATGCGATTCTGTCCTCTAGGTGGTTGGTCCGCCACCATCCCCTTATCTGAGCATCGATACAAGAGGTTTTGACTGCAAGAGCAAAAAGGAGCAAGGAAAGGTGGCAACCTTGTTGAGTCCCCGGGCCCATCACGAACTCAGTAGAGAGAACATAAACCCGAACCCGTGCAGTTGGTGAGGCATAAAGCAGCCGTACACAAGACAGAAATTTGGGACAGAACCTCATTTTCTTGCAAACCGCAAGGAAGAAGGACCAGCTGACTGAATCGAAGGCCTTCCCGAGTGTTCCCCAGCTTTAGGGATTACCAGTACTGTAGCAGTATTAATTCCTGATTGGAAGTGTCCTTTGGCGAGTGCCTCTGTGTACATTTCAAGCAGGAAGAGGTTAAGAACATTGACATATTTCTGGTAGTACTGCAGGGGGTACCCGTCGGGCCCGGAAGTCTTCCCAGATTTCATGGGGGTTACTGCAGAGATGAGTTTGTCTTATCTCAGTGGCTCCTCTAGTTCGGAGCGGAGGGAGGGGGAAAGTTGTGGCAGAACAATGTCGTGAAGGATATGGTGTGCGCGCTCGGCCGGTGGAGGCAACTGTCGGGTATAGAGTTGTCTATAGTATGCCACAGGCTGCTGTGATTTCAGGGGCAGTGCGCTGGGAGTGACTCGCCGAATCCACTATTACGGGGACAATTCTGGAGGTAAGATCTTGGGTAGCTAGCCAGTACAGCAGTTTGCCACTTTTGTCACCCCTTTTGTATACCTGATCAGTTGAGGCCATCCAACACTGCCGTGCCTCCTCTAGGGAGACTTGGCACAGGAAGGCCTGGGCAAGTGGGTCTTTAAGGGCATAATGGACCAAGGCATTGTCACAGGCACAATGTCTGAATCACAGATTATACTCTTACTGAAACCAGGAAAAAAAACAGTTGAATATCAATCATGCAGACTGATTGCTCTGCTCAACACCGATGTAAAGATCTTCGCCTCGATACTGGTCTCACCCCTACACACAATATGGCCTAGCCTCATAACTCCTGAGCAAGCAGGATTTCTCAAAGATCGTCACACGAGAGACAACACCAGACTGGCACTTCCCATAATAGAAGCAGCAGAAAGAGCGCACACTGATGATTCTTCTCTTGCTAGATGCAGAGAAAGTCTTCAATAGGATAGATGGGTCCTACATCTCTAAAGTACTAGACAAGACCCCTCTAGGCCCTAGGTTGTGCGAATGAACTTTGCAAACTACCAAGAACAAGGATCACGGTCAATGGAGAGTACCCCCTGTGAGAAAGTGCCATCTTTCTTGCATGGTATGCCCCCACTTTTTGCTGAGATGCTGATGTGCTTTGACTGAGTGTGCCCTGGGCTCCTGCCAACCAGGTACCCAGGGCCTGTGTTCCTTCCCTAAAACTGCATTGATACCTACACCCAATTGGCATCCCTGGCCACAGGTCAGCCCCTGGTAAATGGGACCATGGGTACCCAGGGCACTGTGACCAGGGAAGGCCCCTAAGGGCTGCAGCACTTGTTGTGCCACCCTTAGGGACCCTGTACCTTTACACACACACACACACTGCCTTTGCAGGCTGCGTGTCTTGGTGCAGAACAAAAGCGAAGAGTCGACATGGCACACATCCCTGTGTGCCATGCCTACAAGCCACTGCCCTGGCCTAGGTCAGCCACCCCTCTAGCTGGGTGCACTATGCCAGTGGTGAGGGCATAGAGGCATGAGCCCTGTGCCCCTACAGTGCCCAAGTCCATTCTTGGGCATTGTAAGTGCAGTGCTGCCATTAAGAGTATATGGTGCTGGGAGTCTGTCATTACGAACTCCACAGCACCATAATGGCCCCACTGAAAACTAAGAAGTTTAGTATCAAACTTCTTAGCCCATTAAATCCCCACTGATGCCAGTGTGGGATTTAATGTAAAACGCACTCCAGAGGGCATCTTAGAGATGCCCCCTGAAACCAACCCGACCTCCAGTGTCTGGACTGAGTGGCTGCCCAGGCTGCCACCACCAGACATGTTTCTGACCCCTGGGTCGAGAGCCTCTGCTCTCAGGGGCCTGAAAGAATGCGCATCCTGGGGCGAGGTGCCAAAGCCTCCTCCCCCAGGATGGGCAGGGGGAGCTTCAAAGGCCTGCCGCCTTTTGAGCTTCCCCAGACCACTTGCTGCTTCCAGCAAACTGGTCCCCACTGGTTCTACCCCCACTTCTGGCGGGAGAACCGGCGGGAAAACCAGAGGCAGGAAATGGGTTGTGCCCACCTCTGCCAACTCCACCCCTAAGGTGGGGGAGACGAGGTGAAGCCCAAACTCGAGTCCCCGCCATCTTGAGGATGGGGGGACCCAGCCAACCAGGGACAGGCTCCTGCCCCCTCCCACTAGAGAGGAGCAGAATAGGGGGTGTACCCACCCCAGGAAAGGGACCCATTGGCCCCTGCCCTTACCTACCTGTAACCACCCCTAAATTTAGTATTTAGGGGCTCCCTGAACCTTCCTTCCTCAGTTCCCAAATCCGAAAACAAGAAGAGAAGACAAAGCCAGACGACCAGCCGTGCAGCTGCTAACAAAGAGGCGACAACAACTGACTTGGCCCCAGCCCTACCGGCCTGTCGACCTCTGAACCTGCTCCTGCGGAATCCCGGCCTCAGCAACCTCACAAACCCCGGAGGACCTGACTTCTGTGCTACAGCCTTCGACCCAGGGACTCCCACGAGCAGTGGTACTGCTCAAAAGAAAACCTACCAAAGACCCTTGCCCTGGCACGGAGCCGCGAAACCTGCACACTCTGCACCCGCCGAGTCCAGCCTGGGCCTGAGTGACCAAAGACCTCGAGGACGTCCCCCCGGCGATTCTGACCTGGAATCCAGTGCCCAAGGACCCTCCTCGACGGCCCAGACGACGCCTGCAGCCTCAGGACAAGGGACCCCTCCAACCGCGACCAGCAGGGGGTAAGATTTCCCGACCTCAAAAGACACCCCTGCACCCGGCGCCCCACGGCCCCCTGTGCCCAACTCCTGGGTGTCTACCTATCCTCCAAGACCCCAACTTACCTCCTGAAGTGTTGGTCGTCCCTGAAGAATCACCGTCCCCGAGCCTGCAGCCTTTTTTCACCTTCCAAGACCTCCTTTGGTTAACATTGAGCGCCCGACGGCTCAAAAGCACCCTGCACCCAGCCGCCCGAGTGCCCCTGGAAGTGCAACCTCTACCCTAACCTACTTCCCCATTTGCCCTGGGCAAGTGACCAGGAGCCCAGCTCCCACAGCCGCGTGGCCTGCTTGCCAGCAGCCACCAACCCGAGGCCCCCTGCCTGCCATAGGATAACATTGGGCCTATTCACTCTGCACCCGGCCGCCCCTGTGCCGCTGAGGGTGTAACATCTGTACTTACCTGATACTGGGGGACCCCTGAGTCTATGCCCAGAACCTTAACTCTGCCAGTCGAGTACTTACCCAAAGACCGATAACTCACTTTCCTTCCATAGGGTAACACTGACTGGCTCGCACCTGGAATTTCTTCTAAGTGTGGAGTTTTGGAACTTTAAAATATTCACCTAAAATCAACCGAGTCACGAAAACGAAAATACTCACCTGGCATTAGAAGAGGCCCCAGTGCTGGACCGGGGTGCCCAACACTGGCCCTAAAAAGTAATCCCAACGTTACTTACCGCTAACTCCATTTTCTTCCATAGGGATCCATTGACTGGTTTTCTGTGAAATTTCTTCTAAGTGTCTACTTTTGAAATACTAAAATATTGTTTAAAAATCACAACAGTAACGAATTACGAACTACTCACCTGCTATCAGGAGAGACGTCAGTACTGCCTCTTTTAGGCTAGTACCAACCATGAAAAGTAATTTTTACCGTACTTACCAGTAACTCGAAATTCCTCTCATAGGATACCATTGCCTGCTTTTGTTGAAAAAGTTTCTAAGTGTCGATTTCTGCATTTTACAAATATTCTTTAAAAATCGTGCCAATGATACAAACGTAATTACTTACCTGTTTTAGCTAGATACCCCAGTGCTGAACCCGAGAACCCAGCACTGGATTACAAAAGTAACATAAACCTGCTTTGCTTGCAAACTGCATTTCCTTCCATAGGATAACATTGGTAATTTTACCCAGAAAAGTTTCTAAGTGTCGACTTTTGAAATACAGTAATATTCCTCAAAAATCACTACAATAACCAAAACGCTTTTTCTTACCTGTTTCCAGGAAGTGTCCCAGGACTGAATCCAGGATCCAGTCCTGTGGTTAGAAACGTAACCTACAAAGTCATTAATTGTAATTAATCACAATTTTCCATTAAGCTCAATGTTGCATTGTATTTGACCCTGTGTTGCCTCTTGCACCAACTGTGATTATTACCACCAACAAGTCTATTGCCTATTTTGTAAGGTGGCTAACCAGAACATCTCATACTGAGAAAGTATATTTTGACCCTATTGTTGGTTCTAAACTAAAACAAGCATATATTTTTTTATATACAAACCATTGGCCTAGAGTTCAGTTCTTGAGTGTGTGGCTTCATTTGCTGACTGAGTGTGTACAACAAATGCTTTACACTGTCCTCTGATACTGCCTTACTGCTCGACCAAGCTACCACTTTAGAGAGTAAGGTTATATCTAACTTTAGCCTCTGCCAAACCTCTGGGGACTGGGGACTCTGTGCACACTGAACCTTACTTTGGTGCAGTATATACAGAGCCACTTTCCTACACCCCCATCCTCTGCCCATTATGAGGGGCACAAGACAGTGATGCCCGCTCTTCCCATTAATCTACTCACTCATGATAGAACATTTTATCTAATGTGTGCAATATAACCCGAATACAAAAAGGACTCAAAATGGGCATGCAGGAACACAAACTAGAGCTTTATGCTGATGTTCTATGCTTTGACTGAGCCAAAATCCTCCGTTCTAGCACTGAAACACAAACTAACACTTCTTTTGCTGAGGTTGCCAACTTTGTCAATTACTCCAAATCATGTGGCATGCGGGGTCCCCTCCACCTTCGTGGCCTCAAACAAAATCCTCGAAAACAATGGCTTTGCTTGGTCACAGGGGCCTATAAAATATCTCGGTATATATTGGCCCAATTCCATGGCAAAACGTTATGGCTGTAATGTTCCCCCCCAGATCCCACCCCCCATCATGCAGGCCCTCTATAAGGACTTATACCATTCAGGTCGGCTAGAAATGGTTGGGAAGGCTTGCATCGGTAAAGATTAACTTTATGCTGAGATTGTTCTACATAGCGCAGACTCTCACACTCCACGATAGACCAGATCCAGGCGGGGCTTTGAGTAGGTCAGGAAAAATCGGACTCCCAGAGTTATCAGGATCGCCCTTTATAAAAGCAGAGCGGAGGGAGGATTGGGGTTCCTGAACATATGCACATACCTTTAGGTAGCACAACTCAGACCAGCCCTCGATTGGAATTGCATTCCAGACAAAGGCCGAATCGAAGTAGAACAACATTTTTCAAACGTTACCCTACGCCGTATTCTTTGGCTTCCCTAACAAGTCTGGCTGGGAAGTCCTCTTCTGCTGACAAACACACATCCTGTTGGACACTTGGAAATAAATTACATGCAAGGCCGGTTCCAGTACATTCCCCTTCTCAATGTCTCCCCTAGTTAATAATACGGACTTCCTTCCAGGCATCCACAACCCTCGCTTCAACAGCTTCAATTGGGCAAGTTATACTCAGCCTCTGACCTAAGGCTAAAGTAAGATATTCAGGAACAGTACTGGCTGAAGAGGACAGACTGCTACAGACTCACACAACTCTTGCATTGTTCAATTGTGGTTAGATCGGTGGATGTCTTTCGGTGGGAAAACAGGAAAAAAGTTTAATGAATTCTTTGATCACCCGGTTAGTGCATAACAAGGGTAACCCAATTCCATTCTAAAAGAGGAAACTGCTATGATATGTACTTTGATGGGAGTATCTTTGATGCATGTTTGTGCTAATTCTAGCAAATACAGTTGGATGTCGCAAGGCTGTTAACAGGCACAGATTTTGGTCATTACACCATATGCAGAATATTTTCCATTTAGTCCCTAAAGTTTTACTTGTGGGCAATGCCCTAACTATCATCTGGAACATCTAGGAGGTGAAACTGTGCTCTGGAACCATGTTCACAAATTCATCACCACAAGATTGCGGTGCAGAATGTGACAGTTTCATCGAGAGAGCAAATTTACAGAGGGTCCTAGTCAGATCTGTGATTCCTATAACAGAAATATTAGCTCCGTGAACAAATATTGCCTGGCTATACTGGGGCTTAGATTACAGAACATAGACATTGTCGTATCTGGCTCATCACTCTTGGGATGAAAGAAAATTAAGGAAATGTGTGAGCAAGGATCCCTGACCAGGCTCTTGAAAACGGATACATCAATGAGCCTGGAAAAGCATGCCTCCTATCGTAGCACTAGCCTTTGGGGTTGACTTGGTGGTGAAGAGATCTAGATTTGTTTTTCCTGTGCAACGGAAGATCTTGTTCAGTTAATCTTGATTTAACTCCCATTTGTGGCACTCTCCCGAACACTGATAGTGTGTCTGCCCATTCGTTGACTGCTCCCAGCAACTACTCCAAGACTTGGTGAAGAATGGCCCCATACCATATCATCAGAGTTTCCACTGATAGGAGGAACAACCCCATTTCGCCCAGTTTGTGGATGTCAAACATCAAGGCACATTGCTTAATCGTATTAAGAGAGTTGAGCCCTTGATCCATGACAGGAATTACTGTAACCCTGGACTGACACCTTATTATTTCAGTACATTTTTGTTGCAGCTTTTGTTGTTCTCATTGCCATTTTCCATTAATGGCGAGCTCCTGGAGACATGCTCCAGCCATCTATAAACAATTCATCATACAATTTGCAGAGTCCTGTTAAAACTATTTTCTCTCTGAGCCCAACAAGGCAACACTGCTTTTATCTTTGGCAACACCAAGATTTTATTGCTGAACTAACACGTACTCTGGGACCATTGGTTTTCTAGCTCTTTCTGCAATGGTCTCATACGCAGGTGATAAAATTGTATCAGATAGATGCAGATGACATTATACCGAATACACATTTCAAAAGACAAATTGCAAGTGTTTTTCTTTTAGTTACCTTACTAGGCTGTGTAAGCATTGTATTTTTCGTCTGAAGGAAAAGATTTCCTGTGAACAGTGTCCAGGATTGGTACTAGGAACTATCAGTCTGCAAGGAATCAAGGTCTATTTTTCCTCGTTGAGGTAAAAGCACAGCTTTCTGAAGAACTTCAGACCGGCATTTGTGGATGCTGTGGTGGAATGATATAAATCTTCTTTTGTCAACTAGACATCCAGAAAGGGGAACATTTGGCGACTTTCTCCTGAGATACAGGTAGCCAGCTACATCCAAATGTAGATACTTTCAAAGAATGGGGATGTGAAAATAAGTGTCCTGCAGTTACTGGGTTAATTTCTACTTCCATTAGAAGTTGAAGAATGTCTTGCATTGACACCATGCAGACTAACTGTAATGTAATGTAACATGTATTTGTAGAGCGTGAAACTTGTCACCTGTAGGGTATCCAGGCACTGAGTAGGTGCAGCTTCTACAAAAAGGATCAGGTGAAAAGCCAGGTTTTCAGTTTCTTGTGGAAATCCATAAGTGATGCTGCTGACCTGATGTGCTGGGGGAGGTCGTTCGAGGATTTGGCTGCCAGGTAAGAGAAGGCCCTACCTCCTGTCTTGCTTCTATGGATATGGGAGTTGGGGGGGGATGGGGGGGGAGGGGAGGGAGGAGCGTGAGGTTTGTAGAGGGGAGGTTCCTGGTTGGTTGGTGGAAGTGTAGGCAGTGGTTGAGGAAGGTGGGACCCTGGTTGTGAAGTGCCTTGTAGGTGTGGGTGAGCATCTTGAACTGGCAGTGTTTCTGAATGGGGAGCCAGTGTAGTTTTCAGAGGTGAGGTGTGATGTGCGTGCGGTAAGGAAGATTGAGGATTAGTCTGGCGGCGGCATTTGGATGGTTTGCTGCTTGTGTAGCAGGTGTGCAGAGATACCATAGTAAAGGCTGTTGCGTAGACCAGTCTGCTTATGATGAGGGCCTGGGTGACAGTCTTTCTGGTATAAGGTGGGAGCCATTTGACGATTTCTCTGAGCATGTGAAGTATGTGGAAGCAGGCAGAGGTGACAGCGTTGATTTGATGTCTCATGGTGAGGTTGGTGTCCAGGATGATTCCTAGATTTCTGGCATGGGCAGAGGGTGAGGGGGTGGGGCCTAGTTCTGTGGGCCACCAGGTTTAGTACCAGGGTGAGTTATTGTTGCCGTATATCAATATAATTATTTTTTGAGTTATTTCTTTAGCTGACTAAGAGCTAAGATTGTCTCCATTCTCTGGATTTATTTTTCCCTGAGAAGAAACAAGACCAGAATCCTTCATTTGGCTGGGATTTGGGAACAAGTTCCCAAGCTCCTTTCTACATCACGCAATGTATTTTGGCGTAAAGCAGCTGCAGATGTCGGTACTTTGTTCTGCTTGGAGGAGCGTGGGGAGGTTTTTGGATGAATTCCAGCGTGTCCATGCTTCAGTAGGTGGAGGATCCAATTCCACTCCTCCAGGTAAGCTGAAATTATTCCCAACTTTCACGGGGCCTCATTAGTTCTTCGATGTGGATGATGTGGTCAATCTCTGCACTAAATCAATGCCCTTGAACGTTTTTCAGCTTTATGCACTCGAGCAAACTTCATATAGGTTGAAGTTTATAGTGCTACGAAATATCATTTAGGTTCAAAGCCAAGGCGCTTCTGAACTAAGGAAAATCAGTGTTTCTGTATGTATACACACTACATTTGAAACGTCAAGGGTTTGCTCAACAAACTTTGGGTGGCAGTGGACAAAGGAAATAAAGTGCCACATTTATTAGAACGCTGAACGAGTTACCATAAATGGTCTCCTCAGATACTATTAAAAGGGACTGTATCAATATAACAGTAGAGTTGAGGTTGTTCTATAATATATAAAAACAATATCAAGACTGCACTTTCCTACGTATCTGCTATAGAAAAGTGGGTCTTACTAGTCTGCTTCAAAAAGCACCCGTTATCCTCATAGCCCACTCCTAATTGTAAAACACAGCAAAAGGCAGGGTTTGTCACATTATCTTACCTGCCATACCAGAGAAGAGAAAGGCAATAAAATAAGACATCAGCTATCGAAAAATAACTTCCAGTACAGCAAAATAAATCTTACATTCTCTGTCGTTCGATCCATTAAATTTATTTAAACTTGGTTGCCAACAATCTATGAAATACTCTAATTCTATGACAGTGCTCTTTATGACTGTACTTTATAAAGCCTGCAGCTGCCCAGCAATATGCCAGATAACTGAATAGAAAACAATGATGATACTAGGCCGGCTCATTTACAAAATCCTCACTAATATTATGCACTTATGCAAATCAATACTTGAATTTATCTAAGAGTGGTGCCAACTATTTAGTGACCCCAAACTCTGCATGTGCATCATCTTAGTATAGGAGATAAACATGTAATGTTTTTATTCTATAAGATGGCATGGCAGCACTCATATGAAGAAACCATACATTATTTTTCAAGTGTAAGTTCAATAATTGTGACCTTGCACATACCTGTACATTAAGTTAATCACATCACAGTATCCAATCTCTGTTCAATCACTGTAAAAAGTCTTGAGCCATCTGTTCACAATAGTGCACCAAATCCTTTATCTTTCAACAAAAAAGCTCCCTCTGTGCAATCTTAGTAGAAGAAGACTAATATTTTGGTGCATTCCATAATTTCTACAGGCATCTGGCCTTTTTGCTATAAACATCACCATGATTTTTACTAATGCAAGACGATGCAATTTACTGAATTTACAGAAAGAGTTAACCATTAGCTGGATTAATTCCTAATATGGCAAACACAAAAGAAAATATTCTATCCCTGCAATATTCATAGAAAAAAAAAATCAAAAGGAATACAGCAAGTTTCATAAGAGAAGGCATTTATAATCACAGGTAAGATGCTTTATAAACACTCAAATCATTCTGATTGAAACAAGGCCCATACAGGTTTCTGAATTTCTTGGTCTGCTACAATGTAATTTAGCATGTTTAATCTTCTGTATTCCACTCACATTTCATTGTCAAAGCTAATTTTATAGTTCCTTCACACGTAGCTTGTATAACCTGACAGGGTGTAGCAAAAGTAACTGAGCACACCGAGGCAGTATAACGTATGTAAGCTTACCATAGACAATGGGCTGCGTCTCTGTTGCTTGTTCCTCCTCTTTCCTTAGTGATTCAGAGGCATCTAGTTTATCCACCTGGAAAGAAGACAAATTGTTAATAAAACCTTCCGTAAACTTAATAATGGACCGTACATAAATGCAAATAGGATGAAAACATACTAAATAGGTTACATTTAAAAATACCTCATGTTTTTAAGAAATGTTGCTTAGTGTGCTACAGATTTAAACTTAATTGCACAGGGTGCAAATAGACCATGCTCAAGTTACTATTTTAAAATAATTCAGTGGGTCAAAGAAAATGGAACATGAAGCTTAAACGCACTTATGCTTCACAGTGGCAGGGATAAAAAACAAAGTTTTTCCATGTTTGCTCACATCTAAAGCAACAGCTGCAGAATGGATTTACACCAAACTTGACATAAATGTCTGAGAAAGTGTTCTTTTGTTGGCTTGGTGTAAAGCTGTTCGATAGTTTTAGAGAAATGAAAATAAAACAAGGTGGTAGTGCGAGTTTAATCTTATAACTTGGCTATCTAGCCAGCGGAAGATACAGCAGTCGGTGCGTAGACTAAACATATAAAACTTAACGCCTCCCATTGCTACACGGAGTTTTTAGCTCCCATTGATTACTGCAAACCTGCGACATAACCAGAGACTGTGGACCAAACAACAAAGACTAAGGAAGCCACTACAGGATGTAGAACAGGGATCTCCAACTTTTTCAGTAATAAGAGCTACTTATGATCAATGAAATTCTTCCTGATTACTAATATCATTAGTGTTGTAACAGTGACTACATATGACAATATTACTTTAGTGTCGACCCTATATAAAATTATCCACAGTGATCACTTGTGTATGAGGCAGCATTGCCAGCAGTAATGTAAAAAAAATAAAGCTTTGTCAATCTGGAATCCCTTTACCTGGATAATACGCGACAGCCATAGCTTAAATGTCCCTGGAACCAAGGTAATAATATTAGTAATAAACCTCCCCAATGTCACATGACTGAACACATAACAGCTTTAATTATAGTTCGGAAATTGAAACATAAGCTTATCAGTTCTGTAAGTGCACACATTTTTGTCTCTTAATGCATGTTTTCCCAATTTTGGTATACATATATGTAGGAAGCTGGCTCTGTATATACTATACCAAAGTGAGGTATAGTGCGCACAGAGTCCAGTGGAACCCCAAAGGTAGGCAGAGGTAAAAGTAGATGGCACCTTACTCTCTATTTGTGGTAGTGTGGGCAGGCAGTAAGGCTTTATCAGAGGGTAGTGTTAAGCATTTGTTGTACACACTCAATCAGCAAATGATTGTCATACACTCAAAGACTGAACTCAGACCAATTTTGTTTGTATAAAAAATATTCTTTTAGTTATTTTATTTCCTATAACCAAGCAAGCCTGGCACGGGTAAGTGAGTTATACTTTGCAGTAATAATACAGTTTGAATTGCAGTCGTATATATCAGCATGTGAATCCCAAAGTATCCAGCCACAGTGGCGCAACACGAGGGCACAGACCCCAAGGCAGTGATGATGGCAAAGTGTCTTTATTTAAGTATCAATGTCCAAAATGACGCGTTTCGGCTGCCAGACATGCGGCCTTGTTCACATAGTGCACTGCATGTGAAAGGGTGCTTTATATACATAGGTGGTGAGTAGTAGTCTTTTTACAGTGTTTAACATTTTACCACAAGAGTTGGCACTTTTACTACAGTAAGCTACTTTACTGTAGTGATAGTTTACTGCTGCAGGTGAGTCAGCAGTTAACCAGGCACTGTGCAGTATATCTACATGGAGATAGAAGACATCTGTAACGCTTTTGTGTGTGGGAAGGTATGAGCGTTAAAACGGCTGTGCGTGTTGCAGAAGTTGCCTGTCTGTGTTTTGTGGCGCCACTGCGTTCGCGATAAGGTTTCATGAGTCCTAAAACCGTGGAAATACGAGGCAAATGCGAAGATCACGGTAAGTGACCCGTGTGTGAATGGAGTGTCACAATGGTCTGGCGTGATCTAACTCAAAGAGGCTGAGTATAATTGGGCAGGTTAACTATTGCCAAGTGTACACTCATGTATTAAGAGTATATCTGTTGCCGGATGATCTGTCATACCTCAGTGAGTTATGCCGTTTGCGCTATATTTAATTAATATAAATTAAATTTAAGTTTAAAAAGCGCAGCGAGAAAATATATATATATATATATATGCCAGCCATAATATGTTTCTTATCGCTTGGTGCCAGGTGTGGGAAAAAAATGTTAAAAAGTCAACTGGTACTATTCATACGTGGGTGCTAATAGTGTGTAATGTGAAAGGGAGGGGAGTGTTGGGTTAAAAGAGTGAGACTATGTGTGAATACTAAATGGCAAAATTGGGCGGAGCAGTATGGTCCAATGTGTTAACTGGATATTCACACACAGGATATATGTGTAATCAAGAAACTAAAATTATTTCAATTATTAACAAAGTCCACTTAACACAATCACGCGTGGCTTTTCATAGTAGTAGATTACAAATGACATGCTCAAATTAAAGTATATTAACCCCTTTGGTGCTTGCGTCGGCCAATGGCCGACGCAAGCACTACCTCCCTGGTGCGGCGCACGTCCATTGGCCGTCACCAGGGAGGGCCCCTTAAACCTCCGGTGCATCGCACCGGAGATTGTTTTTTTTTAATTCCCCTGGGGAGACGTGGAAGGCTTTCCGCGTCTCCCCCGCCCCCTCCCGCCCATCTGTGACGCTCAGCGCGCCGCGAGGCGCTCTGACGTCACTGATTTCCCACCGGAGCCGAGGACAGCAGCAGGTAAGGCCGCGCTCGACTCCGATGGGGAAATCCGGCCGAAAACGGCCTCCCCAGCTTTCAGGGAGGCCTCGCTTGAAAGGGGAGAGTCTCCCCTTTCAAACGAGGCCTTCCTGAAAGGGTTTCCTGGCCGTGGATCGCGGCAGCGATGCGATCCACGGCCAGGAAACCCCACTAGACACCAGGGATGTCTTTGGGGGGTCGGCCCTCGTGGTAATGGGTCGGCCCTCCCCCGGGGGCATATTTATTTAATTTTTTTAAGTTGGCTTTGTTTGGGGTGCGCGATCGCACCCCAAAAATGAAAAAAACGATTTTTTTTTTTTTTAAAATGGCGGCGATATTGGCAGGGGGTCGGTCCTCCTGCTCAGTGGCCGACCCCTGTGGGGGCATATTTTCTATTTACCCATGTTGGCTTTCCTTGGGGGCATGATCGCCCCCAAAAATGCTAAAAATAATTTAAAAAAAAGTACAATGGTGGCAATATTGGCAGGGGGTCGGTCCTCCTGCTCAGTGGCCGACCCCTGTGGGGGCATTTTTTTTATACCTATGTGCTTTCCGTGGGGGCCACAATCGGCCCCCCAGGGAAGCCATAGCTATAAAAAAAATTAGAGCAAGAGAGAGATCTTTCTTTATATATATATATATATATATATATATATATATATATATATATATATATATATAGAGAGAGAGAGAGAGAGAGAGTCTCTTTCTCTCTGTAGATGATATATGTATATATATGTATCTATATACATATGTATGTGTATATAGATACATATATATACATAAGTCTAAAGAGTGAATGATATATATATGTATCTATATACATATACATATATATGTATAGATATATGTATATAGATGTATATAAATATATGTAGAGATAAAATCTATGTATATATATATATATATATATATGTGTCCGTGTGTGTGTGTATATATATATATATATATATTATAGCAAAGGTATCGAATAAACGTCAAGCCTGAATGGCAATGCTACCCTTGTGTCGGTGACCGATTCTTATGAAGATTTCGGAAATGGTTTATATATATATGTGATCAAGGACACAGTCGGTGTCCGAAACGCGTCTGAGGCTGCACCTTTCTTTGTAAGCACGCATTTTGGCTACAGCTTAATCTTGAGTCCGTGGTCCCATGTGTGCGCGCTCGCACGGGGATACTGTCAGTTGCTATATATATATATATATATATATATATATATATATATGCTCCTTGATGCACAGTGAACGGCGCACTTGCGGACGGGTGCTTCACAAACGCGGGGGTGCGCCCGCGATATTTATCCAGGCTCTGTTTCCTTGTTTCCCAAAAAGAAAAACAGCACTCGCGGGGCTGTTGCTAGAGTTTATTGGCCCACGCGAGTGCTGTTTTTCGTTTTGGGAAACAAGGAAACGGAGCTTGGATATATATATATATCATATATATATATATATATATATATATATATATTCAGAAACACAAAGGATGCCGCACTCCAGAGATTGGTTTCAGAGTTGCTTTATTTTCACCACGACTGGTGGTAGTGGTGGTGAAAATAAAGCAACTCTGAAACCGGTCTTGAGTGCGGCATCCTTTGTGTTTCTGAATTTAAATATCGGGTAAGGATTCTACCCGTTGCTGCCTGCACCAGGTATTGAGCGCTCTGACATTGGGAATTAATTGTCTATGTGAGAGAGGGGCTATGGAGAGATGAGGGGCACGTTTGCAAGGATGGTAGTGGGCGCATCAAAGGAGGTCATAGTGTGCAATTGTAAAGCACACGTTCACCCGTAGGCATCTTGGCGCCAAAATGATGGTTGCAATGGCTCCCACCAGCGCTAAAAGGCTGCGATGATGGGTATGTGGCAAGGTAAAGTAATACTGTGTCTTTTTTCTCTCTTTCTTAGTCTTTTTGGAGAGCGTACAGAGTTCGCAAAGGTAAGGTGACTTCGTCATTATTGACTTAAACACTTCACTCACGCGCACACACCCACCTACACTTTAAAACCAACAACCTATCTGCCTTCTACGTAGGATTGTGTTTTAAAAGGATAGTTTAGGCACTAGCAGAGATGGCATATCGTTGGATGGATGCTGCCCAGGCCCTAAATCTGGTTCTGGAGTCCAGCTCTGAGGCAGGATCAGAGACTGAGACAGCAGATACTGAGACAGCATCTGAGGGAGAGGACAATGGAGCCGAATCTGGGAGTGACTTTTCAGTCGGCGCAGTTCCATCCGATGACTCATCGTCCAGCGATTCTGAAGGAGACGATGTCAGTCGTGCTGTCCCTTTGCCAGCACAGTCTGTGCAGCAGGACACCCGTAACAGGTTAGAGCAACCCAGAGTGCAGGCACGTGCGGCCGCAAGCACAGACGGAGTGCTGTCTTGGCAGCCTCCCAATTTAGTTCAGCCCCAAATTCCGCCTTTCACTGGTGACGCTGGATGTAAAGTAGATACGGCAAATTTTTTGCCAATTGACTACTTCCATCTCTTTTTTGGTGTTGACTTCCTAGACGAAATTGTGCAGCAAACAAATTTGCGTGCCGAACAATTTCTGAGGGAGCAAGGAGGCACTCTTGGGCCTCATTCTAGGGCGCGCAAGTGGACTCCCACTTCACTAGGGGAGTTGAAGATATTTTTGGGCCTCACACTTAAAATGGGGGTAGTGCATAAACCAACCTTGCTATCCTACTGGTCTACTCGCACGGTTTGGTTAACCCCCATCTTTGCACCATACATGAGCAGAGATCGTTTTTGCTATTGCAGCGCATGCTGCATTTCAATGACAATTCTGCTGCATTGCCCCGGGACCATCCAGACTATGACAGGTTGTTCAAAATTCGGCCTGTCGTGGAACATTTGTCTGCCAGGTTTCCAGAGGTTTATACTCCTGGAAAGAATATAGCCATTGATGAGTCCTTGATCTTGTATAAAGGGCGGCTGCTGTTTAGGCAGTACATTCCGAGCAAACGCGCTCGCTATGGCATCAAGCTGTACATGCTGTGTGAGAGCTCGACTGGCTATGTGTACAGCTTGAGAGTGTATACAGGGAAGGACACAACTCTTAACCCTGTAGGTTGCCCTCCCATGCTAGGGGTCACAGGAAAGATTGTATGGGAGCTTGTCCAGCCACTTCTTCACAAAGGTTATAACCTTTATGTGGACAATTTCTATACAGGAGTAGAGCTATTCAGTGAGCTCTACAAAGCTGGCACCGTGGCTTGTGGTACAATTCGTTGTCGCCGCAAAGGATTCCCGCAGGAGCTTGTTTGCAAGAAGCTCCAGAAATCCCAGAGCACTGCGTTGCGTTCCAACGAGCTGCTCGCAGTTAAGTTCTCAGATAGGCGCGATGTGTACATGCTCACTACAATTCATGCTGAGAGCACTTCCCTGTCACGGTTTGGGGTCAGATGGCCGAAGTCCACAAGCCCACCTGTATACTTGATTACAACAAGTACATGGGCGGAGTGGACAAGAACGACCAGGTTCTTCAGCCATACAATGCGAGTCGTAAAACTCGCACTTGGTATAAGAAACTGTTTACGCACCTGATCCAGATGGCAACATACAATGCGTATGTTGTTTATCGTGAGACCACCACAGGAAGACTCATGTCTTTCCTTGACTTTCAGTTGTCTGTAATTGAAAGTCTTACTGCTACAGAAGCAGAAGCCTCCACTTCATGTGTTCTGGAGGACGTGGCAAGGCTGCAGGAGCGACACTTTGCAGATAAAATTCCTGCAACACCCAAAAAGGAGCGACCATGTCGTCGTTGTAAAGTGTGCTCGATGCAGGGAAAGAGGCAGGAGACTCGTGTTTACTGTCCCCAGTGCCCAAGTAAGCCTGCCTTCTGTTTTCCTACTTGCTTTATGTTGTATCACACTAAAGCAAAATACTGGGAAATTGACTGAGGTGGAGCTGCCAATAGGATAACCTTTCAATTGGTGTGAATGGATACCTACTGTCTGTGGGCCACTCCTTCACTACGCAAGCAGCTGCAGGATATTTCTTCCTCTACTTCATGAAATCATGGACTTCTCAACACCTTTATCTGCTTTCAGAACGTGGTAGTTGTTCTGTTCGCCAATTGACAAGTGCATTATAGTCCCCACGCTGCACATACTGGTGGGCAGAACATATGCCACGTTGTCATGGAGTACCCGTGTTTCACATTCAACCGTTCTTCGTAGTTTATGATGTTCTCTTTAGGAAGTTTTTGAAAATTTCCAGCATGTTTGCCTTAGTTTCAAAGGTAGATATGCTTGCTCAGCTCGAGAAATGTTTTTGCGGCATACTCGGGCACCCCCAACTTGCATCCACAAACTGGAAGGAGTTGGATAGAGCATTGTGAGAGCATTGATAGCTCGTGACAGAAATGTTCACTCAAGCTTCAAGTAGCTAGAGATGAAAGGCATTAGTATAGGGTCTCTTAACAATTGGACAGGGTTAGTCAGGACTCTGAGGACAGACACACGAACGGGTTAGAACAGCTTACGGTAGGTACGCTTTCCGAGGAATATTGCAAAGGTAGAAGGCAGATAGTAAAGGTAGTATAGATACACGTCCTGACTTCTTCTTCACCCATGGATTCAAATCCATTGCTGCCACACTCACACTCAATACTTATGGGTCAATGCTGCTTGCCATGTTCATCCTCCGTTAGAACTTAGTAGATGGTCAGTTTGCTGTATGATAAGTGCATTACAGTCACTGCACATAACGGTGGATTGGACATATGCTACGTTGTCACGGACTACCCTTGTTTCACATTCATCCGTTCATAGTTTATGATGTTACCTTTTGAAAATTTCCAGCATTTTGCCTTAGTTTCAAAGGTAGATATGCTTGCTCAGCTCGAGGAATGGGCTTCACGGCATACTCGAGCACCCCCCAACTTGCATCCACAAACTGGAAGGAGTTGGATTTAGCATAGTGAGTGCACTAAAGGTGCATGAAAGACATGTCTTCCTGAGCCTCATGTGGCTGTCATGGAAGTCATTAGTATAGGTTCACTGGGCATGAGTTCGGTAACGTTCTGGAAGAAGGAGGTGGAGACTTGACAGGTGGTAGAATATAGTCAAAGTCATTATGTCTTGTGGCATATAAATGTGATGGGCCCTTGCATGGCGGCAGTATGTTTGTGTGAGTGCAAGTGATATGGTTGTTTGGGCCCGTGGCTGGCGGTACGGAAGTCTTGTGTGTGGTGTGTGAATGGCGTGTGAATGGACCATAAAGTGGTTGGTGCCGTGATGTGGCTTTATGGCTCCCCTTCAGAAGGCTTGGCTTCAATATTTATATACTTTGATAAGTATTTGTGCTTTGAAGCCAGCGTTTCTGGAGGTGCTAAAACCAACCTGTGTAAGTGGTGGATTAGCTTTATCAAATGAGTGTTAGATTTATATTTGTGTCTGTTTAATGGCCTTTTGTAAGATATTTTTTTTTCCACAATGGGTAGCAGGGGACTTTCTGCCCTAGCTCAGTCGTCACCTAGGCAAACCATTACATTTTTGAGTAGTAGACAAAGGGGGAAGTACAAGGGTGAATGACTTGCGTGGTTCTCACTGTTTTTTTACCCAACATGCCCTGCTAGCCTCATATTTTGTTGAAAAAATCACTATTTCCACACATTTTTGTGTGGGAAATTTGTGGCATCGCCGGGCAGACATGCATTTCCTACCACCCAGTGTTCCCCAAGGTCTCCCGATAAAAATGGTACCTCACTCGTGTGGGAGGCCCAAGTACCCACGACAGGCTAGGGCCGAAAAGGTATTGAGGCGACATTAAAATTGCCTATCACAAAACAACCTGGTTTTGCAAGGGGGTCACCTCGGTTTTTGGCCCCGTGCTCGGTGGCCAGCTAGGGAAACCTATCAAACCCACCCATTTCTGAAAACTAGACACCCGGGGGTTCCAGGGAGGTATGGCTTGCGTGGATCCCCCAACGTTTTCTTACCCAGAATCCCCTGCAAACCTCGAATTTAGGTGGAAAAATCACTTTTTCCACACATTTTTGTGTGGGAAAGTTGTGGCATCGCCGGGCAGACATGCATTTCCTACCACCCAGTGTTCCCCAAGGTCTCCCGATAAAAATGGTACCTCACTCGTGTGGGAGGCCCAAGTACCCACGACAGGCTAGGGCCGAAAAGGTATTGAGGCGACATTAAAATTGCCTATCACAAAACAACCTGGTTTTGCAAGGGGGTCACCTCGGTTTTTGGCCCCGTGCTCGGTGGCCAGCTAGGGAAACCTATCAAACCCACACATTTCTGAAAACTAGACACCCGGGGGTTCCAGGGAGGTATGGCTTGCGTGGATCCCCCAACGTTTTCTTACCCAGAATCCCCTGCAAACCTCGAATTTAGGTGGAAAAATCACTTTTTCCACACATTTTTGTGTGGGAAAGTTGTGGCATCGCCGGGCAGACATGCATTTCCTACCACCCAGTGTTCCCCAAGGTCTCCCGATAAAAATGGTACCTCACTCGTGTGGGAGGCCCAAGTACCCACGACAGGCTAGGGCCGAAAAGGTATTGAGGCGACATTAAAATTGCCTATCACAAAACAACCTGGTTTTGCAAGGGGGTCCCCTCGGTTTTTGGCCCCGTGCTCGGTGGCCAGCTAGGAAACCTATCAAACCCACACATTTCTGAAAACTAGACACCCGGGGGTTCCAGGGAGGTATGGCTTGCGTGGATCCCCCAACGTTTTCTTACCCAGAATCCCCTGCAAACCTCGAATTTAGGTGGAAAAATCACTTTTTCCACACATTTTTGGGTGGGAAAGTTGTGGCATCGCTGGGCAGACATGCATTTCCTACCACCCAGTGTTCCCCAAGGTCTCCCGATAAAAATGGTACCTCACTCGTGTGGGAGGCCCAAGTACCCACGACAGGCTAGGGCCGAAAAGGTATTGAGGCGACATTAAAATTGCCTATCACAAAACAACCTGGTTTTGCAAGGGAGTCACCTCGGTTTTGGCCCCGTGCTCGGTGGCCAGCTAGGGAAACCTATCAAACCCACACATTTCTGAAAACTAGACACCCGGGGGTTCCAGGGAGGTATGGCTTGCGTGGATCCCCCAACGTTTTCTTACCCAGAATCCCCTGCAAACCTCGAATTTAGGTGGAAAAATCACTTTTCCACACATTTTTGGGTGGGAAAGTTGTGGCATCGCTGGGCAGACATGCATTTCCTACCACCCAGTGTTCCCCAAGGTCTCCCGATAAAAATGGTACCTCACTCGTGTGGGAGGCCCAAGTACCCACAACAGGCTAGGGCCGAAAAGGTATTGAGGCGACATTAAAATTGCCTATCACAAAACAACCTGGTTTTGCAAGGGGTCACCTCGGTTTTGGCCCCGTGCTCGGTGGCCAGCTAGGGAAACCTATCAAACCCACACATTTCTGAAAACTAGACACCCGGGGGTTCCAGGAGGTATGGCTTGCGTGGATCCCCCAACGTTTTCTTACCCAGAATCCCCTGCAAACCTCGAATTTAGGTGGAAAAATCACTTTTTCCACACATTTTTGGGTGGGAAAGTTGTGGCATCGCTGGGCAGACATGCATTTCCTACCACCCAGTGTTCCCCAAGGTCTCCCGATAAAAATGGTACCTCACTCGTGTGGGAGGCCCAAGTACCCGCGACAGGCAAAGACACAAAACGTTTTGAGGCAACATCAACATTGCCTATCAAAAAATGTTTTGGGCCCTTGCCTGTCGCGGGTACTTGGGCCTCCCACACAAGTGAGGCACCATTTTTATCGGGAGACCTGGGAGAACGCTGGGTGGTAGGAAATTTGTGTGAGGCCAGTGATGCCACACTTTCCCACACACAAATGTGTGAAAAAGTGATTATTTCAGCTAAAATTGAGGTTTGCAAGGGATTCTGGGTAAGGAAACGTTGGGGGATCCACGCAAGCCATACCTCCCTGAAGCCCCGGGTGTCTACTTTTTAGAAATGTGTGGGTTTGGTAGGTTTCCTAGATGGCCGCCGAGCACGGGGCCAAAACCCAGGTGACTCCCTTGCAAAACCAGGTGGTTTTGAGATAGGCAATTTTGAGGTCGCCTCACTACGTTGTGGGCCCTTGCCTGTCGCGGTACTTGGGCCTCCCACACAAGTGAGGCACCATTTTTATCGGGAGACCTGAGGGAACGCTGGGTGGTAGGAAATTTGTGTGAGGCCAGTGATGCCACACTTTCCCACACACAAATGTGTGAAAAAGTGAGTTTTTCAGCTAAAATTGAGGTTTGCAAGGGATTCTGGGTAAGGAAACGTTGGGGGATCCACGCAAGCCATACCTCCCTGGAAGCCCCGGGTGTCTACTTTTCAGAAATGTGTGTGTTTGGTAGGTTTCCCTAGATGGCCGCCGAGCACGGGCCAAAACCCAGGTGACTCCCTTGCAAAACCAGGTGGTTTTGAGATAGGCAATTTTGAGGTCGCCTCACTACGTTGTGTGCCCTTGCCTGTCGCGGGTACTTGGGCCTCCCACACAAGTGAGGCACCATTTTTATCGGGAGACCTGGGGAACGCTGGGTGGTAGGAAATTTGTGTGAGGCCAGTGATGCCACACTTTCCCACACACAAATGTGTGAAAAAGTGATTTTTTCAGCTAAAATTGAGGTTTGCAAGGGATTCTGGGTAAGGAAACGTTGGGGGATCCACGCAAGCCATACCTCCCTGGAAGCCCCGGGTGTCTACTTTTCAGAAATGTGTGTGTTTGGTAGGTTTCCCTAGATGGCCGCCGAGCACGGGGTCAAAACCCAGGTGACCCCCTTGCAAAACCAGGTGGTTTTGAGATAGGCAATTTTGAGGTCGCCTCACTACGTTGTGGGCCCTTGCCTGTCGCGAGTACTTGGGCCTCCCACACAAGTGAGGCACCATTTTTATCGGGAGACCTGGGGAACGCTGGGTGGTAGGAAATTTGTGTGAGGCCAGTGATGCCACACTTTCCCACACACAAATGTGTGAAAAAAGTGATTTTTTCAGCTAAAATTGAGGTTTGCAAGGGATTCTGGGTAAGGAAACGTTGGGGGATCCACGCAAGCCATACCTCCTGGAAGCCCCCGGGTGTCTACTTTTCAGAAATGTGTGTGTTTGGTAGGTTTCCCTAGATGGCCGCCGAGCACGGGGCCAAAACCCAGGTGACCCCCTTGCAAAACCAGGTGGTTTTGAGATAGGCAATTTTGAGGTCGCCTCACTACGTTGTGGGCCCTTGCCTGTCGCGGGTACTTGGGCCTCCCACACAAGTGAGGCACCATTTTTATCGGGAGACCTGGGGGAACGCTGGGTGGTAGGAAATTTGTGTGAGGCCAGTGATGCCACACTTTCCCACACACAAATGTGTGAAAAAAGTGATTTTTTCAGCTAAAATTGAGGTTTGCAAGGGATTCTGGGTAAGGAAACGTTGGGAGATCCACGCAAGCCATACCTCCCTGGAAGCCCCCGGGTGTCTACTTTTCAGAAATGTGTGTGTTTGGTAGGTTTCCCTAGATGGCCGCCGAGCACGGGCCAAAACCCAGGTGACCCCCTTGCAAAACCAGGTGGTTTTGAGATAGGCAATTTTGAGGTCGCCTCACTACGTTGTGGGCCCTTGCCTGTCGCGGGTACTTGGGCCTCCCACACAAGTGAGGCACCATTTTTATCGGGAGACCTGGGGGAACGCTGGGTGGTAGGAAATTTGTGTGAGGCCAGTGATGCCACACTTTCCCACACACAAATGTGTGAAAAAAGTGTTTTTTTCAGCTAAAATTGAGGTTTGCAAGGGATTCTGGGTAAGGAAACGTTGGGAGATCCACGCAAGCCATACCTCCCTGGAAGCCCCGGGTGTCTACTTTTCAGAAATGTGTGTGTTTGGTAGGTTTCCCTAGATGGCCGCCGAGCACGGGGCCAAAAACCCAGGTGACCCCCTTGCAAAACCAGGTGGTTTTGAGATAGGCAATTTTGAGGTCGCCTCACTACGTTGTGGGCCCTTGCCTGTCGCGAGTACTTGGGCCTCCCACACAAGTGAGGCACCATTTTTATCGGGAGACCTGGGGAACGCTGGGTGGTAGGAAATTTGTGTGAGGCCAGTGATGCCACACTTCCCCACACACAAATGTGTGAAAAAAGTGATTTTTTCAGCTAAAATTGAGGTTTGCAAGGGATTCTGGGTAAGGAAACGTTGGGGGATCCACGCAAGCCATACCTCCCTGGAAGCCCCGGGTGTCTACTTTTCAGAAATGTGTGTGTTTGGTAGGTTTCCCTAGGTGCCGGCAGAGCTAGGGTTCACAAACTACAGCTAGGCATTTTGCCAAAAAGGGTCATTTTTCACTGCGAAATTGAGGTGTGACCACGTTGCGTTTTGCGCCGTTTCCTGTCGCAGGCACTAGGCCGACCCACACAAGTGAGGTACCATTTTTCTCGTAAGACTTTGGGGACGCGGGGTGGGTGGAAATTTGTGGATCCACGCAGATTCCAGAACTTTCCACCACAGAAATGTGGGGAAAATGTGTTTTTTTGACAATGTTTTATGTTTGCAAGGGATTCTGGGTAACAGAACCTGGTGGGAGGCAGTCAAGTCACCCCATCCTGGATTCCCCTGGGTGTCTAGTTTTCAAAAATGTATAGGTTTGCTAGGTTTCCCTAGGTGCCGGCAGAGGTAGGGTTCAAAAACTACAGCTAGGCACTTTGCAAAAAAAGGTCATTTTTCACTGCGAAATTGAGGTGTGACCGCGTTGCGTTTTGCGCCGTTTCCTGTCGCAGGCTCTAGGCCGACCCACACAAGTGAGGTACCATTTTTCTCGTAAGACTTTGGGGAACGCGGGGTGGGTGGAAATTTGTGGATCCACGCAGATTCCAGAACTTTCCACCACAGAAATGTGGGGAAAATGTGTTTTTTTGACAATTTTTATGTTTGCAAGGGATTCTGGGTAACAGAACCTGGTGGGAGGCAGTCAAGTCACCCCATCCTGGATTCCCCTGGGTGTCTAGTTTTCAAAAATGTATAGGTTTGCTAGGTTTCCCTAGGTGCCGGCAGAGGTAGGGTTCAAAAACTACAGCTAGGCACTTTGCCAAAAAAGGGTCATTTTTCACTGCGAAATTGAGGTGTGACCACGTTGCGTTTTGCGCCGTTTCCTGTCGCAGGCACTAGGCCGACCCACACAAGTGAGGTACCATTTTTCTCGTAAGACTTTGTGAAACGCGGGGTGGGTGGAAATTTGTGGATCCACGCAGATTCCAGAACTTTCCACCACAGAAATGTGGGGAAAATGTGTTTTTTGGACAATTTTTTATGTTTGCAAGGGATTCTGGGTAACAGAACCTGGTGGGAGGCAGTCAAGTCACCCCATCCTGGATTCCCCTGGGTGTCTAGTTTTCAAAAATGTATAGGTTTGCTAGGTTTCCCTAGGTGCCGGCAGAGCTAGGGTTCAAAAACTACAGCTAGGCACTTTGCCAAAAAAGGGTCATTTTTCACTGCGAAATTGAGGTGTGACCACGTTGCGTTTTGCGCCGTTTCCTGTCGCAGGCACTAGGCCGACCCACACAAGTGAGGTACCATTTTTCTCGTAAGACTTTGGGGAACGCGGGGTGGGTGGAAATTTGTGGATCCACGCAGATTCCAGAACTTTCCACCACAGAAATGTGGGGAAAATGTGTTTTTTTGACAATTTTTATGTTTGCAAGGGATTCTGGGTAACAGAACCTGGTGGGAGGCAGTCAAGTCACCCCATCCTGGATTCCCCTGGGTGTCTAGTTTTCAAAAATGTATAGGTTTGCTAGGTTTCCCTAGGTGCCGGCAGAGGTAGGGTTCAAAAACTACAGCTAGGCACTTTGCCAAAAAAGGGTCATTTTTCACTGCGAAATTGAGGTGTGACCACGTTGCGTTTTGCGCCGTTTCCTGTCGCAGGCACTAGGCCGACCCACACAAGTGAGGTACCATTTTTCTCGTAAGACTTTGGGGGACGCGGGGTGGGTGGAAATTTGTGGATCCACGCAGATTCCAGAACTTTCCACCACAGAAATGTGGGGAAATGTGTTTTTTTGACAATTTTTTATGTTTGCAAGGGATTCTGGGTAACAGAACCTGGTGGGAGGCAGTCAAGTCACCCCATCCTGGATTCCCCTGGGTGTCTAGTTTTCAAAAATGTATAGGCTTGCTAGGTTTCCCTAGGTGCCGGCAGAGGTAGGGTTAAAAAACTACAGCTAGGCACTTTGCCAAAAAGGGTCATTTTTCACTGCGAAATTGAGGTGGGACCGCGTTGCGTTTTACGCCGTTTCCTGTCGCAGGCACTAGGCCGACCCACACAAGTGAGGTACCATTTTTCTCGTAAGACTTTGTGAAACGCCGGGTGGGTGGAAATTTGTGGATCCATGCAGATTCCAGAACTTTCCACCACAGAAATGTGGGGAAAATGTGTTTTTTTGACAATTTTTTATGTTTGCAAGGGATTCTGGGTAACAGAACCTGGTGGGAGGCAGTCAAGTCACCCCATCCTGGATTCCCCTGGGTGTCTAGTTTTCAAAAATGTATAGGTTTGCTAGGTTTCCCTAGGTGCCGGCAGAGCTAGGGTTCAAAAACTACAGCTAGGCACTTTGCCAAAAAAGGGTCATTTTTCACTGCGAAATTGAGGTGTGACCACGTTGCGTTTTGCGCCGTTTCCTGTCGCAGGCACTAGGCCGACCCACACAAGTGAGGTACCATTTTTCTCGTAAGACTTTGGGGAACGCGGGGTGGGTGGAAATTTGTGGATCCACGCAGATTCCAGAACTTTCCACCACAGAAATGTGGGGAAAATGTGGTTTTTTGACAATTTTTTCTGTTTGCAAGGGATTCTGGGTAACAGAACTTGGTGGGAGGCAGTCAAGTCACCCCATCCTGGATTCCCCTGGGTGTCTAGTTTTCAAAAATGTATAGGTTTGCTAGGTTTCCCTAGGTGCCGGCAGAGCTAGGGTTCAAAAACTACAGCTAGGCACTTTGCCAAAAAGGGTCATTTTTCACTGCGAAATTGAGGTGTGACCACGTTGCGTTTTGCGCCGTTTCCTGTCGCAGGCACTAGGCCGACCCACACAAGTGAGGTACCATTTTTCTCGTTAGACTTTGGGGAACGCGGGGTGGGTGGAAATTTGTGGATCCACGCAGATTCCAGAACTTTCCACCACAGAAATGTGGGGAAAATGTGATTTTTTTGACAATTTGTTTATGTTTGCAAGGGATTCTGGGTAACAGAACCTGATGGGAGGCAGTCAAGTCACCCCATCCTGGATTCCCCTGGGTGTCTAGTTTTCAAAAATGTATAGGTTTGCTAGGTTTCCCTAGGTGCCGGCAGAGCTAGGGTTCAAAAACTACACCTAGGCACTTTGCAAAAAAGGGTAATTTTTCATTGTGAAAATGTGGTACGTCCACGTTGCATTTTGAGCCATTTCCTGTTGTGGGCACAAGGGCTACCCACACAAGTGAGGTACCATTTTTATCGGGAGACTTAGGGTAACACAGAATTGTAGAGCAACTGTTATTACCTATTGACTTTCGATGCATTTCTGCCTTCCAAATGAAAGACAATGTGTAAAAAATAAGTCATTTTGAAAAATGACCTATAATTCTCATGCTAGTATGGGTACTCCCAATTTCGGAAATGTGCAAATATCTACTGTTTCTAAAATCTACATTTTGTTCCCATTTCAGAAATACATAGGTGTCTTTCATAACAATTTTTCCATGTATACATTTTCCCAAAATAATTGCTATATACCCGGTACTTAAAAAAAATCATTGCAAGATGTTGCTCAATTATTGGCTCTGGGTTCGTCGGGTTCTTGGTGAACCTACAAGTCCTATATATCCCCACAACCAGAAAGGTCCAGCGGATATAACGGTATATTGCCTTCAAATAGCTGTCATAATTAGAAGAAGTTACAGGTGAAAACGTTGACACAAATGGCTGTTTTTTTCAACTAATTTTCAATTTTTCCTTTATTTAACTGTTAGTTTCTATAAGGAAAACTTTAAGGATCTACACAAATGACCCCTTGCTGAATTCAGAATTTTGTCTACTTTTCATAAATGTATGGCTTTCCAGGATCCATTATTGGTTTCATACCCATTTCTACCATTAACTGGAAGGAGGTTGAAAGCACAAAAAATAGCAAAAATAGGCTATGTCCCAGAAAAATGCCAAAACTGTGTAAAATTTTTTGGTTTTCTGACAAAAGTCTGTCATTCCCTAAAATCTGGGAAAATGGAGATTTCAGCCCCACAAACCTTTTTTGATACCATTTGCAGGGAAAAACCCAGACGCTTTTATATGCGGGACTTTTTCCCATTTTCTCCCAAAAACCAAAATATAGCTGTATTTTGGCTAAAATCTGGGACCCTCCAGGGGAATCCACAAACCCTGGGTACCTTTAGAATCCCCATGATGTTGGAAGAAAAGGACGCAAATTTGGCGTGGATACCTTATGTGGTCCAAAAGTTACAGAGGCCTAATCGCGAACTACTACAAATAGCCAAAAAAGGGCTCAGCACTGGGGGGGAAAAGGCCCAGCAGTTAAGGGGTTAAGTCATATGCATACAAAACATAAGTTAATCAGTGTACTGAAAAAGAAGTTAGGTTATACAAAATTCATGGCACAAATAGTACAGGGTATCAGAGATGGGAGCCAAGGTTACAGACAGATGTGGTTCTGATTTATCTGAGATGTGTATATATATATATATATATATATATATATATATATATATATATATATACACACACACACTTTGGTTTGATTACGGTATAATCACTGGTAATGCAATGCTTTGAAATATTGTACATATACTTTGTATTGACTTTTCAATAGGATGTCAAGTAGATTGCTTTACAGATTACTTTTGTTACTCAGTGTAGTATACCTGGACACTGCACTGGGACATTTTCTGTAAACAGGTAAGTAAAAGGGTTTTGGTTATTTGTATACAGTTTTAGAGACTTTTAAAGATTTTCCAACTCCACACTTAGAAACTTTTTCATAGAAAACAGTCAATGTTATCCTATGGGAGGAAATAAGGTTATCAGTTAACAGGTAAGTACTTTGTTGTGGGAATTGGGTTTCTGGGGTTAGACTCAAGGGTCCCCCGGGGTCAAGGATGCACTCTTGTTACACCCTCAGCGGTACTAGGGCGGCCGGGTGTAGAGTGCTGAGGCCCAATGTTCTCCAATGGGGGATAGGGGGCCTCCGGTTGGTGGCTGCCTACGAGCAGGCCACAAGGTTGTGGGAGCAAAAGATCCTGGAATTAAGCTCAGGGCAAATGGGGGTTCAAGATAGCACCAAAGGTACACCCTCAGCGGCACTAGGGCGGCCGGGTGCAGGGTGCGGATTTGTCGTTGGGTGCCCTGTTACTTTCAATGGGGCTTCTCCAGATTACAAACACACTGCAGGCTCGCGGGCGAAGGTCTTCTGGGAGCGACCACCACTTGGAGAGGTAAGTTGGGATGCTGGGGGTTGGTTAGACCCCGTCGGTTGGGCCTCCCAAGGCAGTGGGGCGTCGGGTGCAGGGGTGTCTTTTAGGGTCGGATCTTCTTACCAGCTCCTGGTTGGCGTTGGGGGGACCTTCCGGATTTAGGCTGCAGGCGTCGGCTGGAGGCTTGAGGCAGGTCAGGGATCTCTGGATAGGATCGCCGGGGAGATCTCCTTGTGGTGTTGGGCCACTCTAACTTGGGCTGTGGGCGTCGGGTGCAGAGTGGGGCAGACTCGCGGATTTTGCCGGAGCTTGAGTCTGTGGGTGAACAAATCCAGTGTTCATGGGAGACAGTCTTTTCCTTGGAAGGCAGGGCAGGTCCTCGGGGTTCTTGAGGTTGCTGGCTGCAGGACACACCGGAGTTTCTCTTCTGCAGGTTCGAGGTCAGGCCGGTAGGGCTGGGGCCAAGTCAGTGGGCGTCGTCCTCTTCTTAGCTTTGGCACGGCTGTTCGGTCCTTCTTTTCTTCTTGTGGTTTCTTCACTTTGTTCTGCACCAAAACACACAGCCTGCAAAGGCAATGTGTCAGTGTAAAGGTACAGGCCCACTAAGGGTGGCACAATAAGTGCTGCAGCCCTTAGAGGTTTTCCATGGTCACAGTGCCCTGGGTCCCTAGGGTACCATTTACCAGGGGCTGACCTGTGGCCAGAGTGCGCCAATTGTGTTTTGGCTTCAATGCAGTTTTAGGGAAAGAACATAGGCCCTGGGTACCTGATTAGCAGGAGCCCAGGGCACACTCAGTCAAAGTACATCAGCGGTTCAGTAAAAAGTGGGGGCTACCATGCAGAAAGAGGGCACTTTCTCACAATATATTCAGTCAATCAAAAGCTTCTAATTTAGTAGGCTGGACTGGAAACAGGAGAGCTACTTACAGGTAGATGTAGAGCTACCAGTAGCTCACGAGCTACTTGTTGGAGAAGCCTGATGTAGAATGTCCCAAAAATATTAGTATAGGACACATTGGTGGTTACTGTAAGTAGACTACTTTTTCAGGGGCCACTGAGGGTCTCCCCCGATTGGCCTGAAGTTTAAAGAAAGAAAATGTGTATGTGAAAAGCTGCAGGCTATTTTTGAGGCTGCTTAATCCCTGTACGTAAAACGACAGAGGTAGTCTGAGGCCTCAAAAACTAGTCCAGGGACTCAATACACCCAAGATGCTGCCTGTAGTCCACGGCCTAGTTGTAAAGGCCGCGTATTGACAGTGCATTTCAGGTGTACTGAGTCCGCGGCCTCCAAAACTAGTCTATGCACCACTGACACATCCGGGGGCCATTTCAAAATAAACATGCTTTGGCAATGCCAATTGGTCGAGTTTATGAATGTACTGTTAAGCCAGACCTACAAAATCCATGTACCTTAATGGCTGCCCTCCTCATTTGTGCTGCTGCCAGGTGAAAACACTGCAAATTATCTAGTTATCTAAGACACTTTAATAGCATTACAATGGCATGTGTGTGCCCCTGAAAGTTCAAGCTCAGGAAGATGGATAAAAAAATTATCACAGCTGTGTGAGGCCGCGCACTTTTTTGGTGGAAGCACACAACTTCTGTCCAACGAACAAGCTACTTACCTTCAGTAACGCATTATCTGGTACAGACAATATCTAGCAGCAAATTCCTTACCTTTGAATTTCCCAGGCCTCAGGATGGATCTGGAAACTTTTGCATGAACAGTACCTCTGTGCGGCGTCGGGTGGCTCCGTTCGGCTCCCCATGACGTTGTCGGTTATTACGTCGCAGTCACCTATTTAGGCGCCAACCAGGCGCGCGGACGTCAGTTCTTCTTTCTGCACCAGTTCAGTGTTGGACCGGAGAAGAGCTACCCGTCTGTCTCTTTTGACTGCTTTTTTGTCGAAATTTTCACATTTTCCACGCCTGAAGCGCAGAGCTATGAAGTGAACTGACTTGTGTGCGTCACAACTAGAGCCCTGAAAAGGGAGCAACCCTAGCCCTATCAAATGAGTCCACAGAGTGGGAAGGCATGGGCGGGGCTGAAGGAATCTGGAGCTAGACATGGTCTCTACCAGATAATGCGTTACCGAAGGGAAGTAACTTTTTCATCTGATAAAGACTTCTTTCTGCAGATTCCTTACATTTGAATAGAACCCAAGCCATACCGTCCTGGCGGTGGGCTGAGGACAAATTTTCTACGATAAAAAGTCCTGAAATGCCCGTCCCTGTGGACCAGACTGTACAGGCAGTAATGCTTGGCAAAATTGTGCAGAGAGGCCCACGTTGCTGCCTGGTAGATATCCAGGACTGGGACACCACGAGCCAATGCCTTGGTTGCAGCTTTCCCCCTGGTAGGATGGACCCGTAAGCCCTAAGGAGGCTGCATCCTAGCTAGGGCGTAGCAGATTTTAATACAGATAACGACCCAGCACGAAACGCACTGCCCGATGTTTTTCAGCTCCCGCGTAACCCACAAAGAGTTGGTCACCCACCCGGAACTCTTTTGTGCGGTCAAGGTAGAACGACCATACTCGTTTTGGGTGGAGACGGCGTGACCGATTGACCCAGATGGAATGGGGTCACCAGCTTTGGTAGGAAGGAGGCATAGGTGCGAAGCATCACCTTATCCAAAAATGTCATCTTGTAAGAAGGCTTGCATGATAAAGGCTGCAATTCACTCACCCTCTGGGCCGATGTTATCGCCACTAGAAAGGCTGTATTGATGGTAAGCAGCCAGAGGGGACAGTTGTGCAACGGCTCAAAGGGAGCACATATAAGGTATGTGTGAGAAGCTGGCTTGGTATAGGGTGTACACTTATGTAAGTGGGCACCTTGCCCCAATCCAGACAACCCTTATGGTGATTTTAGTGGTCTTAGACAACCTTAGAAAGGTCTCTAAGTGGTAGCTGTGGAGAGCAGCCTTCAGGCTTAGTCCAGAAGGAGTGCAAAGCAGCTTGTTTCACCAGAACATAATCTTATAGGTATAGATTAAGTGAAAAAGAACCACACAGTATTTATAAAAATATGTATTTATTATAAGACACTCACTAACACATACAGATATCTCCTAGCCGGAGATATACACAATACTTTGCAATAGACAGGTAAGTAGCACGAACTACACAGTGGTCACATGGGGGAGACCAAACCATATACTAAAATAGTGGTATGCGAACCACGACTCGAGTCAAGACTATACCCAGAAGACGTAGAAGTGCCGGGGACCCAAGGAACCATCCAAGGTAAGTAACCAGGAGCCCCACAGAGGCCGTGCGCAGAGTGGGCCTGAAAGGACGGGCTTGGAGGCTTCTGCGGGGGATGTGGGGGGGGGGGGTGGACTGGCCCGCCCACTGACTCTCTGACCTGCTAGGTCACTGGGTCCCACGTCTGCCGCCCCGCAGAGGCTAGGCAGCTTGTGTGGACCGGTGGCTAGTCTGGGCCGGACGTGGTGGGGGTGCCCCTTTCGTAGCCACGAAAGGGGCAAAAGACAGACTGTGGTGGACCGGAGGAAGCAGCGAGGCCCAAGAATCTGGCCGTAGCTTGAGAATCCTTGAAGCGCTCAAGCGCAGAGTCTGCCTGGTCACCAAAAAGGCGACGGCCATCGAAGGGCATGTCCAGCAGGGTTGCCTGGACATCCCCTGAAAAGCTAGACGTTGTCAAGGGCTACCAACGTGGCAATTGTTCTGCCCAGTGAGTCGGTGGTATCCAGTCCACATCAAATCGTGAATTTTCCTGCATCTCTCCCATCTGCCACCACTTGGGAGAGAACGGTCCGGGCCTCCTCCGGGCATTGAGGCAGCACTCGCGCAACCGTATCCCAGATTGTATGGGAGTATCTACGGACCGCAGTGCCAAGATGGAGGAAGAGAACATGCGCTTCCCAAGATGGTCCAGCTTCTTGGATTTCCTGTCTGGGGAGCAGAAGGGAATGCGCCCTTGGATGAAGAGGCTTGTACTACCAAGCTCTCGGGTGAAGAGTGTTGGGCGAGGAAAACAGGGTCGCCCGGGACCGGGCGGTGGGCAATCGTCCTTTCCACAGGAGCTCCTGTGCTGGGCTTGGACCAGGTGCCCAGAAGGACGTCAGTCAGGGCTTCATTGAAGGGCAGGAGGGGTTCAGAGGAAGTTGCCGCAGGCTGAAGCACCTCTGTCAGGAGGTTAGTCCTGACCGCCACTGAAGGGAGCTCTAGGCCCAAGGCCTCGGCTGTCCTTCGCACCACCACAGCGTAAGACGCTTCCTCCTCCGTAGCCACGGTAGTGGGAGAAAGCATGTCATGGTCTGGGGAAGTGTCCAGACCACTGGCATCACCCAGTTCCTCTCTCCAGTCTGGCTCTTCAAGCTGGTCTGCTAAAGGGTCTGATGACCCCTCCCAGTCCTCATCACCACCCTCTGGGTGATAGGGAACACCAAGGATGAACAAGGGAACAAAAGTACCCTCCGGCGTCGGATTCGACATCGATCCGGCTCCGGGTCCATCTCGGGATGAGGATGGAGACGGGGATGGTGTCGGCCAGGGGCGCGGCCGTCGCTGGAATTGGCGCCGGGGAAGGTCGAGTAAGGTCGACCAGCGTCGATCTGGATCCAGGCCTGGATCCTCGGGCACCCTGGATCCCGCGCCGCCTTCAGGCGACCGATGGGGAGAAGTCAAAGAGTGCCGGTGCTTCTTCGTTTTCTTCTTGTGCTTCGACTTACCCGAAGATTTCGAAGACTTGGACGAGGTGTGATGGCTCCGCAAGCGGTCTCGAGACCTTCCCCTCGAGCATGAGCGATGCGGAGCAGACTGCCGGGCCAACAAGAGCTTACGGGACCGCTCCCGAAAAGACTTTGGATTCATGGCCCAGCAGTTGGAGCACGACTTCGGGTCGCGCTCCAGGCACCAAAGGCACACAAGGCGCGGGTCCGTCACAGACATCAGTTTGTGACAGGCCTCGCAGGGGTTGAAGCCAGTCCGATGGTGGGACATCCCTCGTGCACCAAGAGTGGAGGACTTGAAAAGAAGTCAACAAAAATTTGAAAAAAGCTTAGTCAAAAAATGACTAATGGGGTAGCTCTCCAGTTGTGCACTAGGCTGGCGCAGAAAAAGAAATTACTGACGTCAGCGCACAGGGGCGGTATAGGAAGCTGGCTCTGTATATACTATACCAAAGTGAGGTATAGTGTGCACAGAGTCCAGTGGAACCCCAAAGGTAGGCAGAGGTAAAAGTAGATAGCACCTCACTCTCTATTTGTGGTAGTGTGGTCGAGCAGTAAGGCAGTATCAGAGGACAGTGTTAAGCATTTGTTGTACCCACTCAATCAGCAAATGATTTCACACACTGAAAGACTGAACTTCAGACCAATTGGTTTTGTATAAAAATATTCTTTTAGTTATTTTATTTTCTAGAACCAAGCAAGCCTGGCTCAGGTAAGTTGATAAATACTTTGCAGTAAATATACAGTTTGAAATGCAATTGTAAATGTACTTTGAAATGGTTACAGTTTGAGTTGCTGGTAATGCAATACTGTGGAATGCTGTACATATACTTTGTATCGACTTTGCAATGAAAATTACTGGTAAGTTACTTTTACGTTAATTTTGAGATTACTTTTTCTACTCAGTGTGATATGCCTAGATATCACACAAGGACATTTCCTAGAGAGAAGATAAGTAAAATCAGTTTTGCACAATTGTTATTTTTCAGGTTTCCATACAAATCAACTCCACACTTAGAACATTTTTCAGAGAAAAACAGTCAATGGATTCCTATGGAGAGAAATTTAGTTAACGGTTTGGTTACCAGGTAAGTAATCTGTCTTTGGAGTTGAGCTTCTGGGGTTAGAACAAGGGTTCCCCCAGGGTCAAGGATGCACTCTCGTTACACCCTCAGCGGCACTAGGGCGGCCGGGTGCAGAGTGCTGAGGCCCAATGTTATCCAATGGGGGGTAGGGGGCCTCCGGTTGGTGGCTGCTGGCAAGCAGGCCACTGGGTTGTGGGAGCAAAGCTCCTAGACTTTAGCTCAGGGCAAATGGGGAAACAAAGTAGCACCAAAGGTGCACCCTCAGCGGCACTAGGGCGGCCGGGTGCAGGGTGCTGTTTCGACGTCGGGCGCCCTGTTGGTTTCAATGGGGAGCTTCTGGTTTGCAAAGGCACTGCAGGCTCAGGGACGAAGGTCTGCTGGGTGCGACCACCACTTCGAGAGGTAAGTTGGGAAGTTAGGGGTTGGTTAGGCACGGTCAGTTTGGGCACCCAAGGCCGTGGGGCGTCGGGTGCAGGGGTGCCTTTTGGGATCGGATCTTACCAGCTCTGGGTCGCGGTTAGGGGGGCCTTCTGGATTTAGGCTGCAGGCGTCAGCTGGAGGCTTGAGGCAGGTCAGGGGTCGCCGGATTTCGGGTCAGGATCGCCGGGGGGACCTCCTCGTGGTGTTTGCCCACTCGAGCTCGGGCCGTGCACTGCGGGTGCAGAGTGGGGCGGATCTGCGGTGTCTGGCCGGAGCCAGAGGTTGCAGATGAACAAAACCGGTGTTCACGGGAGACAGTCTTTGTGCTTTAAGGCAGGCAGGTCCTCCGGGGTTTTCGAGGTTGCTGGCTGCAGGACACTTGGATTTCGCAGGAGCAGGTTCGAGGTGGAGACAGGCCGGTAGGGCTGGGGCCAAGTCAGTGGGCGTCTTCCTCTTGTTAGCTGCTGCACGGCTGTTCGGTCCTTCTTGTTGCAGGTTCTTGTCTGAGGAAGCAAGGTTCAGGGGTGCCCCTAAATACTAGATTTAGGGGCGTTGCAGGTAGGTAAAAAGGTAGGGACCAATGGGTCCCTGGGGTGGGTACACCCCCTATTATGCCACCCTCCAGTGGGAGGGGGGCATGAGCCTGTCCCTGATTGGCTGAGTCCCCCCATCTTCAAGATGGCATAGACTGAGAGTTGTGCTTCACCTCGCCCCCCCCACCTGAGGGGTGGAGTTGGCAGAGGTGGGCACACCTCTTCCTCACTTGTTTTTCCCGCCGTTTCTCCCGCCCAAAGTGGGGGTCAGAACCAGTGGGGACCAGTTGCTGAGAGCAGCAAGTGGCCTGGGGAAGCTCACAAAGGCGGCAAGCCTTTGAAGATTCCCCTTCATGAACCCTGCCCATCCTGGGGGGGGGAGGCTTGGCACCTCGTCCCAGGATGTGCATTGTTTCAGGCCCCAGAGAGCAGCAGGCTCTCGACCCAGGGGTCCAGAAACATGTCTGGTCGGTGGCAGCTGAAAGCAGCCACTCAGCCTGGACACTAGAGGTGGGTTAGTGTTCAGGGGGCATCTCTAAGATGCCCTCTGTGTGCATTTTTCATTAAATCCCACACTTGATACCAAACTTCTCAGTGTAGCCATTATGGTGCTGTGGAGTTTGTAATGACAAACTCCCAGCACCATATACTCTTAATGGCAGCACTGCACTTACAATGTCTAAGAATGGACTTAGACACTGTGGGGTGGGGGGGTGGGTGGGGTGTGGTGTGGTGTGTGTGTGTGTTTCCCCCCCCCCCCTCTAAGGGTGGCACAATAAGTGCTGCAGCCCTAAGAGGCCTTCTCTGGTCACAGTGCCCTGGGTACCTGTGGTACCATTTACCAGGGGCTGACCTGTGGCCAGAGATGCCAATTGGGTTTAGGCTTCAATGCAGTTTTAGGGAAAGAACATAGGCCCTGGGTACCTGATTAGCAGGAGCCCAGGGCACACACAGTCAAACCACATCAGCAATTCAGCAAAAAGTGGGGGCAACCATGCAGAAAGAGGGCACTTTCTCACAGGCAGTGTCGAAGTAGGCACCGCGACGTCATCCCGGCGACGACACAGACGATGGACACAGAGTCTACTGACGCGCAAGGGGACTGCTAAGAAAAATCTCTGGATCCAGTCTGACGCCTGGGGAAATTCTAAGGTAAGGAATCTATAACTAACTTTCTCTTTCAGATTTCACAGGTTCGGGTGGAGAACCCTCCCTTGCTGCTGCGACAGAAGATCCTCCCAAAGGGGCAGTCTGATCGAAGGATCGATGTTCATTTGCAGGAGCTCGGAATACCAAACTCTCCATGCCCAGTCCAGATGACTTGGGCCTAGTCATTCCTGATCTTGAGAACTCTGGGCAGGAGTGGTATGGGCAGAAGGGAAACAGCCTAAACTACGCACTCAAAACAAAGTGTGCCTTAAAAACGCAGGCGGAACCACGTACTTCTAAACCACGTGTATGCCTTTACCACGTATATGCGTGGTTTAGACGTACGTGGTAGTTAGCACGCTAGACTCAGGCGGAGGGTCGAACTGGGCATTGGTGACTTCCGGACGAGTAATGGACGGACTAAGTGGCATGGTGAGTACAATTTTTTTTTAATTATAAAATGTAAATGGTGGGGAGGACGGTTTTAGGGCTTGGGGGGAGGAGGGGAGCGGAGTCGAGTTCTGGGGTGAAGGTTTTAGGGCTTGGGGTGGTGGGGTCGAGTTCTGGGGTAGAGTTAGGGCAGGAGGGGGTGGGGTAGAAATTTTCGGTGAAGGTTTTAGGGCTTAGGGCAGGTGGGGGTCGGGTTCTGGGGTGAAGGATTTAGGGCTTAGGGCGGGGGGGTCAGGGTCTATTTCAAGTCTGAAGGGCAGGTTTTAGAGCTCACTCCGCGGGGGGTCTGGGGTGTTTTAAAGGCTAGGCTGGGATTAGTATTTAGGCTGGGTCTGCTTTTAGGATTTACAGCAGGGTGGCTGGGGGCTAGGGCAGAATCTTAACCAGGTATATGCCTTTACAACTAAATTCGTTGTAAAGGCATGCATGGTTAAGACGCGGTCGTTGTTAACACCGTGTTATTCACCCATGCGTGGTTGGGGATCTCGTGGCTGCAACATACAACCTGGGCAGAAAAGCATAGAGGAGTCCTGAGCTCCACTCGAGATTAAAAGCACCTCGGATTGAAAGCCACTTTGGATCTCCAGCGCGCAAAACTGCTGACATTGTGCATTCTTGACACAGGTGAACAGATATAACCAAGGCTCTCCCCACTGCTGAAAGAGACCTTGTGCCACCTATGGATGGAGGCCCCATTCGTGATCCGCTAGGCATCAACAGCAGAGTTTGTCCACCCCGGCGTTTAGAGAACCTGGCAGGTGTTGAACCACCAGGGATATGTCCTGCTGTTCCAGCCATGTCCAGAGACACAGGGGCTCTCGACAAAGGGTCCACGAGCCCACCCAGTTTGTTGCAGTACCACATTGCGGTGGTGTTGCCCGTAAACACCTGCACTAGCCTTCCCTTGATGGAGAGCAGAAAGGCTTTCAATGCAAGTCGGATCACATGGAGCTCCAGCATGTTGATGTGGATTCCGGATTCTGCTGGAGACCAGAATCCTCTGATCTCCACCTCTCCCAGATGGCCGCCCCATCCCAGGAGTGACGCATCTGTCACTACTGTGGGATCTGGTTGGAGAAGGGAGAGAGGTCTGCCTCTGACCCAATAGCGGTTTGCAGGTCTCTTGCAGTTTCTTCCGAGATCTGGACCATATCCGAGAGATTTCCCGGATGCTGCGCCCACTGGCATGCGTCAACCAGCAGGATGCATGATGCCCGGCAGCCTCAGGATCATTTTCACCAAAATCCAGGATAGAGGCTGGATCATCGGAATCATAGTCTGAATATCCTGGATTTGCTGCTCGGGAGGATAAGTCCGAAATTGCACAGTGTCCAGAACAGCTTCGATGAAAGGGAGCATCTGAGAGGGAGTTAGGTGTGACTTCGGCATGTTGATAGTGAACCCCAGCAAATGCAGAAGGTCTGCTGCTGTCTGAAGGTGGGAGACGACAGCCTGGGGTGAGCCCGCTTTCAACAGCCAATCGCCGAGATAGAGAAAGACTGGCACCCTTGATCTCCGCTGATGAGCTGCAAACACCGCCATCACCTTGATGTACACCCAAGGGGCGCAGGTAAAGCTAAAGGATAGCACAGCAAACTGAAAGTGCTCGTGGTCTACCATGAACCGCAGGTTGACGCCTGTGGGCAGGCCGGGCATGTGGAAATATGCGTCCTGTAAGTCCAACGCCACCATCCAGTCTCCAGCGTCCAAGACAGACAACACCTCACCTACAGTGACCATTTAGATTTCTCCCACCTGAGGAAGAAATTGAGAGGGCGCAGGTCTAGTATAGGACGAAGGCCTCCGTCCTTCTGGCACCGGCACCCTTGCGATGGCTCCCTTGGCCAAGAGAGCAGTCACTTCCTGGCAGAGCAAAGAAAGATGGTCCTCTGTCATACTGTTGCAAGCAGGTGGTATGGGTGGAGAGGTAGTCTCGAAGGGGACGGAAAAACCCCTCTGGACAATCCACAAAATCCATTGGTCCGATGTTATAAACTGCAAGTGGTGCAGGGGATGGCGGATCGTGCCGCCCACTGCACTGGATGCCCATGAGGATAAGGGGCAGACTATAAAGCTTGGAAGATGTTGGGAGGAGAAGGGGGTGGTGGGACTGGGGGTTGTGGACTGGCCCAAGCTCTGGCTGCCTGACCCACTAGCTCTGTGAGTACTGAGTCATAGGCCATGCAGAGGGAGGGAAGGTTGCGTGCCGCGGTGGCTGGGTAGGTACAGACATGGCTGGAAGCCCCTTCCGTAGCCTTGAGAGGAGTGAAAGGCAGACTGCGGGTGGCGAAAGGCCCAATGCCCTGGATGTAGTCCTGCTGTCCTTAAAGCGCTGCAGCGCTGAATCCACCTGGTCTCCGAAGAGACAGTAGCCATCAAAGGGCATGTCCCTAAGCGATACTTGGACATTCCCGTAAAAGCCAGTTGTCCTCCACCAGGCATAGCGCCGTATGGCCACTGCCGAAGAAACCGCTCTTTCCAGCAAGTTGGTGAGATGGTGGTATCCAGTCCACAACAAATGGTGAACAGGGCTGCATCTCTCCAGTCAGCAACAGCCTGGGAGAGAACGGCTCAGGCCTCCTCCGAGACCGTTGGGTGCACACATGCACCAGTGTCCCACAGAGCATGGGAGTAGCAGCCCAAAAGGCCTGCAGTGTTCACGGACCACAGTACCAGGCTGGTGAAAGAAAACATCTTCCCTAAGATGTCCAGCCTCTTGGATTCCCTATCCGGGGATGCGGAAGGGAAAGCGCCATAGAAGGTGGAGGCTTGGACTACCAAGCTCTCCGAGGTAGGGTGTTGCGTGAGGATGTTGGGGTTCCCTGGAGTGGGTTGGTGGCAGCAGGCAGGAGCCCCTGTGCTGGGCTTGGACCAGGTCCCAAGCAGGAAGTCAGTAATGGCTTCATTAAAGGGGGGGAAGCGGTTCGCAGGTGGACACTCCCAGCTAAAGACGTTAGTCTTGACTGCCACAGAGGTCAGGCTAAGGCCCAGGACCTAAGCCACCCTCCTCATCACTACTGTGAATGACGCGACCTCCTCCATAGCCATGGTAGGAGAGAAGGCATGCCAGTATGTCGAAGTCGAGTATCAGAATGGGGATGGCGCCACTGGTGGGCACCGTCAGTGTCTGCATCTGGACCGACGTTGGGAAAGGTCAAGATGGCATGATCAGCGCCTGTCCTGATGGCATGGATCCAGCGGGGCCTCTCCCGGTTCTGCAGGGCTAGAAGGCGCGCCGTTCAAAGACAAGGTGCATGGCCTCATAAAATTCCTTAAGCTGAGCGGAAGTCGCTCCAGTTCCCGGAAATTCGGGGAAGCACAGAGCCGACCAAGGTGCGGTTCAACTGCAGAGCCATGTCTCGAATGCAGACTGTCCATCGTCTCATCAGCCAATGGATGAGGTGAAGTCGAAGACTTCTTGCTTTTCTTCTTACGATGGGACCCGACTGAGTGCGCCGAAGATTTCGGGCTCCCTAACCTTCCTCTTGACAGGGTTCAAGATCATTGTGGCGTCAAACGTTGAGCTGCCAGAAGTTTGAGGCATCGCTCCCTCAAGGCCTTTGGGTTCATAGCATGACAATCGGAGCAGGCCTTCAGATCGTGGTCGCGCGCAAGGTACCACAGGCATACAAGGTGCAGGCCAGTCAGTGACAGGCGCCGGGGGCTTGAAGCTGCTCCTCCGGGATGACATCCCTGCCACACCAGGAGAAGATTCTCAAAAAACACTTCGACAAAAAGTTGAAAAAGTTTAGTCAAAAAATGACTAAGGTGTAGCTCTCTGCATCTGCACAGACTTGTGCAGTAATAAAAACTGATGTTAACGCGCTGGGGTGGCGCCTATAAAGGCACCGTGCATTTCACATCTGGCACGGACGACGTCACCTACTGGCGGGCACGGGTACTGCTCACGAAAATTTTCCGTAACCAGTCTGACACCTGGGGATCATTCTAAGGTAAGGAATCTGCAGCTCGAAGTCTATCAGATTACTAAGTAGGGGTGGACATAACTAACTTAATTCCATGTAGCGTAATCACGCAGAATTATGCGAGAAGAGTAATTGTGCATTCATTGCCGTTTTCTTCTTACAAAAATGCCAACACGTCCAAAATGGACGCGAGGATGCATTTTGTGCTAAGAAATAGCACTAAATGCAACAGAATATGAAAAGCGAGTGCGAGCAGTGGCTCACGCTCCCTAAATGTCCATTTTGGGTAGATTTTCCTCCAACTTACTCCAAGCATTTAGCCCTAGTTTCTTAGCAGAAAATGGACGAGGGGATGCAACTGAACAAACAGCAGTGTGAACACCTGCTTGCACTTGTGATAGGATTTCCTCCCCAAATTACGCTAAGCGAGCGGGTTTAATCTCATAATTATCGGTAATTCTGCATCAAATTGTAATGTGGATTTACTGAAATTATTCCTATTACTCCGGCGTAATCGAAATTCCGTCCATTCCTACTATAAACCAGACCCTGCAGCCTAGCCCCACTGCGCACAGTTAAGGGCAAAAAATCAAAGGCTTGCTTGGGAATATAGTGAATACAGTGTATCAAAAAACACTAGAAAAACAGTTCAAAACTGAGTCATGGTCGTGGCTCAACTGTGTCAAACATATGCAATTTGGCAGTTTTGTTAGCATACCATAACTCGTTAATTTCAGTGGTTTTGTGTGTTTCAGCCATGATCATAAGTCAGGTTTTAAGTGATTATCCTTTTGGCAACACAAAAGCCATTGCTTTCCATCCTTTTCCAATTTAGGTAAAGAATTCAGACACTGTAGAAGAGAATGTAGGAGTAGCGTCACAAATCAATTAACTCATGCCGACATTGTGAACAAATTCAAAATAAATGGGCCAGTGTTTTAAGAAATAACCAGGACTATGCACACTCAAAGCTTCTACACACAGCTCCTTAAGTAAAACAATTATCAACAGGCGATTGTTGTCCCATAGACTCTGAACTGTTAGATCTTGTAGGTGAGCACTCCACTCTGTGAGGGATGCATCTGCTGTTCACACGACCTGTGGAACAAGGTCGATGAACGGCTGCCCTTTTAACAGGTTTTGTGTGTTCCACCACTGCAGAGAAGGATGAGTGCGGCTGTCTACCAACACTAGATCGTCCAGTTGACCCTGTGACTGAGTCCACTGTCATGCTAAGCATTCTTGTGGAGGACGCATGTTTATTCTTGCATGAGGCACTACGGCAACGCACGATGCCATAATTCCTAGAAGACGCTTGAAAAGTTTGACTGTTAAGTATTGATTGGCTTGAAATTGTGGTAGTGCTGTTTGAAAATGTTGAATCCTGGCTGCATTTGGAGAGGCTAGACCTACTTGAGTGTTGAGTATAGCTCCTAGGTATGGTTTCAGTTGTGAGGGTTGAAGATGGGATTTTTGAGCATTGGAAGTGAATCCCAGCTGATGTAGAAGATTTATGGTAATTTGACTGTATTGACGACACAGGAGGTCTGTATTGGCTTCGATAAGCCAGTCGTCTAGCTATGGGAAGACATGAACATTTTGTGTAAATGCGCAGCTACCACTGCTAAGTATTTGGTGAACACTCTGGGTGCAGTAGTGACTCCGAATGGAAGGACTTTGAATTGATAATGTTTTCCTGCTATCAAAATCTGAGATATATGCGATGTGCTAGGTGAATGGGGATGTGAAAGTATGTGTCCTTTAAGTCTGGTGCTGACATGAAGTCGCCTACCTGTAGAAGTGGAAGCACTTGTTAAAGTATGACCATAAAAAAGTGTTCAGACAGTATGTAGTAATTTAGAGGCCTTGGATCTAAAATATGCCAGAGAGCTGTCCTTTTTGAGAATTAGGAAGTACAGGGAGTAAACCCCAGACCCTTGATGCTGTGTTGGAACTGGCTCTATAGCTTTTTTTAGTAATAGAGCCTGCACTTCCTGTTTGAACAGTTATTGATGCTCCAGAGAGACTGTGGGTGCGAGCTGGAATATTAGGAGGATTGCTGATGAGCTCCAGGCAATAACCATGCAGGATAATGTCCAACAACCACCTGTCTGATGTTATTGACTGCCAGGTGGGAGGAAACTTCTGTAGTCGACTCCCGACAGGTGAAAGATGATCGGGGTAATATCGAGCGAGTCACTGCTTGTTGCCAGATGGGGCATTACAGGTTGATGTACCTTTGCTCCGACCTCTGGAGTTGTTACCCCTATAATTGCCTCTGAAATAGCCTCTAGATGGAGGATTGAGTTTGTGGCCTGTAGGAAGATGTGGAGGCATCTGCGGAAGTGGTTTTGGAACCTGCTCTGTAAGAGGAGTGACAAAAGGTGCCTCTATTATTAGGCGTTTGAAGCGCCTCGATAGATTTGGCAACTCCGGTGTCTTTTTTCTTTTTCTTTAAGGCCTCATCTACCTTTAAGCCGAAGGGATGCTCCTTATCAAAAGTGACATTTAATAAAGTTTGTTGGACTTCTGGCTTAAATCCAGAGATACACAGCTAGGCATGCCTTGTGTATGTGCAATCCGCTAATGATTGGTGGCAGATTGTGCAGCAACTTGTTTGCCTGACGCATCTATAAGTTTGGATTCTTTATCAGGAGGTGGTGTGTCTGCTATAATTTGTGAATTGTCCTTTTTACGGGCATTTGAAACAACTAGGGAATCTGGTGGAAGATGGCCTCTAATAAAAACTGAGTCAAATGGTGCAGCCTTATATTTTTTTTTATCTGCCCTAGGGGTAACAATGCGAGCACGGTCTTTAAAAATATCATCTGCATGGCGCATCATGCCTTTTAGCATAGGAAGAGAATGAGATGTTCTATGTGGAGTAGACAGTGTCTTGAATAAAAAATCTTTCAATATATTCTTTGTGTAGTGTAACCCCATGGTATGCTGCTGCACTAGCTATAAGCTCCTGATATGACGAAGTATTGCTCAGAGGCGAGGTTTTGGCAGGATCTCTGTCCCCTGGGGGGGTCGATGTCATAATCCTGCAAGGGGTCTGGTGGTGGAGGCGCTTCATAGTTGTCATCTTCTCCAACATCTGCATCTGTGTGTGGAGAACCTACAGGTGTAATATTTAAAGGATTGTGTGGTGAGTGTAGGTACAGGTGATGGAGGTGGTGGTATATGGGAAGGGGAAGGAGGAATAGGGTGTAAGGGACTGGTAGCTTTGTCCTTTTTCTTCTCTTTTAAAGGTATTGGGAGATCAATGTCCTGTTGGAAAGAGGTTTGCTTCTTAGAAGAAGGAACGGACGCAGTCTTTGTGATAATGTGGCCAGTCTCTGGGTGTATATGGATACGCTTTTGTTTCGGATCAAGTCTTTCTTGTATCCTCTCTAAAATTCAATCAATCAATCAGGGATTTGAGAAGCGTGCTACTCTGGCGATGAGAGTGCGGTGGGAGACCGTGTCGAAGGCTGCAGCGAGGTCTAGTAAGATGAGGGCCGCCATGTGGCCCAGGTCGAGGAGAGTGCGGATGTCGCCAGTGGCGGCGAGGATGGCGGTCTCGGTGCTGTGGTTGCTGTAGAATCCGGATTGGGAAGAGTCTAGGATGGAGTTTGCTTCGATGAAGTCCGTGAGCTGGATGTTGACGAACTTCTTTGTGACTTTAGCCGCTAAGGGGAGGAGAGAGATGGGTCTGTCGTTTTTGAGGTCTGTAGGGTCTGCGGAGGGCTTCTTGAGGAGGGGCTTGACTTCTGCACGTTTCCAGTCGGGGAATGTGCCGGATTCGAATGTGGCGTTGATGGTGCGTCAATGATAAAATTGAATCCGGAAGTGTTGCGAGCTCCGATTTCGTTGCCGAAGGTTTTGGAGTCTAACTTTATTTCACTTTCCGAACCGGAGTGGTGGAAGCCGAAGAGTTATATCGAGTCTGTGCGGAGCCAGAAGGCTTTGTATATGATTTTGATGCCGAGCTTGAGCGCGGGGCAGCCGAATCAGATTCTCATTGCCAACCATGGCCAGATGATAGTGGTGGCCCAGAAGTCTTTTGTTTAATAGGAACATAAGGCTTTTGTGTGGGCAGCTGAGGGATTTGAGTACTCATGGCACCTTCACCCGGTGGAAGATCATGAGACTTCTAATCGAACTCTAAGTCGGAATCCGAATCTTGAACCGAAAAAGCTCCTTCCTCTTCGGCCACTGAAGCTTCCTGATATACCTTTTCTGGTTCAATATCTTGTTGACCAAAGAGATCCCGTTTATGCATCTCTCTGCGTCGTGCCAGACCCCTCCCGCAAGCTTTTTTTTTTTTTTAATCAAAACGACCAACAGGCCTCGCGATGATCTTTGTGCTCTGGGGATAAGCACAGATTGCAGACCTTGTGAAGGTCGGTCCACGGGTACTTGGAATGGCACCGAGGGCAGAATCGAAATGAAATCCGTTCCATCAGCAGAGTATCATCAATAGAGTCAAATGAGTGTGTAAGATAGTCCGGACAGGCGAGGCCCGAAGGCTGTGAGCGGAGTGTTCCGACCCGACGAATGAGTCTCTTCTGAATTTCGATAAGCGAGGGATGGAGACCGTGTTCGAAACAATACAGACGAGGGTAGAGTGAATTACGCACTGAAAGGATCCCGAAAACTGTCTTGAACTGGAGCGCCGTAATACATGTCCGAACCAGATTGCGGAAAGAAAACAATCTAACAATGGAGTTGATGCCCATGCGCACTATTACCAAGAGGAGGAGTCACTTTCCCTCATGACTCAAAAGACTTATTTAAAGAAAAACAACTTGCAAACATCCGTACCCACCACTAGAAGGCAGGTGTATGCAAAGCATGTGTATCCTCAGCCACACATGCCTCCAACAACATTTTACTGATATGTACATGATTTTCTCATTTGATATTTCATTGCTATCGGAATGTCCTCTAACTATGGTCAACCTTTCTCTTTGTGCCAGGGTGTCTTTGGCTTAGCAATCTTCTGAAGAGATGTAAATGTAGAGAACTGCATTAATTGAGACTGCAGTAAAGTATTAGGACAACCTACATTAATTAACAAAAAGCTCAAGAAATGTCAACCATCTGCTCTGCAGGGGCAAGAAGGAAGACTGTTGTTATGGAAGTTGTATGATTTACAAATGGACGGAGTTTTGGTGTTAGGCGGAACCAATTGCTCTCATGATGCTAGCAACTTGGCTCTCAAAGCCCACAGCACCTACTACAGTAACATTCAACAGAGGGATGTTTTGCATATATGAGTGACATTGTTAAAACTTCTAAATATAAGTCTTATTCATCAAGGAGTAGGTTTATCTTCTGTAGAAAACACTGACTATCTGAAGCCTAAGGAGTTTTCCGAGTCAGTAAGGTGGAGTTAGCATCCTGTAGTTAAGAAGATACAAGTTAATTAAACTGCATCCGAAAGGAGGAGTTCTCTTCTGTGAGAATACTTTGAGGTTAAAATGAGTATCCATATAGTCCACTAAGTACGGCCAGGGTGACTACGCCTGTTCAAATCATGCCTTTCTTTTATAATGCCCAAGTCTTTATTTTCCAAAATGTCTTAAATAACTCCTGGAGCAACACGGAGCAATGAATGAATGAAGCATTTGGTCTGCAAAGAGAAAGATAAGAAATCATTGACTGTCTCCAATGAATCCCTGTTTGGAGATTGTTTTTCTGAAGATGAAAGAAAGTCAAACTCTTGCAATAGCCATCACAAGCACCTAAGATTTAAGATCGATATGCTAGCTTCCTGAACAGGATTCTTACACCCAACAAAGAATGTGTCAGGGACTGCATGACTAAAGCACAACAATGAGCAATCCAGCATGGAAACACCTGAAGTTACTGGTAAACAAATGGTTTACTGTGAGGAAAGAAACTGCATTTCATAGCCACAAAAGGTGTTCGAAATCCATTGTTTGATGAATTTAATTTGCAACTGTTTTGAAGTCAGGATCCTTGTCATGTGCTACCTTCTATTACTCTGCACAGCTAAACTTAATACATTATGAACAAAAGTTATCAATTTCAATGTCTCTCAGCATTGTTTTATATTAGAATGAGGGTTCCCTAGTGTACAGAACAGCTCACAAGATAAAGGGGCTAACAGACAGTGAACAAATAAATTACAAGATAGAAAGGAAAAGGGGATTTATCCCCAAGTCCCTACTTCTCGATCCATGAACAAAACCGTGTACACCAACTGCTTCACGGCAGACAAACATGCTTCTATTCCATACTTTAACCATAAAAATGATCTAAAATTTGTTTTTACTATTAACATATTTTAAAAAAGCCATTTTGCCAAACCTACAATATTGAAAAAAAGCCATACACATCATTAACACAAAAATGTCTATCTTGTGAACAGTTAACAGATGCGAAGCTCTGCCTTTGGACTGAGATTTCTCCAATTCCACTCACACCAGTCGTCTGAAAATATTTGATTTCATTTTCCTACAACAGACTCTTAACCATGATGAGTGCACAGCTTGAAACAAAACTATTTGCAACAATTTACAATATCATGCTCACTTTCAGCCAATCGGATAAATTACAGTACAAGAGACGTCCTGCATCAAAGTCTACATATCTCAGAATGTTAATAGTGACTGGTAGGACTTGCTAATGTTTGACCTATCAACAACATACAATATGAATGATAATGGCATCCTACTAAAAAAGACTACAGAAAAATCAGGGAACATGCAGAACAGCCCTATCACTTTCACAATGCTGCTCAAAACAAAAAAAGCTGAAATACCTTTTCTCAAAATTCAGAAATGGAACACGTGGCCGTTCCTAAAAGTATCAGCACTTTTCCAGTCGCCATTGAAAGTAAATATGCTACCTTGGTCAGCATCAACAATATATTTATCATGGTCTCAAATGCACATTGTTAATGCTACAAGTAGGAAAAGAACTGACCTACCTAAAAATCCAACACTGGCTAGTCCACATAAACGATGAGAGAAAGCGGTGGTCATCGAAATGTTTCTCAAATAGAACAATTGGCACGGTGTTCCAAGTCAAGATTCAATTTCATTCCATTGTTGCAAGAACTTATGACACCAGCAAGCAAAGCCAGAAAACTTGAGGTCAAGTTCAATTCATCTCTACCAAAGGAGTTTGATCAAAACCCGTTTTCTATGAACAAATACCTCTTTCTTGCCAGATAATAGTTTGACATTTTTATTATTCATGCGTACACTTTCACCTGCTAAATAGTTCTCTCAAAAATCATTCAGAAGTAACTGGTGGCGGTGGAGCCACATAACATTACTCATAAAATAATGCTGAAGAAAGTGTAAACTGCCAACTTCACTTCAGCAAAGGCGATCTGGTCTGTACAATGGTGCTGCCTTAAGACCTTTAAACAAACACGTCAGACCAAAACATCTACTAGAACAGCTGCAACTATTTCAATACCAAGTTTTCAAGGACTAGTCATAAGCATAAAATGAATGGATCACTTTTTCCTTGTAAAACTTACTCTTCTGTCAGTTACACGCCTTAAACTTTATGATGCCTTGTATAATCCACAAGGCCTGGATGTCCTTAGGTTCGATATACTGAAAAAACAAAACTCACACAAGATGTGGTAGAATTTCACCCCAATGTACAACTGAAACAAAGGTAGAAAGTGATAATAGGCCCAAGTGCACGGAACAAACTGAAACCAGCGCTCAGATTACAACAGCGCTAATTGAAATTGCGGAAGATGCTAAAAACTGTGCACTTATGTGAAGCCGTCACAGACTATGAAGTCAGTTATATGAAAGTGCAAGTTAAATGCTGTCAATGTATAAACTAGCTCCTTAACCAATAAAAAATTAAAACAACTCTTTGCAGATCTTAGATAAACTAAGTATACTTTGCATCTTCAATGATAATCTAATGAAAGAATTATATGGAGTTACTGGTTTTCTAGCGAGTAATTCTTAAGTGTTCTTTAAAAAATCCCACTCTGAAGTTCTAAACTACAATCATAATTCCATGAGAAACAAAGGTAGTAAATGCTCGAGCCCAAAGACAGAAGAGAAAAATGGCAAAACAGCATTCAAAAGTGAATGTTGGTTTGCCATTGGTTTGGAACAAAATCATGAATAATAAAAAATGGCAGCAGTCTTTAAAGCCGCCGTGTTTGTGCCCTTGAAGGCTTGGATGGCCCGTTGCTGCAGCCAATTACTTTAAAAGCAAATGACTCCTAAATGGTAGAGAATAGATCCCAGACCGTGAAAAAGGATAACAACTCCGGCATTTATCTCTAAACCAAAGAATCAGGTCTGGATTGTCTGCAGATATGGTGAAGAAGATGGCTGCTACAGGACGGAGCCTTCCATTATGTACGATCATGATAACAAATTATGCGTCTGTGCACTTTGTAACTAAAATTAGGAATGACCAGATCCGTTTTTACCTGCTAAACAGGAGTAAATTCCATACATTCCTCCACTAATACAACTTCGAATTCTGTCACAATCAACAAACACATTGCGATGGGTGTGTCTCAAAATACGCAAAATGCCAATAGAAGCATTTTGCCAACACATTGGAAAGAAAGGTCATCTACTTCTTGAACTAGCAGTCAGGTTTTAAGTAAATGTTCAAGGAAGCAGGCAGTGTGTCAACTTTGCTGATTTGAAAGTGGCTTTACACACTACCCTCAGCGGCTTGACTGAGTATTTTAAAATTTCAAAACCCTTCTTGCTTGCAATAATTACGCTGTCGCTGAGTGCACAGCAATCAAGAAAATTAATTTTATATATGTAAAAATACCATTTAACAAATTGAACTACCAAGCCATACTTAAAGAAGAAAAGGCAAACCGCAAGGAAGACTACCACTGAAAATGGCAATTTCTGGCAGCAAGGAGGAAGAAAAGATAACAAAAGGGAATCATTCTTCGACTTCAGAAGTCTGCAAGATATAGGCTATAACCGGAGGGAAACCGCTGCGTGTAAACACAGCTGGAGCATTTTTGATTTCAAAGTACAAATGCGAGTTAAACATTACACTGGTTCTCCAGATATTTATGAATCATTAGGTGTTAATATGAGTGACGTAGTTAAAGTGCCAAAAAAAAGGCTTTTCCACGGAGACTGCAATAAGCTGCAGAAGAAAAGGAAGAAAACATGCTTTACACGTTAATTTTATAAAAATGCATGTGCATGAAAAAGGCAAAAACAAGCAATAAGTGGAATCTGAAGATGGTTGTTGCCAACAGGCACTCCAAACATTACAAATAAATAAAAACACGCAGCCCACAGCAATGCTTCCATAGCTTCAGATATCGTGCGATGCAAGTGCAATGATTTGTACATGCTGCGTTTAACAAGGCAAACACTGCAGTTCATGTATATGTTTTTCACACAAACCCTCACTTCACTTCCTAACTCGGTATCCACTAATAGAGTACGGTTCACAGAGTACGTTTACTCAGGTTACCCTGCACGTTCATATGGTGACAGAGGAAGTTGCATACATTTCTGAAAGAACAAAATGTTATGGCCAGAGCATACGTTTGCCTTCTCTAGATCACCAATTTTAAATTGTCTTTCAATACATTGGAATCACTTGAATTTATTACAACGATAGAAAGGATGATGCATCTTTTTACAGCAGTTGGACCACCGTCAACATTTCCTAGCCTGTGCTGAAAGTGGCCAGAGGGACAGTCAATGACCTGTCGAGGAACACAAAGCAGAATCACGAGACTAGGTTAGCAAAATGTTTATCGCTGGCAAAAACATGTGCAGGTAGGAAAAGCACACCTCAAGCTCTGAGAACAGATACCAACATGGTGCAGATTTTCAAACACAAGCTCAACACAGTATGGAAATACAGGAAGGGGAGACAAACCAAATCCACTGCAAAAGTTTATAGATTTTGGAAATGGACTCGGATGCTGGTTGAAGCAGGAAAAATAGAATAACTAGTTATACATTCTATAACCTTCTTTCAGATGGATATGGATCTTTCAAAAGATTTTTAACGAAACCTACTCTGTACCTAGAGTTGTATAAGAAAGATCAGATTTTTTTTTTTTTTTTTTTTAAAGTATTTCTCTACAGTTGGAGTCAGGTGGTGCTAGCCCAGGACGCAAACCTGCAAGACCATCATTGGAATTGAGAAAGCAGATCAATAAAGGCACCAACCAGCTGATGTCAGTTTCGTCTGGGTTTCTATTGCCAGGATGGGAGAAAACTGAGCAAAATAAATAGAAACAGAAATATCTCTTTTAAAGAATGTTAAAGAAGAATTGACATGCTGCAACAAAAAGGGAGGGCTTTTCAATCTTTATGTTGGTCCACTGTCTTAGCTCATCGGCTTTTTCGGTATCAGGTTTGTGTGTTACACAGATGCCGCACAATTAGGGTTTCTGTTGGATGACAATACTCAGAATACTACCTACAGCTTTCACAATTGCATGATAGTAGCTGTTGAGTACCAATTCTCTCAATTTAAATTCTGACAAGACTGATTCTACTGGTCTCCTGTCACAATTCTCCTAGGATACTTCTGGATAGCCTCTGTAAAATTTAGTTAGGCACTGCCCCTGTTTCAGCTTTCTGTGTTCGAAATCTGGGAGTTATTGCTCTCTGATCAGGTTAAATGTTCCTCAACATGTTTCCTGCTATCGAACCTTCTGCATACAATTCTTGTTTCTTCCTACTCACACTTCAAAGCAACCATTTTAGTAGCCTGTACTACTGTAATTCTTTGTTCTTAGGTAGCCTGCCTGTCTTCTGCAACATCTAGAACACATTCATAATCCTGCCGCTCGCCTTGGGCTCCAGTTTCTCAGGCATTCTTCAGCATTCTCTTCTCTAAAAAGTCTGCAATATTGGCCTGTTGCCAAGCATGCAATTTTAAAGGCTATGTGTGTGGTGATTCGAGCTTACCATAGTTTTGACCACTCTATTTGCAGCAAAAGCCCAACACTACTGCCCTGGTCTAACTCTTAGGTTCACTGATGCTCCATTTCGGGCGGTTGACGATCATAAATGGATAGCCATACTTTTTCAGTTATGGTGGCAAGAATCTGGAATCTCTGCCTGTTCAGCTACAATCTATTAATTAGTTGCTGCCTTTCCAGAAAGCTTTAAAAACCTCTTCAATTCTATTTACTTTGTTGGTTATCAATCTTGCAATGCTAGGACACCCTTTAGGTAACAATGCACTCTGTAAATCTTTTTACATTACATTATAATGAGGAATCCGCATAAAGGTCCTAAAAGGTCAGGTAGAAGTATCTTCTTTTCCTGGATATTCCTTCTAGCGGCAGATGCCTCATCTTGAACCACGTTCAAAGCACAGAAAAATGAGCAAAACTGCACACCCAAACTGACTCATCTTTCCACATTAAGGCAGTAATATTTAATGGACGTCTGTAAAGAAGATAAGTAGCTCCTTGGAAGACAATTAACATAGTAAGTCCACTGGAGAATGCTAAAGTAGATGCTCTATACCTTATGTAGCAATTCATCTACCTTAAAGGAATGAGGGCAGAATGCTGGAAGCCAAATAGTTTGCTGAAGATTAAAATCTCATACCACTTTTCAGAAAAGAGCCTACAAATCTAAACTACTGAGAAATATATTTCTCAGAGGAAAATAATTTTCAAAGAGTCTATCAGAAATATTATCCCTAAGAAAAGATCCTAATAGTACCTAAAGGCATATTTCCCACTCCTTTAAACAACTTTGACACAAAAGGCAACTATAAGAGAACCCTTTCTCTTCTCTCATTAAGCATTTTGGCTGGTTAAGACAGGGCAAACTGAAAATGGACAGAATACAGGAGTTAAAGAGGTCAACATCTTCTGAAGAACATCAGGAAATAGATCTTTTCACCTACACCATGCTGCGACACAGGCTAAGAGGCCAAGACTGCTATCTCCCATAGAGCATAAGAACATCAAGCCATCTCAAAAAGCTGCACATGTTTAGAGTCAAGCTCCTAAAAGTAAAAGCTTTGCTGCCCAGGGTGCAAAGTACATTTGTCCTCCACCCCCAGATCACATACAGCCATATGAAATGTGAAAGGTCTCAAATTGGCACATGCCGCCTGAGCAACACAACTCTCCCATGTTGCATAAGTGGAGAAGAAAATGGAGTCCACATGAGTAGACCCCAGCTTCCAAACCATTTGCCTGATGATTACGAGTGCTGAATGAGGTGCCTCCCAGTACATGCAAATGTGACATGTACAGCCTCCGTTAAAAGTCAGGATGGTCTCACATGACAGATGTTAAATGCCAAAATTATAATGAGACTGGATACATAGTGAGGAAATTGAGGAGGCAGTTGTATATTTGTGACTCTCTTGCATTTTGTAGTTGTTTAAATAAGCAAACTCCACACACCAGATGCTACAGTACAAGGATATTTGCTTCTTGATCAGTGCCCAGAAGACTGAACTCAGCTGAATGCTCTTTTGGTATCAGGTTATCTACTTGTCTACTGCCATCCTTATCTCAGGTGAGATTTTCATTGGACAAACCAAGAACATCTAAATGTAATCTAAGTACGCCCTGAAATAAGGGAGAAGGTTTAAAGTTTCATTACCTCCTTTTTGGCAGGAATCCCTTCCTCTCAAATAATGTACTGTTTCATTTTGGGCTGGTCCCAAGATGATGCTGGCAAAGTTACATTTCCAGGTGTCTTACCGCAAAGGATATGCTAACAGTGGTGAGCCCAATGCTGAATACACCACTGTTGCAGAATTCTTGTGCACTTATGCCAACTGTTCTGGAGCGTGGGTAAAGAATGTGCCAGAGTCCAAAGTGAGGAACTGCATGAACCTAGACTGGTGCTGGAATAGAGCCAGAGTGAAAGAAACAGTAGGCATGTTTGCAGCTCTGTATGGTGCACCAGAGATGATGGGATTCTGCCCAAAAACAGCTACCATGAAAGCAAGTTGTCATGATCAGTATTGAAGTTTCCACTTTGAGTCTCCTTCTTTCCAGTGAGGAGCTCTATGAGAACAGTTTTGCCTCGCAGACCAAGACATGGGCTTTCACATGGATATGTGAGGCTATACATCTTTTGTCCTCCCTCTACCGAAATCATTTAAAGGTGCTTGAGGGCCACAGACTGCAGGTGGTCTCAGACAGCTTCTCACCCAGACATAACCAACACAAAATAAAAATTAGACCTGTACTTCAGACTTCCACACGGGCTTAAACCCAGAGGTTTCTGATGAAGACATGGATCCAAGCTGAAAATGAATACATTTTAGTAAAAAAACGTATTATGCTCAGGATTCTATTCATGTGTGGTGCAGAAAAGGAGGAGCTAGTGACATGGATGTCATTTTAGATCCTCTTCACTACTATTGGTGATGGTGCCTCACGGATCCCCATCTGGAGGGTGACATCAGTTTCGTGACTATTTTCTGCACCAGAAGCACAGAGCCGTACTGAGATAATGTGACCAGTATGCCATAGTGAGGTCCTGAAAGCTTTCTTAGAGGTGAAATTAGCAGTTCGTAGAGAATGAAGGATTTGGGGGTTGGGGAGGTGTCCAGTAAGGAATCTTCAGCTAGATAGTCTCGACCAAATAAGGCATCACCGAAGGTAACTTGCTCATCTGATAGACGCTTCTATCCTTTTAAAAAAAAAAAAAAAAATTAAAATCCCCCCCGATGATCAGTTCCCCATGCCAGTCAAATAGTTCCAGCGTTAATTTATTGAAAAGGGTAGGATCATCCATGTTTGGGCCATACACCGCACATAACACAAACTTTTTATCATGGATTTCCAATTGTGCAATGACCCACCTACCTCGTTGGACGGAAGAGGTTTTAAGGATTTTAGCCGCTTGTCCTAGAGTATCGCTACCCCTCTGATTGCTACCCCCTGGGATGTGCATTCTACTGTTTCAAACCCTAGTTGCTTAAGCAAGCCTCTGTCCTTATATGCCAAATGTGTTTGTGAGAAATACCACATGAGGTTTATAAAGCTTAAGCTCTTCCCTGACCAGCTGACGCTTAGATGCCCTATTCAACCCAGCTACGTTCCAAACTATACATCTAATTGTCCTCATCATGTAGTTTTAGACAGTGTGAGAAACATAGTGTAGAGTGTCTTTGCAATCCCCCTTTATATTTACCCATAAACAATTCTAAAAAGAGAAAGCTTTGAAAAGAAGCAGGCAGATATGAAAAAACCTTCAACATTTGTACAGTACCAAACTCGTTTTCTAATGCTATTTGTACCCCTTGTGATTTAAGCCCCCTGTGCCTCCCTGTATTCTGTGTGCGAACCCCCTGACGGCCCATCCCCCCCGATCCCCCGTGCCCACCCACCCACTGTTCTAGAAAAGGAATCACCCCCCTGACCCGGCTGTCGGACGTTGACAGCCATAAGGGAGCATGGTCCCCGAGAGCACCCCCATAGGTGAGTATCAACTGTATAAAAGTGATGCACTGGTTAAAGCCTCAAAGATGAAGAAGATAACACCCCAACATCGGGAGAGAGAGAAAAGACGAGCAGAAAAACCAAAAGAAGAAAGGGGAAAAAAAAAAAGATAGAAGCTTCTATCCACAGATTCCTTGCCTCAGAATAGGTACCAAAGGCAATCTTTCCCATTCCCAGATGGAGAGTCTGAGGACTGTGCTACACTAAGTAGTTCTGGAAGACCGAATGGGCGAAATGCTCATCACACCAAACTGGACTGTGCCAGTAGAAATGCTTGGCAAAAGTGTGCAGCGATGCCCATGTATCTGCCTGGCAGATGTCTTGGACTGGGACTCTGCGAGCTAGTGCACTGGTTGCAGCTTTGGCGGAATGAGCCCGCAAGCCCTCAGAGGGTTGCTTCTTGGCAACTGTGAAGCAGATTTGTATACAGAGGACAATCCACCTGGAAATGTTTCTCTTGTGTAGTGCTTTTCCTTTCTTTGCAATAAAGAGTTGACTGTCTCAGGTACAATCTATGTAGAATGACAACACTCTTTTGGATTCAGGAGGTGGAGTCTCTCCTCATCCTTTGTAGGATTAAGGGTGGGAGGAGGAGCAGGGAAGAAAGTAGGCAGTGTGGTGCTTTGCCCAACGTGAAAAGGTATTATCACCTTGGGTAAGGAGGCGGCGCTGGTCCTATGGACCAACTTTCCTGGAAAAAAGTAGTATACGGGGGTTGACAGAAAGCACCTGCAATTTGCTAAACCTGCTGGGTAGATGTTATACCAGAAGGAAGACAGTTTTGATAGTAAGCAGCCACAGAGAGCAGCTGTGCATGAGTTCAATGGGCGACCACAGTAAAGAAGGTGAGAACTAAAATAAGATACAATTGGGGCATAATGAAAGGTGTAGGATGAACATGTGTTACAAACCTTTTAGGAAACCGGACACAACAGGTCACTTGAACAGGGAGGGTTGATCCGACAACCGCAAGAAAGCAGAGCTGGCCGAAGGTACCGTTTAATTGTGCTCAAAGCGAGGCCTTGCCAGGCAAGTGGTAAAGAATGAAAAGAAATTCTGACATGGGTGCCGACAGAGGATCAATGATCTTGGCAGCATACCAACCGACAAGTTTGTCCCATCGGAAAGTGTACACAGTTTTTGTTGAGGTACACCTAGATGACAGAATGACATCAGACGCTTCTGGAGGGAGGTCAAAGACTCAACTGTTGCCACTCAATCCCCACGCATGTAGATGGAGTGCAGGTTTGAGTGCAGGTCCCTGCCCTGTTGCTGCAAAAGGAGATCCTTGCAAAGGGGCAGCCTAATCGGAGGTCAAATGCTCATGCTCAGGAGGGGATACCATACTCTCTGTGGCCAATCTAGAGCCACAGGGATGACTTGGGTCCGCTCAGACCTGAACTTCTTGAGGGGGCCGGAGTGGTATCAGTGGAAAGTTGTACAGGTGTCCTGAGCTCCACACAAGACTAAATATGTTGCCGAGCGAGAGCCGCCTTAGAAAGTCCATTGCACAGAAGTGCTGACGTGCGTTCTCTGCAGTGGCGAATAGATCTAATCAAGGTTCTCCCCAATCTCTGAAGAGACGATCCTGCAACACCTCTGGATGGAGATGCCATTCGTGATCCAAGAGGCATCGACTGTGGAGGTAGTCTGCTCTGGCATTCAGAGAGCCCGCCAGATAATGAACCACCAGGAAAATCTCTGGACTTTCCAGCCATGTCCAGAGATGAAAAGCCTCCTGACACAGGGTCCACTACAACACCTCGTTCTGCTTGTTGCAATACCACATGGCAGTGGTATTGTCCCTGAACACCTGAATTAGCCTTTCCCTGACATAAGGGAAAAAGACAATGCCAGTTGAATCGCTCTCAGGACCAACATGTTGATGTGGAACTGAGACTCCAGCAGAAACCAGAGTCCTCTGATCTACACTTATCCCAGATGGCCACCCCAACCCAGAAGTGACACATCTGTCACTACAGTGAGCTCTGGGTGAGAAAGGGGGAGGGGTCTGCTGCTGACCGAATCGCAGTTTGTCAGTCACCACTGCAGATCTTTTGCACTTCTTTCTGATATCTTGACAAGGTCTGAGAGATAACCCCATATGCTGCGCCCATTGAGACTTCAGGTACCACTGCAGAGCCCGCATATGCAAATGGTCATGATTCACCAGCAGGTTGCATGAGGCCCAGCAGCCTCAGAGTTAGCATCACCGAAATCCAGAATAGAGGCTGAAACATTGAAATCGTAGCTCGAATATTTTAGACTTGCCGTTCCGGAGGATAGGCCCGAAACTGCACTGTATACAGGACAACTCTAATGAAAGGGAGCATCTGAGAGGGAGTCAGGTGTGACTACAGCATGTTTATAGCAAACTCTAGCAAATGCAGGAGATCCACCATAGTCTGGAAGGTGGGAGACGACTGCCTGGGGTGAGCCCATCTCCAACAGCCAGTCGTTGAGTATAGGGAACACTTAAACCCCCAACATCCACAAATATTCTGCAAGCACTGCCATCACCTTGGTGAACAGGGGAGGGGCGCTGGTAAGGCCAAAGTGAAGCACAGCGAACTGATAATACTTGTGGCCCACCGTGAATCGCGGGTAATGCCTGTGGGCAGGCAGGACGTGGAAATTGAGTCGTGCAAGTCCAACACTACAACCCAGTCTCCAGGGCAGGCAGAACCTAAGATAGAGCGAGCATCTTGAACTTTTCATTTTCCAAGTAGTAGTTGATAGGGTGTATGTAGATCTGGTATAGGGCGGAGGCCTGCGTCCTTTCTCAGCACCAGAAAATAGCAGGAATAGCAACTGTAGGAGAGTAGGATCTGCTTTATAGTTACCCCCACTTTTTGCTGATGTTTCACTGTTTTTCGACTTAGCCAGACTGTGGCCCTGCTAATCAGGACCCCAGTCTATCTGCTTTCTACTCTAAATTGATTGTATGTACTTTAGGTACACTCCAGATTGGATTCTGGGGTACCCTTGTGAGTCCCTAGTATATGGTATACTATGTACCCAGGGCATAGGTACCCCAGAGGCCTACCAGGGGCTGCAGCATGTATTGTGCCACCCCTGGGAAGCCTTTTAAAATGACAACAGGTCTGCTACAGCAGCCTGTGTAAGGTGGTGTATCCACCTCTTACTGAGATATAGGTTCCCTATATCTCTCCATATCACTGCACATGTAAACCTATCAGTCACCCCTATGGCAGGCCTTAACAGTCCTGAAGGTAGGGTGCTGGGTTTCATGTGAGAGGGTGCCCATGCATGAGCAGAGCCCCTCTGCAGCTTTCGGAATCTTTATTCCGGGGTTGTTTGTGATGCAGCCAGACTATACACTCTTAAGTGCATTATAACCAAACGGTAAATGCTAACTTTGGAATGGCTGCATGGAAAACTGTCGTGTTTGGTGTCAAACACCTTGGAATCATACCCCCACACCAGTAACTGGTGTGGGAGTATGATCCCACCCTTCTAGAGGGAGAGACATGACAGCACCGGTATACCCGGTACCAGCTAACAGAGCCCTGGCATCACAAAATGGATGCTGCAGCCACAGACACGAGTCTGCCCTCCTGCTGCTGGACGAAAACTCCGGCAGGGGAGGCCTGGACAATAGGTTTCCTGTCACAGGGAGGTGTGACCACCTCCCAGACAGGCTTTAGTGTATTGGGGCTGGGTGGGTGCACTCTCAGAGTGCTTTGAAGTCTGCACTGGGGGCACATTTGGTGTCCCTGTGCATAGTCCAGCTCAAACCGGTTGCAGGGGCACACAGCCCCTGTTCTGGCGCGAAACTGGACAAAGGAAATGGGTGTAGCCACCCCTCTTTCCTGACCCTCCCATAGGTGGGTCCCCAGAGTTTGTCCCACCCCTTCCTTGGGTATAAAGTAGGAAACCCTGACTACAGGACTTTAGATTACACCTGGACTAAACTCTGATCCCAGAAACCAAGTACTTCGACGATCTACACTACGCTGGATCACTGAAGAATCTCCCTTGGAGTAAAGGAGTTACTCCCCTGCAAGGCAGGCACCTTTAACGCAACTGACCGGTTGGCATCTCCGAGCTCCGACGGACTCCGAAGAATATTGCCACACAGGAGGTGGGTTTTCCGAGGTCGATCTGTGCCCACAGCAAGTCTGAGGCCCGTATCCCTCGTGGCGACCGTGCAACCCGAACCCCTGGACACCGTGACCATTTGCAGAAGCATCAGCTTTCCGGCGACCCCTGAGGCTGAGCTTTGGGTTACTTGTAGCCCTGACCCCGAGCAGTAATTGCACCGAAGATTGCAGGCCTACACTCAACGAGTGTTCCGTGGGCCGCCATTTTGTGATTCCTCTCGAGGTCCCTTCGCGATCCCTGGTCCGTTGACCTGTGGGTCCCCAAGAAGGCAACTCTAACTTTTATTGGGCTTCCTGGTTGCTCCAGACGTGCCCCGACTCTCCATCGCTTGGGAGTCCCCAGGACCTTGCTGGTCCGCACAGAAGCATCTTTTCTCTTCCTGCGTGGGTTGCTGTGGCCAAGGCTTGTTGTGGTCAATCCGATCACCGACATCCCAGCACTCGACATCCTTCGTGGGACAGCTCGAATCCGGCTCCTGGTCGTCGTCGACGTCTCCGGGACCCCGTGGCTGCAGAGTCAAGCTTCACCTCTTCGCACCTGAAGCACCCGACATCTATTGGCATTCGATTGCTTCGCTCCTGGTCACTGGCTAGTGACCCAGACTCTGTCCCCTCTGCTTTCAGGTTCTTCACATCTTCGATCCAGGCTTGGATCACACCGGACACTTTTCTCCTTCACGGCAGCAGCACTTTGCAGCAGATCGCCATTGAAAACGACGACGATTCCCGACACCTTTTGGCACCTATGCACCCGGCTTCCCTGGGTGAGGTAACTCTAGTACTCCGGTGCTCCCGTGGGTGTTGGCCCTAGAAACCCTTAAGTCTAAAGGGGTTTGCTCAAAGTCCTCTCCTAAGTGTCCTTTAACTTTAAAATTCCAACCGCGACTTTCCGCATTGAATCCTACGGCACTCGCGGCTGTGTTCTCACACTGCACACGTCCCCCGTGGGTCTCCTGTGTCACTACCTTGGGTGGTTCCTTGGGGTCCCAGCGATTCTACGTGCTCTAGGCACTGTGTCTAGTCAAGTCGTGGTTCTTATACCACTTTCTTAGTATATGGTTTGGTCTCCCCTGGAGCCCACTGTGTATTGTGCTATTTACTGTCGTTTTAATACTGTGTATCTTGAACTCTAATCTCATAAAGGGATTAGTAGTTAGTGTTTAGAAATAAATACATATATTTTATATATATCTTGTGTGGTTCTCCTTTCATTTAGTTATTCAAGAGGTTATAATCTGGTAAACCAAGCTGCTTTACACTCCTTCAAGATTTAGCCTGAAGGCTGCTCTCCATAGCTACCACTAGGATAGCTTTCAATAAAGGTTGTCTTTAAACCTATCATCAATAAGGGTCGTTTGGACTGGTGCAAGGTGCCCACTTTAATTAGTGGACAGCTTATGCCAGGCCAACTTCTCACAGCAACCACAACCTACTTCTGATGCTGACAACCTCTTGATGGCTCCTTTGGCCAGAAGAGCCAGTACTTCTGTTGCAAGAGTGAAAAGTGTTCCTCTATCAGCCGATCGGGGGGGGCGGTGGTAAAGGTGACGGGGTCTGTTGGTTAAGTAAGAGCTGATTGGGTAGACCTCTGGACTTGGTTCCCACAAGGCTTGTGAGAGCCGTGTCCACAGCCAAAAAATGACTGAGGTGCCTGCTGGCAGTGGTGGCTAGGAGGGAAGGACACAGCTTATAGTCCCCTACTGCAGTCATGGAAGGCAGAATGCAGTTGTTGCAGAGCCATGGTGAGCCCCAAAGACCTAGTGGTGGCCCTACTATCTTTAAAATGCTCAAGTGCTGTTGAAGGGCATGTCCATGAAGGATGATGCCTGGACATCCTTGAAAAGCCAGTTCTCAGCCAGGCATGATGTCTAAGTGCCACAGTGGAAGCAATGGCTCTGCCCAGTAAGTCGATCATATCCAATCCGCATTGGATAATGACCTTCGCTGCTTTTCTACAATCGGCAATAGCTTGGGAGAGTATGGCTCGGGTTTCCGCCGAGACCATGGGCAGCACTTGCGTAGCCAAATTCCATACAGTATGGGAACAGCACCCCAAAAAGCACACAGTGTTCACAGACCACAGTGCAAGACAGGTGGAAGAAAAAATTCTCTTTCCAAAGGTCTCCAGTTTCTTGGATTCTCTATCTGGTGGTTTGGTAGGGAACGCACTGGGATTCATTTTGGAAGTTGAGGCCTGGACCACCAGGCTCTCGGGGTGAGATGCTGGGTAAGGAAGGCTGGGTCCACAGGAGTGAGGCGACGGCAGCCGGCAATGGTCCTGTGCACAGGAGTGGAGTGCGAGTGTAGGGCTTGGCCCAGGACACGAGCAGGACATCACTGAGGGCTTCATTAAAGGGGAGTAGGGGTTCGGAGGGGGACACTCCAGGTTGAAGCACAGCCGTCAAGACATATGTTTTGACCTCTACCATGGGCAGTGTCTGGTCCAGGAGCTCAGCTGCCCTCCGACCACCATCGCAAAAGAGGTCCCCCCTTCTCCGTAGCCACCGTGGGAGGAGAGAAGAGAACAGTGTCTGGTAAAGTATCCAGACCACTGACAGCCAGGTTCTCGTACCAGTTGGCCATGGACTCTCCTAAGGGGTCGGAGTAACCATAAGGATCTCAGATCCCCTCCATTCGGCTTGCTCAGTGGTCCCTTCAGTAAAATAGAGGTGCAGCTCCAGTTCAGGCCGTGTGGGCCTTGTCGGCACCAGAACCAACGGCGTGTGACACTGGTCCGGCTCGGAGTTGATCCAGATCCACCAACGGATCCCGCGGGTCTGATTGGCGCGGGGGCGAACCTGCTGGCATACAACCAGTTTGAGTCCCTTCTGAACCCGAAGTGCCAAGTGGCCAGAAGCTTCATGGCCCGCTCAGATGTCTTTCCGATTCATGGTTTTATAATCCAGGCAAGCCTTGGCATCGTGGTCGCTCTCCAGGCACCACAGGCACACCAAGTGGGGATCTGTCACAGACATTTGCCTGTGACAGGCACCACAAGGTTTAAAACAAGTAGGCTTTTTGGGAGACCTACCTAAAATAAGGGTGAAAAAACGGCACACTGGTCATCAAAGTCGACAAAAAGGTTGACAAAGTCAGTCAAAAAGTGATTGAGGGGAGCGCAATGCTGATCTGTACTGATGGCGTGGAAAAGAAAGAATTGAGGTCAGCACGCTGGGGTGTCACCTATATAGGCATCGCGCAAGTCACTTCCGGCATGGAAAACGCCACGCAGAACACGACCACCTTTCAGTGCGCAAGGGGACAGCTCAAAAAACCTTTCCGGGTCCAGTCTGATGCCTGGGGAATAATCTAACATAAGGAATCTGCGACTAGAAGTCTTTATCAGATTTTGTCACTTTTATTCTGTTAGTCATAGTCCATATATGTGGGTCCCTCATCACCAAGTGGGAGAACCAGAACTTACTTTTAGGACTACTGCACACTTGGCACCAAACCTGCATCCATGAAACGTGAACCTCACCAGTTTCTTTTTGTTTTTTTTTAAGGGAACCAAGTGTTATAACTTGACCACAGGGAGGGGGAGGATGCTGATAATAGTAAAGAGCATACGGATTAGGGTGTTGAATCATTGTAAAGCCAGATTTTGCCTACTGCAATGGTGGCATTACCCGTAGTTTATACACCATCCCAAAGTCACAAAACTGTTTTTGTGGAAAAAGCTGTGGGTCTATCCAAATTTAAATGTTAGGCATGCCTAGGGGACGGTTGTACAGTATTGTCTTGACTAAGGAAGCAGCAAGCATGAAAGGAGGAGACAGCAAGCACAAGAGACAGACCATGTAAATCTAAAGCCTTGGTAACAAAAGTGGACCAAGTCCTGAGGAATAATTTGTTCAAATAAAGCACCTAAGACAGGGCGGGAAGAACTTAAAAAAAGAGCTTCACATCACAGGAAGCCAAGATGGGTTGTCCCATCCGCCAAACTAGAACCAAATTTGGGATCCAAAGAGACCGGAGGAGGGCCAGCAATTGGGGACAAGGGGTGGGTATGGAGGGACATCATCTTGACAAACTGGAGACAACTAGTACCTTAGGTCCATTACATTTTGTTTGCAGACCACATCAGCAGAGGATGTGCTGCTACCCTGGCCCTGAAATGACTGCTAGGTAAGTCTTGTAGATATCAGGTTCTGATTCAACTAGATGCCTTCAAAAAAGATCATGACATCATTCAAGGAGCAAGTGACTGGGTGGATATTCTTTTGCAAGGTTTAACACCAAAATACTAGCCACGTGTTCCTGTACTGTGCTCTGGTGTAGGACTTTCAAAAAGCCTCGATCCAAGGGATCTAGCGAGAAGCCAAGACTATGTTCTACTCTAGGTGTTGAAGAACATGTCTGTACATTTTAAAGTTTTCTGCAGTTTAAAGAACAAGTTACTTTTCTTCGGTAACGATGTATCTGTAAGAGACATAGGTTAGTTATAGATTCCTTACCTTAGAATTTCCCCCAGGCGTCAGGCTGGATCCAGAGATTTTTTCTTAGCAGTACCCCTGCACATCGGTCGACTCCGCGTCCGTCGTCGGCGTTGTTGCCGGGATGACGTTGTTGTGCCTACTTAGACGCCGCCACTGCGTGCTGACGTCAGTTCTGACACGACTTTCCAAGCCAGAAGCGCAGAGCCATGCAAGACCCTGACCACTGGTATGCCACAACTAGGGCCCTGTAAGGGAGTCCCTATCCCTAGAAGTCAGTTCGCAGAGCAGGGAGGATGGGTGCGCAGTAAGGAATCTATAACTAACCTATGTCTCTTACAGATACATCGGTAACGAAGGTAAGTAACTTGTTAATCTGACAGAGACAGTTAGTTATAGATTCCTTACCTTAGAATAGATACCCCAGCAATACCAACCCTGGAGGAGGGTCTGCGAACCAAGTTCACACCAGAGTGTCCTGGAGGACAGAACGGGCAAAATAACAGTCCCTCCGGACTTGACTATCCAGGCAGTAATGTCTGGTGAAAGTGTGCATAGATGCCCACGATGCCGCCTGACAGATGTCAATGAGTGGGACTCCACGTGACAAAGCGGTAGTTGCTGCCGTAGCCCTAGTGGAATGAGCACGCAGCCCAATTGGAGGTTCCTTTTTCGCGAAAGTGTAACACATTTTTATACAAAGGAAAACCCATCTTGAGATCGTACGCTTTTGGACAGCCAGACCTTTTTTGGCACCCACATAGCCAACGAACAGTTGATCGTCCACCCGGAAATCTTTTGTGCGGTCAAGGTAGAAGGACAGCGCACGTTTCGGTTCCAGACGGTGGAGTCTCTCCTCCTCCTTGGAAGGGTGCGTAGGTGGGAAAAAAGTGGGCAGAGTGATAGTTTGTCCTAAGTGAAAAGGTGTAACTACTTTAGGAAGGAACGAGGGTCTGGTCCTAAGCACCACATTGTTCGGATGCACAGAGAAGAAAGGGAGCTTAGAAGAAAGAGCCTGAAGCTTAATCACACTGCGAGCAGAGGTGATGGCAACAAGAAAGGCAGTCTTCACTGTGAGGAGCCTGAGAGGACAGTTGTGAAGAGGCTCAAAAGGAGCACACAAGACAAGACAAGGTTAAAGTCCCACTAGGGCATTATGAAAGGAGATGGAGGGAATAAGTGAATAATGCCCTTAAAGAATCTATTTACAATAGGGGACTTGAATAAAGAGGGCTGATCTGGTAGCCGAAGGAGAGCAGAAACAGCTGCCAGATAGCCTTTAAGAGTGACCAGAGCAGAGGCCTACTGGGCCAAAGAAAGAATGAACAATAGAACCTCAGAAAGAGGGGCAGAGAGGGGATCCACAGCCTTGGCTGTGCACCAGGCCACAAACTTGTTCCATCGACAGGCGTATACTGTCTTAGTGGATGGGCGCCGGGCTGCCAAGATGACGTTATAGGCTTTGGTCGGAAGGTCAAAAGCTGTCAACTGTCGCCGCTCAATCTCCACGCAAGGAGGTGGAGGCTGGACAGGTTCAGGTGGAGGACCGTCCCCTGCTGCTGTGACAGAAGATTCTTCCGACATTGCATGTTCTCTTTGGTGGCGAACAGATCTAACCAAGGCTCTCCCCACCGCTGAAAGAGACCTTGCACCACCTCTGAGTGAAGACGCCATTTGTGATCCACCAAGCACCGACGGCTGAGTTTGTCCAACCTAGAGTTCAGCGAACCTGCCAGGTGCTGAACCACCAAGGTCATGCCCTGATGTTCCAGCCATGTCCAGAGGCGAAGAGCCTCTTGACAGTGTCCACGACCCCACCCCGCCCTGTTTGTTGCAGTACCACATGGCGGTGGTGTTGTCTGTGAACACCTGCACTACTTTCCCCTTGAGGGAGGGAAGGAATGCATTCAGTGCCAGGCGAATCACCCGGAGCTCCAACAGGTTGATATGGAGCCCAGACTCTGCCAGAGATCAGACTCCTCTGATCTCCGCCTCTCCCAGATGGCCGCCTCGTCACAGGAGTGACGCATCGGTCACCGTTAGTTCTGGTTGGGGAAGGGAGAGGGATCTGCCTCTGACCCAATCCTGGTCCGTTAACCACCACTGCAGCTGCTGTGCAGTACCCTCTGAGATCTGGACGTAGTCTGAAAGATTCCCCTGATGCTGCGCCCACTGGAACTTCAGGTCCCACTGCAGAGCCCGATATGCCATCTGGCATGATCCACCAGCAGGATGCAGGAGGCCATGAGGCCCAGCAGCCTCAGGGTCATTCTCACCGAAATCCGGAATAGAGGCTGAAACATCGGTATCGAAGCCTAATATCCGGGACTCGCTGCTCGGGAGGATAAGCCCGAAACTGCACTGTGTCCAGAACAGCTCCAATGAACGGGAGCGAACGAGAGGGAGTCCGGCGTGACTTCAGCACGTTTATAGTGAATCCCAGCGAGTGCAGGAGGTCTGCCGTAGTTTGGAGGTGGGAGACGACAGCCTGGGGCGAACCCGCCTTGAACAGCCAGTCGTCGAGATAGGGGAAGACTGGAACCCCTGATCTGCGCAGATGAGCTGCGACCACCGCCATCACCTTCGTGAACACCCGAGGGGCACTGGTAAGGCCAAAGGGGAGTACAGTGAACTGAAAATGCTCGTGGCCTACCGTGAACCATAGGTAGCGTCTTTGGGCTGGCAGGACTGGGATATGGAAGTAGGCGTCCTGCAAGTCCAACGCCACCATCCAGTCTCTAGGGTCGAGGGCAGACAGGACCTGAGCCAACGTGAGCATTTTGCACTTCTTCTGGAGGAAGCGGTATGTTGGCCCTGAGGTCTAGCATAGGACGCAGGCCTTTGTCCTTCTTGGGCATCGGAAAGTAGCGGGAATAGCAACCAGGACCTACTTCTGGCGCAGGGACCCTTTCGATAGCTCCCTTGGCCTAGAGAGCTGAAACTACCTGGTGGAGAAGGGCCAAATGATCCTCTGACATGCGATCGAAAGACGGCGGCATGGAGGGAGCGGTAGTCTCGAAGGGGAGGGAGTAGCCCCTTCGGACTACTTCCTGTCCGACGTGATGGTTTGCCAGTGGGGGAGGTGATGGCGAATCCTGCCACCCACTGGCCGCTGATGGTCCCGAAAGGTCGGACTAGGAGGGCTTGGAGGCTGCTGCAGAAGGGGAAAGGGTGGACTGGCCCGCCCGCTGGCTCCCGGACCTGCGAGGTTGCTGGGTACCATGTCCACGGCCACGCAGAGGCTGGGCAGCCTCGTGGACCAGTGGCTAGACTGGGCCAGACGTGGTGGGGTGCCCCTTCCGAAACCACGAAAGGGGCAAAAGGCAGACTGTGGTGGACAGGAGGACGCAGCGAGGCCCAAGGATCTAGCCGTAGCTTGAGAATCCTTGAGTCTGCCTTGTCACCAAAAAGAAGACTGCCATCGAAGGGCATGTCCAGCAGGGTTGCCTGGACATCCCTTGAAAAGCCAAATGTTCTCGACCAGGTGTAGCGCCGAAGGGCTACCAACATGGCAATCGTTCTGCCAAGTGAGTCAGTGGTATCCAGTCCACATCGAATCGTGGATTTCGCTGCATCTCTCCCATCTGCCACCGCTTGGGAGAGAACAGCCCGGGCCTCCTCCGGGCACTGAGGCAGCACTAGCGCAACCGTATACCAGATTATATGGGAGTATCGGCCCAAGAGGCATGCGGTATTCACGGACCGCAGTGCCAAGCTGGAGGAAGAGAACATGCGCTTCCCAAGATGGTCCAGCTTCTTGGATTCCCTGTCTGGGGGAGCAGAAGGGAATGCGCCCTTGGATGAAGAGGCTTGGACCACCAAGCTCTCGGGTGAAGGGTGTTGGGAGAGGAAAACTGGGTCGCCCGGGGCCAGGCGGTGGCGGTGGCAGCGGGCAATTGTCCTTTCCACAGGAGCCCCTGTGCTGGACTTGGACCAGGTGCCCAGAAGGACGTCAGTGAGGGCTTCATTGAAGGGCAGGAGGGGTTCAGAGGAAGTTGCTGCAGGCTGAAGCACCTCTGTCAGGAGGTTAGTCCTGACCGCCACTGAAGGGCACTCTAGGCCCAAGGCCTTGGATGTCCTTTGTACCACCACAGCGTAAGATGCTCCCTCCTCCGTAGCCACGGTAGGGGGAGAAAGCATGCCAAGGTCTGGGGAAGTGACCAGACCACTGGCGTCACCCAGGTCCTCTCGCCAGTCCGGCTCTTCAAGCTGGTCTGCTAAAGGGTCTGATGACCCCCTCCCAGTCCTCATCACCACCCTCTGGGCGATAGGCAACACCAGGGATGAACAAGGGAACAAAAGTACCCTCTGGCGTCGGATTCCGCGTCGATCCAGCTCCATCTCAGGGATGAGGATGGGGACGGCGTCGGCCGGGGGCACGGCCAACACCAAGATCGGCACATGAGAAGGTCGAGTAAGGTCGACCGGCGTCGATCCGGACCCAGGCCTGGATCCTCGGGGGCCCTCCGACACCGGGGCCGGAGCCACCAGTATCGGAGGCCCAGGACCCCCCACCGGCTCCGCGGGGCCCGTAGGCGCACCAGCGGATTTGGGCTGCCCAAAGATGCCGTGAAGGGCTTCGTAAAATGCACAAAGCTGGGCAAGGGACGCCCCGGCTCCCGGAAACGGAGGGAGGCACGGAGTCGTCCCTGAAGGAGGCTTCGAGGACAGAGCTGGTGAGCGAGGACGCTCCAGATCCCACGTCGCATCAGCCGACCGACGGGGAGAAGGAAAAGAGCGCCTGTGCTTCTTCGCCTTCTTCTTGTGCTTCGACTTACCCAAAGATTTCGAAGACTTGGATGAGGTGTGATGGCTCCGCAAGCGGTCTCAAGACCTTCCACTCGAGCGAGACCGGGAGCGACGCGGAGCCGACTGCCGGGCCTCCAAGAGCTTTCGGGACCGCTCAAGCAAAGACTTTGGATTCATGGCCCGGCAGTCAGAGCACGACTTCAGGTCGTGGTCGCACTCCAGGCACCAAAGGCACACGAGGTGCGGGTCCGTCACAGACATCAGTTTGTGACAGGCCTCGCAGTGTTTGAATCCGGTACGACGATGGGACATCCCTGTAGCACCAGGAGTCGAGGAATCGAACAGAAGTCGACAAAAAGTCGAAAAAAGTTTAGTCAAAAAGTGACTAAAGAGGTAGCTCTCTCCGGATCTGCGCTAGGCTGGCGCGGAAAAAGAAAGAACAGACGTCAGCGCGCAGGGGCGGCATCTAAGCAGGCACCGCAATGGCATCCCGGCGACCACGACGACGTGGAGTCGACGGACGCGGAGTCTACCGCTGGGCTGGGGTTCTGCTAAGAAAAAATCTCCGGATCCAGTCTGACGCCTGGGGGAAATTCTAAGGTAAGGAATAGGTACTGTTTTTAAAATGGGTAAATAGTATTCTCTCAGTTCTGGGCAATGGTTCAATAAAGACTTCATTCTTCTCCTGATCTATGGCCATCATGAACCCCTTCTGAAACGCAGCCCACTGAATTAAAATGGCAGGTTAAAGTTTCATCTGGGTGTGACATTTTAATGGGATGATGTTCTACAGGCTCCTCGTTATCGGACTGAGAATTTACTCTAAGATATTAGGAATATGAAACAAGATCTTTACATGATTGTCCCAGTCCTCTTCTATGAGGTAAATTTAGTTATGGGTCCTGTGTTGCAAGTGCCAGGGTCAGGGGATTGTCTGTCGGGTCAATTGTTCATTTAGGAATGTGATAATGACCTCTTTGGAGAAATAGTCGCCTCAAATATGACTTTTCGCTAGGTACAAGTCTTGTTAGAAAGTAGTAGCCTCTGTGATGAACTGTCCGACTTGCCCGTGTCTGGGTTTAAATATATCTTTGAGGTCTTGCGACAATATAGCCAGTTTTGGGTTTGAAATAAATATACTCGTCTCAAGTCCTATCTGTGGAGCCATCCTGTGACTATCAAGGAGATTTAGTTTGCACCCTCAGACACTTTCCAAGGTAAAGGATGTTTTTGTCTTACAAACTAAGCCAGCACTTAAAGAGGGCTTGCCTTCAGATATGGGCTTGCACATCAAAGTTATCTACTGGGTCAAAACTTGTTCGTGCTTCGAGGCAGTCTGCTGGGAACCCTTAAGTGACCAGAGCAGAGACTTGGAGTGAGCCTACCCAACCACTTTAAAAAAGTGAGACACGTTCTGATTGTACCTCATGTGCAAAAGGTGATCGTTTTACAAACAAACGCAGGGTCTTGGTACCTCTGTGGTTTTGTTTGGATGTGGTTGTTAATTATTGTAGGGATTCCTGATCATTTGAAAAATGTGCTTTCTCCCCTAGGTTTGTTACACCTGAAGGACTATAGGATTACTCCCAAGCATAACAATTCTCATACGTCTGCAAAGCTACTTCATCTTATGGCGGCATAGTAAGCCAACTGATGATCAATAGCAATCGAATGATTTGTTTATATTTCACACCCTGACAGGCAAAACCACTTTCCTCGCCGTGATCTGCATGGCAGTACAGATTACAATTAGATGCCAACTGAATTGCTATTACATCAAGGATAAAATTGAAATGTAATTGCTTCCATCTCCCACAAAGTAAAGAGTGCTTCTCATATTACACAAAACACTAGTAATAAAAGTCTTATGGATTCAATGGTTAGCAGTACAATTCAATGTCATTTATAGCTGAAGCGAAGTCTGACATGCTGCAATTGTGTGGATGCACCTGGGTACTATCTAATCTTCGTCGTTGTGTATAACTGTAAACCCATTGTTTTAAGTCCTGATAGTCTGCTCTAAAAACCGACAACCATACTTTAGCTCCGAACCAGATGGGAAAAAAAAATCCAAAGTGAAGTGTGAGTGCCAAAGCATTGTGGGGATCGAAAACGTCATCTTGAGTTATTCTTGAAAATGAAAGTTAAATTCTTGAAGTAAACAACTTGTAAATATTCAGACCTAAACACTAGATGGTAGGAAAGTGCACAGAAGGTGAACTACAGCACATGCTGCAAACATGGCATTTAGAAATACCATTTTCCTTAGATATGTTGTCACCACATTTACCACTTTAGAGAAGTTCTTGAAAACAGGTACCATGAGCCTTGAGGAGAAAACTAAAGGAGCACTGAAACAAAGCAGACGTTCAGAAAACATTTTGTTCTGAGAGAAGGCACACAGGCAGTTTGGTGACAGGACAAACTACAAGAAAAACACTTCCAAGAGCAGGGAAAACTGTACAGCATTGTAAACCCGAGATGCATAGAGGGAAAGGAATAGGTTACTTACTCTGTAAGCATCTGTTCGTGGCATGTGTAGCTGTAGATTTACATGCTGTGCATACTCCTGACATCTAGTGTTGGGCCTGGATGTGTGCAAGTTGCTTTTCTTCAAAGACGTTTTTCGAGTCACGAGGTACTGGGACGACTCTTGCTGGTAATGTGCCTTGTCATCGACTCCATTGTTAGATTGTTTTCCCACACGGCAGGTGATGATAGAATGTGAAGCGTAGCTTGTATAGGCAGATATCCATGCAAAAGAGGGAAAGAGATAGTAAGACTGCAAGAGAGGAGGGTGGAAGCATGTGAATCTACAGCACTACATCCCAAGAACAGATGCTTACAGGGTAACATCCTGTTCGAGGCATGTATGGCTGTAGATACACATGCTGTGCACACAGTGTAAAGTAGTCCTCCCAAAGCGGTGGGTAGCCCATGGGCGTTGTATATTGAAAAAGTGTACAGAGTACTGCCTGGCCAACATTAGCTTGTTGGTGTGCCAGCACATCCACAGTAATGTTTTGCAAAAGTGTGTAGTGTGGACCAGGTAGCTGCTTTGCATATGTCAGCTATTTGAATGTTCCTCTGAAAGGCCATGGGGGCTCCTTTTTTTTCGAGCATAGTGGGCTCTGGGAGAAATGGGCAGAGTTCTCCTAGCTTTAGCATAGCATGTCTGGATGCATTTCATAATCTAAAAAGAGAGACGTGTTGTCTATTTTGAAGATAGGCGGCCACAACAGCTAGGTGTAGGCGTATGGAGATGAAGGCCAAGCAAGAAGTCTGCAAATGAAGCAGACAATGTCCTGCCCTGTGGCCTTTAAGGGATCAATGTGCTCTGACTGACAATAGTAGATGAACCTCTTCCACTTGGCTGCATAGCATGCCCTGGTGGTAGGTCTGCATGCTTCTCAGAATGCTCATGCATGCAGGTGGAAGATTAAAGTATCCAGAATCTAGGACTACAGAGCCAGATTACAAAGTTGAGAGAGCGGAGGTCTGGGTGCCTGATTTGTCCAAGGTTCTGCGCGAGAAGGTCTGTCCTGTTGGTAAGCACCTCGTGTGGAGCCAGAGAGAGTTCGAACAGAGTCATGAACAAAGCTGGCAGGCCAATATGGGAGCCACCAGGATGAGGGTGAGAGATGTGTGCCAGAGCCTCCGAACAACAAACAGAAGTAGTGGGAGAGGCGGAAAAGCATAGGCACACATCTCTGACCAACTCATCCATAAAGCATTGCCTTTGGATTGTGGGTACCTGGAGGCAAAGTTAGGTCATATTGCGTTCTCTGCTGTGGCGAAAAGGCCTATTTCTGGGAAGCCCCAAAGCCTGAAGTACTGGGTGGGGTCCCCACGGATGGACTTGTTGCAGAATCCTGCTGAGGTCAGCAAAGTTGTTGTCCATTCCCGGAAGGTACTCCGCGAGCAGATGGACTTTGTGGCGGAGAGCCCGCCTCCAAATGCACTGGGTTAAATGTGTCAGTTAAGGAGACCAAGTGCCTCCCTGCTTCTGAAGGTAATACAAGGCTGTCATGTTGTCCATGCAGAAGAGAACACTCTTGCCCGTCAGGTGAGGTAGGAAAGCGTTCAACGCTAGGTGGACGGCTAGAAGTTCCAGGTAGTTGATGTGGAGGCCCAGGTGCTGGGGTTTGCACTGGCTCTGGACAGTCAGATCCAGTAAGTGCGCGCCCCACCCGGCAAGGAAGGCATCCGTTATATTGGTCCTTTGCGGAACTGGGTTCAGAAAAGGCCCCTTCTGCTCCACCACTGCAGAGAGCGACAAGTGTGGCAGCTGATCAACACTAGATCGCCCCAATGACCCTCCGCTTGAGACCACTGTTGCGCTAGACATTCCTGCAATGGACATGTGTAGGCTGGCATAGGGCACTATAGCAAAGCAGGGAGCAATCATGACCTGATTGTCTGGTTGGAAAAGAGTGATTAGTGTTTGAAAGTACTACATTCTGGCTGGGTTTGGATAGGTCATGCCATCCTCTTGAGTTGAGAATTGCCCCTAAACCGGGTTGGATCTGGGGGGATTGTAGGAGGGATTTGTTCATGTTTGTAAACTCTAGGTCGTGTAAGAGGGTTATCATAACCGGACTGTGTTCGTGGGATTGCTGGCAGGTGGCGCCTTTGATCAGCCAGTCGTCCAGGCAGGTTAAGACATGAATGCCCTGTCTGCGCAGATGCCACCACGAGACATTTTGTGAAAACACAGGGTGCAGAGGTGACCCCCAAAGGAAGCACTTTGAACTGGTAATGCTTTCTACTGATCACAAATTCGAGATATTGGCGATGCACCGGGGAAAGTTGGTATGCGGAAATAGGCGTCTTTCAGGTAGAGAATGGTCATTAAGTGGCCTTGTTGCAGAAGAGGAATAACATCCTGAAGAGTAACCATATGAAAGTGCCCCGAGAGATGTATTTGTTGAGGGGCCTGAGTTCCAGAATGGAACCGAGGGACCCGTCCTTCTTAGGAATTATAAGTAAAGAGAGTATACTCCTGTGCCCTGGGGATGATGGGGGATGGGTTCTATAGCCCCTTTGAGAAGTAGTGTTTGGACCTCTACCCTGAGTAACCTTTGGTGTTTCGGGGAGAGTTTGTGTTTGCGGGTGGAATGGCAGGAAGCGTGGAAATGAGCTTCAGGCAATAACCATGTTGGGTATTGTCCAACACCCACTGGTTGGAGGTGATGCTCCGCCAAGTGGGGATGAATCGTTGTAGGCTCCAGTCGACAGGTGTTGTGTGATCAGTAGGGGCGTGAGGGGCAGGGGGCAAGAAGTTAGGATTGGGTGGTGGCGGCAGCTCCTTTGGTAGAGCACACTTTACCTCTGCCTTTAGAATTGTTGGCTCTGTAGGATCCCCTTGGACAGGGCTGCTGGGCCTGTGGACGTTGGTAAGATGTGGAGGCATCAGGGGAGATAGCGATGAAAGGAGCCGCGTGGTGCCAGTGTTTGAAGTGCACCCATAACCTTTGCAGTCTCTGTATCTTTTTAAATTTTCTATGTTTGGCCTACCTGCGGACCTAATAGATGCGGCCCATCAAACGGCATGTGAAGCAGGTTCTGCTGAACCTCTGGGCTTGAAGTCAGAAATATGGAGCAAGGTGTTTCTGCGCAGGAGACAGGAGTTAACTCCTCCGGTGGCCGTGTGTGAGGCATCTAATGCGCAGCGGATAGTGGTGTTAGAATATGCTTCCCCATTGAGACAATCTCATAACCTCTTTTCCTGTGCACCTCCGGGAGATGCTGGAGGAGCTCCTCCATTTCGTCCCAGTGGGCGCAGTCAGAGTAGGGTGATGGAATTAGCAATGTACCAATGACTGGCTGATTGCGAGGCTACACTCTTCCCGCAGCATCTATAGGCTTACTCACCTTGTTTGGTGGAGGAGCATCACCAGTAGCCTGAGAGTTGGCCCTCTTACGGGCTGTGGTCCCAACTAGGGAGTCAGGTGGGAGCTGCCCATGTATGTAAATGGGGTCAGTAGGGGAGGCCTTGTACTTTTTGTCCACCCTAGGAGTTATGACCCTAGCGCAGACAGGCTCTTGAAATATGTTGGTCGGATGGCAGAGCATGCCTTTAAGCATGGGAAGCTATATGAATTGGGACCTGAAGAAACGAGAGGAACGTTTCTCGTGGGGCAGCAAGCCTCTAGGCTGTTTGGTTTCAGCAAAACACATTAGTTAAGAACTAAGGGAAAGTGAGATCAGAAAACCGGTCACAGTCCGATACACAAACAGAAAATCTCTCAAGGGTGGGTGGAGGAGAGGGTGTCAAAGAGGCAGTCCTCTTCTAAAGGTTCTGTGTGAAGATCCACCTTATGGAAAAAAGCGACCTTACCAATTAGTTCCTGATAGAACGTGGAATGGTCCGGCAGGGAGGGGCAGGCAGGATATAATTCAGGGTCTGTATTCCTCGGTGTGCCTGCATCATAGAAGTCTCATGGGTTGCCCTACGGAGTGTCAAATGACTACCTGCGTTGGAATGAAGTGATTCCTAAGGTGTAATGTCATGGGGATCCCCTGAAGAAGCAGGCAGATAAAGGTTGAAGAAGAGTGGGGTGAAGTATAAGTGAAGGGTAAGGGGGTAGTAGCCTTGTTTGCCTTCTTGTGCTGCTTTGGTGGGGTTGGAATTTCCAAGGCCTACTCAAAGGATAGCTGGCGTTTAGTAGATTGAGCAGATGCAGATCCCGAAGGGTGGGTGAGGATCCAATCCATGTGGAAATGGATGACCAAGTGTCTTGGCCAAGTATCGATCTCCTATTGAAGTTTGTGGAGAATTGGTTCCACAGTGGCGGAGTAGAGGTTGGACTTGCTGGTTGGCACTAAGGGTTTTGGCGCCAAAGATCGAGACAGTGTAGTCCCGCCGAGGCTGCCAGTCTCACTGATTTCATCATGCAGAGCCGGAGCCGGGCATTACATCAGCATGACTGTCCGTGCAGATCATGGCCCAAAGGCAGTGATGGCTCGGTTGCTTATCGCTGGCATTCCAGAGTGGCTGGATGCCCCATGCAGAGGGCTGTTTCCCTTGAGAGCAGTGGTGAAGGTGTTATGTGCAAACACAAGGAGATGGACGGAGCGCTGAAGCTTTTCGACACTCACCCTTTCAGTCAAAGATCTGGGTTGAATCCATCATCGTTCTTTAGCTCACTTCGCCACCCCAGTTCAGACCCAGCCATATGCAAATCAGTCTTGACCCTGTTCCTCGTGGGAACAGTCCAGCCCGAACTGTTAAGCCAGGTCTTCCCTGGACCAGAAACAAGCATCCTGGAACCGGTTTCGGGGTAACAACCCTCATCAGACAGGCTAGCTTGAATCCATTGGCAAAGTGAGCAAGGGACCCACATCTGGGCATACCCTGCCAACTTGGGGCAAACAAAGCAAACACAAGGAGATGATGGATGGAGCGCTGAAGCTTTTCAGCCACTCACCCCCAGTCACAGATCTGGGTTGAATCCATCATAGTTCTTTAGTTCACTTCGCCACCCCAGTTCACTGAGCTCACTGCGCCTGTTGAGTTGGTGGAAGGTCCTCGATCTCCAAATCGGAGGGCTGTGGATGGTGCTCCTCTTGATGTACTCTGGGCCAAACAGGTCTGGGGTGCCGTCTTTGCTCCTAAGCGACATCTCAAGATGCCAAGCTCAATGGTTTCTCTTGAAGGGTCTTTTTGGAGCGGAAGGAGCAGCGCATGTCAGCAGCCTTGTTGTGTTCGGGTGAAAGACACAAATTGCAGACTTAATGGAGATCGGTGAAGGATACTTTGCGTGGTAGCGAGGACAATAACGTAATGGCGTCCGTTCCATGACAGTCATGCCGGAGAGATGCGACAGAGAAGGGAGGAGGCCCTGGAGGGGCCGCAGTGAACCCAAACCTACTGAAGCTAGGTCATAGACATTGAACCGAGGCGGAGAAAGAAAAGGAGACGCAATCGACTACAATACCGACGGAGGGAAGGATTCTGTGTGGACCAAAAAGAGCACCGCAACGTGCTGAACGGTAGCATGCATTCGAACTTGACGGAGGAATGGAAACAATTTAACAATGGAGTTGAACATGTGCATTACCAGCAAAAGGAGGAGTCACAGTACCTCGTGACTCGAAAGACTTCTTTGAATAAAATCAACTTGCACACATCCGGGCAAAACACTAGAAGACATGAAGATGTCCAGTATGTATATCTACAGCCACACGTCTCGAACAGGATGGTTTCTGTGGTAAATAGTTAAACATAAGCTGATATTGCTAAGGCATTGTCTCACATAAAGCTGAAAAAACAGCCTGAGACACTGCGCTGTGGCACAGTATGATGGGTACTAACTTGGTCGCACGTAGGATTTGTGGCACTCTTCCACTGTGCAGTCATTACCTGTTTTTAAAGTGTTATTAAAAAAATACTTGAGATTTTAGTTTTATTTAGTAAATGATCTTATGATGTACAAAATATTCAAGGGCCCTGCTCTACTCAAAGAAACAAATCTAACGGTTATGAATATGCTGAAGCTCTCATGGAGAATGCACCATTTGTTTCCAATGAGCATCACAGAAGCACAATTAACTTTCAATTGCTTAAAAATCATTTTGCATACACTTCAATTCATCTGAAAAGGAAAGATGAATCTAGAAGTAAGTAGTCCACACTTTTAACAGCAGGCATGTGCTGTAAAGGGACACTGTGGGCTTTAGCAGTCAAGACTGGCCATGTGCTTTATATGATCTGCTTCTGCGACTCCAAGCAAAGGTTTGCTGTTCTCTGAAATAAGTGTCATCAAAATAATTTTCTAAAACTTACTGAGTAACATAAAAATCTACTATTTTCTTTTATTGGCTGAAAGATCAATCCCAGCAGTATCTGCCTTACTCGTTTCCGATTTATTTCATTCATCTCAAAGTTACAGGTTCAAATTTGGTAGTTTGGTTATGATAAAGTCATTACCATTTAGTGGTTGGCACTAGGATGGTTTCAGTACATTTCATAGACAGTCTACTAAAAGCATCATTACAAACTGGTATAATACACATTATTACCTGCTGATGCAACAAAGAGGCTTGGCTAAGAAAGAAGAGTCTATTAACTGACAATATTTTTGAATCCTTGATTTTACCAACATACGATTTCTGAGAACTACAAGTCCCAGCAAAAAAGAAAATCAGAACTGGTGCCAAAATATTCTTTACATATAAACAGTAAACAGGTGATCTAGAAAAGGCAAAAATGCATTCTGATCCGAAAGCCTAAAATGCACAGTAGGATGCAGTGTAGTCTAGCCTTATGGTGAGATACCTGGTGCCAAATGCTGTTATTGTGTATGTTCAAATTATCAAGCACCTGAACTTTTTAACACTGTGCTTGATTAGTAATTTCCAAAGAAACAAACAAGAAAAATATGCATGTTACAGTCAATGTAAGGACTTATGAACACCATAGGAACCGGGACCTGAAAAAACGAGAGGAACGTCACTCCTGGGGCATCTAGCCTCTATCTAGGCTGCTTGGTTTCAGCACAACACATTAGTAAGAACTGAGAGAAAGATCAGAAGATGGGTCACAGTCCATTACACAAACAGAAAACATCTCAAGGACGGAAGAAGAAAAAAAGTAATTTAAAAATATATATATATAATAGTCATTCTACGACACAAACAATTTAATAAGAAAACTCAGGGCTGTAAACTTCTGAATGCTGTGCAGGAATGTGTTTTTCTTCTTGGTGATCGATCCCATTATAAGGATTATAAGGGCAGTTCAAGGATAAAGACATTGTCTTAACATTTCAACTTGAAATTCTTGGAGGAAGAGAGTTGTAAAATAATGTAGGATTGACCCCTCGAACATCTAAAAAAGGCAAAAAACAGCTCACGTTATTGTACTTGGATTGGTTTAACAAGCTGTAGTGCAAAAGTAGGAGAGTTTTGGTAGAGGGGCATTGCGTGGCATCCGACTTAACACTTGCACCCCCAGCCTCATAGGTTTTGTAGAACCTTGCAGAGGTCTCCCTTCAGTATTTTTGTAGTATGGTACAGACTGCCCACAATCAGTTTTTGAGCTCTGCTTTTCTTGGGGTAATTTACAAAGCTTGCAGATACTTCAGCACCATCTTGTACATAAATATACAAACTGGCATCACCATGGAAATTGGGGTTTGAAACACAGGACGTGTAACCAATACTTGGCATACTGATCTAAAATGTTGGAAAAAGTAAAGCACCTCCAGCTAAAGCAAATAATGAAAATTCCCACCTGCCAATCAGCACAAATTAAGGATTATTAGGCAAAAATCATCCTTTTGATACTTTGCATGAGGTAGTTTTATTGGACCCTAAAAGACTGTGACCCACCAACTGATTAGCCTTCTGCCCTTCCTGATACAGTATTAGGTGATTAGTAGTGAACATTTCTACTAACAACCTATGGTTCTAACTATCATGGTTATGTTTTAAGGGCTAGCAGAGGCTTTTAGTGAGATTTAGTTTAAAGGGGAGAGAAAGCAGTGTAAAGAAAGAAAGGAAAAAAACTCATGCAGATTTAATTTTAGACAGTCCTCCAGACAAAAATGGAAAACAAGTATCAACTTTCACCTTTTCCTTTATTGCATCAACCTGAAAAGGAATTCAGAGGGTGCAGCTTAGAAAAATCAAATTCCACATTTAGCATTAAAAGAAGGCAGAATCGACAATACAAACGTTAGGGGAGAAATAAATTTCAATCGACACACAGGAAAGAAAAATTCAAACAAAGAGGATACATAACATGTAAAAATGGCAGATTAAAATCTGTGTATACAGGTTCTAGAGCAAATGTAGGCAAGTGCTTATATTTTACTTTATCACTTAAGGATTGCGTGGAAATGCTTTATGTGCTCTAGCCTTAAACCCCCTTTAGTTAGTCTTTTCTTTATTGAAAACCATCAGCGAACACATAGCTAGGTATCTTTATTGATAGTTTACCTTTCTTGAATAGCCATTTTCACTCCCTTTCCTTTTTTGCTATTATTCTGATTTTTGTGGCACTGTTCCATACAAATCAACTTTCTTTCCAGACAATGGACTAATACAGGTAGTTACTTTATGCATTTCTACTTTTTTTGTTTCTGGAACTAAATCGTGCCACAATAGAGGTTTCCGGATTGCGAATCACTTAACAGTTTAGATGAGAATGAAAACATTCCTCTAAATGTATCTTTCTGACTCAGTTAATTGAGTAAAGGCTACCCACTGTTTATAGTACATACTGCGCTTGTGGTTCTTCTAAGTGCTCTAGCACATTTAGCCTTGTTAATTCAAGTTAATTTAAGTTTCTTGTCTTCTGAACTGCCCATATGGAGATTAACCATCATATCCTCTTTTCATCCACATCACAAGCTATATCCATCAAATTTGGTGATCTGTGTGTTATTGAGCCACATACCAATATCCTCCGGATGATATGTTGGTTATTTGAGATTACACACTACCCCCTTTTGCAGTAGTACTCACATGGATTAGAAAGAATAGGAGACAAGGATGTGCTATAATAAAGAAGTGAGATACAGGTATTCTTTCCTTCTAGTCCCCAGCGTAAAGTTCTACTGGGACCAAGATCAGGCTAGAGAAGATCTCTAATAAGTCAGGCTACGTTACTGTACTATAAAGTTGAATAAACGGTGAAGGGAAGAAATCAATTACTTTACATTATTAGGTGAACTACGGTTCCTAGGCCATGTATTTACCATTCCTATATTTTTTTGCTCCTACTTGTGTTGTAAAAGAAAGCAATTCATCCAAACATGTGAACTAGACATAAGCTATTTACACTAAATATTTGTCACTACAAATTATAGGCCAATGATAAAAGAAAAAAAGAAAAACTGCATGCATAAGTATTTATAAAGTTGTATGTATTAACAGTACCAGGTGTAAAAGAGTATTTTAAGCTTTGCAGAGATCAGCTTTAACACAAACTTAAATAAAGGATTGTGAAGCATTCTAACGAAAGTGATGAAATATGGCAGCAGAAAAAAACTGCCAATACACCCTGAAACACACCTTAACAAGTATGCAGACATGAAACAAGGATTCCATGTGGTACTAAAATAGCGCTAGTTGGCTGCATTAAAGCAATGCTTTCATTGAACACTACACAATGCCTATAGGCACCATATTTACTCTCACACAGATCCTCCGCCACTCACTACAAATACAAACTGCTGATATATTAACCAGGCTAAATTATTTTTGACACAAACATCCAAAGATAACTTGTTATCAGAGGAGCGCTACAATCCAACCACAGCATTCGTTCACTGACCAGAATCAACATGTTTTATCAACAAACTGTCCTTGCAAGAAGTGACTTCGCTAAAAAGCTATAATTTTGGGAAAACATTTTCCAAACTTATTTCTTGGCATTAGGTTACAGCAGCAATTGTAATCTCCTAGATTTAACATTTTCTTTGGGTAAGATTTTGAGATTTCAAATTTACCTCTGCCAGTCATACTGTCGGCCATACATTAGCACTGGTCCTTAATCTTACTCACTTGTTTTTAGTCAACAAGCTGGTCTTCTGATATGATGCAGGAACATGTTTTGAGATAATTATTCTTAACCGGATTAATAACAGGGTTCAGACCAGTCCCTCCCTCAGAACCCAGAGCAGGAACTGGAATACGTTTACAGTTGAAGTGGAAGAATGTCTGAACATCCTCTTTCTGAAATTGGTATGGTTTGCACATTGGCCTACAATAAGATTTTCGTTGGCTTAATATGAGCTGGAAATGCTGTGTCCTACAAAAAATACTAGGAAATGTCCCAGCACAAACACACAGCCATGGTTTTTACCGGATGTAGAAGCAGCAAAAATGACTGTAGATAAAAGAAGAATGTTGCCAGGCTTATCCAAAGAGGAAAAAGGTATGATGCTGGCTATGTTTAGGAAACCCAAAAGTCATAGAGCCACAAAACAAAATCTTCCACATTTTAATTGAACTTTCCCAATCGTGTCACCACTAGCACCGCCATTATGACAGCTTTGAGAAGTACTGTGATAAACTCAAGGATTCTGCAGACTCTACATTAGATTGCTGAGTAAAGGCTTTCTTTAAGTTACTCTTCCCATCCCACCATTTGGACAAGCTTGCTTCTACACCAGATGGACAATTCTAGTGTTAGCCTTAGGTCATTAAATCAGGGTCTCCGCTGGATCTCCGCCTATTGCTCTTCATACACAAAGGTGTTATTACTATCACTAAGACTCAGATTTCATTATCTTTCTTATTAACACTTTTTATTGATTTTATATTCATAAGCAGATTCAGGCAATGAAATCAATGTTCAAGAAATACAACCATTGACGTTTAATTTCTAGATTGTTTTAATCTTCTGTACTATGTGGTCTGCTCTCTGAACTTTAAATTCAAATATGAGAATAGTCCCGCCATTGATCCCCAATGCTGTTGTGCTTCTTTAGGCAGCCTCAATGCTTATACACCACTTCTTCTGCTTTTGTGCAGTTGTCCAAGACTCTAGTCCATTTCTCTAGTATGGGAGCTAAATCTGATCGCCAGTGGAGTGAAACGTCTCTCTGGTCTATCAGCAGATCAATAGCAAACGTTCTTGTACTCCTTGAGACCCCTCCCCCCCTTTAATTTCATGATTCCCAACAGCATCATCTTGTGGTCTAGTTCCTGTGTTTGTCCCACTACTCCCCCCAGGGTGTCACTTATCTTGTTCAATACCTGGTTATTATTGGGCAGTCCTAGATCATGTAGAAATAATTGTCCTGGGCAGATCAGAATCTCCAGCAATTGGGATCCAGTGTTTTACCCATGTGCCAGAGTCGTTATGTGTTATATTACCCATGAAAACTGAATGAGTGAGGTAGAAGGATATTGCTAGGGTGCTCTGGGCTATTATCGCTTCAATCCAATCACCATTCTCTATCTTTCCCAGGTCTTCTTCCCATGTGGTTCTCAACTCCAGTAGAGTATGGGGGAATTAACTACTAAGTAACTATCTTTAATATACCCTTCTTTCCAAATAAATCAGTGACCATTGTTACCACTATGGAATTGCATTTATCCTGCCTCTAGCCTACTCCTGCAGCAACCCAGGGCATGGCGCAATTGCAGGTATCTGAAGTGGGTCTTGTGAAGAGTGAATTTCTCTGTTAACTCAAATGATTTGATGTGATTGTGGGCTCAGACACTGCCATGATTTGAGATTCCTATCAAGACCCAAGGGCGGATCCAGCTAGTCTTGTTGTGTTGACAAATCAAATACCTTGCCGTAAGGAGGTCACACTTCTGGTTATACAGTGCCACTTAATCGGCTTCAAAGCGTCATGCCAACACAGCAGTGGTAATCTAGTAATCAGCGGCAGGAGTTTTGGAACTGCCTCCCCATACAGTAGTGCGAGCTACCCATAGCTTTCTAATAGTCCCAGTCTGGTGAAAGGGTCGTTTCTGTTGCTAAAGAGCCAGTCATTGATCGGTATCAACTGAGAGGCCCAGTAATACAGTCTAATATTCGCCCATCCCAAGCCTGCCTCGTTTGGAGGACTGCCTGCACTTTGAAAAAGAATCACAGGGTTTTGCCACCAAATAGGAATCTGCTAATTAAGGACTGCAAACCCCCAAAGAAAGTAAGTAGTAACAAAGGATTAGTTCTGCAAAGTGTACAAAAAACAGGATAAGGAGATAATAGCGCCCGTCTACTTATTATGAGAGAGAAAGGGGGCGGGGGTCGAAATTTTAAATTCTTACTGCAAACCTGACAGATGGTTGATATTCAGGTTGCCAACCCTTCTGCTGGTTTCTTGCTGTTTCAATACATATTACAATTGATGGAGCTGCAGGGGTGGGGCTGGCGATCTATCCATGCGTTGGATGTATATCACAATATGTGCTATACCCTATCTTCGTGACAATTTCGCCCCGTCCTGCTCTGTGACCTGAGAATCTTACCTTAGCCATCACTGGGGCGAATAGTAGAGGGCCTCTCTTGGTGGGAAATCGAGCCAGTGGGCCACCATTAACCCTCACTTACTTCCTCACCTATGCAGTAGCATAGGTTTCAACAGTTTTCAGAAGTGGGGTCTAAAGTTCATTTTGCAAAGGGCCTAGATCATAAAAGGCCAATGTCCAGTATCAAAAGGTCTGTGACGTCTACCATCACCAAGGAACTACTCTCACTAAGCTCCTACACATGTGCCAGTATCTCATGAAGGCACCTGAGGCAGTGCCTGGTGCTTCTGTGAGGCACAGAGCCGTTAAGATCTTCGTGCATGAAGGAGCAAATATTTCTATTTCTTTCTCTTTCATCTGGGACAGTGAGTAAGTCTTAAATCACATCTATCACACACACGCCAGAATTCCCCTCAAAATAAATATTGAATATCTGTAGTGCATGGATAACTCTGGCATCCTCATTTAGCCTTCAACCCTATTTAATTTTTGTACCGGGAGTATATGACAGGTTTTTATTAACCAGATTTAGGTTGGGGATATTTCACAGACTAGTTACTTTACCCACAATGAACGATTGGACTTGTAACCTTCGACCTTGTCCCTGTGACAATAACTCCAGCCAATCTACAATACATGTGGTTCTTTTCTGTAGATTCTATACCCATGTAAGGAAAATGTTTTTAGTACCAATTTTAAAAACGCTTGGGCTTTGCCAATGTAGACCTGCTTTTCTTGTTTTACAACTTTTAGCTAACGAGCATAGTGTTTTTAGTATTGTAACCTTTTTGAAGGAAGTTCTGAGTCAAAGGAAAAGTCTGCTTATTTAATCTATTCTAATCAGATAGAGATCCCCAATTTAATATTGTCTTAATTAAACACTGTTTTTTAAACTTTGTATTATACTATTGACTATGTGTACATGTGTAGGTTAATTTTGTAAATTATGTACTGCCTGATATGTTCTTTTTTAATCATGTATCATACCAGAGATTATGTGTACATTTGCAGGATATTATTAACCAATGCATTTATGGATATGTTCTTTTAATGTTTTTCTATGAGCTTTTATGATTGTCTGATATAGCTATCGAATAAAGCTTTCTTTGACTTGACTCTCAGAAGTAAAATAAAAAAATAAAAATCAATATTTAGAAAAAACCTTTGTTCTCCTTGGTTGATGCAAGAAACAAAGAGAAAGGATTAAAGTTGGCCAGATTATCAGGAATGGCTTATGGCTTCTTTAATAAAGGTTTGACAATTGGATTGCAGTCGCTCGACAGACACTTTAAAAGGCGAAAGAAGTGAAATATTCACCTTTCAATTGGAAAATGACTAGTAGAAGATTTATATCCACTTCTGTAACCTAAGCGACAAAAGAAGCCTCTAGATGTATTCGTTTGCAAGGCACGCATGGCTTTAGCAGTGTCTGTATATTTTTTCATTTTGTCCAGAGTGGAGTCCACTTGAGGGCCAAAAAGATGTTCCTAGAAAAAGGCATGCTAAGAACTGCCTGTTCTACTTTTGGCTTAAAGCCAGAGCACCTTAGCCAAGCGCGTTTCCTGAGAAGAACCCTGGTGTTTATTATTCTTGCGGCTGTATCTGCTGCATCTAAGGTACATCTGATAGAGTTATTAGCGATGGCTTGCCCCTCTGCAACAATTTGTTGCCCCTTTTTACAATACTCCTCAGGGAGATGTAACAACTCTTCCCCCAGTGAGCCCTATCGTAGCGCGCTAGAAAGGCCTGGGAATTGGCAATACGCCAGTGGTTAGCAGTTTGGGCTGCAACCAGTTTCCCTGCTGCATCGACATGCTTGCTCTCCTTTTCAGGGGGGTAGCGTATCTCCAGTTGCTTGACTATTAATTAGCTCTTTTAAGAGCAGTGGTGGCAACTATAGGGTCTGATTGGGCTGGCTTAAAATTTTTATCTACCCGTGGGGTAATAACCCTGGCACGGATAGGTTCTATGAAAATATCATCAGCGTGCTGCAACATACAAGGAAGCATAGGTAAATACTGTGTGTTGTGTGTAGATGTGTCAAAAAGGAAATCCTGTTTCTATTGATTCCTTATGTAACTCAACATGATGGTAGGTAGCTGTCCTACCAATAACCTGCTGGTTGGCACTACCATCCTCAGGAGGGGAGGGTCTAGCTGGATATAGATCCGGATCATTGTGTGTTATGGGATCAGCATATGTCCCATGGGTCTGGATCTCCTAATGGGTCTCCCATACCCCCGTTTTTGACCTAAGTGAGCCTGGAGGTGTGGCATCTATAGGATCATGATGTGGAGATGCATGAGATGAAGGAGGAGATGGTGGAGGTAGTGAAAGTGGAGGAGGAGAAGGTGGAGATGAAGGGTAGGGCTTGTAGCAGTGCCCTTTGTCCTCTTTTTTTAAGAGGGACAGGAGTATCCAAAGCGTCCTCAAAAGTCAACTGCCTCTTTGGTGGAGGAGGGGCAATTATTCTGCTTCTTTGGTGGAGGAGAGACCATTATTCTCCTAGTTCCGAGTTGAATTCGTATTTTTTTTTATTTTTTTATTAATATTGATGGTTTTGAGGATGGGCTCAAGAGGAGACCAGGAAACTGTGGAATGTTTAGAAGTATTTGTCTCTGATGATTTCCGAACCAAAGAATGCTTTGAGAATTTCGATTCTGTTGGTTTCGAAACCGAAGCAGAGTAATGCATTTTGGCCGGCATCGAGGCAGAAGCAGTCAATTGCCATGCCGAGTGTGAGGAGACCAACGCATGCGCTCGATCCGAGGAGGTCGAAACCAAGGATTTAACCTTGGTAGAAGTTTTTGGTGCAGAGTCTGAAGGTGGAGCATCCAAAGTGTCTTTTCAGATCCGACCCTGGCCTGGTTGCTGTGGCGGTCTGGCAACCTCTACTATAGGAAAGGGCAAAGGTTTGGAGGTCTTTTTAGGTGGATGACTAGGGAAAGGGTTGACAGTACTCACGTGATGCCAGGGTGTACTCCAATTCTTCCTCCACGTCTGAGCCGGAAATTTCCTCGACAGAGAAAGCTTCTTCCTCCTCAGCAGCACGCTCTTCCTGGGCATGCGGTTGTCCAAAAATGTTGACAGTAGTCTTCAGTGCGACAAGACATTTCCAGCTGATGCCCCCTCTGATCCTGGAGAGTCTTTTTTTTGATTGGAAATACTTGCAGGCGTCACAATCAGCTGCACGATGATCGGGCGAAGGGCAAAGATTGCACATGAGATGTTGGTCCGTGTGCGGCTACTTGGCGTGACGCTCCGGGCATAATTGAAAAGGTGTCCATTCCATCAGGAACGGATCTTCAGCACCGGCGGTGCACGTGGATGGTAGGCCCAAGATGGCCGCATCCCGAGGGGGGATCGGTCGGTCACCGAACGACGAATTTGAAGCAGCGCAGGAATGGAAAAGCACGAACGAAAAAACTATACTGAAGACAGGATAGGACCGAGAAGTCGTACCGAATGGCTGAACATGGAGGAGAGGCACAAACGTCCGAAACAGACAGTGGATAGAAAACAATCTAACAAAGGAGTCTATGCCCATGCGCAGTATCACAGGGGGGAGGAGTCACTCTGCCTCATGACTCGAAAGATTTTTGAAGAAAAACAACTTGTACAACTCCGAACCCAACACTAGATCGCAGGAGTATGCAGAGCATGTGCATCTACAGCCACACATGCCATAGAACATTTAGGACAAGTTACGCAGAGACATGTTCTAGCTGCAGATTCCTTACCTTTGAATTTCCTAGGCGTCAGACTGGATCAGGAAGATTTTTCTTCGAGCAATACCCTTGCATGCCAGTAGGTGTCATTGGTCGGCTCCGCGTCCGCAGTGCGGGGAAGATGGGTGGGTCGGTAAGGAGTCAGCGGCTAGATCAGGTCGCTATTAGATAAGGCGTTACCGAAGGTAAGTAACTTGTCTGTCTGATCGAGACATCTAGCCACAGATTCCTTACCTTTAAAATGATGCCCAAGCAATACCATCCTAGGAGGAGGGACTGCGGACAAGTTTAGACCAGGAAGTCCTGCAGGACAGAGCAGCCAAAAAAGGCTGTCCCTGCGGACTTGACTATCCAAGCAGTAGTGCTTGGTAAACATGTGCAGGAAGGCCCACCACGTTGCTGCCTGACAAATGTCAAGAACGACCCATCGGGAGTTAGTGCTCTTTTGCACTGCACGGCCTTTCTTTGTTCCAACATGCCCCACGAAGAGTTGGTCTTCAACCCGGAAAGTGCGGTCAAGATAGATTGACAATGCTCTTTTTGGGTCCAGACGGAGTCACTCTTTTCTTTAGAGGAGTGCGGAAGAGCGTAGAAAGTGGGCAAAGTGACATATTGCCCCACATGGAATGGTGTTACCACTTTCAGGAGTAAAGAGGCCCTAGTGCCAAGCACTGATTTATCAGGGAATATGGTCAGGTAAGGAGGCTTGGATGACAAAGCCTGCAATTCACTCGCCCTCCTGCCAGAAGTGATTGCCACAAAAAGGACAAGTTACTTACCTTCGGTAACGCCTTATCTGGTAGGGACATGATCTAGCAGCAGATTCCTTACCTTTGAACTCCCAGGCGACAGACTGGATCCGGAAGATTTTTCTCAGCAGAACCCCTGCGCGCTGTTAGGTGGCATCGGTCGACTACGCATGACGTTGTCGGCTTCGTGAAGTCCGCGTCAATATAAATGCCACTCCAGCACGCTGACGTCACTACATTTCACTACTTTCCACGCCAGGAGCACGAAGCCATGAAGTGACTGACCATGGTGTGTTAAAAAATGAACTGGGGCACTGAAGGGGAACATCCCTGACACTTAAAACCAATTTCGCAGTGCGGGGCGGATGGGTGGGTCGGTAAGGAATCTGCGGTTAGATCATGTCTCTACCAGATAAGGCGTTACCAAAGGTAAGTAACTTGTCCATCTGATAGAGACATCTAGCTGCAGATTCCTTACCTTTGAACAGATACCCAAGCAATACCATCCCTGGAGGAGGGACTGCGGAACGACTTAGACCAGAAAGTCCTGTAAAACAGAGCGACCAAACAGGCCTTCTCTGCGGACCTGGGAATCCAGGCAGTAGTGTCTGGCGAACGTTTGCTGAGATGCCCACGTGGCAGCTTTGCATAGGTCAGAGACGGGAACATCAAGCTGGAGAGCCTTGGTGGCCGCCTTCGCCCTGGTGGAATGTGCCCTAAGCCCTTCAGGAGGATCCTTTTTCGCTTAGGCGTAACAACTTTTAATAGAGAGGATGACACACAGGGATATGGTCCTCTTCTAGACAGCACAGCCTTTCTTTGCACCCACGTATCCAATAAAGAGTTGGTCATCCACCCGGAACTCTTTGGTTCGAACAAGGTAGAACGATAACACTCTTTTTGGGTCCAGGCGATGGAGACGTTCCTATTCCTTGGAAGGATGCGCGGGTGCATAGAAGGCGGGAAGGGTGACTGACTGTCCCAGATGGAAGGGTGTTACCACCTTAGGCAGAAAGGATGCCCTAGTCCGGAGTACTACCTTGTCCGGAAAGATCGTCGGGTAAGGAGACTGGGAGGACAGTGCCTGCAGTTGACTCTCTCCTGGCAGAGGTTATTGCCACCAAAAAAAGCTGCAGATGGTGAGCAACCTCAGAGGGCAGCTATGCAGCGGCTCAAATGGTGCACAGATCAGGAAAGTGAGCACCAAATTAAGGTTCCATTGTGGCAGGGTGAAGGGGGAGGTACAAATGGGTTAACCCCTTCAAAAACCTCTGCACTAGAGGAGATTTGAATAGAGAAGGCTGATCAGGCAGCTGAAGAAAAGAAGAAAGGGCCGAAAGGTAGCCCTTCAAGGTGCCCAGAGCAGAGCCCTGCTGGGCCAAGGAAAGAATAAACAGAAGGACTTGAGATAAAGGAGCAGATGAGGGGTCAATAGACCTGCCTGTACAATATTTACAAAACTTGTTCCATCTGCAGGCGTATACCGATTTTGTGGAGGGACTCCTGGCAGTCAGAATAACCTCACAGACTTCGGAAGGAAGGTCAAAAGCCGTCAACTGTCGCCGCTCAAACTCCACGCAAGAAGGCGGAGAGTGGACAGGTTGGGGTGGAGAACCCTCTCCTGCTGCTGCGACAGTAGATCCTCCAGAAGAGGCAGCCTGACCGGAGTATCGATGCTCATGTCCAGAAGCTCGGGATACCAAACTCTCCGTGCCCAGTCGGGAGCCACAAGAATACTTGTGCCCGGTCGCTCCTGATCTTCTTGAGCACTCTGGGCAGGAGTGGTATGGGCAGGAGTGGTATGGGCGGAAAGGCGTATAGGCCTGAGCTCCACTCACAATGAAAAGCGTCGTCGAGCAAGAGCGGCCTTGCAAACTCCAACGCGCAAAAAAGCGGACATTGGGCGTTCTCTTCGGAGGTGAACAGATCTAACCAAGGCTCTTCCCACCACTAAAAGACCTTGTGCCACCTCCGGATGGAGACGCCATTTGTGATCCGCAAGGCACTTTCGGCTGAGCTTGTCCGCCCTGGCGTTCAGAGAACCGGCCAGGTGCTGAACCACCAGGGAAATGCCCTAACGTTCCGGCCAAGTCCAGAGACGCAGGGCCTCTTGACAAATAGTCCACGACCCCACTCTGCCCTGTTTGTAGCAGTACCACATGGCGGTAGTGTTGTCCAAGAACACCTGTACGAGCCTTCCCTTTGACGGCAAAAAGGCTTTCAGTGCCAGCAGGATCACCCGAAGCTCCAACAGATTGATATGGAGCTTGGCTTCCGCCGGAGAGCAGAATCCTCTGATCTCCACCTCTCTCAGATGGCCATCCCATCCCAGAAGGGACACATCAGTCACTACAGTGAAGTCTGGGTGGGGAAGGGAGAGGTGTGTGCCCTTGAACCAATAGCGGTTCGTTAGCCACCACTGCAGGTCGTTAGCAGTGGTGGCTAACGACCAGCAGGTCGGTGAGATTTCCTCAATGCTGTGCCCATTGGAACTTCAGGTCCCACTGGGTCACCAGCAGGATGCAGGAGGCCATGAGCCCGAACAGCCTTGGAGTCATTCTCATCGAAATCCAAGATAGAGGATGAAACATCGTTATCATAGCCTGAATATCTTGGACTCGCCGTTTAGGAGGATAGGCCCGAAACTGCACTGTGTCCAGAACCGCCCCAATGAAAAGGAGCGTCTGAGAGGGAGTCAGGTTTGACTTTGGCAGGTTGATAGTGAACCCCAGCGAATGCAGGAGGTTCACCGTAGTCTGGAGGTGGGAGACAACTGCTTGGGGCGTGCTCGCCTTTAACAACCAGTCATCGAGATAGGGGGAAGACTGGAACCCCTGATCTCCGCAGATGGGCTGCGACCACCGCCGTCACTTTTGTGAACACCCGAGGGGCACTGGTGAGGCCAAAGGGGAGCACCGCAAATTGAAAGTGCTCGTGACCCACCAGTAGCAACGATGGGCAGGCAGGATGGGGATATGAAAGTAGGAATCCTGCAAGTCCAGCGCTACCATCCAGTCTCCTGGGTCCAAGGCAGACAGGACCTGAGCAAGAGTGAGCATCTTGAATTTCTCCTTCTTGAGGAAGTAATTGAGGGCTCTGAGTTCTAGGATAGGATGAAGGCCTCCGTCCTTCGGGACCAGGAAGTAGCGGGAATCGCGGTTCGTTAGCCACCGCTGCAGGTCGTTCGCTGAGGCTGAAACATCGGCCTGAATATCTTGGACTCGCCGCTCGGAAGGATAGGCCCGAAACTGCACCGTGCCCAGATCCGCCCCAATGAAAAGGAGCGTCTGAGAGGGAGTCAGGTGTGACTTCAGCACATTGATAGTGAAACCTTGTGAATGCAGAGGTTCACTGTAGCCTGGAGGTGCCTACTTTGGGCCCTGGAACCCTCTCTATAGCTCCCTTGGCCAAGAGAGTTGAGACTTCCTCACAGAGCAAAGAAAGGTGATCCTCTGTCAGCCGATCGTACACTGGAGGCATAGATGGAGGGGTAGTCTTGAAGGTGAGAGAGTAGCTCCTTCGAACTATGTGCAACATCCACCTGTCCGATTTAATGTTTTGCCAGTGGTGAAGACGATGGCGATTTCTGCCACCAACTGGTCTAGAATGATCCTGGGGGATCAGACTAGGAAGGTTTTGCGGTGGAGGAGAAGATGGTGGCTTGGCTCGACTTCTGCTTTCCTGACCCACGAGGCCGGGGTGAACTGCATCCACTGCCCCGCAGAGGTTGCTGAACTTGCGGGCCCCCTCTGGCCAGGGTAGGGTTGGCCCGGCTGGTACCCTCTTCCGTAGCCACGAAAGGAGTGAAAATTGGATGAATCCCTGGGGGCGGTAGTGAGGCCCACAGACTTGGCAGTGGCCCACAAGTCTTTAAAGCGCTCAAGCATCCGCCTTGTCTCAGAAGAGATGGGAGCCATCAAAGGGCATGTACATGAGGTTGGCCTCGACATCCCCGAAAAACCAGATTTTCTCGTCAGTCATGGAAATCGATCTGCCTAGCGAGTCAGTCGTGCCCAAGCCACATCTGATGGCGAACTTAGCTGCGCCCCTCCCGTCTGATATAGAGCCCGGTCCTCCTCCGAAACTCTGGGCAGCACCTGCGCTACAGTATCCCATATGGAACGGGAGTAATGGCCCAAGAGGCATGCGGTGTTCACCTACCGCAGTGCTATACTGGCTGAAGAATAACATTTCTTTCCGAAGCTCTCCGGCCTCTTGGATTCCCTGTCCGGGGGTGCGGAAGGGAATGCGCCATGAGAAGTGGAAGCTTGGACCACCAAGCTTTGGGGGGTGGGATGGATGGTGAGGAAAGTTGGGTCACCCGGTGCGAGGCCATGGGCGGCGGGCAATCGTCCTATTCACAGGAGCCGCTGTGCTGGATTTGGACCATGTCCCCAGAGGAACATCTGTCAAGGGCTTATTGAAAGTAAGTAGGGGTTCCGAACTCGAGACCCCAGGTTGCAGGACCTCTGTCAAGACATTTGTCTTGGCCGCCACTGTAGGAAGCTGCAGGTCAAGGATCTCTGCTGCCCTACGCACCATCATAGCAAAAGATGCTCCCTCCTCGGTAGCTAGGGTAGGAGGGGAAAGCATGCCAGTGTCTGGGGAGGTTATCCAGACCACTGGCTTCACCCAATTCCTCATACCAGTCCAGATCTTGTTGTTGCGGGATTTCAAAGGGATCCTGCTCCCCCTCTCCCAATCCTCTTTCTCCACTCCTAACCCTTAAGAATAGGGCAGTAAAAATGGCATGGAGTCGTACGGCTCCGTCGGCGCCGGTCTCAGCGTCGGAGGACGTTCGACCAGTTGTGTTGTCGGGAATGAGGATAGGGGAGGCACAGCCGGCGATGCCGAGGACCTCGGTACCGGACGTGATGCTGGGGAAGGTCGCTGTGAAGGTACGACCGGTATCGGTCAGGACCTGGGAATGATGGGTCCACTTGGAGGCCGTGGCGCCGGGGTCGGAGCCGCCGGCATGGGAACCACGGGGGCCCCTCTGTCCTCTGAGCCTGCGGGGCCCGAAGGTGCACCGGCAGGATCAGGCTGCACAAAAATGGCGCACATGGTGTCAAAATTCTTCCAGTTGGGCGGGGTCGCTCCCGGCCCCGGAAAGGAAGGGAAACGCGAAGCATACCCAGGCACCCGCTCTACAGAGCGGGGCCTCGAACGCCGAGGTTCCTCCGCCGAGTCGTGAGACAGGGGAGGGGCAAAGTCGAAGCACACTTCGACTTCTTGTGGTGCCTCTTACCGGACTTTGACGAAGAGGATTTCGATTCACGGGAGCGGTGCTCGGACCTTCCTCTCGACCGAAACCTGGACCGGGACAGAGACCGATAAGGTGACCTCCGCGGTGCAGGACGCTGGGCCGCGAGAAGCTTTAGGGACCGCTTGCTCAAAGCCTTCGGCGCATGGCCCTTCAGTCGGAGAACGACTTGGAGTCGTGGTCGCGCTCCAGGCACCAAAGAGACCACATGGGGATCCATGACAGACATGGCGCATCGACAGGCGCCGCACGGCTTGAACCCCGAAGTCTTCTTACTCAACATGACACACCTACACACCACTGAAGTAGACTGGCGCAGATAGAAAAGAACTGACGTCAGCGCGCTGGAGTGGCGGTTATATTGACTATGCGGACGTCACTACAACAACGAACACGACGCCGTGCGGAGGCGACCGGCGCGCAGGGGTACTGCTGAGAAAAATCTTCCGGATCCAGCCTGACGCCTGGGGGTTCAAAGGTAGGGAATCTGCAGCTAGATGTCTCTATCAGATAGACTGCTTTAATGGTAAGCAGCCTGAGAGGGTAGTTGTGCCGAGGTCCAAATGGAGCACAGGAAGGTAAGTACCAAATTAAGGTCCCACTGAGGCATAATGAAAAGAGAAGGCAGGAACATATGTACAAGTACTTTGAGGAATCTATTTACTAGTGGAGATTTAAATAATGAGGGTTGGTCTGGTAGCCTGAGGAAGGCAGACTAGTCCGAAAGATACACTTTGTGTGTGCTCAGTGCAGAGCCCTGCTAGGCAAGGGTCAAAATAAAAAGCTAAACTTGAGGGAATCAGAAAGAGGATCAATAGACCTTTCTGTACAATATTTTACAAATTTATTCCACTGGCAGGCTTGGTGGAAGGCCGCCTGGCCGCCAAAATAACACTGCAAACTTCAGGAGGAAGGTCGAATGCTATCAACTGCCGCTGCTCAATCTCTACGCAAGAAGGCGTAGAGTTGATGAGCCACGGAGGTTGCTGAACTTGCACGGTCTTGTGTCTGGGGTATGGCTGGCATGGCTGAAAGACCCTTCCATAGCCACGAAAGGGGCAAAAAGGCAGACAGGGACGTGTGACCACTGAGTGTCCTTAAAGTGCTCCAGTGCCATGTCTGCCTTGTCTTCGAAGAGACGAGTGCCATCAAAGGGCATGTCCATGAGAGAGCTCCCTTCGCCATCCCAGTTCAGACCCTGGGGTGGCTAAGTGAGCTAAAGAACGATGATGGATTCAACCCAGATCTGGGTCTGAAAAGTTTCAGCGCTCCGCCCATCATCTCCTTGTGTTTGCTTTGTTTGCCCCAAGTTGGCTGGGTATGCCTAGACTAGGGTCCCTTGCTCACCATGTCACTGGATTAAAGGTAGCCTGGCTGATGAGGAATGTTACCTCGGAACCGGTCCCAGCATGCTTGTTTCCGGTCCAGGGAAGACATGGCTTGGCAGTTCGGTCTGGACTGTTACCATGAGGCACAGGGTCAAGACTGATTTGCATATAGCTGTGTCTGAACTGGGGTGGTGAAGTGAGCTAAAGAACGATGATGGATTCAACCCAGATCTGTGACTGGGGGTGACTGAAAAGTTTCAGCGCTCCGTCCATCATCTCCTTGTGTTTGCCATGAGAGAGGCCTGGACATCCCCTGAAAAGCCAGAAGTCTTCAACCAGGCTCTGCCCAGCGAGTCGGTCGTGTCAAGACCACAATGAAAGGCAAACTTTGCTGCATCTCTCCAGTCTGATACTGCTTGGGAGAGGATGACCCGGGCCTCCCCAGGAAACTGTGGCAACACTGGCGCAACCATTTCCCACAGGGAATGAGAGTAACAGCCCAATAAGCATGTAGTGTTCACCGACCACAATGCAAGGCTGGTGGAAGAAAAAAAGTTTCTTACCCCAAAAGGCCAACCTCTTGGATTTCCTGTATGGGGGGTGCGGAAGGAAACGTGCCGAGGGAGATAGAGGTTTGGACTACCAAGCTCTCTGGGGTAGGGTGGTTGGTGATGAAATTTGGGTCGCCCGGTGCAGGGCAATGGCAGCGGGTGATTGTCCTATTCACAGGAGCCCCTGTGCTGGGCTTGGGCCAGGTTCCCAGTAGGACATCAGTTAAGACTCCATTGAAGGTCAGCCAGGGTTCCGAGGAGGAGGTACCAGGCTGCAGGGCCTCTATCAAGATATTCGTCTTGACTGCTACGGAAGGGAGCTGAAGGTCCAGGACCTCAGCAGCCCTTCGTCCCGCCATAGCATATGATCCTCCCTCCTACGTAGCCACGATAGGGGTAGAAAGCAGGACAGAATCTGGCGAGGTATCCAGTCTGCTGGCCTCAACCAATTCATCATACCAGTCCATTTCTTGGTAAGGCTGGTCTTGTAAAGGGTGGAGCGACACCCCTCCCAATTTTCATCCATTCCTAGCCCTTCAGAATAAGGTTGAAGAAATGACCTAGGACCAAAGGGTTCTGTCGTTGCCGGTCTGGGAAGACCAGAATTAGACCCCGAGCGTTGTACATTTGTCGTAATGGAGCGGTTTACAAAAAACCTAACAGTATTTTGTTTATGGTGGGCAAAAAAAAAATGAATAAGTATAAATGTGTTTACAAAAAAAGTGCTCTTTAGGTGACAAAGGCTGTTGCACAGCCGAAACGCGTCCTATCTGGAGTGGCCTGATGGAATAAACAGTGATTCACTTCCTTCCCAGAGTGCCGTTTCTTTCTCTGAATAGAAGGGTTTTGTGTCGAGATTATATATATATATATATATATATATATATATATATATATATATATATACATACATATATATACATATATACATACATATATATATACACATACATACACACACACACACACACACACACACACTACACACAAATACCTGTTGTCACTCAACCCCTTCTGCACACCACACACAGCACACGAGACAGAATCAGAAGTCTCAGGTGAAACAGCACAGGGTACAGGACCCCTCAACGCACCCCTAGGTAAAAACAAAAGTACAGGGTACACGACCCTCAACACACACCAAGGTAAAGCAACAGGACAGGGTACACGACCTCTCACCGCACCCCTAGGTAAAACAAAAGTACAGGGTACAAGACCCCTCAACGCACCCCTTGCCGTTGACAAAGAAAGCGAGAGCACCGATATAGAACAATGTTCACAGCAGCTATTTGGCGCAAAAAACAGCGATAGATGAACAAACAATCATCAATCTGTCAGAGGTCACACTATCACAAGCAGAAAAACAGCTGCTGTCCTTAGGACTCAATTTCTGTCCAGAAAGTTCTTTCAACTATTCAAATACAAGAATAGATATTTTTTGCTTCATTAGAAAACTCAAATTGAAAAAGTTTTTCACAATCAAATCAGGTTTGGAAAAACAAAGAAACTGCGGCAATCGATCATGAGAATACCGAGGATTTGCAGGTCTCTGATGTCCCGGCTTTGCTGGCACTGCAGGATCTGCATAACGAGGTTAATGATGAGCAGGAAACGGTTGATAATTTGGAAATGAGTACCCAAGCCAAGTTACAAAGAATTAAGATCAGCCAAAAAGGTGCAGGGGTAAGTCCATTTAAACCTAAAAGTACCTTTCTTCCCATTATGCCAAAAGACTCTGTAGACATTTTTCATGAACGTGTTATTGAGGATATTAAAAAACTATATGTCCAAGTGAAGAAACAAAAACGAAAAAAACATTCATGAATCAACAATATGCCCAACTCATGAAGAAACTAGGAGAAAATCACGAAATAATTGTCAACAAATCAGACAAGGGAGGAAATATTGTGTTATGGCCAAGGAAGGCATATATTACAGAAGCCAAGAGACAGCTGGACAATAAGGATTGTTACATGAAAACAAATTTAAAGGAATACAACACAGCCAGGGAAGGTTTATCAAAACAACTGTTGCAATATAAAAGGGAAGGTCTAATATCAACAAATGAGTATAAATTCTTGAACATAGAACACCCTGTCATTCCAATCATGTACCTAATTCCCAAAGTACACAAAAATATTCGACCAGTACCAGGGAGACCCATAATCTCGGCTATCAACAGTGCCAGTGACCATAGTTCTCAATATGTTGACTTTTTTCTACAAGACTTTGTAAAAAACTTCCAAGTTACGTGAAAGACACAGGAGACTTTCTAAATAAGATCAAGAATATTACTTGGGAGGAGGAGGGTTATTTATTAATTTCTTTGGACATTGAGTCACTGTATACGTGCATAGATCATATGGTTGGGCTAAATGCAGTGAAACATTTCTCGACACTAGATCTTGTGAGTTTTATGAACATAACAAAATGCTTTTAAATTTGATTTCATGGTGTCTGCACAACAATTTCTTTTTATTTGGAAATGATACCCTGCGACAATTGAGGGGCGTGGCCATGGGATCCTGTTTCTCCCCCAGCTACGCATGCTTGCATGTTGGCTGGTGGGAGGAACAGGTCCTAAGGAAAATCCACCAAGATATTTATGATCAGCATGTAGTATACTGGCTACGGTATATTGATGATATTTTCATCATTTGGAAGGGAGATGAGGACAGCGCCAAGGAGTTTATCGCTACTTTGAACAACAATTCTATGAACTTAAATTTTACCTCCCAGATCAGCAATACTACAATAGAATTTTTAGATGTACGTATCTTGGTGGATAATAAGAAACTAACAACTACATTGTTTAGAAAGGCCACAGCTGGGAATAGTACTTTGCACGCCAGCAGCAGTCATCCGAAACATCTCAGATAGTATTCCCTTTGGGGAAATACTCAGGCTAAAGCGTATTTGCAGTACTAATGATGAATTTGAAAAATGTTTACTCAATACTATGCAAAGGTTGAAAGAAAGAGGTTACAATGACAAGGTGTTGACACAAGCTCTTAATAAATCACAGGGCAGATCAAGAGAAACTCTCCTACAGAGCAAAAAAACAAGCAGGAGATATAGTTGAGATGGAAAACAACCCCAGACTCATTACAACATTCAGCAGGCAAGAAAGAAAAATTAAATCTATCATAAGAAAAAATTGGCCTATAGTGCTAACTGATGGGGTCTTGGGACCCCGGCTCCCCAATCTTCCAACCATTAATTACAGAAAGGCTAAGTCCATGAGGAGCATTCTGGTTAAAAACAGTCCGGAATTGGATACTTCAGGCACATGGTTAAAACCAAGGCAAGGTTTTTTAAATGTTCTTCCTGCCGTGCCTGTAAGTTTGGTATCAATACCACCAAGTACACTACCCAGTTTTCAGATGTTGACATGGTCATTAAAGGGAATTACAGCTGCAGGACGGAGTATGCTGTGTATGTCCTGGCGTGCACCTGTGGTTTGCGTTATGTGGGAAGCACTAAGCTACAGGTGCATGTCAGGATATTACAGCATATTAGGGCCAATAGTGAATAATGATACGTCCTATCCGGTGGCGAGACATTTCAAGAACACACATGATAGTGAGCTGAGTTGCCTCACGTATTTTGTGATAAATGCGATTCCACCCCTTAGAAGAGGAGGCAATAGGGAAAAGCTTTTAAGACAACTTGAAACTCGCACCATTCTCGAGTTAGACAGCAAGGCTCCATATGGATTAAATACAACGGAAAATATGCACAATTTTCTGTAAATAATAAGCTGGTTGCTCCTCTGTGTTCGTTACAAACACTGCTTCAGATAAATGTGTGCTTAGCATTTTAATTAGGGGTTGTAAACAGAAGAGAAAGAGAGAATAAAAATTTTCTTGTTAAACAGAACCCATTTCTATGCATTACACCACTTTTTTAAACATATTAAAAAACACTTTTATCCACTTTTTTAGGGGTTTTTAATGGGGATTTTTTAGCCGCAATTCACTCTGGATATTTAAGTATCAATGGGATTTTTTAGGGTGGTGCTTGTTAAGCATTTAGAATTTTAGTGTATTTTTATTAGTATTAGCACTTTGCATTTTGCACTTTGTCACTTGAAGCACTTTATATGTGGACCATAGATTGTAAGTAGGCAAATGCAAATATACTCTTGGACATTCAAACCTTAGAGGATACATTCTTAAGCAAGGCATTAGATGCATGCAATAGTAAAGGCAAGACACGTCGTGAATCTTAAAGTTTTGGCAGACATATTCAGCATTTAGGCTGACATAGCAAGGTCCGAATTGATATAGATTTGGATAATTGCGAGATATTTGAAATAATCCGATTGAGAAATGAAATGAATGTTAAAGGTTTTTTTTTAAATTATATACCAATATGAGTTGTGACTGACCATAGTAACAGTATTTATAATGACAAGTATGCTGTACTTAACTTAATATGTATTCGTATATCAAGAAATTGTTATGTATATATTTCATACAATTTTTTTTAGTCGGTGAATATTTCAAACATATTTATACTTATATACATTGGAGATATGGGTTTATTTATATGTCTCACAAGTGATAAGTTTTAATATATGTCGGTTTTTTAAAACCCGATTTATTCATGCATTTTTCAAGATAAAAATGAATTCCATTTATCTGTTAAGTTTCATTCAACTAGAATGGCTGCAATCCTTAGATTACAAGCTGTAATGTTATCTTTTTAACCAGCAAACAGAAGAGAAAATATGTCAATAGTATTCATGAAGGTTTCTTCTATATCTATGGTCATGTGACATGGGAAAGTGCACACCCAGCAGTTTAAAAATTGTTATGGCGGAATGGTTCTTGGTGTGTGAACAAGGGCACGGCTGTGCTCGAAACGCGCCACTAAGTGAGGAAATAAATCTTACCTGCCATCGCTATTTGGGTCTGTTTCCCTCTGTTCGCCGCTGCTGTTGCTACTAGCGCTGCTGTGGAAGTTCGGAGAGTTTTCGGCGGTATACATACATATACATACATATATATATACATACATACACATACATATATATATACATACATATACATACACATATATATATACATACACATACATATATATACATACATATACATACATATACATACATATACATACATATACATACATATACATACATATACATACATATACATACATATATACATACATATACATACATATACATACATATATACATATACATACATATACATACACATACATATACATACATACATATATATACATATACATACATATACATACATACATATATATACATATACATACATATACATACATACATATACATACATATACATACATACATATACATACATACATACATACACACACACACTACACACAAATACCTGTTGTCACTCAACCCCTTCTGCACACCACACACAGCACACGAGACAGAATCAGAAGTCTCAGGTGAAACAGCACAGGGTACAGGACCCCTCAACGCACCCCTAGGTAAAAACAAAAGTACAGGGTACACGACCCTCAACACACACCAAGGTAAAGCAACAGGACAGGGTACACGACCCCTCACCGCACCCCTAGGTAAAACAAAAGTACAGGGTACAAGACCCCTCAACGCACCCCTTGCCGTTGACAAAGAAAGCGAGACCACCGATATAGAACAATGTTCACAGCAGATATTTCCGGCACTCACTGCAGGAAAGATGGCGGCACGCAGGAGGAAACAGGGTCGGGTTGCTCACGGCATGTGCGTGCTCCCCTTGTGGGACAGCACAATGTCGTGGGACAGCTCGCGCTCCAAGACGCAATCCGATCTCTTCTCAAGGGCCTCACGTGACAGCAGCAAGAACGGTAAGGTGAGCGCGCACCGGCCATTATGTTAATCTCGCTGCCCATTCAAATGCCGTGTAGGATAACGGCAAACTGTCCACACTTCCCAACCACTCACCAATGTAAAACGGTGGATCCACGGTTAGCCACCTTACTGATGGTCCTAACCGTTTCCGATGCAAAAACAAAGTCTATGCTGGCACTGGATGCCGCTACTGGCTCCTCCAAAGGGCCTCCTTGAGCATAGATTTTTTAAGTGCTCGCAGCAAGGAAGAGACACATTTCTGTAGTGCTTGTGCTGCCAGTTTCTGTGGATGAAGTTGTTCAAATACACTGCTAGTCTCTGTTGATGACAAATTCACGCCCTGGTAGTGGGTTGTTCAGTGGTTTGCCAGTCTTTGTAAATGACAGATTCACGCTCTGGCAGTGGTTTGTCCGGTGGTAAGGACACTGGTGGGGCTTACAGGGCGTTCCTCCTCTCTTGAATTCCAAGTTTCTTCACCTCAGGTTCAGTAGTTGAGGGTACAGTTTATCTTTCACAACACGCAGGTTATCTTCTCCAAATCGTCGCCATTGATGTAATCCAAAAGATGTCCATAGGTATCCATGAAGTAGGTTGTAGCAAGAGGTTTATTAAGCTTAGTTACAGGATGGTAAGCAGGATAATAGGATCAGTAGTTCAGCCCCACCAGGAGCAGCATCCTTGCTGCTCAGCCCACACACTCCAACTGTCTCTCTCTCAACTCCACCAGGTACTCCAGCATTCCACTACCTCATCAGGCATTCTAACATTCCACACACACATCACATTCATACTGGCTGAGCAGCAGGGAACAGATAGATAAGGGAAAGCATGCTAACCAACATTACAAGTTACAACAGGTTGCTTGTCACATGACAACCCTGCCGCATTTACACATAGCGTAGTGCAGTATTAGATACAAATCCCTCTTTACAGCTCATCAAGGAATTCAAGGAATTCAAAATCTAGCATTGCTTGGAAAGTGATCATCTCCCACAGAAAGCAGAGTTCGCTATTAGCAAATAGACTTTACCATGCTCAACACCTATTGGAAGAGGGCTAATAGCCCCAAAAGCTAAACACATAAAACGGCCGACTATTATGTAGGACTGGATGACCACTTCCACTGGGTTTGTTTCCTAGCTTCCATACCCCAAGCTAGTGACTGTTGTAGCCACACCGAATGCTCCGTAGCAACGGGGCAATAAAGGAACTTCCTTTATGTAGACAAGTGAAATCACATATCTAAGCCTAAAACCATGGTATACAGCTGGCCTTAGGCAGGAAAAAAGGAAGCTACATAGTCTGATCAATGAGCAAAGTAAAACACAAGACTTTAAAAAGGCCATTATTTCGCAACTGGAAAAATATTTTAAAAAACTATATGGGAAGCAGAAAGAACTAAATTGGAGAAGAACTGGATACTTCTTCATAATTCATGTGCTTCGAATAATTTCAGTGAATTTTGTCAATGGGTCAACAAATTGCGTTTCGGAGCTAACTGTCTGACTCCAAACCACTTAAATTCCAATAAGTGGGAAAAATATGTAAACATTTTATACAGATATATAGCTGATGAAAACCAATCTGAAGATTCATACAGAATTAAGTCCAGCTTTTACTCAAATGTCCATTAGTAACTACTAAGCACCGGAGTATAGAAGACAATGTTGACTCGACTGATCAAAAAATCAACTCTGACCCACAGTCCTCATGCTGAACAAATAAATAACATCTACTAAAGATAACTGCCAAAAGCCTGAAAGATGCTGCCCCAGGACCGAATGGGAATCCAGCAATCATTTTTAAAACTAATCCTAATTTTTGGCAGGAAGAATTGATCCAGGTCTTAGAAAATTGTTCTCTGTCAACTACAATACCAACATCTTGGCAACGGTCTTAAATTCAACCAAGCTACAAAAATGGAAACCAAAACTATTCATCAAATTGTAGACTCCTAGCCGTTTTGGACGTAGAGGATAATTTTTCTGCTTCCCTAATTTTGGAAGATCTCAATGAATGGGGATCAAATTCTAATGTAATCCCTGGTTTCAGACCGGGTTTAGGGGGGGAAAAAAATGGGACCACTGATAACATGGCACTTGAACTACTTAATCCTAAATCAGAAAGAAATGATAGACCTCTCCACACGTTTTATCGATTTAAAAAAAGGCTTCAATAGATTTGATAGAAGTCTCCTTTGGGCCAAATTGACCAAATGAGGAATTTGATAGAATCCTCAGTGCAATAATCTCGCTCTATATAAAAAACTGGATTCAAGTTAAGTTGGGGACAGATGGGACCTTGACGCAAAAAGTACTCATTAACAGGTGCCTGAAACAAGAATGCGCCCTGACCCAAATATTGTTCAATTTGTTTGCTGCAACTATAGGGTCGATGGTTCCAAACAAAAGGTCATATCCATTCAAGGTAAAAGCCCAACTGATGTGTGTCTTGCAGTTTTCTGAAGACACTATCATCTTTGACTTCACTACCATTAGACTTCAACATTTGTCAGAATCTTCAACAATACTGAAAAACCTTGAAATTTACCAGGAAAAGACCAAAGTAGTCACTGTCTCAAATAGAAAATGCAGCAATCCTGGACTATAGAAATGAGGCCCTTATTCTATCTCTAGTTCAGCATCTTATAAGTATTCAGGGGCTGAATTCTTTGCATCGGGTGCTCACACACAAACACTCTGATGTAAGTGGGGTAGTGCAGGAATGGAGATTTCAAAGTAAATTGGCCTGCAGGTTTTGTTCATACCACAGAGAATTGCTAGCCCGTGTCCTCTGTGTTTGTTTAGGCTTTGTCAAAGAGAGGAAGAGCCTCCTCTGTCCAATATTTCATTACCTGAACACAGGGAACGACAAATAAAACCAATTCTATAGTATAACGTAGGCAATTGCCGAAAAGTGACGCTACCTCAATGACTAGTCTCTTACCCTACAAAGTCAATGTTTTAACTTGCTCGCCTACATTTCATACCTTAGTGCTGCAAATGTTAAATGATTGCCATGCGGCCTAGATGAAAATATAGAGACCGTAGTAATCTTTTTTAGAATTCTCAGTCATTTGGTGGTGCTTTTTTTTTAAAATCCTGCTTAGTAGAACAGGCATCTTTTACAGTCATTTTGTCTATCTTTGTCCTAAGGTAAAGGCATGGCCCCATGCTGAGTTTGGTCCTATAAAATGTCTAAAACAGAATACTTCAATCTCTTGTATATTTATTGTGCATTCATGTTTAAATCTGAAAATTCTAAACACACCTATGTTGAAAGTCCAAGATAATGGCCAAAAAGGTTTATTTTAATTTTAAAATTGTGATGTTTTAATTAACTATACAATAAAGATTATTCATTCACTGGTGGCTTATTCCCTCACCTTTAGCCACACCTACCTTGTTTCAGGGAGAACTGCTGTTTTGTACTGGTGAGAGGTGATCAACAGATCACACTAAAGGTGCTGTCTGAACAAATGCTTTACTTTCATTACAGATCGTAACTGCCTGTCAACGGGACTTATGATACTTTTTTTAGCAGACATGGAAGAGGCTGTGTCCAAATTGTGTTGGAGCATATGTGCTCGGAAGGAGTGTGTTTTTTCTGTGATTCTCTGGCTGAACCAGAGTGAACTGGTATTTTGAGGAGTTGGGAGAGAGGTCAAAAACTAAGAAAGGCTTAGAGTTGCCATTTTGGGAAACTGTTGGGGATTGTATGTACAGTAAGGCACCTTTTGTGAGACAGGAAATTGGTTTCAGAGTAGGAAAAAGGTAGGCAGAGATGGGTGGGACCTTTAGCTGAGATCAGGGACATTTGCCCATCATAGTCAAGTACAAGCTTTAAAAGCTGTTGCAACTTTACTTTTGAGATTTTTGGGAAGGGGTAGAGTTGAACACAACAAAAAAGAAAACAGTCTACCTGCTTACTAAAATAATTCACATTTACCTGGTAATGGGGGCATGGGGTAAGGGAGAGATGACTCTAGATTTGCCTTGATTATCTAGACATGAAAGCTGCCCCAAAGGCTATGCAAACTAGCCTCCTACTGAACCACAGTAACAAAAGAGGTCAAGGTCATGACTAAGATCACGCCTATTGTTTGGATTTCATTGGTAAACTGGGTGAATGTCGAAGAACCTCAGGTCAGACAGAACTGTGTTTGCCTGGAAGAAATCAGCAATTCAAAAGCAAATGAACATTGCCTGTGGCCTAGAGTTCAAGAACATTTCCCTGAAAGTTTTCGACCTTTAGGGCACCAGGAAACAAGTTACACATCTTTCCGTACAGTTGTGGAGTTTTCCTGCAGCATAAAACAGCAAACTTGCTTGAATGATCTGGATATTTTTTCACATTTGCTACAATAAGTGAGTAACTCTTGAAGGACACAACCACTTCTCAAAATGTTCTTTAAAACATTACCTAGAGGCAATGCTTTACTGCAGCACCAAAGAATGAATGCATTGCTGCACCTCCTGGGTTGTCACAGCAAGCTTAATGTTCTGTTTAATTTTTCAAAGATTGTCTTTAGATTCAAACATAATTCAATTTTTTTGTCTGATATCAACATCATAGTTAACTAATTGTTGTGTCATGTTGATCATTAAATTTTATTCTTTTTCATTATACTGCCTTGAGAATCTTTAACTTGTTTATTGATAAACTATGTTATTTTGGTGTTCCTTTATCACATGCAGTTTACTGAAGAAGGCCTTGCTACCTACGGGTAAGCTCGGGATTCCTTACAGAAATCTGTTTACTAATAAGGAGCTCAACTGTTTTGAATTTGTGATAACAGAACACAAGCTTAAACCATGGCTGCAGCCGCTCTAACCCCAAAGTACACCAATCCAGTTTCCTACGCAGTTACACATGTTTGGTTTCATTGGAAAACGGAAATTTAGGGGGCACATTTTATAGGAACAAGGTCAGTGTCGTAGGGCACTATGCATTGTAACCTAATCACTACTGTAAAAATCTTCAGATTCGTTGTTTGAGTTCTAGATTGTAGATGGCATATCTGCTTGAGGGACACTAGAATGCAGTGTAGAGCGATGAGAATATGAAAAACAAACTGAAAATATAAATAAAACAAATAACATCCTACAATTAGATAATTAACTCAGCAACTTTCTTATAAAAAGACATTTAAAGCATGCCAAAGGAAAATACTACTTAATCTTCAGATTATTTGAAAGGCCTACCTTGGACAAGTACTCCCTCATAACCTGAATGAAATAGGGCATTGCAAAGTCCATGATATTGTGCCTCCACGCCGTTTCCAAGACAACATCAGGTCGGAGAAGATCGTAACATGTAAAGAGACACGCTGCAAAACATTCTCTCTTCTCTTCCAGCAAAAACCACTGAAGTAGTTCCTCTGCGAGTTCGGTGTCCTTGGATTCAGAGGCGTATTGCATAGCGTCCTGTAAAAGAGTGATTGCATCATACAAATTTTCAAGAACAGATATACCACACAAGTTGATACAATCTTGGAGATGATGCTACAGCTTGAACGCTAGTGCCCGGAATATCTATTTTAAAGAAATAATTATTCAGCCTGAACTGCCCTTTAAGAAACTCACTCCAAAACTTGGCCCCATCAGTAAATAAGTGGTCTATATCCAAATGCACCATTCTCAAGACATTGATCTGAACAACCGTTCTGTAACTCTGGACCATAATTGCTGTAAGACTTGAGTGAATCAGAAAAAAGATATGTCAAAGTTTACCTTATATAGTCGATCTTTCTTACAGAGTTCCACACTCTGTTTCCAGCGATTGTTGCCTTTGAAAAGGTATGCTGCAATTCTTCGAAATTCAATCAATTCATGTTTCTCCAAACGTTGAGCCAGGGAAATGTTATCAAAGTTATCATACGCGTCTATGGATGTGCGAAGAGCCTTTTGAAAAAGAGAAAACTGCATCACAAATTGATCAAGATTTCCAAAAATAAAGAACAAATAGGGTATGAAGGACATGCATGAACTATACTAAGGTACTTGTTTTAATATATAAATGATTTCACTACCAAAGTAAAAGTAATCCAGTTGTCAAGTCTGAAAAAGTAACTTTAAGCTTAACAACCAAGGCATAGGAGGTTGACAGTGTTAAAGAAAACAAGCATTTGCAATGCAATCGGTCTCGCCTTTGGGACCTTATATGTATTTACCTATGCAGCACATTAGCCTGGGTGCTGAAACATCTACTGTTCTGTAACATGGTGGGAAAGTAAGCACCAAACTGCACGACACGCCAGGTATGGGATAACATGGAGAGAAATATTGCCTTTCAGTGGGAAATGGTATAGTCCAAAGCTCTGTTTTAATATAAAAATCAGGGCCTTTGGTGGTCATATCACTAAAAATACAAGATTTGAAAAAAATATTATCTACGGGTGCTCGTGGAAAACAATTTCTATGGACTGGAATCTAGAGAATGCTAAAGTGATTCTGGTATTTTACTGACCTCTGCTAGTCGTTTTGTATCAAGAAAGTTAAATAGAGGCAGTTGCCAGAAAAATTTAAAAAAGAAAGTCCCTCAGCAGAACGCAATTCTGGTATTTTACTGACCTCTACTGGTCGTTTTCTATCAAGACAGTTAAATAGAGGCAGTTGAACAAGCAGAAAGCAATTCTGGTAGTTTACTGACCTCCACTGGTCGTTTTCTATCAAGACAGTAAAATAGAGGCGGTTGAACAGAAAATAAAGTCCCTAAGCGGAAGTAGACAAGTCCTAGGATTGATCTCCAAAGCCCACAAAGTACATACACATATAAGTATATACTAAAGTATATACAAGAGGTCTTGAATGCGCAACCTAAAAGGGAGTAACTGATTATTTCCATTATATGGTTTAACTCCCTTTATTGGTATTTTAGCCATACGCCCACTTACTATCTATGGCATGACGAAAAAAGGATAAAGAACAGAAAAGTGGTAAAATGTTAACATCCATGTAACAACAAATAAAACCCCCTCCCTCTTCCTATCTCCCATAGTATGCCATGTTGCGTCACTGTAGTACCTAGTCAATGTACTTTTCAGTTCAAAGCAGTCCACAGTTTATATCCACTGTCATTCCAGGGGTACAGTGGGTGTACTGGAAACAACTGTCACTGTCTGGAGCTCCTGGAGGTTGACACTGAATAATCTGGAATACCCTCAAGTATCTGGGGCAGTCGAGTTCTCTAAAGTGCAGGAGCCAGATTACTTTTTTGAAATGATCCAATTTATGATCTAGGGCTGTGGAAACTTTCACCGTGCCCAGGAGAGCTAGTTTGTACAGTCACAACCTGTAACCTAGGATTCCATTGGACCCCCAAAGCGCTGTGATGACTTGCTTGGAAATTCAGATACCTAGAGTTATAGTCTTACCTCTGTGTGATTTATGTGAATATGTCTGTTTGGGAGGCCGGGGATAATGTATGTTGGAAACTGCAGTATATCATTATTAAACATTATGCTTATGTCTCACCACCTTGCCTGCAAATATTGTTTCAATTGAGGGCAATGCCACAGCAGATGAGTCAGCATGCCTGCTCCTCTGCAGTTCTGTTTCAGTCTGCTAGCTATATTAGTATCAAAGCATAGTTTTTTAGCATACATTCTTTGTCAACAGCATTGATCGCTGATGTGCATTTTCTGTGAAATATGCAGTCAAAGTCCTCATCAGTAAGTGTATGGTCTAACACGGTCTCATCTTTTTTTGTGCAGGTGTCTACCCAGGAGGGGACTTATACCTGAGAAACCTATATATGTCAGGCAATAAGTGTCTGTCATCCTTCTTAATGATGGCCCACTGTTCGAAGGGACAAGGGGTATACAAGTGTGGGGCTTAACAGAGACTTGGGTTACCCAGTGTCTGATATGCATACATCTCATTTTTTCCTTCTTGGGGACTCCAAAGTTAGTCTTAATCTGTTCAAATGACCAACTCCCCTCAGTTTTTAAAAGTCTCCTATCCAGTTACAATTTACTTTTTGCCATTCAGAGTAGGTATTACCCGACACAGCAGACAAAAAGTTAGAGTAGCTACTGATGGCCCAGAAATCCAACAGATTTTTGGCCAATGCTTGTCAGATCTTTATGTAGATCACTATCCATCGTGAGATGATCCATTTCTGCATTGCCTTCCCTTTCTAGCTCCAACATACCCTACAAAGAGTTGAGCGTCCTCCCGGAGCTCTCTTGTGTAATCAAGGTAGAATGACTAAGTTCTTTTTGGGTCCAGTTGGTGGATTCTCCCCTCTTCTTTAGAAAAGTGAGGCGAAGCAAAGAAGGTAGGCAAGGTGATTTTTTGGCCTACATGAAAGGGTGTCACAACCTTCAATAGGAAGGCAGTGCGGGTACTTGGAACCAGCTTGTTTGGGTAAAAAGTGGTATTAGGAAGTTGTACTAAGAGGGCCGGAGTTCCACTTGAGACAAGTGTCTCAGAGCGAGAACCGCCTTGGAAACTCCAACATGCAAAACTGCTTACGTTGCGTGTTATTGGAGGGGGCGAACAGATCTAACCAAGCCTTGGGAGAGGAGTTGGCCTAACGGCTAGGGCGGTCGACCTTGAATCTGGGGAACTGGGTTTGATTCTCGGCAATGACGCTGAACATCCTATGATTCTGGGCAAATCACTTAATCTCCCCCTGCCTAACAAAAAAAAATAAAAAATGAATGTGTCCTCATGTAACGCAACTGATGCTATGTAAAGCGCTCTGATACCGATACCTTCGGGTCAAGTTCGCGCTATATAAAACTCGGGAAAAAAAAAAAGGCTCTCCTCTCTCTTGAAAGATACCTTGCATCACCTCCGCATGGAGATGCCATTCGTGATCTGCTAAGAATAGATGGCTGAGTTTGTCTGCCCTGGCGTTCAGAGACCCCCACCAGGTGTTGAACCACCAGAGAAATGACCTGACGTTACAGCTATTTCCAGAGGCGCAGAGCCCCTTGACAAAGTGTCCACGACCCCACCCTGCACGGTTTGTTGCAGCACCACATGGTTGTGGTGTAGTCCCTGAACACCCGCCACTAGCCTTCCCTTAACAGAAGGAAGAAAGGCTTTCAATGCCAACCGGATAGCCCAGCAGGTTGGTGTGAAGCCCGGACTCTGCAAGAGACCCGAGTCCTCTGATCTCCACCTCTCCTAGATGACTGGCCCAGCCCAGGAGTGACATCTGTCACTAGTCAGCTCTGGTTGGGTAAGGGAGAAAGGTCTGCCACTGACCCATTCGCGGTTCATCAGCCACCACTGCAGGTCTTTTGCATTTCCATCCAAGATCTGGACCAGGTCGGAGAGATTCCTCTGATGCTGTGCCCACTGGAACTTCAAATCCCACTGCAGAGCTCTCATATGCCAACGGGCATGTGCCACAGGAAAGATGCAGGAGGCCATGAGGCCCAACAGCCTATGTCAGTCTCACCAAAATCCAGGATACAAGCCAAAACACCGGAATCATAGCCTGAATATCATGGACTCGCAGTTCGGGATCATAGACCCGAAACGGCACTGTGCCCAGAACGGCCCAGATGAAAAGGAGTGTCTGAGAGAGAGTCATTTGTGACTAGACATGCTGATAGTAAACCCTAGAGAATGCAAGCACTCCGCCATTTATCATCCAACCCCATGTGGGCCCTAACTGGTCGCATCAATCACAAGAAATGGTATGACTCATGCTTACTGGATAGCAAAGAATACACTTACCTCAGGGTTGAACGTCCGAGATACCCCTGCATATACACACTGCCCTAAATACACAAAAACCTCCCTTTTCCTCCCGGCAGACCTATAGTGTCAGGTATAGGGGGCCCCACAGAGAGACTTTCGGAATACGTGGGCACTTTCCTACAGCCGCTGGTGCACAACCTACCATCCCACATAAGGGACACCAAACACATTCGGAGTGTTCTAACAGACATAACTTGGCAAGAAAACATGACACTGGTAACACTTGATGTCACAGCACTGTACACCAGTATCAAACATGATCTGGGACTACATGACCTAAGGCATATACTCAACTCTAGGTCAGCTAGCCTTTGGGAGCATACCGAGATGTTATTGGAGCTGACTAAACTGATCTTAGATAATAATGTTTTTCTTTTCAAAGACCAGTGGTACAGACAGACACAGGGGGTGGCTATGGGTTTGAAATTTTCCCCCTCGTATGCTAACCTGTTTATGGGCAGGTTGGAGGAAGAGTGGATCTGGAGTACGAGAGGTAGTGAGTGGAACGACTCCATCCTATTCTGGGGCAGATACATCGACGATTGTCTGAAGATATGGACAGGGACAACAGACAAACTACTTGATTTCTTTAAACATTTGAATAACAATGAGTACAATATCAAATTGACTTTTCAATACAGCCAGAAAAGTATAATATTTCTGGATGTGGAACTCTTTATATTGGATAACAAGATTCAGAGCCAGGGGTGTGGAATTTAATAAAATATATACTTGTCCATGGAGCAGGTTGCTTCATAAATCTACTTGTCCTGTAACATTATCCACTTTTCCCTTTGGTACCATGTAGTACGGCGACAAATTATGGCAGCAATCTCATTATATAAGAGCTCTGATATAGCCTCTCTGATTATGCCAGGGCTTATACCATAGTAGTGTTTGAATACTTGAAATCCCCTTATGTTTCCACGTTTCCGCAGATCTACATACTGGGGCTGAAGGTAGTGGTAAGCAATCGTTCCAGGGTTAGAATGCCCTTTTGAGTCTGTGCAAACCTACTAACTTGCATGTTTTAAGGGTTTTCAACAACTCTTCTCTAATCTTTTCCCATACTGAGAAATGTTGTAAATTTACTCCTGACAATGGCAGACGTAAACCTTTTTCCAGAGTTGGGAAAAAAGTGGTTGGAGGAAAAGTGAACTTGCAAACACTCAGATTTTCGCATGAGCAAATCTACACATGCATATTTGCTCATGCTAAAATGCAGTTCACAAATATTTTCTAGGAGTCGTATTTCTTGTCCAACTTCTGTAAATTCTTGGGAATTCACGAAAGCCGTATAGCTGCACTTAATGCAAGGACATATACCATGGGTGCACTTTTGAGACTTTCTTTAATAATTGGGCCCCTAATTTGGTCTGGCGTTGACCGTGACCTTGTGTATTTATTAAAATTGTCTCTCTCTCTGTATCGGCTGGCTTCACTGTGAGTGACAGCATTCTGCTCTTTCACAATGAGCATCTCGGCACACAAAATAGTTCAGTGCCAGTACCTTACTGTGGCAGTGTGTGCTTTTTGAGACCAAAAACAATTTTTGCTTTTGCCAATGTTTGTTATAATGGTGAGGGCGTGGCAGCTCCCACACCAATAAGGTTTTACAATAACCATGCCAAAACAAGTTACACATTGACAAAACTAAAAAGTTGACCACCAATTTAAGTCCTACTCGCTTTGCCAGTGCTTGTTTATTTTTGTGTCCCATAATTGTATTGAAACTGGTTACACTGATTTTCCATTATGAATATTTTTGGGAAATACTAGCATGCATCAACACATGTTACTAAATGATGCTGCAAAGAAACTGTACCTGAAATTTTACAGTAGTTTAGATAAATGTTTTTTCATTTTTTTATGAACATTTTATTTTGAAAGCAAAGAATAATCAGTCTTGCTTTCAAGCTTCTGCAAATATTGGCATCAAATCAGAGCATTCTGGGAGCGTTATACATAGCTTCATATTGCTAAACTTTGAAAACGTGTGTACACATTTTTATACTGGAACCACTGTCGGTAGTGCAGTCAGAGCTTACAACATTTACTTAGACCCCTCACCCTAATAATAAAGGCTTTCAATTAATGAACCATAAATACAAGTTTGAACAGTATTAACATATGGACAAAAATATTACCTCAACTGCAGACAGTGCCCTTCCCTGATCCATAGTGTGGTACTGCAAACTGGCAGCCAAAAGGTTTGTGCTACAGGGGGTTGGGCCTACTTGTCCCAAGGACAAAATACACATGAAAACTTGTTGCCCTTGACCCCAAACAATATGTCCTGGGCGTTGGGCTATAGGAATTCCACATCCCTGCAGAGCAGACTGTTTCGGAAACAGGATGGGAACAACTGCTTATAGTGGTTATACATCTGTGTTATACTGACCTTTTTCATAGATATTAAGTCCTGTTAACATTGACATGCATAGGTTCGAGTAACGTAGTACTGAACTCCATGTTTTGCCTGGCAAAAATCGGCTTTACCTGTTACAACTAGACCATCCTGCCTGTTGTTTTCCAATATAGTCTTTTCTTATTTTATATCGTATGCCTATATACCTGTTCAGAGACTTAGTTTTGTAAAATTAGCCAATGATATGATGGCATACTAGGCCTGCAATACCACCTGAAGGAATTAGGGGGCACTTTATACTAGTACACTTATTACATATGTTTGTTTTCCCTTGCGTTGCCAACAGCCAAATAGCCATTTGCAAAGAGGCTATACCTGAATTTATGAACGATTATGGCACTAGAATAATAGCAGTTTCATGAAATTAGATTTTTTGTCTAGTGCCGACGCTCATATTCCAATGAGGATTTTCACGTATTATGCTCTGTTTCAAATATCGCACACACATTTTATTCCTGGGAATTACATGAATATTAGATATAATCTGATCTATAGTCACACTGTTCCAAAACGCTGAAACCTTGCAAGTAACAATTTGGATATCCTTTGGAGTCCGCCCTCTGTTTTGGCAGCCCTTTGACACTTAAGGGATATCCGGCCATGCCTCCTTACACCCGGCGTACTCGCAGAGTGGGGGACTAATCTTCAAAGCTAGGAGCCGTGCCGGTAAGCGGTTTATTTGCATGCTCCGTTACGGAGACGTTACAGAGGCATTACAATGTCCTCTTGTTCTCTATTTAAAGGATTGGGTATGGAGTTTTCGGTACTTGGAGGCTCACACTTAAGACAACATAACGGGCAATAATTCATACATTACGAGTGAAGCGAAGAGAGAATCGGGTTTCGGGTCAGAAGTATCACCGAAAATAAGGTAGCCTGAACCTGTTGATATTAACTATGCTTGAGCATACGACTGAATTTTGGATAAACCTTATTCATACGCGGACATGCTTATCTTCTCGATTGCAGGAATCATATTGGCAAATCCATAGGTATCATATTTAAAGTATTTTCTCACATTATCCTCTCCATTACAAGAGAGTTATTTATGTGAACTGTTCACCTAATCAAAGCCTTGGCAACATGGGGGTTAATGGATTCTTCTCCTCTGTTGTTTTCAGTGTCTTCCGTCACACTCTTAACACAAAGGGAAGAGAACGGTGTGGCCTGATAATAGGTTATTCACTAAAAGCTGATTACGAATTTTCTAGATTATATTACTGATGTCCATGCAAATCATTGCTTTAGCATCCTTGACAGTATATGCATGGGGCTTCCCTTATGCACGAGCTGATTTTAAACTGTCATCAACGTATTATTGTTCTCCATGTAAATTTCTGCATTAACTTGATTTACAAGATGCGCATGGGTTTCCACTGATGCGCTAAGAGCGGTGCAGTTTTCTTTCTTTATTATTGCCACTGGAGCACTAAGAGGTGCTTATATACTTTTGATGTACTGTCATACGTATTACAACTTCTGTGTGTGTATATTTTCTTAGCCTTGAAAAAGATGCGGGATTAATTCCCCTTAAGGCGACTAAACACGTGTTGGCTAATACCACAGGAGATTCTTTGGGCTATTCGGAGACATCATCCACAGAAACAAGGAAAACAAACTACGGAACTAAAGAAGACGACTGTTGTTTTACTATTGTTACAGGGGATAATGATGAACTTTGCTGCCTCTCCCCCATCAGCAATTGCTTGAGAACGTACGGCTCGAGCCTCCTCAGATCATGGGCAGCACTTGCACAACTGAATCCCACACATTATGCTGTATCGGCCCCGTAAGGCATGCAGTGTTCACCGACCGCAGTACTAGGCTGGCAGAAGAGAAAATCCTCTTACCGAGAGCATCCAACCTTTTGGATTCCTTATCTGCTTGAGTGGTCTGAACATGCCGGGAATAAACTAGAAATGGAGGCTTGGACCACCAAGATCTCCTGGTTGGGGTGCTGGGTGAGGAAACTGGTGTACCTAGGAGCTGAGCAATAGCAACAAGAAAATAAGTTACTTACCTGTAAACTGTGCTTCTCCAGTATTGGGGTATCTTTCATAGATTCACATGCTTGAATCATTCCCCGTCGTCGAAGTGGGAGTCCCACGGTACATAAAAACCAGTAAGTAATTACTTTAACATTAAAGTTAATAGAGAAAAACCATTCACTTTAATATCTAGTCCTAGTCATTAGATATGGTCCAAACTCCAGCCAATCAGGCGACAGCACCCTCTAGAACCCTCTCCACAGAGGCTCCAGGTTCTCAGATTTTCGAGCACAAGTGTAGTATATACGTACAATAAGAAACCGGGGAGCCTCTATGGGGAGGTGGGTGGGTCGCATGTGAATCTATGAAAGATACCAATACTGGAGAACCACAGTTTACAGGTAAGTAACTTATTTTCTTCTCCAGTATTGGGGTATCTTTCATAGATGCACAAGCTTGAATCAGAGTAGATAGCAGTTATCACATAGGTATGAATGTTCATACAGAAAGAATATAGTACACAGAGTACGAAAGAACACTGTATATTACCCAGTGTATAACATACTTATGAACCCGTTATTTATATATTTAAATACCTATATAGTAATCTGACAATGTCTATGCACAGATTCATAATGTGTATATATATATATATATATATATTTATATATATATATATATATAGCAATTTTAAAACTTAAAAGAAGGTGGGAATAATAGAGGCTCACCTTACAGAAAGATTACGTAGCACCGCCTGTCCCACCGCTGTATCAGCATTACTAGCAGCTTCCAATAATGCTTGGTAAAAGTGGTACCTTAATGCTTGGTAAAAGTGTGCCTGCTGGACCAAGTTGCTGCTCTGCAAATTTGTTGAATAGGCACACTGGCAGAGGAAGAAGAGGAGACTGCTCTCGTAGAATGCGCTTTCACTGTTGAATGCAGAGGCTTGCCCGCTTGCTGATAGGATCACACAGGAAATCCAACGTGCTATAGTCTGTTTAGTCACTGGATACCCTTTTCTTATTTTTCCATAGGCCACAAAAAGCTGATCAGCCTTACGGATACAGGCTGTTTTTTGTAAATAAAATTTTATACATCTCTTAACATCCACAGAATGTAAGGCCCTTTCCGCTGGCGACTGTGGATTAGGGAAGAAAGTCTTTAAGATGACTGGTTCATTTAAGTGAAAATCCGATGGAACCTTCGGAATAAAGGTAGGATTTGTCCTAAGTATAACAGAGTCCTTAGTAAACTGGAGGAAATGATGTTGAGTAGTGAAAGCATGTATGTCGCTTACTCGTCTAGCCGAAGTAAGAAACAGTAGAAGTGATGTTTTCCATGAAATTAATTTAAGATCAGTCCTATGAATAGGCTCAAAAGGAGCTTTCATGAGTTGTGCTAATACAATGTTAAGATGCCAAGGCGGAGGAGGGCGCCTAATTGGAGGGAACGTTCTAAATAATCCCTTGAGAAATTGTTTTATTATTCTTGAAGACCAAAGAGACTGTGATCCATTTTGCCGTCGAAACCTGGAAATTGCGGCAAGGAATACCTTAATAGTAGAATGAAAAGGGCCAGATTTTGCCAGTTGGAGGAAAAAAGGCAGCAATTGTTCTGGTGAAGACTGAATAGGGTGCACTTCAGAGGTTTCACACCAATGACGGAATCTCTTCCACTTGAGTTTATAAGTCTTTATAGTGGCGTTAGCTAGAACTTCCCAACAATCAGCAGGTATAACTAGGTCGGCAAACTCATAGTATTCAGGAGCCAGGCTGCTAATCGCAGAGATGTTGGATCCGGATGGCAGACTTGGCCGCAGTTCATTGTCAGCAAGTTCTGTAATGGGTGCAATAGCCTGGATTTGCACTCCGATAGGAGTAGAAGCTCTGTGAACCAGAATTGGCGAGGCCACCTGGGGGCTATGAGAAGTATTCAGCAGGGTTCTTTCCTCATCTTCCGAAGCACCCTTGGGACTAAAGGAATCGGAGGAAAAGCGTAAGCATAAATCTTTGACCAATTTATCGAAAACGCATTCCTGCACGATCCCTGTTGGGGTAGCCAGCTGGCAAAGAATTGGCATTTGCGGTTCTGACTGGTCGCAAATAGGTCCAAACTCTGTTTGCCCCACAACCGAAAGATGTGATCCAACGTTGGTTGGTGAAGTTCCCATTCGTGGTTGGATGTAATTGACCTGCTCAGAGAGTCCGTTAGGATGTTGGCCACTCCTGGAACATGTACTGCCGTCAATGTTATCTGATGTTGTACAGCCCAATCCCAGATTTGCTGTGCCTGAAGGGATAGCATAGTTGATCTTGACCCTCCCTGCTTGTTTAAATAATGCATGCTTGTTGTGTTGTCTGTCCGAATTAATACTGAAGCTCCTGATATTATGGAAAGAGAGGATTTCAGAGCCAAGAATATCGCCTTCAACTCTAAGTGCAATGTTCGTTGTTGACTGTCCCATTTTGCCTTCACTGTCAGTCCTTGTAGATGTGCTTCCCACCCTTCGAGGGATGCATCAGTTGTTATTGTGAAACCTGGTGAGTCCACTATGAACGATAGGCCTGTTGCTATGTTCGGGATGTGAGTCCACCATAGTAGCGCTTTTTTCATTTGAGGTGTTACTCTGATAACAGTCGAAGGACCCTGAGATCTGCAGCCATTGTTTGTCCAGCTCCTCTTGAAGGGTCTCATTCGCAGACGACATTTGGGAAGTAGGGGAATGCAAGAGGATAACATTCCCAGAAGCGATTTGAACTTGCGGACAGAAATAGACTGTTTTGTGAGCAGTAGAGTTGCTAACTTGTAAATCCTTTGTTATCTTTCTTGTGAGACAAAGGCCTTTGCCTGATGAGGGACCAAGGTTGCCCCTAAGAATGTTTTTACCTTTGAAGGGGTTAACAGACTTTGGTAGATTTATTGAGAGACCTAAGGACTGGAAGAGAGAAAGACATCTCCGAGTGTGACTGCTTGCCACTGAGAAAGATTTCGCCTTTATGAGGCAGTCATCCAGATAAGGGAAGATTTGGACTCCATCCTGACGAAGATGAGCCGCCACCGGTGCTAAAACCTTGGTGAACACTCGGGGCGCTGAACGAAGGCCAAAAGGCAGGACCTTGAATAGGAAATCTCTGCCAGCCACTCTGAAGCGCAAGAATTTTCTGTGTCTGGGAGGATAGGGATATGAAAATAGGCATCTTGAAGGTCTAGGGTTGCCATAAAATCTTCCCGATTTATCAATTGAAGCACTTCCTGAAAAGACAACATCCGGAAGGATTGCTTTTTTAGAAATTTGTTGAGGCAACGAAGGTCTAGAATGGGACGCCACTCTCCCGATTTCTTTTTTATGAGGAAAAATCTTGAATAGAACCCTGTTCCCCTCTGTAAATTTGGTACCACTTCGATCGCTCCTTTCTTTAACATTTTTATTTGGGACAAATAACATGGGGGTTAAATGAGCAGGAGGACCACCTCTGGGAGGGTAATTTGGAGGAATCTTTAAGAATTCCAAAGTGTGACCCCTGGAAACTATGTCCAAAACCCATCTGTCCGTTGTTATTGCAGACCATTCGGAGAAGAAATGGGAGATTCTTCCTCCAACCTTGACTGGATTGATGGGAAAAGTGGTTGGCAGTGGGCGGTTGTCACTGTTTTTTGGAGTTATCTCTTCCTCTGTAGGCAGTCTTTCCTCTGTAATGTTTGTAGGAAGCGGTCGGAGGTTGCTTAAATGACTGTTGCTGCTGTGTAGATGTGTACCTTGATTGACCTTGGTACGGTTGATATTGTTTATATTGATTGTATACTCCTCGAAAGGATGACGAGCCACGACCTCTTGCTCCACGAAAGGGCTGTTTTCTAAATTGAAGAGTGCCGAGAGCCTTTGCAGTATCTGTATCCTTCTTTATGGTCTGAAGGGCTTCGTCTATATGTTGGCCAAATAGGGATTCGCCATCATAAGGCATGTCGATCACCTTTGTTTTAACTTCTTGTCTAAAAGAAGTAGCCTTCAACCAGCCCTGAAGCCTCAGGACCGCAGCCCCAGCCAGTTGGCGAAATCCTGTGGAAGAAACATCCACTGCGCAGTCAATGATCTAAGCCGAGATCCTTTCTCATACCTTTTAAATTTTTAATGCTTCAGCCTTGGATTCATCCGGCAACATCTCTATAAAAGGCAAAATGTCCTACCACATTTGCCTGTTGTATCTGCCTAAGATGGCGAGTGAATTGGCTGCTCTGACAGTTGTTGCCGCCATGGTGGAAAGTTTCTTGCAAATGGAATCGAAACGTCTTCCATCTCTATCAGGAGGGGACGATAATGGAGATGCAGGATTTCTGGCACAGTGTTGTGCTGCCTGTGATATCACAGAGTCAGGTTTAGGTTGCCCGATAAGGCAGGCAGGAGAATTATCCGGAGCCTTGTATTTTTTTTCTAATTTAGGCAAGACTGCTGGAATTGAGGCTGGCGTCTTCATGACCTTTAAGCCCTCCTGCCATATGAAGTCTACAATAGGGATAGACCGCACTTGTCTCTTAGATTGTTCCTTAAAATAATATAAGAAACAATCAGCCTGCTTGGTGACCATAGGGAGCTGAAACCTCTTCGCCGCTCTCTCCATAAGGGTATGGAAGCACCCTATATCCTCAGGTGGAGAATCTATAGGAGGTGGAGTGGAAGGCGATGGTGTCTGGATCTGGTAATCATCCCATTCG